>OZ012737.1:626611071-627811071 GCA_963859935.3 Lathyrus sativus | reverse complement strand
CACAAAACTAATGAGGAATCCCTTTGTACAACTTTACGTAGCCCTGATGTTGCAACAGGATACGGCGCATACCCAACCGTAATTTGTACGTAAATGGGGCCATAACCTGCAAAGAAAAAACCAGCCAGTTTACAATTAATAAAAAAGGACCAACATCCTGCACCAATTCACAGACTGCAGCAGAACATCACCTGCACCATGTACAGTGTTGGCAGAAGGAAAAATACAACCTGCAGAGAAACAGAGGGAGAGTGATTTCAGTAGATGCTTTTCCAAATACCTTAATATCAAAACACAATAGCACGCGGTACGGTTCGCACATACCTCAAATCCAAACCTACACCAACTACCTTCACCTCTTGAATACCACTCCAAAGAGAAAAAGTCTGCATAAAAACAATACCAAACCACTAGCAGACAAAAGGGAGCAGCTTGTGAGCACCACAAACCTGCTGCAAATCGTACCCTAAAGATGATTTCACAGCCGACCATATACAAAGGCATCAACCATGACAAAAGGAGAACCTCACGCTCCATCTGCTGGGAATTTCTATTTACACATAAACCATTTGCTCCTTAATATTCTGGACATTTTCACATACTCAAGAGGCCCAAACAACAACAATCCATTAAACCCCATGTCTAACCTGAAAATTGGCTAAATCAATAAGCTGTCAAACCCACTATAAATTCCAAGCTGCAGAATACCTTCAGGGGGGGGATCCTTTTCTCCATCAGTTTTCAAAGAGAAAAAACAACATCAGAAGAAACTCACCTCAGAAACCTCCAAACATCTCCCATCTCCACAACCCTCTTTCTCCATCAAAACATCAAACTCCACCATGAACACTCATCTGAAACGCATTATCATCTCAACCAGCACAACCAACAAACCGGTTTCAACACAATCGTAAACTCATCACAACTTTTCAACTCACGATTCACTTTCGTTCCCAAACTGAAACCCCAGAAATTCTCCATCACCTTTTTCCACAAATCCAACTTGAAAACGAACTCGAAACTTTCTCCAAACCAACTCATCCTCAAACTCGCTAAAACTTCCAAATCAAACCAGAACAACAACTTCACAATTGCAACATAAATAAAGCCCATCATTAAAACCTACCCAGAATCCTTCACAACCTTCATAGCCCAGAGCTCGCAAACAAAACTAAACCATAACCTCCGAATTCACCGTAAACCATGTCCATCTCAAACACCGAAACCTCTGAACCCTATCCGCCATCCCTTTCAAAATCTCCCTCAAAATTTATTCACAAATCCTCCATCAGATCCATTCAAACCCTAATTTCCTAAGTAACCTTCAACCCCTTCGAACCAAACAGAAACAGAAGGAGTAGAAGGAATTGAAATTTGAGATGAACATTTAATCCAAAACTGACCTAGTCCAGAAGAAAACAGAGGTGGATATCATTACAACGAGAAGGTTGGAACATTTTGCGGTGATTTACTTCATGCCTGTCGTCGATATTCCGGTCTCCGAGAAAGGAACCCACGCGCGTCGTCGTGGCTTGCTTTGAGAACCTTGTTTTGTCCAAGTTGGTTCGAGGATAAGCCCATGGTGTTGTTTTATCACATTTTTTTGCTAAGTTCATTTTTGAGATGATGGGCCTAGGAATCCATATGATTCTCATCTAATCCACGTTCACACTCCCTCTTTTATTTTATATACGTTTTTTATAAAAAACAGTTTTGTATACATTATATATATTTTATTTTTCTTTTAACAGTTTGTAAATATATTTTTTATATATTATTTTCTTTAGCTTTATTTTATCTTATATATAGTATTTATTATGTTAGTACATTAGGGTTATATATATATATATTAGTTCTTAAAGTTTTATTATTATTATTTCCCTTTAGAATTTCATATACTTTGTTTTTAAAGTTGATTTCCATTTCGTGTTTGTTATTGGGCATTCTTGCCTTTTGGGGTCGATGACGAGACTTCCACCGTTTAACCGTCACATTAGTGGCGTGAAACAAAGGATCCGAGACCACTTTTTCTTCCGATTTTATTTCGATTAATTGACTATTAAATTTAATTTCCATATTATTCATATTATTTTATATTTATTCATATTATTTATTATCATATCTCACTCACCCATATTTGAAAACACCTAATAAATTATCGAGACTCCTAAAAACCAAATTGGTGGACTGTTGTATCATTGGTTATCTGCAGGTATCTTGATTTTAAGTCGTGCCCGACTTTGCTCAAGGCGTAGTTTAGGACACAAATGCACACACACGGCTTTCTCTTGGGCTACCTGACAATGAGACCCTTTTATTTCGTGCAATCCCGTGTAAATTACATGTACCCCTCTCCCACTCCGATGTACGTTTCGCATTTCTTTGATTATTAGTATATCACCTAGGCGCCCATAGGGACTAGGGCGGATCAAACTATTTTCAAACTAATTCTCGATTCATCATCGAGCCATTTTCAGACAACCCGTAAGTCGAGTGCTCGTACGCATTCGCCATCAACCTATTACAACTCGACCCTTGATGCGTAAGTCAAGCCGGTCTCTTTTTTCAAACAATTTCACTTTCAACACGCTTTGCACGCGATAATGAGTCAAACCCTTGATCCAACGTCAAGTGGATTTTTGAAACAAATTACCAATCAATTAACAATTATTTAACGCTTTTTTCAAGGTGTAAAGAGTGGGTTCAAGTCTTTGAGCTTGCTTTCGATTGTTTGGATGCGAGTTATCTTATTCGTGTGTGAGCAATTGACGCCTTTAAATAATATTAACAAATTCGATAATACTCAACCATCTCCAATTACTCACCTTTCAAACAACTTCTTTTACGATGAAAAAGAAAGTGTTCCAAGTCTTTGGTTCGCTTTCCCGATTACTTGGGGTCTGTGAAGTCTTTCTTAGGCTTCAAATGATCGTCATCATTTCAACCTTATCCTTTCAAACATATTATTCCTTCATGATGAAAAAGAGAGTGTTCCAAGTCTTTGGTTCGCTTTCCCGATTACTTGGGTCCGAGAAGTCTTTCTTAAGACCTGAGTAATCGTCATCCGTATCCCTTCAAACTCAATTCAAACCCGTTTCTTTCGTGGTCGTATCCACGAACTACGAACGCTCTGATTCTTCATTCACTCTTGAATGTAAGATACGTAGGCACAAGATTGCGATTATCTTGGCGAGCACAATCCCCTCCATATTCCATTTCCCCCATCCTTTCCCGTAGTCGAACTACGACGCTCTGATTTCTCATTCTTGTCCGAATGAGCATACGTAGGCACAAGGGCCCCAATCCTTGGCGAGCACCCTATCCTCTAACCATCCCCCTTCCCCTGGTGTTTTTAGCCTTTATAGTATCCTCTAGCATTTAGTAGCGAGAAGAGAAGAATTAAGTTTAGCTAACATCCATTAACTCGAATTAAGAGGTTCCCGTCGAGTACGACGGACGTGAGGGGTGCTAATACCTTCCCCTCGCGTAACCGACTCCCGAACCCAGGAATATGGTTGCGACGGCCGTGTTCCTTCCGCGTTTGTGAGGTTTTCTCGATATTTTCCTCTCCCGTTCATTCGGGAAAAATAAAGTTCGGTGGCGACTCTGTCGAACCGCATTTCCGCGCCTTTCGCGCGAGGGTCGTGTTCTCGAATGAGATGATTTTTCGAGGTGCGACAGGTGGCGACTTCACTGGGGACTATTGCTCCATGCAAGGGAGAGTCGAGCCTATCTTAGTTTGAGTTGTTAGCTTTTTGTTTTTATTTTCTTCTCGCTTGTTTATTGGTATCCTTATCTTGGCTACCTGTTCTTGTGGCATTGTGGGGTTGTTCTGCTTATGGTTGCTTTGTGAGATGGCTCTACACCCGAGTCCGAGTATAACCCTAGGATTAGGATGGTGGTTGTGTAGTGAAGACTTGCGTGGAGTCTTTCACGTTGAGTTGAAGCGAAGACCCCGCTTGGAGTAGATTCCTTGGAGATATTGTTGTTGTGGTGAGTCTTTGCCATTACAACAATGTTTTCGAGTTTGAATCGTTTATCCCAAGGACCATAAACCGTTTTATCCATGGTGGTTGGTAGTGTTAATTCTTTGTGAATTAATATGAACGCTCCAATCAGATGAGATCCCTTGAACGTATTACTTTCTTACAGTAATATTTTCAACCTCGATCTATGACTCTGAGAACCTTTTCTAGAATCAGTGTGTCGATGGTTGTGTAGTTGATGCCTCCGAGGAGTCTTTCTCGCGTGGAAGATACGAGAACCTCACCTAGAGGAGATTCTATTAAGGATATTATCGTCGTGATGAGGCTTTGTCATGGCTGTAATATCTTTGAAAGATGTCCATGACTCTAGGCACCTACCCGTTTTAGAATCCTACCCGTGGGGGTTTCTTTGAGCAGTAACTGTGATCCTTGAACCGTTCACCCGGCTATTCTCAGAACTATTTGAATTTGTGATCCTGTGATCCTGGATCTTGCATCTTGCATTGCATATCATTGGCATCGCATCTCATTTGTTGTGCATCTTGCATTCTCCTTCCTTCAGCAGCTTCTCATGTTTCTCTTTCCTGCATATCCAGTAAATCAAGCTGAGTCCTCGACACCAGTACTCAACTAGGGCCAATACAAGACGAGTGATGGAGCAGATTCAACAGGAGCAAGTCGCCTTCAGGGAAGAGTTGGATTCCATGAAAGGAAAGATCGACCAGATCCTCGAAGCCATCCTCACAGCCAGGAGAGAGGAAGAACAGCGTGAAGCCGCCGCTGTCGTCAACCACAATGGACAAGGGTCTACTGCCATCCCTTTGGTTCAAATTCCAAGTTCTCATGGGATGCCGCTGAACTTCAACAACGCAGTCGAAGGAAATACTTCTCAGCCAATCCCAGCGCCTGGAGTTACCGTCGGAGTTATCCCGCACACCCAGCCCGCTGTTGTGCAAATCCCAGCTCCCCATATCGAAGATACTCTGATGGATCAGTATGACGATGTTCAGAACTATCATGCTGCTATCCCCATTGCCAGTCCTGTTGCCGCTCAGGATTCAGAAGCCATGAAGATGTGCCGAGATCTAGCCGAGAAACTCCGCGCCATGGAGGGGCATAACTCAAATTCTTTCAGTGCTTTGGAATTATGCTTGGTGCCTGATGTTGTCATTCCTCCAAAGTTCAAGGTGCCCGAATTTTCAAAGTACAAAGGTCTCAGTTGCCCAAACATTCATCTGAAGATGTACTGTCGCAAGATGGCTGCTTATGCCAGAGATGAAAAGCTCATGATCCATTGCTTCCAGGATAGCTTGTCTGGGGCATCTCTCGAATGGTATATGCAGCTAGAACGTAATAGTGTGTGTACTTGGGCCGAGTTAGCTGATGCATTTGTCAAGCAGTATAAATACAACACCGATCTTGCTCCAAATCGTACTCAGCTTCAGAGTATGACTCAGAAGGACAACGAATCCTTCAAGGAGTACGCACAACGATGGAGAGAGCTAGCCGCAAGGGTGCATCCACCTCTTGTTGACCGTGAACTAATTGACATCTTCATGGGCACTTTGCAAGGCCAGTACTACGAAAAGCTGATCGGTAGTGTCTCCGCTGGATTCTCTGACTTGGTGATCGTCGGTGAGAGAATTGAAGAAGGGCTGAAGAGTGGGAAGATCCCAGGAGGTTCTAACAGCCAGGCTAATGCCAAGAAGCCTTTTAACGGATACAAGAAGAAAGAAGGCGAAACAAATGCCATCTTTTCGCAGAAAAGGCAAGCTTCTCAACAAGCTCCTGCTCCTATGCCTTATCAAGTTCCCTATTATCAGTATCCGTATGCTGCTGCTGCGCAATATGCTCCAATGCCTTATCAGCCAGCTGTTCAAGCAGTGCAAGCTCAGATGCCACGGCCACAGGCTCCTCAGCAACAAGCCTACAACCAGCAAGGATATCAGTATCCTCCTCAGCAACAGCAGATGCAAGCTACTCAGCAACGACAAGGTGCTCGCCCACAGCGTCCGCAGAGAACATGGAGACCAGATAGAGCCTTCGATCGTCTACCAATGTCATATGCCAAAATCTTTGCTCAGTTGATGGAGAAGAAAGCTGTTGTTCCGAGAGATCTGGCTCCTCCAACTGTCATTCCTGCCGATTACGATGCAAATGCTCATTGTGAGTTTCATAAGGGCGCTCCAGGTCACACCATTGAGGACTGCAGGGCTTTCAAGCACATAATTCAAGACATGATCGATAGGGATGCTATCAACTTCAATGGGAAGTCTCCGAATATCATCAACAATCCGATGCCACCAGTCAACTAGTGCCAACATCAGATCGATTTCAGTCAAGTTCATTCCCCGAAGAAGGCAGTCATGTTGCCATTTCATATTTCTCATTTCTTATGTTTTGTCTTTGTTTATTTAAGTATTGTATGCTTTGAACAATTGCCATTCGTATTTGGTTTTCATTAATGTATCGTTTATGCATGTTTTGAATTAGTTATGTCGTATTCACTCATTTTTACTTATCACCAACACATTTATTCACTCCACTCTATTCACTGTTGTTTGGTTTGAGGGAGGATGATGAAAACAAGATACCCATAATTGCAAATCGTATGCTTTCAGACCAAATCTCGTCAATGATGTACAGGCATTGCTTCAATTCCCCAAACACCGGAGATATAAGGAATTAATCCCTAGTAAACCACTTTGAGCTTAGAAGTAGCAGTTTCCTTGGGATATTCAAACCCTTACACTTAACCTGGGGCAGGGTAGTGTTCAGCTAATTCAAACCCACACTCGAATCAACAAAGCAAAATCCAAAATACGGTTGACCTATGACATGGCAGTCACTATCTTACAACAAAAAAATCAAAAAAATCAAAAGCCTGCTAAGTCCAAACACCTTAGAAGGGACTTAGGCAAAATCAAGGCAATCCCGATGGATCTGACAAGCAAAGTCAATCCATGCAAAAGTTAGGGGTCAAAAAAAAACAAAAGCAAAAGAGGACCTCGAAACCCTCAACAAAAACAAATAATATTCAGTGGTCACCCAAATCAAAAGGGTCATTGACATCCATCAAAAACCAAAATAAGGGACTGCCACGACGAGCAAAACCATCGAGTTTATACCGTTAAGACAAGTGTAGAATTAACTGAACGTAGGTATGGAGATCAGTAAGAAGAAGGGGTGGGTATGAATCATACTTTGAGCCTAGCATCCTTTGTTTCATAACCGTGAACCAGACCACATTACAACCCTCGAAAGACCTAATTGAGGCGAGGTTATTTCTGAAAGCATACTATCGCAAGGTTGCGTAACCTGACTCCTCACATGATTGTTAATCATCAGCATTGGTGTCATTTCTCTTGATATATCTTTCACACCAATCAAAATCAGCACAATGTTTGAGATAATTCGTCTCACTACCATGACACTCTCAATGAATGACACACCTTTTCGAAACTTACATTGAACTGTGCATTAATACTACCATTTATGAATGTACAATTCTAATTGCAAATCAGTGCTAGGTAATCAAAGACACTCCAACAAGGGGCAATTCGAAGAATGGCTTGACTTTCAGTGGCGTACACGAGGCAAGAAACCCGCAAGCTAGGGTAAATCGTTTCAATGGCTCGAGCAGGGGCAAGTCATCAAAGTCCAGCTTCAACTTCAGAACTGGTTAATCTGGGGCATACCATTAACGAGTTCAGGCTGGGGCAAGACCAGATTGTCCTGATCGTCAAGCATAGTTGCAACCTTCTTTGGGGCAAATTCACAGCGAACCATCAAGTACCCAGACTTGAGGCATCCAGTGCATCTTCTGTTTCAATCATGGCGTCTTCAACGAACTGCGTGTCGAGGAAGTCAATCCCTCCCACCACCTGAAGTCCAATCCGCATTGGCAACTACCGAAAAGTCCACCATGCTGGAATCCCCGCTTGCATTTCAAATTACCCGTCTACGTCATGTGCATCATAAGCATAGCATTTGACCTCATAAGCATCTTGCATCATATGCATTCTCCAATCATATCATACTTCCCCAGTTTTTGCATCTCCGCGCGTCAGCATTTGCATTTACATTTCCATTCGCTATGGAACCTCATTATCATCCAACATTCGCATATGCAAGTCAAGGTTCAGGATCAATCTTGAAGGTTTCCAAGACCATCATCAGCCTAATCAGGGGCATTTTTGCAAGATTGTGGATTTGTCCCATGATTTTCAAGAACTTCAAGACCATCATCAGCCCAATCAGGGGCATTTTTGCAAGATTATGGATTTCTCCCACGAATATCAAGAGCTTCAAAGCAACCATCAGCTCAGTCAGGGGCAATCTTATGCAATTGTGGGTCTCTCCCACAAAATTTAAAGATATCAAAGCAAAATCTAGCCCAGACAGGGGCATCTTTTTCAAGACCATGGGTATTTCAGCCTCATGGTTGATCAGATTTTCAAATCAACATACGGCCCAGTCAGGGGCATATCATTCAAGGCCACGGGTGTTCCCCACGAAGTTGTTCAACCTTTTGTTGGGCAAATTCAAAAAGTTTAATGCAAGAGCCAACCCGAGCAGGGGCATCTTCAGCAAAAAACCGTGAGCATACCTCACGAAGTTATTCAACCTTTTGTTGAGCAAGACAAGACATCAAGACAAACTCAGCCCAGTCATGGGCATCCTCTTCAGAATCCATGGGCGTAACCATGAAATCATTTCAACAAAATTATGATCTCCAAACAAGACGGTGGGCGTACCCCGTTGATTCATTTCAATTCAATCTTCCTCTTGGGTGTTCTTTAATGAGTTGTATTCAGCAAGCGTGACCGTTGTCAATTGCCTTACTACCATCCTTTTGGTGATAGTGGAACCTCGTCAGTTCAACCTAGCCTGCATCCTTTTGATGTTGGTAAACTTCAAATTGGTGTTGTCCTATCATCCTTTTGGTGATAGCGACCTGTGTGCTGTGTTTTCGCTCTACCATCCTTTTGGTGGTAGGTCCGGTATTTCGTCGATATCAGATTAGGCGACGTTTTGTTTGTGTTTTCGCTCTACCATCCTTTTGGTGGTAGGTCTGGTATTTCGTCGATATCAGATTATGCGATGTTTATTTGTGTTTCGCTCCGTCATCCTTTTGGTGGGGGGTCTATCATGGTCATTAATGATAGATTGTGCGATGTGTTTATTTGTGTTTCGCTCCGTCATCCTTTTGGTGGGGGGTCTATCATGGTCATTAATGATAGATTGTGCGATGTGTTTATTTGTGTTTCGCTCCGTCATCCTTTTGGTGGGGGGTCTATCATGGTCATTAATGATAGATTGTGCGATGTGTTTATTTGTGTTTTGCTCCGTCATCCTTTTGGTGGGGGGTCTATCATGGTCATTAATGATAGATTGTGCGATGTGTTTATTTGTGTTTCGCTCCGTCATCCTTTTGGTGGGGGGTCTATCATGGTCATTAATGATAGATTGTGCGATGTGTTTATTTGTGTTTCGCTCTGTCATCCTTTTGGTGGGGGGTCTATCATGGTCATTAATGATAGATTGTGCGATGTGTTTATTTGTGTTTCGCTCCGTCATCCTTTTGGTGGGGGGTCTATCATGGTCATTAATGATAGATTGTGCGATAGTTTATGTGTGGTTCGCTCCGTCATCCTTTTGGTGGGGGGTCTATCATGGCCATTAATGATAGATTGTGCGATATGTTTGGTGTGAGTTCGCTCCGTCATCCTTTTGGTGAGGGGTCTATCATGGTCATTAATGATGGATTGTGCGATGTGTTTTGTGTTTCACTCTGTCATCCTTTTGGTGAGGGATCTGTCATAGTCATTAATGATAGATTGCGAGATTTAGTGTGAGCTTCGCTCCGTCATCCTTTTGGTGAGGGGTCTGTCATAGTCATTAATGTCAGATTGTGCGATAGGGTTTTGCTCTACCATCCTTTTGGTGATAGTAGTCGGTGTATGTTTGCTCTATCATCCTTTTGGTGGTAGTAGTCGTGTGTGTGTCGTCCTCATCATCCTTTTGGTGATATGGACCTTTTGCCAATTATTCGTAGCTTACTCAGAAGTATACCTTATCCGGTATTTCAATTCCCGAGCATTTACTTTCTTTTTAGACAAATTCAGGGTCTTCTTTGTATCTAATTGACTTCTACCTTGAAAGAATAAACCCCATAGCAGTTCATCTTACTCGTTTTAAGTCAATTAGATAGGGGCATCTGTCATACCCCTAATTTGTCCTACCTTTGTACGACCTCCATTTTGTATATTTACTCAATTACTCTCCTAAAAAAAATTCACAAAAAGTACATTATTATTATCACTTGAGTATGTCAGGTCAAACATATGGATAATATTGAATGGGGAATGGTTCAGGTCACCTAGTTGAAGCTGATTTTGTGCAGAGTTTTCAGTACGATGCATACTTGAAGGCATTATTTTTTGATGTCAAGGCAATAAGATTTTTGGGTCCATGGCAATAATTCAGGACAACTCCACTCACTGTTTAATATCAAGTTCGAATGTGGTTTTTTTTTATTCAAGACTAAATTGAAGTTAGGGTTTACTCCAGGAGCGATTCGAGTTTGCTTTCAACTCAAGTGATGACAAGAGTTTTAAAATTTAATTAAGACCTCAAGACTTAGTGACCACGAATTTAGTCAAATTTTAAAGGTTTGATAAAGCATAAATGTGAGAGTGCAAAAGTTAAGGATTTTCAAGAATGTGGCAAAGAATTTCAATCATCCTTTATTCTTACAAGAAAAATAACACACAAGGCCCAAATTTCTTATAAGGCCCATGGCATTTCAATGCATATTCCCTAGTTTTGTAGTATAACCAAATAATTGCAACAAAAAAAAGAATACAAATCAGCGAGGTACTTCACACGATCCACTTCCAGCCAACGTCTCCCAACGACTAAGAAGCCACATTGCAAGCTTGTATTTCATATATAAGTCCGCAACGGAAGTAATGTTCCCATTAGCTAGCAGAAATAAAATGATAGCCCACAAGCTTGAGGAAAAAAACATGTGAAGACCAAGCCACTTGACACAGGGACCCACACAAAGAAGATCCTCCATTTACCATAATATTAGAAGACAATCTCTGCAAGCAAAAGAAGAGAAAAATGAAAAAAAAAGCACAAAACTAATGAGGAATCCCTTTGTACAACTTTACGTAGCCCTGATGTTGCAACAGGATACGGCGCATACCCAACCGTAATTTGTACGTAAATGGGGCCATAACCTGCAAAGAAAAAACCAGCCAGTTTACAATTAATAAAAAAGGACCAACATCCTGCACCAATTCACAGACTGCAGCAGAACATCACCTGCACCATGTACAGTGTTGGCAGAAGGAAAAATACAACCTGCAGAGAAACAGAGGGAGAGTGATTTCAGTAGATGCTTTTCCAAATACCTTAATATCAAAAC
Organism: Lathyrus sativus; assembly: GCA_963859935.3. Classification (NCBI taxonomy): domain Eukaryota; kingdom Viridiplantae; phylum Streptophyta; class Magnoliopsida; order Fabales; family Fabaceae; genus Lathyrus; species Lathyrus sativus. The sequence continues at coordinate 627,799,647 of OZ012737.1, read as the reverse complement.
ACAATAGCACGCGGTACGGTTCGCACATACCTCAAATCCAAACCTACACCAACTACCTTCACCTCTTGAATACCACTCCAAAGAGAAAAAGTCTGCATAAAAACAATACCAAACCACTAGCAGACAAAAGGGAGCAGCTTGTGAGCACCACAAACCTGCTGCAAATCGTACCCTAAAGATGATTTCACAGCCGACCATATACAAAGGCATCAACCATGACAAAAGGAGAACCTCACGCTCCATCTGCTGGGAATTTCTATTTACACATAAACCATTTGCTCCTTAATATTCTGGACATTTTCACATACTCAAGAGGCCCAAACAACAACAATCCATTAAACCCCATGTCTAACCTGAAAATTGGCTAAATCAATAAGCTGTCAAACCCACTATAAATTCCAAGCTGCAGAATACCTTCAGGGGGGGGGGATCCTTTTCTCCATCAGTTTTCAAAGAGAAAAAACAACATCAGAAGAAACTCACCTCAGAAACCTCCAAACATCTCCCATCTCCACAACCCTCTTTCTCCATCAAAACATCAAACTCCACCATGAACACTCATCTGAAACGCATTATCATCTCAACCAGCACAACCAACAAACCGGTTTCAACACAATCGTAAACTCATCACAACTTTTCAACTCACGATTCACTTTCGTTCCCAAACTGAAACCCCAGAAATTCTCCATCACCTTTTTCCACAAATCCAACTTGAAAACGAACTCAAAACTTTCTCCAAACCAACTCATCCTCAAACTCGCTAAAACTTCCAAATCAAACCAGAACAACAACTTCACAATTGCAACATAAATAAAGCCCATCATTAAAACCTACCCAGAATCCTTCACAACCTTCATAGCCCAGAGCTCGCAAACAAAACTAAACCATAACCTCCGAATTCACCGTAAACCATGTCCATCTCAAACACCGAAACCTCTGAACCCTATCCGCCATCCCTTTCAAAATCTCCCTCAAAATTTATTCACAAATCCTCCATCAGATCCATTCAAACCCTAATTTCCTAAGTAACCTTCAACCCCTTCGAACCAAACAGAAACAGAAGGAGTAGAAGGAATTGAAATTTGAGATGAACATTTAATCCAAAACCGACCTAGTCCAGAAGAAAACAGAGGTGGATATCATTACAACGAGAAGGTTGGAACATTTTGCGGTGATTTACTTCATGCCTGTCGTCGATATTCCGGTCTCCGAGAAAGGAACCCACGCGCGTCGTCGTGGCTTGCTTTGAGAACCTTGTTTTGTCCAAGTTGGTTCGAGGATAAGCCCATGGTGTTGTTTTATCACATTTTTTTGCTAAGTTCATTTTTGAGATGATGGGCCTAGGAATCCATATGATTCTCATCTAATCCACGTTCACACTCCCTCTTTTATTTTATATACGTTTTTTATAAAAAACAGTTTTGTATACATTATATATATTTTATTTTTCTTTTAACAGTTTGTAAATATATTTTTTATATATTATTTTCTTTAGCTTTATTTTATCTTATATATAGTATTTATTATGTTAGTACATTAGGGTTATATATATATATATTAGTTCTTAAAGTTTTATTATTATTTCCCTTTAGAATTTCATATACTTTGTTTTTAAAGTTGATTTCCATTTCGTGTTTGTTATTGGGCATTCTTGCCTTTTGGGGTCGATGACGAGACTTCCACCGTTTAACCGTCACATTAGTGGCGTGAAACAAAGGATCCGAGACCACTTTTTCTTCCGATTTTATTTCGATTAATTGACTATTAAATTTAATTTCCATATTATTCATATTATTTTATATTTATTCATATTATTTATTATCATATCTCACTCACCCATATTTGAAAACACCTAATAAATTATCGAGACTCCTAAAAACCAAATTGGTGGACTGTTGTATCATTGGTTATCTGCAGGTATCTTGATTTTAAGTCGTGCCCGACTTTGCTCAAGGCGTAGTTTAGGACACAAATGCACACACACGGCTTTCTCTTGGGCTACCTGACAATGAGACCCTTTTATTTCGTGCAATCCCGTGTAAATTACATGTACCCCTCTCCCACTCCGATGTACGTTTCGCATTTCTTTGATTATTAGTATATCACCTAGGCGCCCATAGGGACTAGGGCGGATCAAACTATTTTCAAACTAATTCTCGATTCATCATCGAGCCATTTTCAGATAACCCGTAAGTCGAGTGCTCGTACGCATTCGCCATCAACCTATTACAACTCGACCCTTGATGCGTAAGTCAAGCCGGTCTCTTTTTTCAAACAATTTCACTTTCAACACGCTTTGCACGCGATAATGAGTCAAACCCTTGATCCAACGTCAAGTGGATTTTTGAAACAAATTACCAATCAATTAACAATTATTTAACGCTTTTTTCAAGGTGTAAAGAGTGGGTTCAAGTCTTTGAGCTTGCTTTCGATTGTTTGGATGCGAGTTATCTTATTCGTGTGTGAGCAATTGACGTCTTTAAATAATATTAACAAATTCGATAATACTCAACCATCTCCAATTACTCACCTTTCAAACAACTTCTTTTACGATGAAAAAGAAAGTGTTCCAAGTCTTTGGTTCGCTTTCCCGATTACTTGGGGTCTGTGAAGTCTTTCTTAGGCTTCAAATGATCGTCATCATTTCAACCTTATCCTTTCAAACATATTATTCCTTCATGATGAAAAAGAGAGTGTTCCAAGTCTTTGGTTCGCTTTCCCGATTACTTGGGTCCGAGAAGTCTTTCTTAAGACCTGAGTAATCGTCATCCGTATCCCTTCAAACTCAATTCAAACCCGTTTCTTTCGTGGTCGTATCCACGAACTACGAACGCTCTGATTCTTCATTCACTCTTGAATGTAAGATACGTAGGCACAAGATTGCGATTATCTTGGCGAGCACAATCCCCTCCATATTCCATTTCCCCCATCCTTTCCCGTAGTCGAACTACGACGCTCTGATTTCTCATTCTTGTCCGAATGAGCATACGTAGGCACAAGGGCCCCAATCCTTGGCGAGCACCCTATCCTCTAACCATCCCCCTTCCCCTGGTGTTTTTAGCCTTTATAGTATCCTCTAGCATTTAGTAGCGAGAAGAGAAGAATTAAGTTTAGCTAACATCCATTAACTCGAATTAAGAGGTTCCCGTCGAGTACGACGGACGTGAGGGGTGCTAATACCTTCCCCTCGCATAACCGACTCCCGAACCCAGGAATATGGTTGCGACGGCCGTGTTCCTTCCGCGTTTGTGAGGTTTTCTCGATATTTTCCTCTCCCGTTCATTCGGGAAAAATAAAGTTCGGTGGCGACTCTGTCGAACCGCATTTCCGCGCCTTTCGCGCGAGGGTCGTGTTCTCGAATGAGATGATTTTTCGAGGTGCGACACTGCGGAGCAGCTGGGATATTTATGCTAGCAATCTGCGGTTGAGGGCCCTTGCCCTTTCTCCGAGCATTAGTGACAGCATTTGCATCTCCTTCTCGACGCTTGCCAGCGTAAGGTTTCTTACTACCTCCTCCAGCTGAGGATGATTCGCCCTGAATTTTTCCAATCTTTATACCATTCTCAACATGCTCGCCCATAGTGATGAGAGCCGAGAATGTCCCAGACATGCCGCTGACCAGCTTTTCATAGTAGATTCCAGGAAGGGTAGCCACAAACATTTGCACTAGCTCGCGCTCAACCATCGGCGGTTGAACCCGAGCAGCCAATTCACGCCACTGTTGGGCGTACTCTTTAAAGCTTTCATTGTTTCGCTGTGAGAGATTCTGGAGCTGAACTCGGTTGGGAGCCAAGTCGCTATTGTATTGATAGTGGAGGACGAACGCTTCAGCGAGATCTTTCCACGTGCGCACTGTAGCGGGCTCCAAGCCCATATACCATTCGAGTGATGGACCAGAAAGACTATCTTGGAAGAAGTGCATCAGCAACTTCTCATTGTCAGAATAGGCGGACATCTTTCTATAATAAGATCGAAGGTGGACGCGGGGGCAAGTAGTACCCTTATACTTCTCAAAGACAGGCACCTTGAACTTACGAGGTACCTTAAAATCAGCAATCAACCCGAGCTTGGACATATCAACGCCTAATGTGTTCTGATTTTCAATGTCTCTCATCTTATCTTCCAGCGCTTTGAACCTGAGTCGAGCTTCAGCATTCAACTCTGCTTCTACACCTCTCTGAGAAAATATGTCATCCTGATGGTCCTCAAGCCACGGTTGAGGCACCAACAGATTTCCGACACCAGCGTTGCCGTTGACCGGCCCTATGTTAACATTGGCTCCCAGACTACCATTGCCGACGCTTGCCGCATTGAGCCCGATATTAGTCATCAGATTGCCGTTAGCACTGCCGTTTCCCCCGGCAACAGGAACAACATTCTGTGGAGCGTCCACTGGAGGAGGAGTAGGCACAACCCCGTCGTGCAGTATGCCATTACTGTCAACCCTGGAGATCAGAGGTTGAACCAAAGTACGAAGCTGGTCCTGACCATTAGCGACCACCTGCATCAGCTCCATAAAACGATCCATCCGCTCACGGAGCTCTTGAACATCTGACTGCACCTGGTCCATGATCCTTGTCTGATTAGCACGAGTTGAGTAACGGTGGATGAGTCTTTGATCAATCCTGGAGACCGGAGACAGCTCGGAACCTGTGAACCTGAAAAACCTTGCAACAATAAAGGTTAGGAAAAGCAATAAAATGTACGCTATGCAAATATGCTTCATGCAGATGCATGCGTGTGTCTGCGTGCGTGGGAGATTTTCCCCGATCCTAGTGCCTTAGTGCCAGTGCTGATAATAATACGAAGACGAAGAAATCCGAGCCCAATCATGGAAACATCAATCTCATATATATATGGAAAGGCCTGTCAAGGCAATACACAGTATCAGCGAGTACAAAACAAATCAACGGCATGACCTCAACCAACAAGTCTGGTGATGGTCAGCATACATCAAAGATCAAAACAACAGGAATACAACTAGTCAAGTACGGCCACGGGCGCGATACTCTGCTAATAACTCCTTCGTCTCTGGATGATCTGGCAAAGTGAGCAACCCCTCGACGAGTAGCTCCCTCTGCAGGATGGTATGCTGAAGCCCCTGAACTGAACTCTCCCAAGCTCCTTCGCCAAAGCAATCCTCCAGTTTCCGCTTCTTAGACTCAAACATCAGCTTATGCTCCTTCAGGTTAGCAAGAGCTTTGTTGAGACGGCTTTCGGCGGCGTATCTGCGGGCGGTCTCTTCATCAAACCTCCGCTTACTGTCCTTGACTTCGGCTTCCAGCTTAGAGATCTGCAGCATCAGCTTGTCCTCTCGCTCCTTCCTGGTGGCCAAGGAGGTCTTCCAATGCTGGTCGAACTTAGATATCCTCCGATATGCCTCCTCCAAATGCTGCTTCTTCGTAGCTAGTACATCATTAACAGCCCTGAAGTCTTGACCCAAGCGTTCCCGATCAGCAATCTGCTTTGCCAAATCTGCACCCAGTTGGTTTACCGACTCTATTTGCTTTTTGAAGGCATGCACGGCTTCGTTCCTCTCACTTCGAAGCTGAGCTAACTCCTTCTCTAATTCTGCATTGGCCCGCCTCAGTTCATCCCGCTCAGCTAATACCTGGTTGTGCTGATGAATGGACACAGTGGTAGGCTCTTCGACTGGTGGAGGACTCTCTGGTCTGACATGAGGGAATGGCATCCCTATGGCGTTGGCTCTGGCTCTGATCCAAGCTGAATAAGGAGGGTAGGCTTGATTGTTGCTCTTTTCCAACAAAGGCTTTCCCTTCTTGCTGATATTGTTCCATGCACGCTAGAGCTTGGACAACAAATCCCCCTCTAGAGTACCCGTGAGGTACAGAGATTCCTGTACCTCTTCCTCCTTCGGTGGAGTCCTCAAAGCATATGCGAACTGACGAACTAGCAGTGATGGATTGTAGTTGATGCAACCCTTCCTACCTATCAGAGGTACATTAGGAAACCCACTACCACTGAAGATAACCTCGGTGCCTAACCTGTCTCTGTCAACGAACCAATCAATATCTTCTGCCGACAAACTCATCAGACGCTCAGGCCACTCAGCTGTGGCTGCAGATGAGACGAAAGAACCCCTCTTGGGCAAATGACTATCAAACCATCTGTACAGCAACGGTATGCAGCATGAGACATTCTTCCCTCTCCGGTTCTCATTCTTGTAATGCACCGAGTGGTACACGTCTCCGATCAGCGTAGGGACTGGATTCCCTGAGGCGAAGATGTGGAATGCATCAAAGTCCACGAAATCAGGCATGTTGGGGAACAGGATAATGCCATATATGCATAAAGCAAGGATGGCGTTGAATGCGTCCCAACATTTGTCCTTAGCACACTGCTGAGCCTTAGCTATCAGAAACTGCAGAGAGAACCCAGGAACCTTGTTCCAACTCGTCACCACTAACTCAGAGGCGCTCAAATGGAGTGAAGAAGCTAAACCAGCCAGATCAGGCTCAGCATCCATGTGGACAAAAGGCATCTTCCCTTTGATAGGCACACCCAGCATATCAGCATACTCTTCCAATGTCGGTGCGAGAACGAAGTCCTGGAAAGTGAAACACCTCAGAGGAGGGTCATAAAACTGCAGGAGAGCATGTAACCCATTCAACTCAGACGTAGAAGGTTTGCAAACCAGATTGAGCAACCTGCCATAAGACTTCCTTAACCTATCCTTCACAGAATCACCTGCCAGAGCTATCAAACCAGTCAACTTCGACACATCAGGGGTCAGGAACTTGTACGCAACGGTCTTCCTGAGAGAGGCCATAATAACAGCAGGAGGCGAGAAATCCTGGATCGGGGAAACGGTACCTGCAACACAGACACACGTTAACGGAATGCAAATGAACATGCAAACTAATGCAAAATGCAGGCATGCAATAATATATCCGGGTAGCTGCTGTGGAGATTCTGTATCAACAATTACTGATGAGAAGAAAACCCCGGCGTAAGACCACTGATCCGATCTGCTAAGAATAACCATCTGATAGGACGATATACACAGGATCAAAATTCTGCTCTGTCGAGAACAACTGTCTGATAATAAGGTCCTCGGATGTATGATCAAGAAATATCTGCTGATGAAGTCTTCAGACCCCAAATAAAAATCTGCCCTATCAAGAACAAACCACTGATAACAATGTTCTGATCAAAACCTGCTCTATCAAGAACAGACAAACACCCGACGATAAGATCCTCTGATCAAAACAACCTGCTCTGTCAAGAACAGACATACACCTGATGATAAGATCCTCTGATCAAAACCTGCTCTATCAAGGACAGACAAATCTGCAACTGAGAAACCCTGGTACCAACATAACTGATTCATTGTCAAGAAAACCAGGTAGTCTGAAGGTCAAGGTTTCCTGCAATGAACCCAATCCCACTCACAGGCATGGACCTAAACTGACTCAAGGTACGGCATCCTATGCGTTCATCAGCGTCACAGACTTTCAAAACTGATGATACGATTCCCAGAAGGAGTGGCATCATCAAGTCTTGAAGAGGCCTCACTTAGCTGAATCACAAATGATCGGTCCCCAGAGTCGACAATCCACCAAACCAGCAACCGTCTCAACCCAAAGGGTTGAAAGTGAAGCCAACCGGATGAACCTCGTCTGAGTGTGGATTTCATGAGACACTAGTGCCTGCAAAGCAAGCACGCGCCCACTAATTTCCACTCTAAGTCTATGGTGCACTCAAGCCTGGGTCTGGCTTCTCACTCATCAGAATTCCCATCCCACAACAGCACAAATAATCATATTATACTGAAAATAAAATGCGGGAAATAAAGTGCGAGAAGTAAAAATGCGATAAATAAACGCAACCCAACAAGTAAACATACAAGCGGTAGGATTGACTCTCGCAGGGAACCGTTGGATCCCCAAACTGACTCGCTTTCGGGACGTTGGATCCCTAGGAAACTATCACATCCCCAGCAGAGTCGCCAGCTGTCGCTTGCGCGAAAATAAGGTGCCGGCACAACAGAAGAGTCGCCACCTTTCGTTATTTATCCCTCAGAGCGGGAAAGGAAACGATCGGAAAAACCTGACGAACAAGGGTAAGACAAGGTCATCGCAACCATTGTCTGGGTTCGGGAGTCGGTTACGCAAGGGGAAGGTATTAGCACCCCTCACGTCCGTCGTACTCGACGGGATCCTCGCTTGTTTGTTTACTTGGACGGGTTGGTTTTATTCTATCTACCTATCAAGGCTGGCTGAAAAAGAAAAGAAAAATGACTCGGCAAAGCATCGCGCTTTATGCCTACGTATTCTCATCAGAGAATGAGAAATCAGAGTCAACGTAGTTCGGCCTACGAAGGGTTATGGGGGAAGGTAGCTCTCCAAGACATCGCCATCTTGTGCCTACGTACTCTCAACAGGCATGAGAGATCAGAGCTCACGTAGTTCGGGAAACTACGGTTTATTTCCTATTTTACGAAAGAAGTGTTTTTTATTGTGTTTGCGATTTCAACCGCACTAGAGACTATGACCTGAGAGTGAATGCGTCGCATGTCACCCAAAGGGTACCATACTAAACATCCAGACTGTGGAAAAGACACTCTCCCACAATCCTTTCTCAGATAGCTTAAGGCTCGTAACGTACGAGAGAAATCATTCATGATTACTGTATCTTAAACTGCTTTGAGATGAGAGGAGAACAGGCCCAACTAGGAGGGAGACTATCAAGTCCTACTGTTATCATGCCATGGATTCATCCTATGGTTGAGGTTTAAACAGGGAACTCCTAGAAGTTGTCATGCATAGGTTTCAACCTAAGATTCTATCATCAAATCCTTGTCAAAGGAAATGAGAGTCCTAAGGGATCATGTCAATGATACACCAAAACAGACAAAGCATCAGCTTAACAGTAAAATGCATGCAATGCAAGTGAGGGAGGAAATGTGTGTGGGGCTTCAGCCTCCACAAGCTCGTCTCAACCTCAAGCCAGTCATGAAATAACAGTAATCATACTGAAAAATAAACAACATGCTATCAAGCAATAAACAGTAAGCTGCAATCATACAGATAAAATGAAATGAAATGCCATCAGGCAAACCAAACACATGGGCAAGGGAGCTAGGCTCTACCGAATACCCGCAAGCAAAGCCACGCAATAACAATACAAGCAGAGGGAGCAACTCAACCTCTAATGCAATCATGCTCTTAGACTGAACTTATTCTAGGTGAACCTAGTCTAATGCAACAGACAAATCAAACAATACAGAAAGGAAAACAGAAGAAAGCCTCAGCTCCTCCAGCAGCTTCTCAGTCTTCAGACTTCAGATATCAAATGCTTTCCAGGTATCAACCCTGCAGCATGAGTATCAACTCATCTTCTCCCTTGAGCTTCAGCTTCTTTGATCGGCTCCACCTTCAGGCTTCACTATCTTCAGGGATCTTCAAGTATCAACTTGATCTTCACAAAGTCTTCAGACTGCAACAATCTCCAAGGAATCATCCTCTTCAAAGCTTCAGCTTCTATCTTCAATGACTCAAATGCTCCAGCAAACAAGATTCAGTCAACAGGATGAGGTGAGGATGTTAAAGTGCTCCCTGACTTCCAAAGGATGCCATTGAGGACTTAACATCAAAAGGAGAGGCTCTCTCAAAGTTCTACCTCAGAGGGCAAAGTCACTAATCCCTCCAAAGGAGAGAGGTGAATACCCTTAAGGGACTTTATGTCATAGAGAAGGAAGGAGGTGAGCAAGACACTCCTTGTTTATTGAATGGAAGTATTCTATCTAGAGCTCTACCTATGCACTTATGATCCTATAAACAGAACAAACAAAAGCTAACTAAACTCCACTTCAAGGTCTTCAAAGTCTTCAATGATGATCCACAAGGTCTTCAACTCAATCTTCAAAGCTCACACACTCAAAGGAGAAGGAAAGAAAACAAAACAATACAAACTATGCCTTTAAGCAACACACATACTAACCATACATTCAAAAATCAATTGAAAATACTAAAATACTATATAATATTCTAGTAAAATTCTAGGGGACTCTATACATACTTACTCTTCACCCATATATTCCCCATGCACTAATTTGACCTATAAACCCCCAAAACAAAATTGTTCAAATCTACTTATGCAACCTAAAACCCTAATTGAGTACACTAAGACTATGCTTAACAAACTAATCAAATTTTAATCTACAAATTGTGAATTAAATCCTATAGGAACTATGATTCAATATCTAACTATGCCAAAAAGAATGGCTCAAAAATCCTAAGGGAAAGTCCTAAAAGAAATTATACAAAATTAAGTATCAACTAAATCAATTAAAAATACTATTTACAAGAATAATATACTAAAAATATTAAAAGAAAAATAAAATGGAATTTTACTTATTTACATTTTTCTAGACATGATTATGAATATGTGAAAAAAACAAGAAGTGAAAAATATTAATTTTTGAATTTTATATGATTTTTATAAAGTGCAAGAAAATTAAAAGAAATTAAAATAAGAAAATGAAATAGAAAGGGGAGGGGGTGCCAATAGAACTGCGCCCTAGTTATTATCTAAGATGGGCCCAGGAAGGGGGGTGCGCCTAGCATGGCGCGCCTGGGCCCAATGGTTATCAGAAAATAAAAAGAAAATTAAGAGAAAAACATCAAAGCTGCGGTGCAAATAGCGAGTCCTTTACGTTCAAACTTGGATTGGGCCCACGGTGGGGGTGTGGGTATCAAGACTTTGCTGAGCCCAGGATTCCTTACTAATTTAAACGCGGCGTTTTGATGCTTAGGGTTTCCCTCCGCTTCTTGTTTAAACCTGGACTGTTAGATGAGATTATTTAGTCAATGGATCCAATGGTAGTATCATCATCTTCTCCAACCAGCCATTAGGGTTTCTGAAACTCTGGTCCATGCACGATACTTCCACCTCCTCTATCTCCTTCGTCTGGCCATGAAATGACACACTATAAAAACCAAACTTGCCCCATTTTCGTCCCTCTACACGACCAGGCACGTGATTTTGTCTAAAACCCTCCCCAAAACCAAACCCGATCGCTGAAAGTCTTGGGTATCACTGAATTTCATCTGATATGCATGATCACCATTCTTGTTGAAACTATGCTAGCATGATCTAGAGGCTATGGTGAACATTCTAAACATGATATCTTGTATTAATACGTCCTGACATGTGAGTTCGTGATTGATGAACAGAAACTACCATGGAACCAACCTTCAAGAACAGCCCTTAAACTACTCATGAATCATCCCCTAATGGTCTCTATCACGTATATCCTAACCACATGATCTAACAATGGATAAATAGTGGGATTCGAATGAAATTGCATACCTTGCAAGTGATGATGGCAATGGTGGTTAGCCTTCAATTCAAGCCTTGGTACTTGCCTCAAGTGATCTTCAATGGCTACTAATGCTTCTGTTTGCAATGGTTCTTGCTCAAACCTCTTGAATCACTCTATCCACACCTTTATGCAAATTGGAGGAAAGCTTTGGATCACACGAGCCAGCCACTAATTCCTCTGGTTCTTGCTTGCCAATTTCTCTATGATGATGGTAGAAGATGATGATAACAAGAATTATGATGATTGATGAAGTTTTAATGGAGTTTGAAATCAAAATGCACCATGGAGTTATGGAATCAAACTATGGTATGCAAGCACAATCAGTCACCAACCAGGGCATGGATCATCTCTAGGGCATATATAGGTGTCAATGGAAATGTGTGGAAGCTTTGAGAACCTTCCAAGAAGTTTCTAGAATGTATCATGCAATGAGAATTTGAATTTTCTATATTGAGTAAATCTCATGCAATCTCATGATAAACCATGCAATCCCACTTAATTTCTCCTCAAATGATATTATGATATGAAAACAAGGCCTTACAAACCCTTATGTAGCATTTCCTTACTTTTCCTTTTGGTGCCTTAAGATGCAAGAAACACATTTACAAAGGAAGTCCAATTTTTAAGCCTAAAATCAAAAATGTGGCTAAACCATTGTCTTTAGAATGATGTTGGGAATCAATTTGGTATATTGAATGACCCATATTGGATTTGTAGATCTCTCAAACCAAAATTCCATTTCAACTTTTTCAACTTATAAGCCATTTACAAGCCATTTGCACCACTTTTAAAAATCCATGCTCTAAGCTTTTCCAAACTTTCACACCCTCTTTTGTAACCTTAAAATCCCATTTTGAACAACTTTTATGTTTTGAGTTTTTTCATTTGAGGCTTGGAAATAGGAGATATGGCCTTTGCTTAAAATGACTTATAATTGCCAAATGACCAAAATACCCTTGGCTTGTCAAAACCACAACTTGAGTTCTACAAATCCTATCAAGGACTTCTAGTACTTTCTAGAAAGCTAAGAAGATGCTCTTCAACATTCATGCTGACCAAGAAATCATAGGAATCATCCTACTAGGGCAAAAGTTGTCTGCAAGTTGGGTGACTTTCAAGGACCCAGATTCACACACCTCAGCTGACCTGTAATTTGTCAAAACCATCACTTGAGCTATGCAACTCCTATCAAGGACTTCTACCCCTAAAATTAAAGCTAAGAACAAGCTCTACAACATTCATGTTCTGGGGAAGATGAGATGACAATCACATCTTGAGCTAAAACTACCTGGAAGATAGGGATCAAACTAGGGGATTTTACACTGTCCATCCTTAGAAACCCTAGCTTAAAACTTCTCAAACTCCTCAATCATGATGAGTTGGTCTAGGAATCATCCTTATAGTATCTCAATACATCCTTCCATGATCCCATGGCCCTTGGATTAGGTCTCAACCCTCTCCAAAACATCAGCTGACCTAGGATTGACCCAGTCAAAACCCTAATTCTACCATTCATGGTTGAATCTTCTGAATTCTTGCACAATGACCTCTCTAGGCTTCATGATAGCTTTCAAGACATCTCATAAACTTTCTCAAAGCATCAAGTTCACTCTCATAGTCTCAGAATCATCTGGGGAGCACCCACAACTCTCAAGTTATGAGACACACAACCTTGGTTTCACCCAATTCTCTGAGGATCTCCTGAACTTTCTGATGAAGGTATCAACTTTCAAACACTTGATGGGTAAATAAATGTTGGTCAAATTTTGGGGTGCAACAAAGATTACTGGAGTTTATTGAAGGCTCCCTTGAAGGTTTTGCAAGTGGTGATCAAGATGAAAAATCTTTGAAGATGTTAACGGATTCTGGAAATTCTAACCGCATATCTTGAAGGTCCTTACGAAGAGGAGGAAGATCTTGATGGACTTATCAAGAACGGATGATTGGCTTCTGAAGAACCACACGAACGTGGACGAAGAATCGATGAAGATCTGGATATACTTTGAGGCTTCTTGAACTGTTGATGAAGATCAACAAACAATCTGGCAATGAGATGATCGGAGGATCTGGCAATGAGATGATCGGAGGAGTCATATGAGTTTTCCGGTGGATTAATGATGAAGGTTTGAAGATTCTGGGCGAAAGTACTGGAAAAGTGATGAACATGCATGAAGTTCATATGAAGTTTCCGGTGGCTTCTTGCATTTTTCGGCGAGTTCATGGAATTACCGGTGCTAGTTGGATGAAGGTGATAGAGGTTGTTGATGAATGCTCATCGGTGAGTTTCAGATTTCCGGCGAAAAAACGGTCACCGGTGACTTTCCGGCGACGGTTGTGGCTGACCCCGTGGCGGATGCATGGCCGGCGGCGAGGGGGACGGTGAGACTGAAGAGAGCCATGTGGCTCACATGCAGTGTGTGGGGAGGACACGTGGGGGATTGTGGGCCACGTGTGGGAGTTCTGAGAGAGTGGAGAGGATGAAGTGGAAGCTTCAGAGGGTGAAACGTGGAAGTGAGAAATGGAGTGGCTAGCCGAGAATGAGACTCGTGGCACTTCTTATATGCTGCCAAGTGCGAGTTGGACCTGGGCCCAGAAAATGGACATCTGACCCACTACAATTCAGACCTGATTAACACCTAATTAATACCTGATTAAGCCTAATTAAAAACTCAATTAATACTAAACTAAACTTAAACTGCAATTAAAGCCTAATTAAGACTACTCTGACCCTAATTAAAGTTAATAAGACCCTAATTAACATCTAAAAAACTGAATTAAAAACAAGACATTAAATCCAAAAACTCAATTAAGATCCTAATAAAACCTGACTAATTAATGGACTGAATGAATCTAATTAAACTCTAAACGAAAATTAATATTTATGAAGACTAATTAAAATCTGAATTAGACTAACTAAAAACCTAGTCAATTAATTCTAAACAAATAGACAATTAATCCTAAACTAATAATATTCTAATTAAACCTAAAGAATCTAATTAACCTCTAAAAATTAATATTTAAATAATAGAAAAACATATTAATATCTATTAAAACCTATTTAAAAGAAATCTATAAATTCTAAAAATGATTTAAAACTATTAAAAATGTTAAAAGAAATCTATTTAAATTCTAGAAAATCTATATTAAAATCTATAAAAGGCTATTAAATCCTAAAAATGCTAACAAAGGCAAACAACCAACATAAAAAAGAGCGAGAGACCAGATCGAAGCAAACAGTAAACTCAGACACCAAGAACCTCCAAAATCACTACGTAAGTTGAAAACACCCAGGAAGCGCGTGACTTCTCAAAATAATCTCTGATTATCCGAACCGGTCTGAAATACCCGAAATGTGAAAACAGGGCTATAATCCCGATAAAATCAATATGAATGAGAAAACGCACTGTGTGCGGTATGCGAATGCGAATGCGAAATGCGTCGAACCATAAACCAAATATGGGACCCGGTTGGTCAAATTTTAGGGTGCAACACATATCATCTTGGCATTCACATGAATGTTGTAGAGCATCTTCATACCTTTAATTTGAGTACTAGAAGTCCTCCATTGGATTTGTAGAACTCAAGTTATAGATCAGACAAGTTACAGGTCACCAGAGGGATGTGAAAGTTGGCTGCAAAAGTCAACCAACTTGCAGGACATTTTTGACCTAGAAGGATGTTTCGCCTCAACTTTTGGCCAACATGGAAGTTGTAGGTATTGGTCTTAGCTTTCCAAAATGTACTAGAAGTATTTCATATGATTTGTAGAACTCAAGTTATGAAGTTTACAAGTCAGGGGTATTTTGAGAAAGCAAGATTACAGGTCATAAAGTTACAGGTCAAGTTCACTACTTTGCATAACTCAAATGAACTTTTTTCCAAAATAAAAATTGCTTCAAATTGGGTCATTTGGTCAACTAAACATCAAGTTATCAATGGGCTAGCTCATGGTTGAAGATTGGTGGGGGAGATTTTGGTACAAGCATGTGAAAATCCAAGTTTGTGATCTTGCCAAAATTTAATCAAATATGGTCATATTTGTGCTCATTTTGAATGGAAAACACATTTTAAGAACATTGGCATTATTACAATTTCAAGTTGAGATATTTTTCATGGGGTATTTCAAGCTTCCTTCATGATTAAGCAACACTTTGGATAATGACCATTAAGATCCAAACAAGGAGGGATTTTGGGCCCTTGATCTTTCTTACACTACAAGGAATGGAATGCAATCAAAAACAAGGAGAATTGGCTATGAATTCATGGTTGTTCATGGGCTTCCAACTTGACAAAAATCCAAATTTCAATTTTACATTCAAGCCACCATTGGGCCTCCAACTCATTGCAAACTTGTTCTATATAATCTATGGAGCAATTCTATCATTTTTTTGGATGAATTTGGTGGTGAAACGGGCTGATAGCTGTTGCACCCTAAAATTTGACCAACCGGGTCCCGTATCTGGCTCTATGTTTCAACGCATGACTGCCTTCGCATCCGCATATCGCACAGTGCATTTTTCAGTTGTTTTGAGTTTATCGGGATTGTCGCTTGCGCGAAAATAAGGTGCCGGCATGACAGAAGAGTCGCCACCTTTCGTTATTTATCCCTCAGAGCGGGAAAGGAAACGATCGGAGAAACCTGACGAATAAGGGTAAGACAAGGTCATCGCAACCATTGTCTGGGTTCGGGAGTCGGTTACGCAAGGGGAAGGTATTAGCACCCCTCACGTCCGTCGTACTCGACGGGATCCTCGCTTGTTTGTTTACTTGGACGGGTTGGTTATAATCTATCTACCTATCAAGGCTGGCTGAAAAAGAAAAGAAAAATGACTCGGCAAAGCGTCGCGCTTTATGCCTACGTATTCCCATCAGAGAATGAGAAATCAGAGTCAACGTAGTTCGGCTAACTACGGGGGAAGATTGGGGAAGGTTGCTCGCTAGGACATCGCATCCTATGCCTACGTACTTTCATCTGGTATGAAAGATCAGAGCAAACGTAGTTCGGGAAACTACAGGAAACAACTCAACTAGGAGGGAGACTATCAAGTCCTACTGCTATCATGCCATGGATTCATCCTATGGTTGAGGTTTGAACAGGGAACTCCTAGATGTTGTCATGCATAGGTTTCAACCTAAAAGTCTATCATCAAATCCTCATCAGAGGGAATGAGAGTCCTAAGGGATCATATCAATGATACACAGAAACAGACAAAAACATCAGCTTTAACAGTAAAATGCATGCAATGCAAGTGAGGGAGGAAATGTGTGTGGGGTTTCAGCCTCCACAAGCTCATCTCAACCTCAAGCCAGTCATGAAATAACAGCAATCATACTGAAAACAAACAATATGCTATCAAGCAATAACAGATAAAGGGGATGAAGTGCCAACAGGCAAACAAACACACTTGAGAAAGAATCAACTATTCTCTAATCCTAACCCTAATCACAGAATCTAAACAAATCTAAGCAAAGCTCTCAAGCACAACCCTAAACAGGAGCAATCATTCCCAGCCTTCAAGCTTCAGAATAAGCTTACCAAAGAAAGGGAGCTAAGCAATCATACTCATAGTGTCTTCCTCAGGAGAACACTAGGAGGTGTATACTCAGGAGTCATACCCTATGTGGCTCAACCACTGTGATCAGTTTACATCCCTCCTCAGGAGAGATTAAACTCACAAGCAGGCTCCAACATCACTGGATATTTAAGAAATCCTATTTAAGCTAGTGGAGCTAAGTGAATAGACTCATAGGACCTTCCTCAGGAAAGTACTAGGAGGCTTCCACTTAGGAGTTGTATCCCATGTGGCTCAACAACATGTGATCAGTTTACATTCCTCCTCAGGAGAAATTAAACTCACAAGTTGGCTCCAACATCATTGGATACTTAAGAAATCCTAGATCAACTAGTGGAACTAAGTGAATAGACCCATAGGACCTTCCTCAGGAAAGTACTAGGAGGCTTCCACTTAGGAGTTGTATCCCATGTGGCTCAACAACATGTGATCAGTTTACATTCCTCCTCAGGAGAAATTAAACTCACAAGTTGGCTCCAACATCATTGGATACTTAAGAAAGAGGTGAGAAGGAAGAATGAAAGTCATTCATAGTGCCTTCCTCAGGAAAGTACCATGAACTTCCTTCAAACTTCAGGCTCTCAAACCTCACAGACAGGAGATGAGACAAGCTCTGGGTCTCTGCATCTTGGTCTACAAGCTCCTCTTTATGATGCTCATCATCAATACCCTTAAGGCCACACAAGCCCTTCATCAAATTCCTCAGAATGAACCCCACAGATGAACAGATAACCCACTGAACAAATCACATTATCAGGCAATCTTCAGAAAATGCCTAAAAATACTAAACTAATGGGGAAAAATCTAACAATTATCCACAAGGGTCCTCAACACCTACTCATAACATCTACAAAGGTTTCTACCTAAAAATCAAGATAAAACTCAATCAAAGAAAGGAATCATCACCTATGCACAATTCTAAACCCTAATTAGACTATCCTAAATCAACCCTAATTAAACTAATCAAGATTAATTCTAAAAAATCTAGAAAAAATCCTATGGGGAAGTATGACTAATCATCTAATTGCACCAAAAAGAATGGGTAAAAAAGATTAATGGAAAGTACTAAAATAATTCCTACAAAATCAAATATCAAAATGAAACAATTAAAAAGCTATTTAATTGGAAAATCTACTAAAAATATCAAACATAAAAATAAAATCCCAATTTTATTTTTATAATTTTCTATACATTCTAATCTAATCATGAAAAAAAGAAGAAGTTAAAAATCATTTTTTATCTATTTTTAATGAATTTTTCAAAACAGACAAAATTAAAAGAAAATTAAAAAAGAAATGAATTAATTAAAAGGGAGGGGGGTATGAATAGCATATCAGACCAGTTAAAATGCATTGGGCCAAATAAAGGCGGGGGTGCGAATAGGAACTGAGGCCCAGAACGCCTCTTAAAAATGAAACGCGGCGTTTTAATAATTCAAACTTTCCCTCTCTTCAGATTAAATCCTGGCCACTAGATTGGGATAAAATGTCAAACATATGGGATTGATCCAACGGCTTGGCTTCATCGTCTTCAAACGAACTAGGGTTTCAGAACCCCTTCCACCATGCAACCAAATTCGAGCTTCTCTAACTCCTTGCTCAGGCCACGGTTGGACTTGATTCCAAAATGAAAAATGGCCTACTTCTCAAGCCCTACACAACCCTACGTAAAGCTTTCCATAACTCGCCCTAACTTGCCCTAACAGAGGAATTGAAGATCCGGGTACAACCATGGTTCAACATTTTAAACTGATATTAACCCTCATCAAACTTCAATTTAATGGTCAACAGATGCTCTACGTGCTATTCTGATCAATATACACTACTTCTAGCTGATTAAAACTCATTAAACAACTAATTATTGAAGATCCAAGAATCATGGTTCTGTTAAAAATCCTCTCCAATGGCGCTCAAACTCTCAGGAACTATTCTATAATCCTACCTCATGTATTCTATGGATAGAAAACTCATGTAAACTACATAAATAATGAGATTCGAAGAAGGGAAAAACCTGCTCAAGAAATGATGGTGAAGGTTGTTAGCAATGGAATCAATGCTTGTAAGTGATGGAATGTGATCCTTTGATGTTGAATATCTTTCTGTTTGCAATAATCTTGATGGAGAATCCTTGTAATGGCAGAAATCACAACTTCCTTGAATTTGAAGAAACCTCTTCAATGGAGTTTCTCTCCCTCTCTCTCTCTCCAAATCTCTCTCTATCAACCAACCTTGCATTCAGTGTATTACCCTCTTTAAATAACAATTGGAAGAATGATCTAGAACTCCTTAGAATCATCTAGAAACTTCATGAAAGTATCATGTGATGATAAGTTCAAAACCTCTTATCTCATGCTCTTACTCCTTATTTTCGTGCCAAATACTCCTTACATGAGATATTCAAGTGTTATGAACCAAAATAAGGCTTTACATTGGCTTGTGTAAAGATTTTCAAAGTTAACTTCATTTGCAAGTAACAAATTAACAAAGAAACCTCATTTTTTGGACCTCAAATGGAAAATCCACTTAAACCAATCTTCTCAAAATGTTTTTTCCAATCAAAATGATATATTGGATGACCTATTTTGGATTTGTAGATCTTCCAAAACACTTTTCAATTTCAACTTTTCAAAGTTATAAGTCATTTTTAGTTCATTTTTGACCAATCATGGAATCTTGTGCTATGAGCTTTTTCAACAATTTGTGACCTTCTTTCTAGACTCAAAATCACATTTTGAGCAACTTTCATGTTTTAAGTTTTTCCATTTGAGGCTTGGAAATAGGAGTTTTAGGTATTGGCTAAAATGACCTATAACTGACAAATGACCAAAATACCCCTGCCTTGTTCAAACCATAAGTTGAGTTATACAAATCCTATCAAGGACTTCTACCACTCAAATTAAAGATAAGGAGATGCCCTTCAACATTCATGTTGACCAAGAAACCATAGGAATCAACCTACTAGGGCAAAAGTTGTCTGGAAGTTGGGTGACTTTCAAGGACCCAGATTCACATACCTCTGCTGACCTGCAATTTGTCAAAACCATAACTTGAGCTCTGTAACTCCTATCAAGGACTTCCACAACTCAAATTAAAGCTTAGAACAAGCTCTACAACATTCATGTTGTGGGGAAAATGAGATATCAAACACATCTAGTGCTAAAACTGCCTGGAAGATAGGGATCAAATTAGGGTTTTTTCACTGACAGTCCTCAGAAACCCTAACCCAGAACTTCTCAAACTCCTCAATCATGATGAGTTGGTCTAGGAATCATCTTTATATAATCTCTATGCATCATTCCATGATCTCATGGCCCTTGGATTAAGTCTCAACCTTCTCCAAATCTTCAGCTGATCTAGGGTTGACCCAGTCAAAACCCTAATTCTATCACTCATGGTTGAATCTTCTGAATTCTTGCTCAATGACCTCTCTGGGCTTCATGATGGCTATCAAGACATCTCATAGGCTTTCTCAAAACATCAAGTTCATTCTCCAAGTCTCAGAATCATCTGAGGAGCACCCACAACTTTCAAACTGTGAAGCACACAACCCTGGTTTCAAAACACTTCCTCTGAAGATCTCTTGAACTTTCTGATGAAGGTATCAACTTCCAAATACTCAATGAACAAATAAATGTTGGTCAAATTTTGGGGTGCAACAGCTGCCCCTATTCAAACGGCTTGAACCTGACTGGGTGAGAAGCGAACGGCTCTCAACCAATCAAGGTACGAGACGGTTGAATATCGGTAAACCCGAAAATTTGCCAACTGCACGAGCACACGGTACTCTGCGGGGAACAAACCTTTGAACGCTGCAATACTAGCTGCTCAACAACTAGCTGGAGAGATACTGATCTGACGTCGCCGCCGGAAACAAACATCATTCTGCTGGGGATTTAAGGAATCTGGCATTGCCGTCAAACAAACATCCAACCTCGCTGCCTGAAACAAACATAATCTGACCTGGGGTTCACCCCTGGTGAATGGAACAAAAAAGTACACTTACATACCTGAAGCTACTCCGCTGGGAAGGAGAGACTTAACCGAGCACACTCTGATCTGGGGTTCACCCTCAGAACCATGACGAATATCGGAATACTGCTGCACACTGCCCGCCGTAGAACTTCAACATTAAAGATATATGAAACCCTGGCCCCTGGCCACTTCCAGCTTCAGCTAGAAAAGATCTTCAAGTACTTATGAAGATAGACATCCTTGGCCTCCAAGGATGGCAACACTGCAGGAGGTATCTTCGACTTCAGTCTGAAGAAGATGATCCTTGGCCTTCAAGGATACATGGATCTGCCTTCAGGCAACTCCGCCTCTGCTATAGAGCATCCGAGACTTCAGTCAGGGATATACTTCGGCCTTCAGCCCGAATAATGAATCCTAGGTCCTTCACGACCTTGGGGGATAACCTTGCCTTCAGGCACCTTTGCTTCAGCATAAGAAATCTGTGACTTTAGTCAGAGAAATGGTATCCTGAGCCACTCATGACTCCACGGGGATTCAAACACTTTGCCTACAGGCAAAACTCCGCTTCAGCTGGAGAAACATCTTCGACTTCAATCAGAAGACGTATCATTCACTTGATCGCGACCAATCATCACCTCAGGATAACTGACCTGGTCTTCAGACTCACACGGATCACTCTGTTGTATCTACAACCCTGGAACCTTGTTCTCAGCCCCCCGTTGCTTCATCCACACGGAAATCTGGCTTCACAGGAACCTTCTGATATCGCCTTCTGGCGCTTATGAAATCCATCTTCAGATTAGACATCGTTGTTGGAGCGGACATATCACGCTGCTACTTACTTGACATCCTGTCAAGTCGTTGCTAATTAAAAGCAAACATGTCGGGTCACCGGACATAATCATCACGTTAACAACTCTGTTGAGGAGAGAGGAATGAGGGTTCACCCAAATAATCCTGACGACTCACTGGGGAAAAGGAAGAAGGGTTCACCCGAACAACCTTGTAGACTCTGCTGCAGAAAGACGAGAGAGTTCACCCAAACGACTTCAACAACTGCTGGAGAAAAACGAAAGAGCACACTCAGACGATTCCTACCAACTTTACTAGGGAGCAAGTACTTCTGCACGGGGAAAGCGATAAATGCCCTGAACGACTTTTTGGGAAATGACCCTTCTGGGGAACATAGCTGTCAGGCTACAAGACACTCATGTCATTAGGTTCTCAAACTTGCGGGATAAACAAACTTCAGCTTGCTGGACAATCCTTCGGGATCTGTTTGGGGAAACTTTCCATCTGCCAATCATGACTGTGCTCGGCTGGGGATATCAATCTACCTGCTTGCTGCTGGGGAAGTGCCAACCACCTGCTGGGGAAAAGCCCTCCACTCCGTTGGGGGTTCCAGAAATCTTCCTGGGCAACTCTTGCTGCGGACGCTACTGGGGAGCTCAAGAATCATCTTAAGCAAACAGCTCGGGAAACTGTACTGAGGTCTTAAGAGTCATCTTAAGCAAACGGCTCTGCTGAGGGATTTGAGAATCATCTCGAACTGAAGGCTCCGCTGGGGGTCTCAAAAATCATCTTGAGTGAGCGACTGCGGGGATCACACCGGGGTCTTTTAGAATCATCTTAAGAGAGCGACCTTGTTGGAGAGAATATCAGGAATCGTCCTGGGCAACCGGTCTTTCGGTAGTACACCTGTACAATAAGGATGATAATGACCTAGGTCATGCTTATGATGCGTATGCTTCTGCACTACGCCCCATACAGTGGGAATGACATGTATTTATGCTAAATGCCATGCAATCATGCACAATGCTATGCAGTGTTGAATGCTATGCAGTCATGCACAATGATACGATCCCGTCAGCAAAATAAATGCCGAGGGGGGAATCCTCCTGTCAAGGAGAAAGAACCACTCAGGTAGAGGAATCATCCTGCTGAGGAGAATGTGAACACGCCAATATCAATTAGGCTCTGTCTGAGGAATCAATCTTCCGCGAACTGCTGCAGGGGAACAACTTCAGCTGACTGCTGCAGGGGATGAAGCTCTACGAGAACTTGGATCTGCTGATATCAATCGCGAGAATGAACTGCGTGGCTATCTCGGCTACTCTTCTGGGGATAACCATTCCGTGGGGAACCAACTTCAGCTGTTCAACACTCCACTGGGGAAAAACCAATCATGATCTGACCCACTTCCAAGGATTCGGATCTCTTGGACATCTGCAAACTTGGCTGAGGAAGGAGAAATCGTTCTGCTTCGCTGGATAGAGTACGACTCTGGGGGAATACAACATCAGCTGCTCTACGCTCTGCTGAGGAAAATTGATCATGACCTGATCAACTTCCGAGGATTCTGCTTTTCTGCGGACTCAGCCGGGGAGAGAAATCATTCTACTTCACTGAAGAGTACGACTCTGATGGGGAATTTCAATTCTGCTGGGGAAGAAAGAATCATCTGACTTCGGGGGAGAGTACAACTCTGCAAGGGAATACGACATCAGCTGTTCCAACACTCTGCTGGGGAAGAGGGAGTCATCCAACTTCAGGAGAGAATATAACTCTAGTGGGGAATTTCAATTCCGCTGGAGACTTCAGTCTGGCATCATCAGTTACTGTATACTTCGGTATACGAACAACTTCCTGCGAAACCTGCACTTGTGACCCGGTGCTGGGGAAGACACCTGCTTCGGTGACTTTACTGGGGAAAACACGAGCTTCGGCACCCGAGCAATTCTCTGAAATCTGCACTTGTGACCCGGTGCTGGGGAAAGACGATGAGCTGCTGCGTGCGACTTAGCTGATGAGGTGACATTCCTTCAGGATGCGTCTGCTTGGGGGAGAGAATCACCTCTACCTGGGGAAGACATATCAATGCTCACTATCTGATTTTGATTCTGCGAAGGAGAGACTACTGAACTCTGCCGGGGAAGGAGGATTCATCCTGCTTCGGGGATATCAATCCTGGTCCGCTGAGGGTAATCTTGACCCTAATCTGATGAGGGGTGAACGCCATCTCAATCTGCTGCAGTCTCAAACTGTACAGGGGGAACGACCTCAAATTGTGCGCCTCTGCTGAAAAACAATCCTGGTTCAACAGCGTCAACACAGGGAATACAGGCTACCAATCATGGAGTCAAGTAACAGGTTATGCTGTAGGATAGCAACCCAATGACCGCAAGGCTTCTTCAGAAGGTTCAGGTTTTGACGGGGTAATGACACGATTCCCCGATACTCAATTCTTGCTAGGGTGAACAAACTCATTTGAACAACTTGCCCCAACCCGACCTTTGGGAATAATTCAATCTGAGCCGAAAACAACTGGCAACAAGACAATCTTCAGAGGGCTTGCCCCAGCATCTGCACAACGGGAGGATTCATCCTCAACTAATCAACTCTCAGCATGGTCGGCTTCAATATCTCTGAAGTAGTTTGCCCCTGAACGAGCGATGAACATGCTCTGATCGAACACTGGAGGGATCTGCCCTTAAATTGCAAGGATTCCGGATAACTGCCCCTGATCGGGTCTCGAGAAGATTCACTCCCGATCAACCGCTGCTTGCATAAACTGCCCCATGATCAACTGATGCTCCGGGACTTGTCCTCAGACAAACTGATTCCAAACTTACTGGAAGTCATTGCCCCAGATTCACAGGGTTTCAAAGCATACCACTCTGACCCAGACCTCTGGCGATTCAGTCCTGATTGACTATTCCTTGCTGAAGTTCCTTCGTATCAGCTACTAACCTGCAACTAAAATTGTTTATTCACGAATAGTAATTTTAATGCAGTGTTCATGCAAATTTCGAAAACGTTGTACTGTCACTCATTTACGTGTCATGCTAGTGAGTGACGAATGAACTCAAGAGTTCAAACGTAGTGCTGATGCGATCAGTGAAAAATGCAATAAGGATATGATTAGCAAATCATGAAGGAGTCAGGTTACTCAACCTTATCGTAATGCGCTCTCAGAATAAACCCTGCCTCAATTAGGTCTTTTAAGGGTTGTATCGTGGTCGGGTTCACGGTTCGTGAAACAAAGGATATTTGGTTCAAATTATGATTTGTACCCACCCCTTCTACGTGATGTTCTCCGATCCTAAAGTTCAGTCAACTTGGGTCGAGCGCTCGCCTCTTCGAGAGGTATGTTGAACATCGAGAACAACTGGTTAAAGAACTCACAAGGTGTTTCGGAGTGACAGTTATTCCTTTTCGTTTTCGGTGTCTGCATCCACACGACTTCGTCCTTGTTCGAGGATTTTTCTTTTTTATAATCCTTTCTTTTTCGTTCATTCATTTTTTGATTCCCTAATTTTTGCCTGGACTGACTCCTTTTGAGTTCTTTTCGATTTTTTCTTTTTGCAGTCCAGCGGGATGCCCTGATTTTTGCCTAAGTATTTGCTTTTTAGCTTTTCTTTTTTACTTAGCGGGCTTTCTTATTTCTTTTTCTTTTGGAACGAGTCGTGCGACACTGGTTGTCTTGATTGCTCCGAAAGGATTATAACTGTCTCACTCCTGATTGGTGAGGTTTAACCATTGTGGTTGATGAGGTACGACCTCTGGAGAGGAATATGATGTGATTGGTCCTCGAAGGACAACACTCCTCTATAAGACTTGAACGCTCGATCAAGCTAACTGACAACTACCCTGCCCCGGGTTAAGATGTGAGGGTTAAAAAGTCCGAAAGAAACTCCTACTCCTCGGCTCGAAGTGGTTAACAAGGGATTCTCTTCCTTATCTCTCCGGTGTTTAGGGATTTGAAACAATGCCTTGTACGTCATCGGCTAAGTTTTATCTGAAAGCAATACGATCATCGGTTATCAGTATTCAGTTTCATCATCCTCCCTCCGCTCATTGCTAATCATAGTAATAAAGTGGAGTAAATAAAATGCAAGCGTCAGTGCAATGCAGTAAATGAGTGACAACGACATAACTAATTCAGAAGAAATGCATAGTCACTTTATTATCATTACCATTCGAAACATACAATGTTTAAAGCAGGTAGTAACTAACAGAAAAGAAACTACAAAATGCAAAAATGGTAAAAAGTCCGAGGACTGCCAATGCTGAGGACGTCTGCCTGTCTGGATCACTGGCTTTTGGAAACAACCCTCTGAATCTACGAGCTCAAACAGCTGAGAGGTCGCCACGCACAACCAAGACTCCATCTGGAAAGGAAATACACCCTTGGTCGATCAATTGCTGCACTTTCGCCTGGAAAGCCTTGCAATCTTCAGTTGAATGCCCCAGAGATCCACCATGGTAGCCACACTGAGCATGAGGATCGTACCCCGGAGTGTAAGGCTCTAGCACGGGCTTGAGAGCTTTCGGTTCCACCAAGGAATTCTGAACCAACAGCGGAAGAATCTGGCTATACGGCACAGGCACTGGATGGGGAGAAGCATTCCTTTGTTCCACGTGGTTGCGAGGTCTTTTGTGATCCTGGTGCGGGTATTCTTTGACGGTCTCTCGTTTAGGCGCTTGCGTCCTTGAGCTTGATCCAGGCAGCAACTGCGAGCGAGGCGATTCAGTCACCAAAGGTCGCGGGACATATTCCAGACCTTTCTCAGCTTCAGGCAAAGGAGTGGAATCATCCACCTCTTCCGCAGGGTAAGGGATAAACTTTCCCGATGCTCTCATGCCGCCCGGCACAAGCCTAATCGCCCTTGAGTCAATAAGGTCCTGAATCTTATTCCGGAGAGCCTTACATGTTTCAACATGATGCCCCGGTGCTCCAGAGTGGAAATCACAACGCATGCTGAGATCAACGTCTGGTGACACGTCATCTGGTGGATTTAAGGTCCGAAGCTTGAGAACACGGTTCTGAACCAACAGTGGCAACAGCCGGGCATAACTCACGGGTAGTGGGTCCATAGCTCTATCAAGTAGCTTCTTCTTTTGACCATAACCTTCAGGATTATTCTGAGATGCTCGGCGCGGCTGATGACGAGACAGGCCTCGAGCTTCATGCTGTGTAGAGGGCCCATGAGGTCCACTTGGCTTCGGCACAGGTGGCACTGACGGTAACGGAGGAAGCACTTTGGTCTCCTCCTTGGGTGCTTGACCCCTCTCCTTATTTAGCATACTTCTCACTACTCCCATGAGAAAGCTCAACTGATTCTGCAGCTGCTGATTCTCCTCTCTGAGTACTTGTTGGTCCAGACGCACTGCCCGTATGTCATTCATGACCTGCCCCAGTTGGCTTCGGATTTTCCCCAGTTCAGCTTGTACCTGCTCCATCAATCTGAGCTGCTTGATTCTGAGTCAAACCTGTAAACACAAGGGTTAGAAGACAAGCCCCGACTTCTGCCATGCAAGATGAATTATGCCAATGCCATGGGTGTCTGTACGTTTAGGAGATCACCCCTAATCCTGGTGTCAACGTGCCAACATAGTGTCAATGCAGTGATAAGACTGGATCCATTCATGGAAGAAAATATCTCATATTGCTCGGGACACCAGGATCAGGGTACGAAACACGCCTGCGGCACAGACACATGCTAATGGAATGCAAAAATGGATATGCAAACTAATGCAAAATGCAGTCATGCAATAATATATCCAGGTGGCTGCTGTGGAGATTCGGTGTCAACAGTCACTGAGGAGAGGGAAACCCCGGTGTAAGCCACTGATCTGATCTGCTGTGAATAACCATCTGGTAGGATCGAGATCAAAATTCTGCTCTGTCAAGAACGAAGGCCTGATAATGAAAAACCCTGGATGCAAGATCAAGGAATATCTGTTGGAGAAGTCTTCAGACCCCAAATCACAAATCTGCCCTCTCAAGAACAAATACACAGCTGCTGATGAGATCTTCAAACCTCACTCAAAACCTGCCCTATCAAGAACAAAATAACAACTGCTGACGAGATCCTCAGACCTCACTCAAAAATCTGCTTCATCCAGAACAAATAACAACCGCTGATGAGATCTTCAGACCTCATTCAAAAATCTGCTCCATCCAGAACAAACCTCTGATAACGATACTCTGATCGGAACCTGCTCTATCAAGAACAAACAAACACCTGATGATAAGATCCTCTGATCAAACCCTTGCTCTATCAAAAACATATCTGCAACTGAGAACCCAACATAACTGATTCGCTGTCAAGAAAACCAGGTGGTCTGGAGGTCAAAGTTTCCTGCAATATCCCAACCCCACTCACAGGTATGATGGACCTAATCCACGGACAAAGGTACGGCATCCTATGCGGTTGTCAGCGTCACAGACATTCATGAGTGACAATACGATTCCCAGAAGGAGTGGCATCGTCAAGTCATGAAGAGGCCTCTCTTAGCTGACTTCCAAATGATCGGTCCCCAGAGTCGACAATCCTCACGTCTGGACTCCCCTCAGATCCTCAGGACCGGAAAGGAGCACCTCTGCAAGAATCTCGTCTGAGCGCAGATTTTCGTAGGGAACTGTGCCTGTTCAACAGACAGGTTCGTCTACTACTTCTCCGCAACTATATCTAGGTGTGTACTCAAGCCCAGGTCCGGCTTTTCACTCACAGTAACATCCCTCTCCCACAGCAGCACAGATAATCATATCGAACTGGAAATAAAATGCGGGAAATAAAATGCGGGAAGTAAAGTGCGGGAAGTGAAAATGCGATAAATAAACGCAACCCAACAAGCAAACACACAAACGATAGGATTGACTCGCGTAGGGGATGGGAAACGGTCCCAGCATAAGGGATGGGAAAAGTCCCTAGATGCTTGCGTCCCCAGCAGAGTCGCCAGCTGTCGCTTGCGCGAAAAATAAGGTGCCGGCATGACAGAAGAGTCGCCACCTTTCGTTATTTATCCCTCAGAGCGGGAAAGGAAACGATCGGAGAAACCTGACGAATAAGGGTAAGACAAGGTCATCGCAACCATTGTCTGGGTTCGGGAGTCGGTTACGCAAGGGGAAGGTATTAGCACCCCTCACGTCCGTCGTACTCGACGGGATCCTCGCTTGTTTGTTTACTTGGACGGGTTGGTTATAATCTATCTACCTATCAAGGCTGGCTGAAAAAGAAAAGAAAAATGACTCGGCAAAGCGTCGCGCTTTATGCCTACGTATTCCCATCAGAGAATGAGAAATCAGAGTCAACGTAGTTCGGCTAACTACGGGGGAAGATTGGGGAAGGTTGCTCGCTAGGACATCGCATCCTATGCCTACGTACTTTCATCTGGTATGAAAGATCAGAGCAAACGTAGTTCGGGAAACTACAGGAAACAACTCAACTAGGAGGGAGACTATCAAGTCCTACTGCTATCATGCCATGGATTCATCCTATGGTTGAGGTTTGAACAGGGAACTCCTAGATGTTGTCATGCATAGGTTTCAACCTAAAAGTCTATCATCAAATCCTCATCAGAGGGAATGAGAGTCCTAAGGGATCATATCAATGATACACAGAAACAGACAAAAACATCAGCTTTAACAGTAAAATGCATGCAATGCAAGTGAGGGAGGAAATGTGTGTGGGGTTTCAGCCTCCACAAGCTCATCTCAACCTCAAGCCAGTCATGAAATAACAGCAATCATACTGAAAACAAACAATATGCTATCAAGCAATAACAGATAAAGGGGATGAAGTGCCAACAGGCAAACAAACACACTTGAGAAAGAATCAACTATTCTCTAATCCTAACCCTAATCACAGAATCTAAACAAATCTAAGCAAAGCTCTCAAGCACAACCCTAAACAGGAGCAATCATTCCCAGCCTTCAAGCTTCAGAATAAGCTTACCAAAGAAAGGGAGCTAAGCAATCATACTCATAGTGTCTTCCTCAGGAGAACACTAGGAGGTGTATACTCAGGAGTCATACCCTATGTGGCTCAACCACTGTGATCAGTTTACATCCCTCCTCAGGAGAGATTAAACTCACAAGCAGGCTCCAACATCACTGGATATTTAAGAAATCCTATTTAAGCTAGTGGAGCTAAGTGAATAGACTCATAGGACCTTCCTCAGGAAAGTACTAGGAGGCTTCCACTTAGGAGTTGTATCCCATGTGGCTCAACAACATGTGATCAGTTTACATTCCTCCTCAGGAGAAATTAAACTCACAAGTTGGCTCCAACATCATTGGATACTTAAGAAATCCTAGATCAACTAGTGGAACTAAGTGAATAGACCCATAGGACCTTCCTCAGGAAAGTACTAGGAGGCTTCCACTTAGGAGTTGTATCCCATGTGGCTCAACAACATGTGATCAGTTTACATTCCTCCTCAGGAGAAATTAAACTCACAAGTTGGCTCCAACATCATTGGATACTTAAGAAAGAGGTGAGAAGGAAGAATGAAAGTCATTCATAGTGCCTTCCTCAGGAAAGTACCATGAACTTCCTTCAAACTTCAGGCTCTCAAACCTCACAGACAGGAGATGAGACAAGCTCTGGGTCTCTGCATCTTGGTCTACAAGCTCCTCTTTATGATGCTCATCATCAATACCCTTAAGGCCACACAAGCCCTTCATCAAATTCCTCAGAATGAACCCCACAGATGAACAGATAACCCACTGAACAAATCACATTATCAGGCAATCTTCAGAAAATGCCTAAAAATACTAAACTAATGGGGAAAAATCTAACAATTATCCACAAGGGTCCTCAACACCTACTCATAACATCTACAAAGGTTTCTACCTAAAAATCAAGATAAAACTCAATCAAAGAAAGGAATCATCACCTATGCACAATTCTAAACCCTAATTAGACTATCCTAAATCAACCCTAATTAAACTAATCAAGATTAATTCTAAAAAATCTAGAAAAAATCCTATGGGGAAGTATGACTAATCATCTAATTGCACCAAAAAGAATGGGTAAAAAAGATTAATGGAAAGTACTAAAATAATTCCTACAAAATCAAATATCAAAATGAAACAATTAAAAAGCTATTTAATTGGAAAATCTACTAAAAATATCAAACATAAAAATAAAATCCCAATTTTATTTTTATAATTTTCTATACATTCTAATCTAATCATGAAAAAAAGAAGAAGTTAAAAATCATTTTTTATCTATTTTTAATGAATTTTTCAAAACAGACAAAATTAAAAGAAAATTAAAAAAGAAATGAATTAATTAAAAGGGAGGGGGGTATGAATAGCATATCAGACCAGTTAAAATGCATTGGGCCAAATAAAGGCGGGGGTGCGAATAGGAACTGAGGCCCAGAACGCCTCTTAAAAATGAAACGCGGCGTTTTAATAATTCAAACTTTCCCTCTCTTCAGATTAAATCCTGGCCACTAGATTGGGATAAAATGTCAAACATATGGGATTGATCCAACGGCTTGGCTTCATCGTCTTCAAACGAACTAGGGTTTCAGAACCCCTTCCACCATGCAACCAAATTCGAGCTTCTCTAACTCCTTGCTCAGGCCACGGTTGGACTTGATTCCAAAATGAAAAATGGCCTACTTCTCAAGCCCTACACAACCCTACGTAAAGCTTTCCATAACTCGCCCTAACTTGCCCTAACAGAGGAATTGAAGATCCGGGTACAACCATGGTTCAACATTTTAAACTGATATTAACCCTCATCAAACTTCAATTTAATGGTCAACAGATGCTCTACGTGCTATTCTGATCAATATACACTACTTCTTGCTGATTAAAACTCATTAAACAACTAATTATTGAAGATCCAAGAATCATGGTTCTGTTAAAAATCCTCTCCAATGGCGCTCAAACTCTCAGGAACTATTCTATAATCCTACCTCATGTATTCTATGGATAGAAAACTCATGTAAACTACATAAATAATGAGATTCGAAGAAGGGAAAAACCTGCTCAAGAAATGATGGTGAAGGTTGTTAGCAATGGAATCAATGCTTGTAAGTGATGGAATGTGATCCTTTGATGTTGAATATCTTTCTGTTTGCAATAATCTTGATGGAGAATCCTTGTAATGGCAGAAATCACAACTTCCTTGAATTTGAAGAAACCTCTTCAATGGAGTTTCTCTCCCTCTCTCTCTCTCCAAATCTCTCTCTATCAACCAACCTTGCATTCAGTGTATTACCCTCTTTAAATAACAATTGGAAGAATGATCTAGAACTCCTTAGAATCATCTAGAAACTTCATGAAAGTATCATGTGATGATAAGTTCAAAACCTCTTATCTCATGCTCTTACTCCTTATTTTCGTGCCAAATACTCCTTACATGAGATATTCAAGTGTTATGAACCAAAATAAGGCTTTACATTGGCTTGTGTAAAGATTTTCAAAGTTAACTTCATTTGCAAGTAACAAATTAACAAAGAAACCTCATTTTTTGGACCTCAAATGGAAAATCCACTTAAACCAATCTTCTCAAAATGTTTTTTCCAATCAAAATGATATATTGGATGACCTATTTTGGATTTGTAGATCTTCCAAAACACTTTTCAATTTCAACTTTTCAAAGTTATAAGTCATTTTTAGTTCATTTTTGACCAATCATGGAATCTTGTGCTATGAGCTTTTTCAACAATTTGTGACCTTCTTTCTAGACTCAAAATCACATTTTGAGCAACTTTCATGTTTTAAGTTTTTCCATTTGAGGCTTGGAAATAGGAGTTTTAGGTATTGGCTAAAATGACCTATAACTGACAAATGACCAAAATACCCCTGCCTTGTTCAAACCATAAGTTGAGTTATACAAATCCTATCAAGGACTTCTACCACTCAAATTAAAGATAAGGAGATGCCCTTCAACATTCATGTTGACCAAGAAACCATAGGAATCAACCTACTAGGGCAAAAGTTGTCTGGAAGTTGGGTGACTTTCAAGGACCCAGATTCACATACCTCTGCTGACCTGCAATTTGTCAAAACCATAACTTGAGCTCTGTAACTCCTATCAAGGACTTCCACAACTCAAATTAAAGCTTAGAACAAGCTCTACAACATTCATGTTGTGGGGAAAATGAGATATCAAACACATCTAGTGCTAAAACTGCCTGGAAGATAGGGATCAAATTAGGGTTTTTTCACTGACAGTCCTCAGAAACCCTAACCCAGAACTTCTCAAACTCCTCAATCATG
Organism: Lathyrus sativus; assembly: GCA_963859935.3. Taxonomy (NCBI): domain Eukaryota; kingdom Viridiplantae; phylum Streptophyta; class Magnoliopsida; order Fabales; family Fabaceae; genus Lathyrus; species Lathyrus sativus. Next base: position 627,766,728 of record OZ012737.1, on the reverse strand, counting down.
ATGAGTTGGTCTAGGAATCATCTTTATATAATCTCTATGCATCATTCCATGATCTCATGGCCCTTGGATTAAGTCTCAACCTTCTCCAAATCTTCAGCTGATCTAGGGTTGACCCAGTCAAAACCCTAATTCTATCACTCATGGTTGAATCTTCTGAATTCTTGCTCAATGACCTCTCTGGGCTTCATGATGGCTATCAAGACATCTCATAGGCTTTCTCAAAACATCAAGTTCATTCTCCAAGTCTCAGAATCATCTGAGGAGCACCCACAACTTTCAAACTGTGAAGCACACAACCCTGGTTTCAAAACACTTCCTCTGAAGATCTCTTGAACTTTCTGATGAAGGTATCAACTTCCAAATACTCAATGAACAAATAAATGTTGGTCAAATTTTGGGGTGCAACAGGGATCACAACCCTTGTCTCGCGTCTCAGGTGTTTTTAACCAGTTTAGATAAGTAGAATCGTATTTTTGGGAAGTCGTGCTCTTCCCGGTGTTTTCAGCTCGCGCTGTTATTTTTAGGGATATTTCGGTGCCCATCGATTTTTACCGGCTATTCTGGTGCGCTCTCGCAGTGTTATTTGTCGTTCTGTGCTGTTTTTGTTCCTTTGGGAATTATTAGGATTTTTCTAGATTTTATTAGCTATTATTAGTTTTTTTATAGAGTTTAATGTTTTTAATAGCTTTAAATCATTTTTAGAATATAATAGATTTTTAATAGATAATAAATAGATTTTAATCTTTGTTAATAGTTTTAATCATTTTTTTTAGAATATATTAGATATTAAATAGCTTTTAAATGTTTTTAGAATAATATAGAATATTAATAGATTTTTTTAATAGCTTTAAATCTTTTTTTAGAATTTATAGAGTTTTTTAATAGGTTTTAATAGTTTTTTTAGAATAATAGATTTTCTTTTTAAATAAGTAGTATAAACTTTGTTAGAGATTTGATAGAAATGTAATAAAATTTTAATATAGAATTATTAGAGTTTTTTTGTAGATTAGTGGATTTATTAGAGTTTTATTAGTTTAGAAATTAATTAGAGTTAATAGAGTTTTTTTTAGGTTAATTCTCTTTTTAGGTTTAATTGAGATTTAGTTAGATTAATTAGGTCTTAATCGGCTGTTCAGGTGTTAACTAGGATTTATCAGAATTAATTAGGATTTAGATTAGTTTAATTTTCAGTTTAGCATCTAATGGTAGTTTAATTAGTTAATGATAGTTTTAATTCATTCGGTTAATTAGTCATTAGTTTTAATTCATTCAGTTAATTAGTCATTAGTTTTAATTCATTCAGCTAATCCATGTTAATTAGTCCATCTTAATTCAGAATTTTGGGTTTTTTTTTATCATTTTCGTATTGGGCCCAGTAGTGTTTTTGGAGGCCCAGAGTTTCAGTTCTGCAAGTCCAGAATCGCAGTGCCACATGTCCTATATAGTCTGCACCACGTGTTGCATCAGGGAAGAGGCCACGTTTTTCACCCACAAGATACCACATCACCCTTCCTGTTCTCTCTCTCTCTCTCTGCCACGTCCTAGCCACACGTCCTCCATGCAGAAATTCCATACGCCACGTGTCCACCACTGAGTCTCGCCGGTTGCATGGCCGGCGGCCATGAAACCACCGCCCTCAACTCCTTCTGGCAGCCCTAACTGATTACCAACTACCTCCGGCCGCCGTAACTTCGCCGGAAACCATTTTTCCCCAGAATCCATCTTTCTCCACTGATCTTCATCATCGTCCTCTAACATTCATCTTCCTCAATCACCAGAAATCATCCAGATTCATCTTCGTCCATCACCGGAAAACTCAAGCTCCACCGGAAAATTCATACGATCCTCATCATTTTTCCAGTTCCTTCTCGTGTTCATCATCTCAATCTATCAATTTCCAGAAACTTCTCCCCAAATCTTCATCAAACTCCTCAAATCCGAGAACTTCATGCGTTCTTCGCCGATTTTCCAGAAATTCATCCTAAGATCACCAGATTTTTCAACCTTCATCATCGAACCAACATCAGAGTCTTCCCATATTCGTCAAGAACCATAGATCCCCAACCTTTCTTCAGGTATCTTCACGAATTCATCCCGAACTTGATACCTTCGTCAACAACCGTTCATAGGCATCATTTGTTTCGAATCAAGATCTGGATTCGTCGCACCTCATCAAGATCTCTCCAAGATTCTTCATCTTTAGTAGATCTCCATAGCACCTTCAAAGCAACTTTTCCAGAATTTTTCTTCAAGATCTTCAACCTCAGATTTAACCTTTGACTCGCCCCGAGAACACAGTTGGATTTCCACTTCAATCTACTCGTTAACGCTCTAGATTTGTCCTCCAGGATTTGAAAACGTCTTGCGATTCGTCTTGATTTGGGGGATTCGTTATTTTATTTGGGTTTTGAAGTATTATGCATCGGAGATGGGGATCTGAGGAAGAGGAGCTTTAGGAGGAAGAAGTGTTTTGGACGGTGAGGTCCTTGTGGGAAGAGTTTTGTTTCAGCAAGAAGTATCGAACGGAGAGTGGTGAGAGAGGGCGAGTGTTGGCGGCGGCGGAGGTTGAGTGAGATAGAATCTAGGGTTTTCAGAGGAAGAATGAAAGGGTGAGTGAGGGAGAGGAGAATCTCTCGTTGGACTCAGGTTGGATTTTGGGCCTCGAAGCCCATTGTTTTTTTACTGTCTACACTCCCGTTTCCTATTCCCCCCCCCCCTCCGTGTGTTCTTTGGTGAATATGGGCTGGGCCCAATACTTGTTTACTGGCGCACCCCCCAGTTCAACGCAGCACCTCCCTCCCAGTTTTTTTTTCTGAATTCCTTATTGGGTTGGGCCCAGTTTTTGTTCCTTTTTGCTGCCTCACTCCCTTTGTAACAGTTGTACCCCCCTTTTGTATTTTCTTTTTTTATTGTTTTCTTTTATATTCTTTCCATTAGTTTTTTTTTATATATAGAAAGAAAAGAGAAAGAAAATACATGAAAAAAGATATTTGAGAAAAAAGAAATATGAAAAGAAAAAGAGAAAAGAAATATAGAAAAAAATATTGAAAAATGAAATGAGAAAAATAATGTTGAAAATAGTTGAAAAAAGAATAGAGGGAAAAATAGTAAAAAATATTACCTTGTGGATTCAATATTTTTTAGAGCATATTTTTCTTCATAGAAGGTTATTTTAGGGATAGTTTTAAATGTCCATTTGTTAGGGGACTTTTTACATTTTTAGAGGTAGTTTTTGAAGTCCACTTGTTAGGGGACTATTTTCCATTTGATTTTTTCCATTATAGATGGATAGGATAGTATTTCCTAGGAGTTTATTTTCCAGTATTCAATCATTGTAACCATTTTTCAGAATGTTAATAAAACGAGATTTGAGCTGTGGTCCCGAAAGTAGCCGAACTACAGCTGCTCTGATTTCTCGTACCAGACGAGAATATGTAGGCATAGGAAGCGATATCCTAGCTAGCACACTAACAACTAACCTTTTGTTCTCTCGCTGCTGTGCGATCGAGACTTGCCCGCTGACGACTGATGTTATCCCTTTCTCTTGCCCAAGTGCATTTGAGACCGGACCGTAGTTTTTCCCATAGGTTCCCGTACCTGTAAAACCAGATTAAATTCTCACTCCTGTGTGAGAACACCCAGTCTAGCCGTAGTTAGCCTGAACTACGTAAGCTCTGATCTTCCATGCAGTGTGGAAGTACGTAGGCACAAGACGCGAGGTCTTGGCGAGCCAATTTCCCCGTAGTCCCGAACTACGTTGACTCTGACTTTCTCTCTTGAGAATACGTAGGCATAGAGTGCGACGCTCTATCGAGTCAATTCCCTTCCGTTTAGATTTAGCAGCCGTAGATAGATTGTTTTGCATCCTTTAGACAACCCAAGCAAGCGTGGATCCCGTCGAGTACGACGGACGTGAGGGGTGCTAATACCTTCCCCTTGCGTAACCGACTCCCGAATCCAGGTTTTGGTTGCGATGACCATACCTTTCCCGTTTTTTGCGAGGTTTACTTCGAGCGTTTCCTTTCCCTCCGTTGGGATAAATAACGCACGGTGGCGACTCTTCTGTCAGTCGGCGCCGATTTTCGCAGTAGCGACAATAGCAAGTTGAAAAAGTGAGCGTCAAGTGAAATACGAATCCTCCATTTTCCATCAATTCAAGGCTTTTCAACCGTTCAAACACCTTCATCAATAATCAGTGAAGGATTCTGAGCCATTTTCCTGAAGAATTCATGGACAATCGAAGCTGTTCATCACCATTTTCAGAGGTATCTTCAATTCAAGATAAATCCCTAATTATGCATCTTTCTTGCACCATGTTTGCACCATTACAATCTCCTTGAGGTCAATTTGGATTCTGGTATCTTTTTGGGCACTTTTTTGGAGTTTTTGGGATCTTGACATTTTCTTGGATAGCCACGGGTTTGGAGATGCATTGAGTTTTAGTTTGATTAAATACCATGGTTGCAATCCTTGTGAAATTTGGGACAAGATTGGTTCAGAAATCATCAAGTTTCATGCATTTTTGAGAGAGATAAGGTTTGGAGAAGCCACTGGAATATCACCGACCACCCCCACGACGGGACTGTGCATTTCCCTCTCAAACTCAGTTCAAATGAATAAGAAACATAATGGCCCTTGGATCACATTGAAAGTATTGACTCAGTCTTTCCATCCCACGCACGAGAGTCAGCCACACCATCACCTCTCCAAAACGCAGCGTTTGGATTAGTGTTGCTGAGTGGGCTTGACCCTTATTGCTATTCACACGCCCTTTCCAGGCCCAACCCATATTTCAACTGCATTCCTTTGCTATTCACCACGCTTCTTTAATTATTTTCTATGGTTTTTATTATTTTCTTATTTCATGCTTGCTTGCTTTCAATTCTAGTAAAAATAGAGAAAATGCATATTAATTATTGATATTTTTACACAATGATCTTGAGCATGATTAGGAATTTTAGAAATTGGAATTTTATTTTTAGGATTTATTTTCAATTTGTTATGATTTTTTCTATTTTTAATAGTCATTAAAAATGTGAAATTGTACCCTTCTTCTTGTGGATTTTTGTTGAGGTATCAAAACAACAAATAAACTCCTAATATTTTGTAGGATCATTGTATACGTATTGAGGGTTTTGGATATATTTTTCTCTAGATTTTATTGTACCATTTTCATTGGTTTTGAATGCCATTTTGTTCATGCTCTAGTTTGCCCTAGTTTTGGGGTACCCTTGATTGTTTGCCCTCTGTTTAGGCACTTCCCTTTGGATTATTTTGCTACCCTTTTAACCTCTTATTACTCACACTTTGTAGGTGCTTGGAGAATTTATTTGGCATTTTTAGATGCATTTTACTATTTTTGCCTTATTTTGCAAGTTGACTCATAATTTGGCACTTTCACTTGGACACTTGTATTGTTTTGGCTCCAAAAACCTTGTATTGCTTGTGTGATAGATATTATAGTGATTGCTTCAAGTTGTGGACGGATTATGGGTCTTGTGGACCAATTGGTGGACTTTTATATTGTGTGTAGCATTCCCATTTGCCTTTATATTTCAATGCTTAAATTTTGTACTTGTAAATGTCATTACATGAGTACCTTTTGCGCATTTCTCTTGGTTCCTTGCCATTTCCCTTTTGATATTCATTTGTGGCTTAGGTTCTATGATTAGAATATGCCACCCTCTGTCCAATGACCTTGGTGTTTCATTTAAGGAAGTTTTGGGTCCCTCCTTTGGAGGTCTCTAAGGCATGCCTAAAGTGGTGAATCCTTGAGGACTTCCTGTTGTATGCTTTATTGATTTGCTTTTTGTTACATTTCTTCTTCTCTTCTCTTACATTTATTCATAATTTGGCTTGAGGTTGAGATGAGCTTGTGGAGGCTCCAGCCCCACACATATTTCCTCCCTCACTTGCATTGCATCCTTACCTTCCATCTTTGCATTTCATGTTTGCATTCTTATAATTGTTTTCTTCTTCTTCTTCTTTTGTCTTCCTTCCCTTAGGATTTCCATTCCTTCTTGTTCAAGTTGGAATGTGATAGAAATTAGAGTCCTAACCATGCATGATAACATTAGGTAGTTTCCTCCTAACCTCAACCATAGGATGAACTTTGCATGACAACTTTAGGATTGGATCAGTTCCCCTTTAGTGTGTTCTTTCTCTTCTCGTCTTCAAACATCTTTAAAACACTTAATAAAGATTAACGCGTGTTGTACGCTACGAGCCTTAAGCACTTGAGAAAGGTTTGTTGTAGAGTTTCTTTTCAACAACTTGGGTGTTTAGTATGGCACCCTTTGGGTGACATGCGACGCATTCACTCTTAAGTGCAAGTCTTTAGTGCAACATGAGTTATAAACAAAACTCAAAACACTTCTTCTGTAAAAGACTTCAAAAACAAACATCCAAATTCTTTTTTTCCTCTTGGACCTTTAATCAGGAAAACCCTTTTCATAAGGAGAGTTTTGTTAACTCTCGGTTCTACCGCAAATGGTAAACGCCTAAGTCTCCGACAAGCGAGCTGCATACACCAAACTGCTGGAACCGTCTGTTAACCCTACTCAGATAAAAAAGACAAACCTATGTCTCTCGTTATCCCTGTCGCTACTGCGAAAATCGGCGCCGGCTTGACAGGAGAGTCGCCACCGTGCGTTATTTATCCCTCAGAGCGGGAAAGGAAACGCTCGAAGTAAACCTCGCAAAAGACGGGAAAAGGTATGGTCATCGCAACCAAAACCTGGATTCGGGAGTCGGTTACGCAAGGGGAAGGTATTAGCACCCCTCACGTCCATCGTACTCGATGGGATCCACGCTTGGTGTTTATAGGTAAAAGGGTGTATTATCTATCTACGCTACTGGCTGGTCTGAAAAGAAAATAAAAGGACAGGACTCGACAGAACATACGGTGTTCTGGGCCTACGTATTCCCTCGTGCAATGGGAAAGTCAGAGTCAACGTAGTTCGACTTCCTACGTCTAAACGGGGGAAAAGTTGCTCGCCAGGACATCGCGTCCTGTGCCTACGTACTTTCATCGGGAATGAAAGATCAGAGCAAACGTAGTTCGGCTAACTACGGGTAAACAGGGGCTCTCACACAGCAGTGAGAAAACAAACTGGTCTCTAAGGCTCGGGAACCTACAAATATGATCTGGCCTCAAATGCGCTCGGGCAAGAGAAAGGGATAACAATTAGTCGTTAGCGGGAAAGTCTCGATCGCACAGCCGCGAGAGAACAAAGGTTAGTCGTTAGTGTGCTCGCTAGGATATCGCATCCTATGCCTACATATCTTCGTCTGGAACGAAGAATCAGAGCAGCTGTAGTTCAGCTAACTACGGGTCAAGCTACTCAAAAGCTCCTACAGAAAGGAAAGGGAAACCCTAGAACTATAACTGAGAAACAGGGGAATCTATATACTGCTATCACCTGGCTAACCATCCTAACGTCTATCATAACCACTCCGCAGCGGAGAAGTCAGAGCTCCTAAGGGATCATGGCAACAGGACTAAACTACACACAAGAAACTGCAACGTAAAGAATACTGAAAATATGCATGAATGCAACAACTAGACGAACAAGGCACAGAGGCAAGGGAGCTCAGCTCTACCAAATACCAACAAGCAAAGCCACGCAATAACAAGCAAGCAGAAGGAGGACCACCTCAACTTCTCATGCACACAAAGTCTACTTCTAAGATGCACCTACTCAGAACTATCTAGATGAACACCTAAGTCTAATGCAACATAACATCACACAAGTCAAACAATACGAAGAGACTAACCCTAAGCAGGGCCTCTAACAAACCTGAAACAATCTCCTAATCTATCTCTAAACAAAACTCTATACAGCACCCTAAGCAAGGATCTAAGCAACAAATCTAATCAAAACCCTAAGCAAGGATCTAAACAAACTCCTAGGCAAGGGGAATCAATCCCATTCTCCAAGCTTCAGAATAAGCTTACCAGAGAAAGGAAGCTAAGCAGACAAGCTCATGGTATCTTCCTCAGGAAAGTACCAGGAGGTTACTACTCAGGAGTCATATCCTATGCGGCTCGACAACTGTGATCAGTTTACATCCCTCCTCAGGAGAGATTAAACTCACATGAAGGCTCCGGCGTCACTGGATATTTGGGAAAGAACCTATATGCACTAAGGGAACTAAGTGAACAGACTCATAGGACTTTCCTCAGGAAAGTACTAGGAGGCTGACACTTAGGAATCGTATCCTACGTGGCTCAACAACTGTGATCAGTTTACATTCCTCCTCAGGAGGAATTAAACTCACAAGTTGGCTCCTACATCACTGGATACTTACGAAATCCTAGACAAACTACTGGAACTAAGTGAATAGACCCATAGGACCTTCCTCAGGAAAGTGCTAGGAGGCTTCCACTTAGGAATCGTATCCCATGTGGCTCAACAACATGTGATCAGTTTACATTCCTCCTCAGGAGGAATTAAACTCACAAGTCGGCTCCGACATCATTGGATACTTAAGAAAGAGGTGAGAAGGAAGGATGAAAGTCATTCATAGTGCCTTCCTCAGGAAAGTACCATAAACTCCCTTCAAACTTCAGGATCTCGAACCTCACAAACAGACAACAAGCTCCTAGACTAAGCCTCAATCCAATGCAACCTTGCAAGCTCCAACAGGACTTCAATCAGCTCCCATCTTCAAGAAGAACCCACAGGCCAACAAACCACAGGAGACTATCTCTGAAGTTCAACCACAGTTGAACTTCAAAGTCAGAAGTCATCAAGACTTCTCCTATCTTCAGGCTCAGGCAAATCACATCAGGACACCCTACAAAAATCTATCAAAAATCTAATGGGAGACCTACATGGCTCTAGGGTAACATACTGAAAAATCAGAATAAAATTCAACACCAGATGAAAGAAATAAAATCGGCAACACAGACATATCCACAGACCAATTATTCAACATCAATACCAGTGAAAAATGCAATTAAAATGAAAATGCATGATTGAGCTAATATTTTTATACTATAAAATCCTACACTGAATCACGAGTCTACAGAAAAAAGAACGGAATTATTTGACCAATTCTACCATTTTTTATGAATTCTCTAATGATATGCATGCATTGAAAATATTAAAAAAAACACATCAATTAAAATGGAAAATATGCAAAAAATAGCAAACAAAAATAAAATGACAATTTTATTTTTTATTTGATTTTTCTTAACATTTTTCATGAAATGGTGGAAAAAAGAATTATTGAAACAAACAATTATTTACATTTTTCTATGAATTATTTGATATGCCAAGAAAAATATAAAAGAAAAAAATAAAAGAAATAACCTGGGGTTCAAACAGCAAAATCCTAATTATTATTGCAATGGGCCCTCACATTGGGGGGTGCAACTAGCAGTTGGAGCGTAGGGCCCAGGTCTGAAAACAAACAAATCAAAAAAAACCCTATGGGGGGGGTGCAGCACTAGCAAGATTTCAGTTGCTCTTACTGGGCTTACGCCCAGGGGGGTGTTGAAAGCAATCTGGGGCCTAAGGCCCAACTCAATCCGCTCAGACTCCATACGCTAGGGGGTGATTGAACAATTTGGGTGCAGCGTTCAGTAACACGCTTTTGGGCTTAGCCCAACCCAACCCCAATCTGGATGAACCCTAATCCAAGACAAACCCTAATCAAAAACTAACTACTCCTAATTTCCTCTGGCACTGTTCATCAAGCGCCGTTCACCATCGTCCTCTATCTCTCACGCTCTCTGCAACTCATCAATCTAGCGAACCCTAAACGAAACCAAACCTCACCCAAACACATCAATCCCTCACACGAAATCGCTACTCAAGATCTAGCTCAACTACTCACTAAATCAATTAATCAACTAAAACCCTAATCGTTGAAGGCACGATCTAATCTGAAGAAGAACATGCAAGGAGTTTTGGCAAGCATACCTGGAGATATTTGAGCGAACGGGATCTCAGTCGCGTACGAAGATGGAGCGAAGGTGAAATTGAAGGATGGCTCTTGAGGATGACGTTCTGGGGGAAGGATCGAAGAACTATGGAGTTCTGAAGCTGTTCTGGAAAACTTCGTGAAGAACAATGGCGTTCTGGAAAAAAACTGTATGAAGGTTGAACGTGGTTTGAAGTTCCTTGGAATTCTTGCTTGAAGATTGTAGGATGTCTGAGTGGATTCTGGAGATCTTCGATGGAGGATGAAAGTCTGAAGATGATTTCTGGAAAAATTTGATGTATGAAGGTTGTTGAAGGTGGAAGGCGTTTCTGGAAATTTTGGTTGAAGGTGATGAAGGTGGAAGGCGTTTCTGGAAATTTTGGTTGAAGGTGATGAAGGTTCAAGGGAAAATTGATGAAGACGATGAAGGTTCTGGGAAGGGGATCGGAGAAAGAAGATGATTTTCTGGGTTTTTGGTAGCTCCGGCGGAAAGGACGGTGGCCGGAGTTGGTTCAGGTGGCCGGCGGTATGCAGTTAGGGCTGATGCATGGCCGCCGGTGGGAAACTCAGGCGATGCTCCGGTGAGTGATGGCTGGGTGCCAAGTGTCTCAGGGAGAGAGATAGTGGGACAGGTGTGGACGCTGGGAAACGAAAAGGTGGCGCAATGATTGAGAAACGCGTGGGGCTTTGCATGGCCACCACGTGGCTGCTTATTTATTACGCTGAGCACACGTGGACCCTTCTGGTAGCTTCTGGAGAATTCTGGATTGCTGGCTGTTTAGACTTTTTTGGATTTCTGAATAATTCCTGGACAAAAAAGCAAACTGGGCCTTGCCAAAAACGCCCCCTGGGCCCATACGAGCTGGAAAAAACTGAATAAAAACAACAATTAAATCTAATCTAATTAATGGTTAATCCTAATAACAATCTAAAAAAAAATTAAAACTCATATTAATCTAATTAAACCTAAAAATCAATTAAAATCTAATTAAAAAAAAAAAAGGATTAATGCTCTAATTTCTATATTATCCTAAAAAGACAATTAATATCTAATTAAACTCTAAAAAATGATTAAAAATCTAATTATCCTAATTAATTCTGAAAAGTCATTAAAACCTAATTAATTCTATATTTCTACTAATCCCTATTAACATTCTAATATCACTTAATATCTATTAAAGAAAACTATATTATTTTCTATATTATCCAAAAACTATTAAACCTATTTAAAATCTATAGAAAAATTCTACAAATGATTAAAAGAAAAAGCTATATTATTCTAAAAAGATAAAACCATTTAAAATCTTATTTAAAATTCTACAAATGATTAAAATCTATTTAAAATATTCTATAAAATTCTAAAAAAAAGATTAAGCTATTAAAATATTCAAAAGCCCTATTTAAATTCCAGAAAAATCTATAAAGCCTGTTAAAAATTCACAAAAAGCCTATAAAAATCCTAAAAATGCAGATGAATGCAAATGACTCCCATAAAAGCGCACGAGACCAGATCGAATCGAACGGAGATCCCCGGGCATCAGAATATCCCAAAATCACTGAAAAATCACCGAGGAGCGCACAATTTCCCGAAAATAAAACCCCGATAATCTGGACTGAGTCTGCCACATCTGATAGACAAAAATCAAGCTGTAACCCTGATATCCCCTGCTTGTGCACAAAAATCATACATCTGAGCTGTGAATATGAATTTAAACCATGAGTCAGATAGGAGAATTGGTTGGTCAAATTTTGGGGTGCAACAGCTGCCCCTATTCAAGCGACTTGGACCTGGAGGGTTTGAAAAGCGCTCAGCCTTCAAACATTCAAAGGTACGAGACGGTTGAATACAAATAAAACCCGAAAATTTGCCAACCGCGAGCATATACCGTAAGCTGCTTGGAGAATAAAGTCCAGAAAACCGAGTCCAGTGATTGCGGCACCAAACTGATTAATCATCTGATACAGAACTCCTGATTTGAATACCCGTTGCTTGTGATACCCTATATAACAAAACTCTGAGGGTTGCACCAAAATACCTAATCCTTTCACATTGCCTACTGATAGGCAGGAAGAGAAATATACTCACATCGTCCAAAGATGGACGGGAAGACACCCTGATTGAATACTCACCTCGTCTAAGGATAGACGGAAAGCCGACATTAATCTCCAAATTCACATCGTCTACTGATAGACGGAATCATCCTGATTGATGAAACAAATCAATATTCACATCGTCTAAGAGTAGACGGAAAGCAATAGTCTCCATATTCACATCGTCTAAGGATAGACGGGAAGTCACCATAATCTCCATATTCACATCGTCTAAGGATAGACGGGAAGCCACCGTAATCTCCATGTGCACATCGTCTAAGGGTAGACGGGATCATCCTGATTGATGAACAAATCAGTTCACATCGTCTAAGGATAGACGGGAAGCAATAGTCTCCATATTCACATCGTCTAAGGATAGACGGGAAGCCACCGTAATCTCCATGTGCACATCGTCTAAGGGTAGACGGGATCATCCTGATTGATGAACAAATCAGTTCACATCGTCTAAGGATAGACGGGAAGCAATAGTCTCCATATTCACATCGTCTAAGGATAGACGGGAAGTCACCATAATCTCCATATTCACATCGTCTAAGGATAGACGGGAAGCCACCGTAATCTCCATGTGCACATCGTCTAAGGGTAGACGGGATCATCCTGATTGATGAACAAATCAGTTCACATCGTCTAAGGATAGACGGGAAGAAGTAATCTTCGTACTCACATCGTCTAAGGATAGACGGGAAGTCACCATAACGCAATTCAACACCATCCTTTGAATTTCAGAATCCTTCTGTCTACGGGAATTGATGGAAAAGTCAATATCCTTGAAGGGGCCACATCGTCAGTATGGACCGACGGGAAGAAAACCACCTTTTAAAGAATCATGTCGTCAATAAGAATCAACGGTCACGCAAACTGAACATTCTTCGAAGAGCCTCGTCATCAATAGGGATTGATGGTCAGAAAAGTCCCTCTTAAACGTCATCTCATCCAATAACCAGAAAGAGAACCGATATTCAAAATCACTTTGAAACCCCTCAACAACTAAGGATAGCCGGAGAAGACTCGCTGGGGAAACACCTCATCATATGTATGATCTGGCAATAAGAAACCCGCTGAACAGTAGCTCGAAACTTCACATCGTCTGCTGACAGACGGAAAGGAAAGCCACTTGTCGGAGAAACCCTATTTTGAACTCCATTGAAAATCAACCAAAGCTTCACGTCGTCTACTGATAGACGGTAAGAAAAGCACATCCTGGGGGAACCCCTTCTTGAAATCTTACTGCGATCACCCGCAACTTCACATCGTCTATGGATAGACGGAAAGAAAACCACATTCGTACTCAAGACGTCTAGACGGAGAAATCCACTTATTGGAGGAACACATCGTCAATATGAATTGACGGGAAGAAGAGTCTGTCGACATCAGATGACTGCTTGATTAAAGCATAATCGTTGTATGATCTGAGATACAAATAATCTGCTGAACTGTCTGAATACTGCTGCTGGATAAATGTCCCTGAACTGATCACAGAGTAATTCACGCGCCATATGAGGCTGATAGAAAATCTGACTCATGCTTCGTATGCATATGCAAATGCTTTAATCTTTCTACAGCGTAATGCTCCATTTGGGATGGAAATGCTACGCATTCTGGAAATGTCATGCAGGTATGATGCAGGTATGATGCATGCAATATGCTAGCAGGCTCGAGCTGCCGGAGAAGGCCGGGTACAGAAAACCACTTCAGCAAAATAAATGCTGAAGGCGAGGCCAACTTTGCTGGGGATAACCCGGATATCACTGAATCGTCCTAGCAAAATAAATGCTGGGAGAGTGAAATCAACCCTGCTGGGGATACCGGGAACTTAACCGAACACTTTGACGAAGTAATACCCTGCTGGGGAATATAACTCCGCTGTGAAATAGCAGACGTGCCGAGTATGATTAGACTCCTCTGGGAATAGCTTATCCATACCAATGACGAATTGGACTTTGCTGGAGACAATGGAGGGAGCCCTCCTGCGTTCTGATGAAGCTTGGATCTGGAAATTGATGCACCAACACGGACGGGCTTCACAGTAATCGCAAACATGGATTTGAGCTCTTAAGCTTATCTTGCTGGGTCAGGTACAACTGCCACTGGAAAATATTCTTCCTGAATACACAGCCTTGAAGAGTCAAGGGATAGTGACACGACCTCCCGCATTCATCTCGCTCTCGAAAATCGACTGCATCTGCTCGAATAACCCTGAATGGCCTTGCTGATACAGAGAACAACAATCCTTTCGCTTCTGATATGCCTCAGCCTACGGGATCTCCGTGGGGATGGTCCTTGAAAGGAAATCTGCAAATCTGTTGCCCCGATGGCCTGACACAACATGCCTCAGCGTTCTGAACTCCTGAGAGATACTTCACCTTGAATGCTTCTCGCGCAACCTTTGCGTGCTTAAGATGGTCTGCTCCTGACTGCAATGACCTTGCCCCGATTATCTGATTCAGAGTAGTACCTCCTGACTGCGGCGTATTTCACCAGACCTCAACCTGATTGCCCCAGGATAACTGACTTCGAAAAAATGACCTGACTGGGGATCACAATAAAGCTTGCCCCTGTTCTCGGAATCTTCGGGCGTTCTGCATTCTATCTTGACCATACTTTCCATCGTAGGAAGCTTTTCTGCTGTCAAGCGCTTACTCGCAAGTAAAACAAGTTGTTATGCATAAAAGATGTATTAATGCAACACATATGACAGCTTTGACATCCAATCCGTTCACGGGGAAAAAGGAAAAACAGTTTATGGCATATGATGCACAAAACATTTATCAACATCAGTATCAACATGGTAAGAGGAACCTTAGGAGTCAGAATCGACACGACCTTTACCGGAGTATGCTTTCGAAACAACCTGCTTCAATTAGGACTTTTGAAGGTTGTAACGTGGTCAGGTTCATGGTTTTGAAAGAAAGGATAAAGGCTCAAAGTTTACTTTAACCCACCCATTCTCCTTGATGTTCTCCCATCCTACGTTCAGCTAATTCGACCTTAGCGCTCACCTCTCAGAGGTCGAAAGAAAATAGGAATGATAGTTCGAGAAACTTTTGGATTTTGGAATGACGGCCACTCACTTTTCGTCTTTGACATTTGTGGTCACACGACTTGTATTTCTATCGAGGATTTTTCTTTTGATCCTTTTCATCTTTTTTCTTTTCATATCCCTAACTTTTGCCTGGACTGACTCCTTTTGAGTTTCTTTTGATTTTTTAGTCCAGCGGGATGCCCTCATTTTTGCCTAAGTCATTTGTTTTGAAATTCTCTTGACTTAGCGGGCTTTTGATTTTTTCATTCTTCTTTGCTTTTGAACAAGTCGTGTGACACTGGTTGTCTGACTCTTTGGGAAATGATGTGGCTGTCCCACTCCTGATTGAACCATTGTGGTCTTTTAGGCACGACCTCTAGGGGTGTGATTGATCCTCGAACGGACATTCCTTTTGCGATTTGGACACTCGGTCCAATTAGCTAACACCTACCCTGCCCCAGGTTAAGATTGAGGGTTTTTTCGTTCACAGAAAGAAACTCCTACTACAAGGCTCAAAGGGGTTGACAAGGGATTATCTTCCTTATATCTCCGGTGTTTAAGGATTTGAATCAATGCCTGTACATCATCAGCAGGTTTATTTCAAAAGCATACAATATCGGTAGTTGCATGTTGGTCATTTTCGTCATCCTCCCCAAATTCTACTTAACCAAGCAGTGGATATTTGCAAAACAGTTAGTGAACACGAATGGATTCAATCAAAACATGCACATTTATTTCATTATCATCAATTTGAATGAAAACAACCAAGTTTTACAAACAAGTTTACAAATTCAAACAGGAAAGCAATTACAAATGCAAAGAAATGACAAGCTAAAACAAAGAAAATATGCTAGCTTCTGAGAATCGGGCTTTCACATCTGCCCTGCTGCTGAACCAGCTATCTTTATTAGAGGTAACCCGATGCTGTCTTGATCTGCTTTCAATCGACTCAAACAAATTATAGAGCCCTTTCTCCTTCATTCAGATGATTTGGGGACCTCTCTGCCCGAAGCTGATTGCTGCACTGTCAAGCAAATCCTGCACTTTGTGCTTAAAAGCGTGACAGCCTTCTATATCGTGACCTGGGGCTCCAGAATGAAACTCACAGTGCTTACTTGCGTCATAACCAAACGGGGGATTTCCCGTTATTGGTGCCAGAGTTCTTGTCTCTACCAGATTCAATCTCAACAATGTCTGCAACAACTCGGCATATGTTGAGGGAGGCTTCTCAAACACTCTTCTCGGCTTGCCACCCTGGAATCGTCGCTGAGCCTGCTGTGCCCCCTGCTGAGGCTGCTGCTGCTGGTATCGGGTTGATTCTTGAACACCCTTTGTATCAAAGGCAACATTGGTTTTTTGATCTTCAATGTGCTGATTAACGCTCTCCTTATGCTTAACCATTTTCTTTCTTAGATCTGCCCCGGGAATAGGCAACAGTTGTGGGCCTGGAGATTCTGACACCATGGATTCCAGGATACGCTTCTGACCCACTGCAGCTTTAGAAACATCTGTCATTTTAGCATCGACTGAGACAGGAGCAATATGCACAGCTACGCCGCCCGGCGTGAATTCAATATCGTGCGAGTCAATCAGGTCTTGAACATTGTGCTTGAAAGCATGACAACCCTCGATGTCATGTCCGAATGCCCCGGAATGAAAATCACATTGCTTATTGGCATCGTATCCCTGAGGAAACGCTTTTGTTGGTGGTGACAACGTTCTTTTCTCAACCAGATTAAACCTCAATAAGATCTGCAAGAGCTCCGCATATGCCATAGGTGGTGCCTCAAATATTCTCCTTGGCTTCCCTTCCTGGATCCTCTGTTGAGCCGGATGTATCCTCTGTTGCTGCTCAGGTTCCACATGCACAGACGGCGCGAGCTTCTTCATTGCGGCTTCAAATAGCTGATCGTCTTCTTTCCTAAGCACATTCTTGACTACCTCCATGATCAAGCTCATTTGGGTCTTCAGCTGACTGTTCTCCTCTTTGAGAATCTTCTGCTCTGAACGCATCTCTTGCATGTCTCTCATCATCTGCCCCAGCTGGCTTTGGACTTCGGTCAATTCAACCTGATTCTGTTCCATATCTCTGAAGGAATTCCTGCAACAAACTGGATGCTGAAGAAATAAGACCCACGGTTCTGATATACCTGTTAAAAAATAATGCAATGCGTAGCAAACAAACACACATTCATAACGAGATAAAGAGAAACTCAAGCTATAAGCAAACAGATGAACATCTCCCACACATGTACAACCAACAAAATCAGCAAGTAAGCACAACTGAGTCTGAATATAACGACCCCAGCCAACAATCCTGGTGGTGGTCGACAAATACTGATGCACAAAAGCTAAACGGGTTAGGCAGAGAAACAGATGCGACACCCGGCATAGAAACTTCTAGAAACTTTCCCCATATTCAACTGAACTCTCTGATTGACAATCCTCGGAGCACACACTTCCTGTGGAGTCTTCCATGACATTAACTGACGAACCCGCACAACTAGAAGACGGAAAATCATTAATCTGAACACAACCTTGAGGAGTGACGCAAATACGGCTAGAGTCTAACAGATCTTGAATCTGGCTTCTAAGCACTTTACAATCATTGGTGGAATGCCCCTGTGCCCCAACATGGTACTCACAGCGGGCGCTGGCATCGAAACCTGGAGGATACGGTGGAATCACCGGCTTAGTCTCTTTCGGTACTATCAATCCACTTCTGACCAGATCTGGCAACAACTGACTGTACGACACTGGTAGCTGAGTAAACTGCCTTTCAGGCTTCCTTGGTCTTCGTGGAGCATGCTGACGCGATCGACGATAGGATGACCGTTGACTTGAAGTGTCTGAAAACTGATCCTGAGATGCTAGAGATTCTGAGGTAGCATCATCTCCTTCCCACTCTTCTTGAGAACTGACAACTGGCTCAATCTTATTAACCGGGACACAAGGAACACCTCGAAACTTTCCACTCCTGAGTCCTCGCTCAACAATCTCTCCCAGCCTCATCAGGCTCACAAAACTTGTGCAACTGAACAATTTGTCAAAATAATGGCCTTTCAGGGTACCCAAGAAGATGTCAACCAGTTCCCTTTCCGGAAGCGGTGGTCGAACACTAGCAGCTAATTCCTTCCATCTTCGCAAATACGCTCTGAATGATTCATTCTCCGCTTGAGACAATCCTTGCAGATCTACAAGACTAGGAGTCAAATCCAAGTTGTAATCGTACTGCTTCATGAAAGCTCTGGCTAAATCCACCCATGATCGAATCTGGTTACTTTCCAATTGCACATACCATCTCAACGATGCCCCAGTCAGGCTATACTGAAAGCAATGGATCATCAATTTGTCATTTCGCACCAACGAAGTCATCCTTCGGCAGAACATCATCAAATGCAATTTTGGACAGCTATCTCCTGTGTATTTCTCAAATTCCGGCATTTTGAACTTGTACGGCATTACCAAGTCAGGAACCAAACACATGGCTACAGCATCCAGGTTAACGGCATCTTTCGCTTCCAAGGCTTTCATTTGCTCTTCCAACACTCGGAGTCTTCTACCATAGTCAAGAGTTCTTGGATCTACTAACCCGGTCATTGGAATATCTCTCCGGTAATTCATCGCAGGGAAAGCAACACATTGATTGTTAACAGGAGGATAACGTTCATTTCGGGCAATAAACTGCTCATGCTGATCTCGGTTCTCAACAGTTGGCTGTACAACTTGGTCTGCAGTAATATTGTTTGCTTGCGGGAAGCCTTCCATAAAATCATACTGATGGTTGGGCGCCATAGTAAACCCTGCCTGGGTGTCAGGAAACTGGAAATTGCCTTCAGACATAGCCACCAATTACCGGTAACTGATTATACTGCTTGATTCTGCTCAAATCTGCTTCAGCCCCTTGGTCGTCTTCAACACTCCACTCTTGCCTCAAATAGTTCCCCGAGAATCACTTTCTGGTGAAAACAAAGGCTGGATAAGTGCTCTGACCTGCTAAATGCTATGCAATATGATTTATGCAAACAGAAATACAAAAATGCTAACGTGCATGTGTGCATTGGAGATATTTTCCCTCCAATTCCAGTGTCAGTGGTAGCAAGACGAGATAAACCATAAAGACAACATTTGGAAAAACCCTCATATATTGATTAGCATAACAGTCTTGTCAAGAAGTTACATAACTATGCTCCATACAGCTGATATGACAAAGAGGATCCCAGCCAACATGCCTGGTGGTGATCTCAACATACAGAATACAAGAGAAATCAAATACGGGTACGGCTGCGGAAGTCTTCGACCATCTTCTTTGTCTCTGCGTGATCCGGTTGATAAATCAAACCTTCTATCAGTCGATCCCTCTTCCTGACCGTCCCCTGGATGTCTCTGACAAAGTCTTCCCAGGCCTTATCATTGGCACCGCCCCCAGGTTTGGGTCTCTTGGCATCTGCTCTATGCTGGAGATCTTCCAAATTCTTCATGGCATCTATCAGCTTACGCTCGGCCTCGTATCGGCGACAGGCTTCTTCTTCAAGCTCTTCGTTCTTCACCTTGACCTGTTCTTCTAACTGAGCAATCTGTGTCTTCAGCACTTCTTCTCGCTCCTTGCGCTTGGTCATAGTGAGATCCCAGTGCTCTCTGAACTTGGCTAGCTTGGTGTAGGCCCTTTCCAGCTCTTGCTTCTTGGTGGCCAACACACTACTAACGGAGTCCACATCTAACTCTAGTCGCTTCTTGGTTTCAGTCAATTCCAATAGCGTAGTCTTCAGATGTTTCAGAGTTTCAGCCTGTTGCTTAGAAATATATCCTGTTTCAATATTTTCATGCCGAAGCTTGGCATTCTCCTGCTCTAAAGCCTCTTTAGTCCTGGCTAGCTCTTCTTTCTCCGCCATCAGCTGCTTGTAGACCTGAATGTCCACAGTGGTAGGCTCCTCTACCGGAGGAGGATGCAATGGCTGAACTGCTGGATACGGCATAAGGAACTTCACAGCTCGCTCACGAATCCATTCTTCATATGGGCTAGGACCTCGAGTATCCCCTCTGCTACCTGAAAGCTTCCCTCTCTTGTGCAAGTTTTTCCAGGCTTTCTCAAGTTTGGTCAGCATCTCTTTCCCTATTGCCCCGGTGAGATACAGAGATTCCTGTATCTCCTCGGGCTTTGGCGCTCCATGAGGTATGTACCCAAATTGCTTGATCAATAAGGAAGGGTTATAGTTGACACAACCTTTCCTTCCTATTAACGGAACATTCGGGAATCCTTCGCCTTTGAGTATGACTTCAGCTCCAAATACCTCTTTGTTGGTCCATACCACGTTCTCAGCAGTCAATCCCATTAAGCGCTCGGGCCATCCTAGAGAATTGATAGATGTGACAAAAGGGCCTGACTTAGGCAAATGACTGGTGAACCACCTGCATAGGAGAGGGACACAACAAGACACATTCCTTCCTCGTCGCTTTTCATTCTGGTAATGAGTTGAATGGTGGATGTCTCCCAGCAAAGTAGGAACTGGGTTTCCCGCAGCCAAAATATAGAAGGCATCTGAATCAACGAAATCAGGAATGTTCGGGAATAACACGATGCCATACACACATACAGCAAGGATAACGTCAAAAACATCCCATTTACCCTTCTGGGCATACTCTCGAGCCTTCTCCACTAAGACATCCAACGGAAATCCCCATACGTCTCCTCTTCTGATCATCTTCCCAGACAACTCAGATTCTTTCAAGCACAGGATGGCAGAAAGCTCAGCCAGCTTAGGCTCAGCGTCCGTACGATAAAAAGGCATCTGATCACGGATCGGTATATCCAGAAGTGCAGAGTACTCCTCCAGGGTAGGAGCCACAACGAAGTCGGGAAATACAAAACACCTGAGCTCCGCGTCGTAAAACTGTAACAAAGTATAGATGCCGCTGGTCTCGTAGGCAGATGGCTGATAAACGTAGGTCAGAATCCTCCCATATCTCTTTCTGAAGTCACCCATTCCCCTCTTCTTAGCAATAGAAATCAACTCTAATAACAGACTGATATTCGGCGACGGAAACTTATAGGGCAATACTCTCTTCAGGTTTTCCATGTCTTGCTAGGAACAAACACCAGAACTGGAAGGGAAAATATGTACCTGCAATACACACACGTTAGTTGAATGCAGATGGTAATGCAATGATGCAATATGATAAATAATGCAATCTGCGAACACAGGGGCTATGCTGTAGCCTGAAGAGGAATATCTTTGTGATCAAGAACAGAAAACCAACACGGTCATCAGAACCTCATGCCAATAACTATTATCTGATACTCAAAATATCAATCCCCTGGTAAGAAAACCATCTGAACCTCTGTATCTGACGAGAATACCATCTGATAATAGCCTCAACCTCAGATAAGAAACCCATCTGACCCAGACAACACAACTGGAGATGAATCAAGAACACCATCTGATAACTACTGAATCATGGTTTCTGAAGGCCAGTTTCCCTGCAATAACCCGGTCCCTCTCACAGGTAGGATAAACCTAATCCACGGACAAAGGTACGGCATCCTATGCGGTTATCAGCGTCACAGACTTTCATGAGTGACGATACGATTCCCAGAAGGAGTGGCATCATCAAGTCATGAAGAGGCCTCACTTAGCTGACTTCCAAATGATCGGTCCCCAGAGTCGACAATCCTTACGTCTGGACTCCCCTCAGATCCTCAGGACCGGAAAGGAGCACCTCTGCAAGAATCTCGTCTGAGCGCAGATTTTCGTAGGGAACTGTGCCTGCTCAGCAGACAGGTTCGTCTACTACTTCTCCGCAACTATATCTAGGTGTGTACTCAAGCCCAGGTCCGGCTTCTCACTCACAGTAACCTCCCTTTGCCCACAGCAATAATCATGATAATATAATGCTGGAAAATAAATGCGGAAAGGTAAAGGTATGGAAAAGTAAAGTGCAGAAAAGTAAAACACAATATGCACAACACCCAACAAATAAACACCCAAGCGCTAGGATTGACTCGCGTAGGGGATGGGAAACGGTCCCAGCATAAGGGATGGGAAAAGTCCCTAGATGCTATAAATCCCCAGCAGAGTCGCCAGCTGTCGCTACTGCGAAAATCGGCGCCGGCTTGACAGGAGAGTCGCCACCGTGCGTTATTTATCCCTCAGAGCGGGAAAGGAAACGCTCGAAGTAAACCTCGCAAAAGACGGGAAAAGGTATGGTCATCGCAACCAAAACCTGGATTCGGGAGTCGGTTACGCAAGGGGAAGGTATTAGCACCCCTCACGTCCATCGTACTCGATGGGATCCACGCTTGGTGTTTATAGGTAAAAGGGTGTATTATCTATCTACGCTACTGGCTGGTCTGAAAAGAAAATAAAAGGACAGGACTCGACAGAACATACGGTGTTCTGGGCCTACGTATTCCCTCGTGCAATGGGAAAGTCAGAGTCAACGTAGTTCGACTTCCTACGTCTAAACGGGGGAAAAGTTGCTCGCCAGGACATCGCGTCCTGTGCCTACGTACTTTCATCGGGAATGAAAGATCAGAGCAAACGTAGTTCGGCTAACTACGGGTAAACAGGGGCTCTCACACAGCAGTGAGAAAACAAACTGGTCTCTAAGGCTCGGGAACCTACAAATATGATCTGGCCTCAAATGCGCTCGGGCAAGAGAAAGGGATAACAATTAGTCGTTAGCGGGAAAGTCTCGATCGCACAGCCGCGAGAGAACAAAGGTTAGTCGTTAGTGTGCTCGCTAGGATATCGCATCCTATGCCTACATATCTTCGTCTGGAACGAAGAATCAGAGCAGCTGTAGTTCAGCTAACTACGGGTCAAGCTACTCAAAAGCTCCTACAGAAAGGAAAGGGAAACCCTAGAACTATAACTGAGAAACAGGGGAATCTATATACTGCTATCACCTGGCTAACCATCCTAACGTCTATCATAACCACTCCGCAGCGGAGAAGTCAGAGCTCCTAAGGGATCATGGCAACAGGACTAAACTACACACAAGAAACTGCAACGTAAAGAATACTGAAAATATGCATGAATGCAACAACTAGACGAACAAGGCACAGAGGCAAGGGAGCTCAGCTCTACCAAATACCAACAAGCAAAGCCACGCAATAACAAGCAAGCAGAAGGAGGACCACCTCAACTTCTCATGCACACAAAGTCTACTTCTAAGATGCACCTACTCAGAACTATCTAGATGAACACCTAAGTCTAATGCAACATAACATCACACAAGTCAAACAATACGAAGAGACTAACCCTAAGCAGGGCCTCTAACAAACCTGAAACAATCTCCTAATCTATCTCTAAACAAAACTC
This sequence comes from Lathyrus sativus, assembly GCA_963859935.3. Lineage (NCBI taxonomy): Eukaryota > Viridiplantae > Streptophyta > Magnoliopsida > Fabales > Fabaceae > Lathyrus > Lathyrus sativus. The sequence continues at coordinate 627,743,343 of OZ012737.1, read as the reverse complement.
TATACAGCACCCTAAGCAAGGATCTAAGCAACAAATCTAATCAAAACCCTAAGCAAGGATCTAAACAAACTCCTAGGCAAGGGGAATCAATCCCATTCTCCAAGCTTCAGAATAAGCTTACCAGAGAAAGGAAGCTAAGCAGACAAGCTCATGGTATCTTCCTCAGGAAAGTACCAGGAGGTTACTACTCAGGAGTCATATCCTATGCGGCTCGACAACTGTGATCAGTTTACATCCCTCCTCAGGAGAGATTAAACTCACATGAAGGCTCCGGCGTCACTGGATATTTGGGAAAGAACCTATATGCACTAAGGGAACTAAGTGAACAGACTCATAGGACTTTCCTCAGGAAAGTACTAGGAGGCTGACACTTAGGAATCGTATCCTACGTGGCTCAACAACTGTGATCAGTTTACATTCCTCCTCAGGAGGAATTAAACTCACAAGTTGGCTCCTACATCACTGGATACTTACGAAATCCTAGACAAACTACTGGAACTAAGTGAATAGACCCATAGGACCTTCCTCAGGAAAGTGCTAGGAGGCTTCCACTTAGGAATCGTATCCCATGTGGCTCAACAACATGTGATCAGTTTACATTCCTCCTCAGGAGGAATTAAACTCACAAGTCGGCTCCGACATCATTGGATACTTAAGAAAGAGGTGAGAAGGAAGGATGAAAGTCATTCATAGTGCCTTCCTCAGGAAAGTACCATAAACTCCCTTCAAACTTCAGGATCTCGAACCTCACAAACAGACAACAAGCTCCTAGACTAAGCCTCAATCCAATGCAACCTTGCAAGCTCCAACAGGACTTCAATCAGCTCCCATCTTCAAGAAGAACCCACAGGCCAACAAACCACAGGAGACTATCTCTGAAGTTCAACCACAGTTGAACTTCAAAGTCAGAAGTCATCAAGACTTCTCCTATCTTCAGGCTCAGGCAAATCACATCAGGACACCCTACAAAAATCTATCAAAAATCTAATGGGAGACCTACATGGCTCTAGGGTAACATACTGAAAAATCAGAATAAAATTCAACACCAGATGAAAGAAATAAAATCGGCAACACAGACATATCCACAGACCAATTATTCAACATCAATACCAGTGAAAAATGCAATTAAAATGAAAATGCATGATTGAGCTAATATTTTTATACTATAAAATCCTACACTGAATCACGAGTCTACAGAAAAAAGAACGGAATTATTTGACCAATTCTACCATTTTTTATGAATTCTCTAATGATATGCATGCATTGAAAATATTAAAAAAAACACATCAATTAAAATGGAAAATATGCAAAAAATAGCAAACAAAAATAAAATGACAATTTTATTTTTTATTTGATTTTTCTTAACATTTTTCATGAAATGGTGGAAAAAAGAATTATTGAAACAAACAATTATTTACATTTTTCTATGAATTATTTGATATGCCAAGAAAAATATAAAAGAAAAAAATAAAAGAAATAACCTGGGGTTCAAACAGCAAAATCCTAATTATTATTGCAATGGGCCCTCACATTGGGGGGTGCAACTAGCAGTTGGAGCGTAGGGCCCAGGTCTGAAAACAAACAAATCAAAAAAAACCCTATGGGGGGGGTGCAGCACTAGCAAGATTTCAGTTGCTCTTACTGGGCTTACGCCCAGGGGGGTGTTGAAAGCAATCTGGGGCCTAAGGCCCAACTCAATCCGCTCAGACTCCATACGCTAGGGGGTGATTGAACAATTTGGGTGCAGCGTTCAGTAACACGCTTTTGGGCTTAGCCCAACCCAACCCCAATCTGGATGAACCCTAATCCAAGACAAACCCTAATCAAAAACTAACTACTCCTAATTTCCTCTGGCACTGTTCATCAAGCGCCGTTCACCATCGTCCTCTATCTCTCACGCTCTCTGCAACTCATCAATCTAGCGAACCCTAAACGAAACCAAACCTCACCCAAACACATCAATCCCTCACACGAAATCGCTACTCAAGATCTAGCTCAACTACTCACTAAATCAATTAATCAACTAAAACCCTAATCGTTGAAGGCACGATCTAATCTGAAGAAGAACATGCAAGGAGTTTTGGCAAGCATACCTGGAGATATTTGAGCGAACGGGATCTCAGTCGCGTACGAAGATGGAGCGAAGGTGAAATTGAAGGATGGCTCTTGAGGATGACGTTCTGGGGGAAGGATCGAAGAACTATGGAGTTCTGAAGCTGTTCTGGAAAACTTCGTGAAGAACAATGGCGTTCTGGAAAAAAACTGTATGAAGGTTGAACGTGGTTTGAAGTTCCTTGGAATTCTTGCTTGAAGATTGTAGGATGTCTGAGTGGATTCTGGAGATCTTCGATGGAGGATGAAAGTCTGAAGATGATTTCTGGAAAAATTTGATGTATGAAGGTTGTTGAAGGTGGAAGGCGTTTCTGGAAATTTTGGTTGAAGGTGATGAAGGTGGAAGGCGTTTCTGGAAATTTTGGTTGAAGGTGATGAAGGTTCAAGGGAAAATTGATGAAGACGATGAAGGTTCTGGGAAGGGGATCGGAGAAAGAAGATGATTTTCTGGGTTTTTGGTAGCTCCGGCGGAAAGGACGGTGGCCGGAGTTGGTTCAGGTGGCCGGCGGTATGCAGTTAGGGCTGATGCATGGCCGCCGGTGGGAAACTCAGGCGATGCTCCGGTGAGTGATGGCTGGGTGCCAAGTGTCTCAGGGAGAGAGATAGTGGGACAGGTGTGGACGCTGGGAAACGAAAAGGTGGCGCAATGATTGAGAAACGCGTGGGGCTTTGCATGGCCACCACGTGGCTGCTTATTTATTACGCTGAGCACACGTGGACCCTTCTGGTAGCTTCTGGAGAATTCTGGATTGCTGGCTGTTTAGACTTTTTTGGATTTCTGAATAATTCCTGGACAAAAAAGCAAACTGGGCCTTGCCAAAAACGCCCCCTGGGCCCATACGAGCTGGAAAAAACTGAATAAAAACAACAATTAAATCTAATCTAATTAATGGTTAATCCTAATAACAATCTAAAAAAAAATTAAAACTCATATTAATCTAATTAAACCTAAAAATCAATTAAAATCTAATTAAAAAAAAAAAAGGATTAATGCTCTAATTTCTATATTATCCTAAAAAGACAATTAATATCTAATTAAACTCTAAAAAATGATTAAAAATCTAATTATCCTAATTAATTCTGAAAAGTCATTAAAACCTAATTAATTCTATATTTCTACTAATCCCTATTAACATTCTAATATCACTTAATATCTATTAAAGAAAACTATATTATTTTCTATATTATCCAAAAACTATTAAACCTATTTAAAATCTATAGAAAAATTCTACAAATGATTAAAAGAAAAAGCTATATTATTCTAAAAAGATAAAACCATTTAAAATCTTATTTAAAATTCTACAAATGATTAAAATCTATTTAAAATATTCTATAAAATTCTAAAAAAAAGATTAAGCTATTAAAATATTCAAAAGCCCTATTTAAATTCCAGAAAAATCTATAAAGCCTGTTAAAAATTCACAAAAAGCCTATAAAAATCCTAAAAATGCAGATGAATGCAAATGACTCCCATAAAAGCGCACGAGACCAGATCGAATCGAACGGAGATCCCCGGGCATCAGAATATCCCAAAATCACTGAAAAATCACCGAGGAGCGCACAATTTCCCGAAAATAAAACCCCGATAATCTGGACTGGGTCTGCCACATCTGATAGACAAAAATCAAGCTGTAACCCTGATATCCCCTGCTTGTGCACAAAAATCATACATCTGAGCTGTGAATATGAATTTAAACCATGAGTCAGATAGGAGAATTGGTTGGTCAAATTTTGGGGTGCAACAATCCCGAACTGCGTTTGCTCTGATCTTTAACGCCGTGTGAAAGTACGTAGGCACAAGATACGATATCTCGGCGAGCAACCTTCCCCCGTAACCCGTAGTTAGGCGAACTACGTTGACTCTGATTTCTCGTTCCAGACGGGAATACATAGGCATATAACTGTTGTGTTCTGTCGAGTCATTTTCTTTTCTTTTCAGACCAAGCTTTTAGCGTAGATAGTTAAATCAACCCGTCAGATAAACACAACAAGCGTGGATCCCATCGAGTACGATGGACGTGAGGGGTGCTAATACCTTCCCCTTGCGTAACCGACTCCAGAATCCAGACATGGTTGTGATGACCTTGTCTTATACCTTTTCGTCAGGTTTTTCTGATCGTTTCCTTTCTCGTTCTGTGGGATAAATAACGAAAGGTGGCGAATCTTCTGTTTTTCCGGCACCTTATTTTCGCGGTAGCGACAATGAGCAATCTCTAGACCTCAGTAAAGCATGTTTATGCTCCATGTTTCACTCCACATTTTCATCATGATCAAGGATACACATTGTTGCAAAATGAAGCCAATCCTCTAAACCAGACTTCCTTTTGAACCAAAATTGAATTCTGCAAGTTACATGAAGCCTCTGTGAAGACATGGCTTCTCAAACGATTTTGATGACGATACACTCTACAACATACAAGGACGGATAAAAGAATCTCAAAGAAATCAAGTTTGAAGAACTTTAATTCCAAATCAATATGTCAAGACTTGGTAAAGAATTAAGACAAAGTTTTGCACAAATGAATGTATAATATTCATCTTCTATATAGCTTGTACAAGTGTTCAACTTCATATCTCATTCTTGCATATCATATTGAAAATGTTTTAAATCATTATAATGCATTTTTGCCTCTATTTCAAAATGTTTTTGCGAATTATGTTAAGAGTAATCGGTTACCACTTCCTGGTAATCGATTACCCTGTGTTATCTTTCAAAAATTTTAAAACGTTGAGGCTGGTAACCAATTACCCGCATGTGGTAACCGATTACCACTAGCGCAGTGAGCCAGAAAAGTGCATGTGTTGGCAGAATCTTGTTTTCTCATTTCTTCTTGAACCATGGCAACTCTTGGTCATTTTCACTATTTTGAAAAGGTGTTTAAAGGCATTTATATACCTCATAATCTCAGAGTTTGAGATTAACCTTCTTGCAAAATTCAAAAAAAAAATTCATCTCTCAATTTCCAAATTTTCACAAGTGTCAAAAGTTCTTCATTTTCAAGAGTGAAACTATTATACTTCAAATTTCATTATTTCATCATAGTTTCATTCCTCTATATTTGAACACTTGTATTTGATATATAAGAGTTGATATTTCAAGAAGAAGATCAGTCGCAAGATTGATATTTGAAAACTGCTGCAACTTACTTAAATTAGAATTTATTTGCTCTTTGATTATGTGTTATTTTTCCAGGATTGTTGGAAATAAGTTTGTAAGGTTGTAACCTTGTTGTCCAGGATTGTTGGAAGCAAGAGGTCCAGTTTGAGAGGATTGTTCTCATTGGACTTAGTAAAAAATCCAAGAGGATTGTTCTTGGTGTTTGATTGGTTAGAGTATATATAGAAAGACTAGGTAGAAGTCTTGCCTTAGGATCTAAAAATATTGAAAAATCTCTTTCGTGTTGAAAAAGGACTAGAGTACTCTCGGAATGTGATTGGAACCAGAATATATCGTCGTGTCTCTTTACTTTCCGCTTTTACTGCATTTATCACTTAGTAACTTTTAGGAAAGTAAAACAAGAAATCTACATCAAGACCGAAAAAATATTTTGAGTACCTATTTCACCCCCTCTTAGGTGCAACTCTACTTACAGCCTCTATAAATAAAGAATCACATCTCAAAATATCACACATTAGAGAACACTTGAACAAGCATACACACCAGAATCTGCATCAACCTCCATTTCCATAGAACTTGTAAAAACACTCCAAAACCACAAAACAACCAAACCACCTATTCACACATATCACAAATCATCTACGAAAGTTGTTCAAGCCATCCATTTCATCAAAAAACCTCAGAATCCTAAAGTCAACCCTCAACACAATGTTTGTTGACATTCTGTCCAAAACATTCTAAATCTTCATCCAAGCCTTTTCCACTCAATTCAATCCATCAAGCACCCTATATAAATATTGCAAAAATTGTCCAAGGTTTTGTTTTACATCTGTAACTTCATCTTCACCAAAACCAAATCCACACTTTGTCATTTTGCAAGAAGGATCGTGTAAAAAGTTTGAAGTTGTTTCAAGTTAATCTAAGCATCCTAGAAGCATCTAAGGAGGTCAAAAAGGCTTTTTGAATCATGAGTCATCTTCCGTAAGCAGTGAAAGAGGCATTGGATCTTGATTCAATCGACAAGTCCACCATGACCGGAAACTCCGTGATTTTGATATCATTTTCATGCATTTGAGTTACAAACATGTTTGCCACATTGTAGAGGTCATTTACCCTATGTAAATTGCTCTTAATCGTTGTTGTATGTGATTTTACTTTGAATTTTCATGTTAGGGTTCATACTGATTTTGGATTGATAGTTTGTTATTGAATGAAAATGAATGAAACTAAAGGCAACATCCCGATCCTCATTAAATTCTGAACAAATATCATGTTTACATCTTTTCATTTCATTAAGTATTGAGAGAGACACGATTTCCAGAATTTGAAAATGGAAGCTGAGTTCAGTTGGGGATGATGATGATGATTGTGCCACATTTCATATTTTTGAACTTGTTTTCAAATTTTATTTTATGATTCCATCTAGTGTATTAAATGGGCATTGCTCCATAATGTTCATTGTGATGTGTTTGAGTGTGTTATGTGTGTTTCAGGTCTGGGGTTCGAATCCCCCTCGCCCTAAACCTTTTATATTTTATTTTTACATGTTTTTCATGTTCACTTAATATATTATGTTATGTATGTGTTATCTTGTCAAGATAAGTCACATGGCCCAGTGGTATGGCTTTAGGCAGTGAGCAAGAGTGCATGAGTTCAAGTCCTTGTGGCAACAACCTTTCTTTTTCACCACTTGTTGTTTCCATGTTTTTTTCCTCATTTTTTTCAATCATATCTCATGTTTCATTTATCCTTTTAAGCTAATTTTTTGCCCACTTTCTATTTATTACTTATATTTTATGAATGTATGAAAAAATATCAAAAATATTAATTATTTTATCCATTTTCATTTATGTTAAAAATTGTCCGTTCATGTGACTTTTTAGGATTTTCATGCCTGTTTCTTGATTGTTACTTTGACCTAATGGTTCATGAATGTTTGTGTGGTCATGCCTTATCTTATACCATGTCTTGTACCATGATTTAAATGTGTGTTGACTTTGTTGCTCATCTTGCATGAATGTGTAAAATTGTTAAGATGTTCAATTTATTTTTTGATGTGTTAGATGATGGCAATGATCTAGAAGTGGGGTTGAATAGATCATTAATTTTTAACAAGAGTCAGCGCTTTAAAAAACTGTTTCGAAAACAGGCAGAAGCGGTCGTGGATTTTACTCATCTAAACAAACTGTTATTGGTAAGATCAGATATGCGTAGCCAAATGGATAGAAATCAATGAGAAAAATGAATCGATACATTGCCAAGTAATCAATACAAACAATGATCACTTGGTATCAACCGATTTCTAATGAATTATACAATATAATAATTAACTTGACAAATTCACAAACAATTTGTGTATGATCAATGTGTCGAACACTTGGTGTGTAAAACACCCCAAGTTAAATTTCCAAGGAAAAAATAGTGCAAAATTTTTCACTATTACAATCCAACTGATTGTAATGAATTCTCAAAACATATTTTTAATATTATACAACAATGGATATTTATCGAACAATTGTTATCAAACAAATGTAATTAAAGCAAAATAGAGAGATAGAGTAAGAGAGAACGACGCCAAATTTATTTAGGCAGTAGTCACCACACACTCAAGCAATAGTCACCACACATTCAAGCCTAATTGTTGAAGTTGATACTATTCCTTTCTCTCCCATTGATTCAAGTTGAATCAAGTGCATCAAACGCTTCAAACAGACCTCCAGTTACCGCTACTTGTTTGAATGAACCCACCATTCTTCAAACCTTTCGCTCGGATGATTTCGATGGCAAGACGTTCGACCCCAAATCTTTCGTCACAGTCCTCCAGTTATCACTACTTGTTTGAATGAACTCAAAGTTCTTCAACCCTTTCACTTGGCTTAATATGTGAAGCAAAGACCTGTGCAAAAAAAAACCCAAATCCTCAAGATCTTTAAGGAAAAAACCCCAAAGGTTTTATTTAAGAAAAATCCATTGAATTTTCAACCCGAACTAGATACACAAATCTTACGTTTGGACGTCATCACCTCGACAATGCACATGATCAACAAAAATTGTTATGTGTAATTATTGAAGAATGCAAGTGTGAGAATGAAGATGATGAGCAAAAATCAGCGTATATCTTTCACTTTTCTTGTTATATGTATGTACAATAATGAGACAAATGAACATATATGATACCAAGTCCCAATAACTAACATAACAACATTTTGAAACACAACAGATCAGAAAAATCAGTTTACATCAGCAAGAGGTCGACCTAAGCACTAGGTGGGTCGACCTGAGCACACCTGAATGCAAAACTACACAAAAAATTAATCGATGCGTCGACCGGAACAAAGTCATGCATCGACGCAAGGATACCTCACAACAACACATTTGCATTCATTAAGTATGAGTCGACCTATGGGTCGACGCGTGCAGACCCGAGAGCAATGAATTGTTTGATTAACATGCATGTGTCGACCTCCATAGGACTGTGAGTTGATGCAAGGACTTTATAATGCCAAAGTTAAGTTCTTTGTGAGTATTTTGGTCGACCTAAACTATTTTTATATTGACCTAAGGTATCTAACATGATCAATGAAAAAACAAGTACGCTGCATTTTCCAAGAAGAAATTTTGAGTTTCGCAGCGATGCGTCGACTTAAGCCTATGATGCATCGACGCATGCAGGTAGAAAATACACAATTCTAAATCATGACAATATGATTCAACGCATGAGTCGACCTATGCAGACCCGAATCAAAATATGTTGACATCTGAGAAGCACAAGTCGACCTATGCCCTGTTGTGGCAGACGCATGTAGTGCAATCATTGAAAAGTGAAGAAAATATGTCATAAATGTAACACACACAATAAATAACAAGCCTACACATGCTTCAAACATAAAAATGGATTAAAAAGTGGGTTCAAACAATAGAATAAACATCAATATAACACACATTATAGTACAATTTCACACACACACACACATAAAAGTCAAATAGATAGGAACGATATTACCTCCAACGAAGATGAACGATGAATGCCCTCACATAGTTCTCACTTTTTAACGTAGTTAACCAAAGTATAGACAAGGATAAATATAGAGCATACAACTATTAAAATTAAACGCGATCCGAGATATCAAAAACGCCAATTTCTCTACGGATGTTGAAGAAGGGTTCTGTCGCAAGTGGTTTTGTAAAAATATCGACAAGTCGATTCTTGCTATCAACATGCTCGAATACAATATCACCTTTATCTACATGATCCCTAAGGAAATGATGGCATATTTCAATATGTTTTGTGCGTGAATGCAATACAGTATTTTTGATTAAGTTAATGGCACTTGTATTATCACACAAAATGGGAATACGTTCAAGTTTAACATTGAAGTCAAGTAACTGTTGCTTGAGCCACAATATTTGGGCACAATAACTACCGGATGAAACATACTCCGCTTCGACCGTTGATAAAGCAACATAAACTTTCTTTTTGTTATGCTAACTCACTAAGGAATTTGAGAAGAAATGACAATTTCCACTAGTACTTTTCCTATCCGATTTGCAACCGACAAAGTCAGAATCAGAATAGCCAACCAAAGTACAATCACTTCCCTTGTAAAACCAAAGTCCATACTTGGGAGTACCACATAGGTACTTGAGTATGCGCTTGAAGGCCTTTAAATGTGATTCCTTGAGACATGATTGATACCTAGCATACATACATACACTAAACATGATATCTGGACAAGATGCAATGAGATAAAGGAGAGAACCTATCATACCTCTATACCTTTTTACATCTACAGCTTTACTATTCTCATCTCGGCCCAAGTTTACACCTGTAGGCATTTGAGTGTCAGTTGCTTAAAAGTTAGCCATATTGAAGCACTTGAGTAGCTCATTGTAATACTTTGTTTGGCACACGAATGTTCCTTCTTCGAGTTGTTTAATTTGAAGTCCAAGGAAGTAGTTTAAATCTCCCATCATGCTCATTTTTAACTCACCCTACATCAACTTAGAAAATTACTTTACCAAATGCACATTAGTAGATCCAAATATAATGTCATCTACATAAACGTATACTAATATGAAGTGTTTTCCTTGACGTTTAATAAATAGGGTGGTGTCAACCTTCCCTCTTGAGAATCCTTGATCTAGTAAAAAAATTCTATGACGCTCTCTAGGGGCTTGTTTAAGGCCGTACAGAGCACGCTTAAGCTTATAAACACAGTTAGGATACTCATGACTTTCAAAATCGGGAGTTTGAGATACATAGATCTCTTCATTAATGTATCCGTTTATAAAAACACTCTTAACATCTATTTAGAATAATTTAAAGTTCTTGGAATAAGCATATACAAGAAATAGTAGAATAGCCTCAAGGCGGGCAACGAGAGCATAAGTTTCCTCATAGTCATGCTCTTCTTTTGGTTATAGCCTTGCGCCACTATGCGCACCTTGTTCCTAGTTATAACTCTGTTTTCGTCAAGCTTATTCCTAACTATACATTTAGTACCAATCACTTGATCGTCTCGCGGAGGGGGGCAAAATCTCAAACCTCATTTATTTTAAATTGATTTAACTCATCTTGCATTGCTAAAAACCAATTTTCATCGAGTAAGGCCTATTTGGAGTTTTTAGGCTCAATTTGAGAGACGAAAGTAAAGTGATAACAAAAATTAATTAGCTTGGATCTCGTAGTTACTCCCTTTGATATATCTCTGAGTATGTTGTCGATGGAATGATCCCGAGAGGATTTCCAAGCTAGAGGAAGGCCATCGTTGCTAATTGGATGATCCTCCTCAATATTTTCAGAGTTGTGATCTTCCTCCTCCTCAACTTTCACCGATTCAAGTTGATCAATCCCTTTTTAAGTATCCTTGAGTATGTCTTATGAAGATACACCTGGACCATGAAAAGAAATTCCTTTTCCGACATTTTTTGGATAAGATTCATCAAAAGTAACATGTACAAATTCTTCTACAGTAAGTAACCTTTTTATTGAATATTCCATATGCCTTGCTAGTTTGAGAGTATTTAAGAAAGATACCTTCATCGACTTTTGAATCAAACTTACCAAGGTTCACTTTACCATTATTCAACCCAAAGCATTTACAACCAAAAACACAAAGATGTGATACGTTGGGCTTCCTTTCGTTTAATAGCTCATATGGAGTTTTGTTGAGAATAGGACGAATAAGCACCATATTTAAAACATAATATGCCGTACAAATAGCATCAGACCAAAAGTATTTAAAAAAGTCACACTCATTAATCATAGTTCTTCTGATTTCTTCTAAAACACGATTTTTACGCTCCACTACTCCATTTTGTTAAGCAGTACGTGGTGCAAAAAAATCATGATCATGTCGTACCTCGAAAAATATGATCCTCGCGATGGACGCGGAAAAAACGTTCGAACAGAGTCGCCACCGAACTTTATTCATTCTAAGGAAGGAATAGGGAAATATCGATAAAACCTTTAGAGAGATAAGAACATGGTCATCACAACCAATATTCTAGGTTCAGGAGTCGATTACATAAAGGGAAGGTATTAGCACCCTCTACGTCCGTTGTACTCAACGGGAACCTCTTGATTCGATTCGAGAGTAAAGTTAACTACGCTTGTTTGTTTTCTTCTAAAGATTCTCCTATTGGGAAATGAGTGGTTTATAGATAGGGTGCTCGCCAAGGATTGAGGCCCTTGTGCCTACGTATCTTCACTTGTAAGAAGTGGAAAATCAGAGCGTTCGTAGTTCATGGGACTACGGGAAAAAGAGGGGATTGTGCTCGCCAAGATCATCGCAATGTTATGCCTACGTATTCTCATTGGGGAATGAGAAATCAGAGCAGCCGTAGTTCGGCTAACTACGATAAAAGGGTTTGGTATGTGAACGAGTGTTTAGGTCGCATTCTAACTGCTAAACATTGGCTTGTCTGCTCGCTAGGGGAGGCTGAAGCACGAGTTTGTTATGCGCGGAAGAAGGGACTAAACAATGTTCTTGGTAAAATGTGGGTATGAGTTGAACGAGAGTTTAGGTCGCATTCTAACTGCTAAACATTGGCTTGTCTGCTCGCTAGGGGAGGCTGAAGCACGAGTTCATATGCGCGGAAGAAAGGAATAAACAATGTTCTTTGGTAAAAGGTATGGGAACCTAAAGGTGGGAAAGAAAGAAAAGTGGAAAAGTGTTTGGAAAGATTTAATCGCACGGGGGCGAGAAAAGAGTTGGAATGGTTGAATATTTTAAGAGGAATGATGACTATTTGATAAGCGAGATGTCGGCCTCGCAAATAATTAATCGGGGCATTATTGGAATGCTAGATTCCAACGACACCTTTTTCATTCAATTAATTATGAAATTGTATTCGAATGGACAATGAAGATATTTGTCTAAATAGTTAGGGCACGTATTTTATAGACGAAAGGTCGAGTAATCCATAACCTAAAGCATACGTCCCAAGAGTGGTTACTCAAGAATTCAAGGTGTGAGACTCCAAGAACTCAATTCTTTCGTAGTTTAATTAAGAAAATAATTTGAATTTAACGCACGGTTTACAAACATACTAGGGTTTAGACTCGATCGCACGAGGATGAGGAACGAGTTAAGACGGGTTGAAAATTTAGGAGGAATGACGATTATTCGATAAGCGAGACGCCGACCTCGTAACCAATTAGTCGGAATATCGTTGAAACGCTAGATTCCAACGATATCTTTTTCATTCCATTAATTATGAAATATGTTTGCTGGACATTGAATGTACTTGTCCAAATAATTATGAGAAGTGTTTTAGGAACGAAAGTTTGAATGACACGTTGCTCGAGGCGTACGCCTCAATAGTTGTCACTCATGAATTCAAGGAGTGCAAGACTGCAAGAACTCAATTCTTTCACAATTTAATTAAGAAAAATGATTTGAGTAGGTTAGCGTGTTCGAATTAGGCGCGCTAGGTATTATAGAAATATAAGATTGAAAGTAAGGAAAGTTACCGAACGGAGTGGTTCCGTTGACCCTTGAAATTGCGTGCAAGCTTTAGTTCCAAGCTCCTCCTCTTTGATTTTTTGAAATATGGCTCAAAAGGAGTCAAGGTTTGAATTGAATTTTAAGCGTGTGTACTAGCAAAGTGGGTTAGTCTTCTAAGTGACCAACTAGAGATAATTGATCAAATAGGTGTCACTGTAAGAAAACCCAAGATTAAGCTTTAAAATGTTGTGTATGGTGATCAAAGGTTAATGGCTTGACTAAATCGAGAAATTTATTTTTAAAAATTGTTTTGAAAGTGACCACAACTTAAAGCGTGCACCTCAAGAGTGGTCCCTCGAAAATTCAAGGAAGGCGAGATCCAAGAATTCAATTGTTTTGAAAATTGTTTTAGGAAGATAGTTTAATTTGGTTAGAAAAAATAGTTTTAATTTTCATATATAAAAGTGATTAATCAATTATAAAAAAGGTTTTGAAAAAAGCTAATCATAATTAATTGTTTTGAAAAAAAGTTTAATATCTTAAAAAAAGATTTTAACTTAATTAATAAAGTATATTTTCTTAAAAGTTTAATATTTAAAAAATCTATTTAGTAATAATTTTGAAATATATTTTTTAAAAGAAAGAATAATTGAAATTTCTTAATAAAATATCTAATTAAAAATATCTTTTTAAAATTTTCAATTAAATTGAGTGAAAAATAAATTGGAAACCGAAAGACGGAACAACCACAACTCAAGGGTGTGCGCCTCGAGAGCGATTGTCCAAGGACGCAAAGGGTGCTAGACCCCAAAAGCCCACTACCTTCGTACTTTAATTATAAAAAAAAAGTTTTAGAAATGTTAATCTAAATAAACATGGTTTTAATTTTGTTTAGAAAATACTTAAAACTATTCGTATAGAAGACGGTTTAATTGAAGTTAAAGATTTTAAATTAATTAATAAAGCATTGTTTTCTAAAGGCTTAGCATTTTGGTTTCCTTTCCAAGGATAACAATCATGACAATACATTTGCAGTAAACCAAACCAACTATGAAAAGCAACTTTCAAACGTTAACCTTAATGTAGAAAAATGAAAAGAAAAACAAAACGTTCTTTTAAATATGTACAGAAGAAAACGCAATGCACAATATATATTGAAATTCAATGCCACTATAATAAGCTTAGAAGAATGGCCATGTAGCACTTAAACATTATGAATTTTTAAAGAAACCAAATAGCAGAACATCACAGCAAAATCAAACTGCAAATCAAGTGTAAAAATAAGAACAAACTTCACATAATTTGTCAAACGGTAATTGATACGATATACAGCTTAAAATTGAATCACGACATAAACCAAATTAAATCATGATAAGCACAAGGACTAAAAAAAATGCAAATAACAAAGACATTCATTTACATCATTGCGGAAATCCAACAAATTGCAACGAAATCGAAAAGAGAAAAACACAAAGTAGCTTGAATTCAACACTGCGGTAACAGGACAATCTTGAATCAGTTATGCACAAATATTGAGTGTTACTACTTGACATCAAACACGCGTAAAACAACCTGAATCTATTTAACACAAAACAACACAAGCGAAAAAACATCCCAGCTTATTCAAAGCACAAACCGAAATCCAAATAAAGTGAAGAAACAAACAATCACCGCAACAACATATTTCAAACATTCAATAGATTAACAAAACCAATAAAATCTGAGATTATAGTGTATCGAACAAGAAATAACATGATAAAGGCCAACATAAATCTACAGAATCAAGTCAAAATCAACGTACGAAATCTACAGCATTGCCATCTAAACCTTGCATCAATGATTAATAACATATGTTCAAGATTACTCTACGGCCAAGACAAAACCTTCAGTTTAAAACATAAAAACAAACTGTAACCGCAGGTAGCAACAATGTTTAACTATAGATGCGACATAAGAACTTGTCGCACAATCGAAGCACATAAAATTCGACAGCATCACATTAACACAACATTAAACATCAAGGAAGCATATCAAGATTAAACTTATCAACAACATGGAAGCCTCAAAGAAGAAAAGAAATGGATATTGAGTCTGTACAGAAATCCAACAACAAACATATGCGAATCTAAAAGTAGCATGCTATATTCATAGCTTATAACCCGTACAGGCTACTCTTCAAATTCAAACTATGAAATTGCAGCAACACTACAATGTGTAAAGTTTTCAAAAAACCTACATCAATCCATGATTACTATACCTAGAGTAACTCATTTAGGTGTTAACTCAGTGTTATATACAGACCATCAATCAATTGAATGCTTTTCAGAAGGGAAAAAATGCATATCGTGAAACCAAGTCGAGCCTCTAATAAACCATACTTGTATGCAAACAACAGCAGACAATCATTAAATCATCAACCGAATGGAAGCAAAGTTTAATCGAAAACCAACCAAAACGGGATGTAGCTACATAACAACACGCGAGTTGTTCGTTGAACGAAAAGTAGCACCATCAAGTTTGCAATCACGACAGTAGCACGAGCATCAAAATAGCAGCAACACAGCCGGTGGTTGAACAACCACAATGGAAAGAAATTTCTAACTTCAAATTGTTCCGAAACGACTTCTGCGTCCAGCCTGATTTCAACTTGTGAGACAAAATTACTTAGTAAAACAGAATGTAACAATCCAAATTCAATGTTCAAAGCAGCTCATTATTTTGGAAGTAACTCTCTCTGCAATGAACCGTTGAGTGATTTTGGTAATGAATTGAAGTCGTGATGGGGAGAAGGTTCGATGGTGAAGACGAAAAGCGGGATCAAACTGAGGGTTGCAACAGGTAGGACAAATTTGGGGTATGACAGATGCCCCTATCTAATTGCCTTGAACCTGAGAGAATGAACAGCTGCATGGCGTTCATTTTTAGGGTGGAAGTCAATTAGATATAAGAAGACCCTAAAATTTGTCCGACAAAAAGAAGAAAAAAAAGGTGCAAATGCAAGAAGATATAGAAATAACAGGAAGGGAAAAGATTAAAAGAAACTCTTAAAATAAACTCCGCTTGGGGAAAGATCAAAGTAACAGCTGCTGGGGGCTATCATTATCAACTGCATGGTTGAAGACTGACTTGCTGGGGAATAAAAATTCCCCAAGCACATGCGGGGTATCATTTTTGTTTAAAGAAACACTGCCGACTTGATAGAGGAGTGACCAAGATGCTTGCGAGCTAATCCTGGATCCTGTTGTGATATGTCGCTGGGGACAGAAATGTTATGCATTATGATGCGTAAATATGCAACTAAAATGTAATTGTTATGGAATGCAAGATGTATATGAGAATGCAAATGGTTGAAATGCAATGCGCATGAGAATGCAACCGGGTAACGGATTTTGGTAAGGCTTTATTTATGGTTTCCCATGAGGGATTTTTTTTGGGTATTAGATGAAACAAGGTGAAAAAGATTCACATGGTATACTGGCACATCAACTCGGGGGTTGAAAAAAAACAAATATACTATCGACTCGGGGGTCGAGAATAAATCAATACAACAAGTCAACTCGGGGGTTGAAGAAGAAAAGCAAATATTGACTCAGGGGGTCAAAAAAACAAGACAATATCGACTCGGGGGTCGAAGAAAAACAAGACAATATCGACTCGGGGCTCGAGAAAAACAAAATATCAACGCGGGGATTGAGAACATAAAGAACAATATCGACTCGGAGGTCGAGAGAATAAAGGCATATCAACGTGGGGGTTGAAGAAAGTAAATATCGACTCGGGGGTCGAGAAAACAAAGGCAATGACTCAGAGGTCAAGATTTGTAATTATATGTCAACTCGGGGGTTGAATAAGAAAAGCAAATATCGACCCGGGGGCCGAGGAAAATAACGGTAATATCGACTCGGGGGTCGAGGAAATAAAGACATATCAACTCAGGGGTTGAAAAAAAGGGTAATATCGACTCGGGGTCGAGAAAATAAAATATCAATGCAGGGGTTGAAGAAAGGTAAATATCGACTCGGGGGTCGAAGGTAAAGGAAAATATCGACTCGGGGGTCGAGAAAAACAAAATATCAACGCGGGGGTTGAGAACATAAAGAACAATATCAACTCAGGGGTCGGAAAAAACAAAATATCAACGCGGGGGTTGAAGGAGGAAAAGGCAAATATCGACTCGGGGGTCGAGAAAATGAAGACATATCAACTCGGGGGTTGAAAGAGGAAATGATCGTGTTATGTATGCGTATGATACATGTCAATTATATGATGCATATGTGAATGCAAGCAGGAGATTGGTTTTATGAAGGTGCCAACAAGGGTGGACTTTGGTAGTTGCCAATAAAGGATTGGACTTTAAGAGATGCCAGGCGGGGTTGGACTTTTAATGGTTGCCAATACAAATTGGACTTTCTGAGTTTTAAGGGATGCCAACAGAAGTGGACTTTGTTTGGTAGTTGCCAATATGAATTGGACTTTAGGAGAGGTGCCAAGCAGGGTTGGACTTTAAGAGGTGTCAAGTGGGGTTGGACTTTTATTTGGTAGTTGCCAATATGAATTGGACTTTAGGAGAGATGCCAAGCAGGGTTGGACTTTGAGAGGTGCCAAGCAGGGTTGGACTTTCGGAAATGCCAAGCGGGGTTGGACTTTTGGTAGTTGCCAATACGAATTGGACTTTAAGAGATATGCCAAGCAGGGTTGGACTTTTGGTTATGATGATGCCAACCAGGTGGACTTTTATGTAGTTGCCAATAAAAGATGGACTTTTGGAGTTTTAAGGGATGCCAACAGAAGTGGACTTTATTTGGTGAAAGTATTTGACTTCCCGACACATGGTATCTGATAATGATATGCTCAGAAGATAGATGTGGATGTTCTCGGTGCCCTAAGTTATATCCTTGCAGAAGTTGGCCCGCTCGTTCCTGGGAGAACCTTAGCTTCTGGCTGACGTGCCATGATAGCTTGCAAATTATGAGCGTAGCGAAGTAACCAAATCATGCTGAATATGCGAGCATGGCGACTTAACCAATGCTTATTGATCATGCTTTCCTCTGCCCCAAGGCTTTTGACGCTAGTTGTGAACCCAACAGTTACTAGCATCTGGCATAATCTGCTTAACCAACTTGAAAGCAAGGAGGGAGATTGTCTATGTTTAACTAGTCTGCCTTAGTCCGCCAGGTATTTGAAGATTTTTCTTAAAGATTTATACCATGACATGGTCTACGATGATTGCCCCAGTGTCTGGATTTTGCAACAATATGCCCCTGTTTAAACCTCGGAAGGACTTGCCCTAGATTCACAAGGTCACGAGGTAGTCTTGATTCGTATCAGTAAGCGAATGTTCAGGTTCCTCTTTAATTGCTCTTTGTTAGAATTCCATTGTGTCGAGTACTGATTTGCAATTTAAAATTGTTCATTCAAAAATGGTAATTTTAGTGCGACAGTCATGCAAGTTTTGAAAAGATCGTTTATTGGGAATGATGTGAAAGTATGTGACGAATTGGACCATTAGCCCAAACACAGTGCTGATTTATCTGGTGCGAAAGATATAGCAAGAATATGACACCAATGCAAACGATTAGCAAATCTTTAGGAGTTAGTTTATGCAACCTTGTTGTAGTTATGCTTTCAGAATAAACCTCGCCTCAATTAGGTATTTTGAGGTTTGTAACACAGTTTAGTTCACGGTTATAGAAACAAAGGATGTAAGGCTCAAAATTTGATTTTAACCCACCCCTTCTTCAAATTGATCTCCAGTCCCTATGTTCAATTAATTATGCACTTGTCTTAACTGTGTAAACTTGATGGTTCAAGGTATGCTCGAAATGGCAGTCACCTTATTTTGTTTGTTTTTTATGGATGTCAGTGACCCTTTGGATTCTGATATGGTGGTCACCGGATCTTTTTTTGTTTTTCTTGAGGACTTGAGGGCCTCTTTTGTTTTTGCTTTTGATCCCTAACTTTTGCATGGACTGATTTCTCTCTTCGAGTCCATCGGGATTGCCTTAATTTTTGCCTAAGTCTTCTTTTGAGGTGTTTGACTTAGCAGGCTTTTTATTATATATTTTTTAAAGGGTTTGTGACTGCCAAGTCATTGGTCATTGATGAACCGTCATGACTTTTGGATTTTGTCTCGTGATTCGAGTGCGTAATCAGGTTAACTGAACACTACCCATTCCCCAGGTTAAATGTAAGGGTTTATAGATCCGAAGGAAACTCCTACTTCTAGGCTCGAAGTGGTTGACTAGGGATTAACTCCTTATCTCTCCGGTGTTTGGGGATTTGAAACAATGCCTGTACATCATCGGTGAGATTTTATCCAAAAGCATACCATCAACAATTATGGGTATTTTGTTTTCGTCATCCTCCCTCAAATCTTTGCTAAACAGCAGTGCGATAAAGGAAGTCGAGTGAAATTTTTTTTTTGTGATTTTTTGCAATAAGTGAGAAAATGTGAGTGAATACGAATGGATTTGATCAAAAACATGCATAATTATCATATTAACAATACCATTAATAAGAAACAATGTCTAAAGCAAGTAGCACTATAACAGAAAAGAAACTACAAATGCGTAAAAACAATATGGAAATTGCCAGTATAGAGGAACTGAGCTTTTCTCTCTGGCTCCACTGTTGGGCTGCTCTTTTTGCTCATCGAGACCAGTACGATAACCTTTTTCATATCTACTCTCTGCAGCTTCTTTCATGTCATGGACTGATGAACTCACTTGACCAGATGAAGGTTTGATGTTGATATAAAGTCCTTGAGGTGTGAACGAGATTAGCTTGGACTCGATCAGATCTTGAACCTTATTCTTGAACTGTTTGCAATTTTCGGTCGAATGCCCCATGGCATCAGCATGGTAGCCACATCGTGCATTGGTGTCAAAGCCCGATGGGTATGGTGGGATCACAGGATCCAAGCCCTTTGGCACTATCAGTCCACTACTAATCAAACGTGGTAGCACGTGATTGTATGGTATTGGTAATGGATCAAAGTGTCTCTTTGGTCTTTGATTATAGTAACGTCGTCGTTGCGGAGCATGTTGATGTACAACCTGTTGTTGAAAATGGGGACCTCTATTGATAGGAGGATATTGACCATGTGAAGAGACCGGAGTCCCACAGGTAGACCCATAGGATTGCTGACTTTTAACAGTTGAGATGCTTGGGTACTGAAGGTAAGGTACCGAGGATGGAGGTTGGGAAGTGTCCCTGATCGTATTAATTTCATCCTCTTCTTCCTCTCGGGAGCTAACAACTGATTCACTTTCACTGGCTGGGATGTTTGAGGTGTCTTGGATCTTTCCACTCTTGAGATGACTCTCAATGTGTTCTCTTACTGATACCAAATCAGAGAAGTTGGATGTCCCATTGGCCATCATCTTTTCGAAGTATGGTTCTTGTAAAGACTTTATGAACATGTCAAATAATTCCCTGTCTAAGAGCGGTGGTTGAACGCAAGCAGCTACCTTTCTCCATCTCTAAGCATACCATCTGAAAGACTCGTTTTCCTCTTGAGATAGCCTTGCAACTGTATGCGGTTGGGAGCCACATCAAGATTGTATTGGTATTGTTTCATAAAGGTGTTGGCTAAGTCCGACCACGACTGATATGGCTACTTTCTAGCTGCATGTACCAATTTAGCGATGCCCCACTCAAACTGTCTTGGAAACAGTGAATCATAAGTTTGTCGTTGTGAGCATATGAGGTCATCTTTCTGCAAAACATTACCAAATGTTGCTTCGGACAACTATCTCCTTTGTACTTCTCAAAATTTGGCATTTTGAACTTTGGAAGTATTACAAGTCCAGGTACCAAACACAGGTCCAAGGCATTCAACTCAGAAGTATCACGCCCCTTCATGGCCTAAATTTTCTCTTCCAACACACGACATCTTTCAGCAAACTCAACATCCTGAGGTCGTTCATTATTCACCACCAGGCTTTCCCCTTGGGAATTCGGCGCAGTGAATGCAAAGCTATGGTATTCAACAGCATCATGAGACGAGGCATGCTCATCCCGAATAGTGTGACACTCTTGTATAACCTGATCTTCAACAGGAATCCGCACAGGCCGAGGTATGTCGTTCTCGGTGATTATAGGTCGTTGAGGGTTGTTCTCTCTCCTTGTCAAGGCTAACATAGCTTCCAGAAGTTGGTCCAACTGGTTCTTCATCAAGTCAACATCCGCTCTTGACACAAACTGGTTATGTTCTTCTGAGCTCATGATTCTTCCCAAAGATACTTCAAGTCCGATACGGGTGTCGGGAAATCAACTGCGGATTATGGACAAAGGATGGATGAGCTTTCTAGTTTTGGGAAAATATGCAATGCAAATGAAATGCAAATGCGATGATATGCAAATGTAATGCAGGCACAAACGAAATCTAGGATAACATAAGCATATCAAAGCACCCTTAGCAGGTATACTATACAAGGCAAGTTCTAGATCCTTTACCCACAGACCCACTCACAGTATAACTTTTATGTTGACGGATAAGGTTCCCAGGATCACGAACACCAATCGCATCAACATTATACAACAGGCTAGCTGTATTATAACTAGAGTACGATAGGGTCTCTCTTGAGCGGAGTCCTCATGCTAGGCACACGAGGAGCGGGTCCTCGGAGACTAACACTACACGACTACCAATATAGAAACTGGTTCTAAGAGTGGTTCCCAGAGTCACGGACCCTTCATGAATCAAATCGTGCAACAGGCTAGCTGCGTTACGATAGGACCTACGAAAAGGTTTATTCTGGAGGAGCTTTCATGCTAGGCACACAAGGAGTGAGTCCTTGGGGACTAACACTAATTACTACCAATTCTAAACTATGTTTTCTCTCTTCTTTTTCCAAATCTCGGGTGTAGAGCTTTACTTGCAATGTTATCCCAGAATCCAACAAGCAGATACAATAAACAACATACAATAGAAAGAGAAAGCAATAAATAAACAACAGGAGAAAATAAACATAAAGAAAACAGTTAAGCAAAAGGTTAGTACTCTCGAATCGAGTCAAGTGAGGCTTGACTCTCTCTTGCATAGGGCAATGCGAATCCCCAGCAGAGTCGCCATCTGTCGTACCTCAAAAAATACGATCCTCGCGATGGACGCGGAAAAAACGTTTGAACAGAGTCGCCACCGAACTTTATTCATTCCAGGGAAGGAATAGGAAAATATCGATAAAACCTTTAGAGAGATAAGAACATGGTCATCACAACCAATATTCTAGGTTCGGGAGTCGATTACATAAAGGGAAGGTATTAGCACCCTCTACGTCTGTTGTACTCAACGAGAACCTCTTGATTCGATTCGAGAGTAAAGTTAACTACGCTTGTTTGTTTTCTTCTAAAGATTCTCCTATTGGGAAATGGGTGATTTATAGATAGGGTGCTTGCCAAGGATTGGGGCCCTTGTGCCTACGTATCTTCACTTGTAAGAAGTGGAAAATCAGAGCGTTCGTAGTTCATGGGACTACGGAAAAACGAGGGGATTGTACTCGCCAAGATCATCGCAATCTTGTGCCTACGTATTCTCATTGGGGAATGAGAAATCAGAGCAGCCGTAGTTCGGATAACTACGATAAAAGGGTTTGGTATGTGAACGAGTGTTTATGTCGCATTCTAACAGCTAAACGTTGGCTTGTCTGCTTACTAGGGGAGGCTGAAGCACGAGTTTGTTATGCGCGGAAGAAGGGACTAAACAATTTCTTGGTAAAATGTGGGTATGAGTTGAACGAGAGTTTAGGTCGCATTCTAACTGCTAAACATTGGCTTGTCTGCTCGCTAGGGGAGGCTGAAGCACGAGTTCATATGCGCGGAAGAAAGGAATAAACAATGTTCTTTGGTAAAAGGTATGGGAACCTAAAGGTGGGAAAGAAAGAAAAGTGGAAAAGTGTTTGGAAAGATTTAATCGCACGGGGGCGAGAAAAGAGTTGGAATGGTTGAATATTTTAAGAGGAATGATGACTATTTGATAAGCGAGATGTCGGCCTCGCAAATAATTAATCGGGGCATTATTGGAATGCTAGATTCCAACGACACCTTTTTCATTCAATTAATTATGAAATTGTATTCGAATGGACAATGAAGATATTTGTCTAAATAGTTATGACACATATTTTATAGACGAAAGGTCGAGTAATCCACAACCTAAAGCGTACGTCCCAATAGTGGTTACTCAAGAATTCAAGGTGTGAGACTCCAAGAACTCAATTCTTTCGTAGTTTAATTAAGAAAATAATTTGAATTTAACGCACGGTTTACAAACATACTAGGGTTTAGACTCGATCGCACGAGGATGAGGAACGAGTTAAGACGGGTTGAAAATTTAGGAGGAATGACGATTATTCGATAAGCGAGACGCCGACCTCGTAACCAATTAGTCGGAATATCGTTGAAACGCTAGATTCCAACGACATATTTTTCATTCCATTAATTATGAAATATGTTTGCTGGACATTGAATGTACTTGTCCAAATAATTATGAGAAGTGTTTTAGGAACGAAAGTTTGAATGACACGTTGCTCGAGGCGTACGCCTCAATAGTTGTCACTCATGAATTCAAGGAGTGCAAGACTCCAAGAACTCAATTCTTTCACAATTTAATTAAGAAAAATGATTTGAGTAGGTTAGCGTGTTCGAATTAGGCGCGCTAGGTATTATAGAAATATAAGATTGAAAGTAAGGAAAGTTACCGAACGGAGTGGTTCTGTTGACCCTTGAAATTGCGTGCAAGCTTTAGTTCCAAGCTCCTCCTCTTTGATTTTTTTAAATATGGCTCAAAAGGAGTCAAGGTTTGAATTGAATTTTAAGCGTGTGTACTAGCAAAGTGGGTTAGTCTTCTAAGTGACCAACTAGAGATAATTGATCAAATAGGTGTCACTGTAAGAAAGCACAAGATTAAGCTTTAAAATGTTGTGTATGGTGATCAAAGGTTAATGGCTTGACTAAATCGAGAAATTTATTTTTAAAAATTGTTTTGAAAGTGACCATAACTTAAAGCGTGCACCTCAAGAGTGGTCCCTCGAAAATTCAAGGAAGGCGAGATCCAAGAATTCAATTGTTTTGAAAATTGTTTTAGGAAGATAGTTTAATTTGGTTAGAAAAAATAGTTTTAATTTTCATATATAAAAGTGATTAATCAATTATAAAAAAGGTTTTGAAAAAAGCTAATCATAATTAATTGTTTTGAAAAAAAGTTTAATATCTTAAAATTTTTTTTTAACTTAATTAATAAAGTATATTTTCTTAAAAGTTTAATATTTAAAAAATCTATTTAGTAATAATTTTGAAATATATTTTTTAAAAGAAAGAATAATTGAAATTTCTTAATAAAATATCTAATTAAAAATATCTTTTTAAAATTTTCAATTAAATTGAGTGAAAAATAAATTGGAAACCGAAAGACGAAACAACCACAACTCAAGGGTGTGCGCCTCGAGAGCGATTGTCCAAGGACCCAAAGGGTGCTAGACCCCAAAAGCCCACTACCTTCGTACTTTAATTATAAAAAAAAGTTTTAGAAATGTTAATCTAAATAAACATGGTTTTAATTTTGTTTATAAAATACTTAAAACTATTCATATAGAAGACGGTTTAATTGAAGTTAAAGATTTTAAATTAATTAATAAAACATTGTTTTCTAAAGGCTTAGCATTTTGGTTTCCTTTCCAAGGATAACAATCATGACAATACATTTGCAGTAAACCAAACCAACTATGAAAAGCAACTTTTAAACATTAACCTTAATGTAGAAAAATGAAAAGAAAAACAAAACGTTCTTTTAAATATGTACAGAAGAAAACGCAATGCACAATATATATTGAAATTCAATGCCAGTATAATAAGCTTAGAAGAATGGCCATGTAGCACTTAACCATTATGAATTTTTAAAGAAACCAAATAGCAGAACATCACAGCAAAATCAAACTGCAAATCAAGTGTAAAAATAAGAACAAACTTCACATAATTTGTCAAACGGTAATTGATACGATATACAACTTAAAATTGAATCACGACATAAACCAAATTAAATCACGATAAGCACAAGGATTAAAAAAATGCAAATAACAAAGACATTCATTTACATCATTGCTGAAATCCAACAAATTGCAACGAAATCGAATAGAGAAAAACACAAAGTAGCTTGAAATCAACACAGCGGTAACAGGACAATCTTGAATCAGTTATGCACAAATATTGAGTGTTACTACTTGACATCAAACACGCGTAAAACAACCTGAATCAGTTTATCATAAAACAACACAAGCGAAAAAACATCCCAGCTTATTCAATGCACAAACCAAAATCCAAATAAAGTGAAGAAACAAACAATCACTGCAACAACATATTTCAAATATTCAATAGATTAACAAAGCCAATAAAATCTGAGATTAGAGTGTATCGAACAAGAACTAACATGATAAAGGCCAACATAAATCTACAGAACCAAGTCGAAATCAACGTACAAAATCTACAACATTGCCATCTAAACCTTGCATCAATGATTAATAACATATGTTCAAGATTACTCTACGGCAAAGACAAAACCTTCAGTTTAAAACATAAAACAAACTGTAACCGCAGGTAGCAACAATGTTTAACTATAGCTGCGACATAAGAACTTGTCGCACAATCGAAGCACATAAAATTCGACAGCATCACATTAACACAACATTAAACATCAAGGAAGCATATCAAGATTAAACTTATCAACAACATGGAAGCCTCAAAGAAGAAAAGAAATGGATATTGAGTCGGTACAGAAATCCAACAACAAACATATGAGAATCTACAAGTAGCATGCTATATTCATAGCTTATAATCCGTACAGGCTACTCTTCAAATTCAAACTATGAAATTGCAGCAACACTACAATGTGTAAAGTTTTCAAAAAACCTACATCAATCCATGATTACTATACCTAGAGTAACTCATTTAGGTGTTAACTCAGTGTTATATACAGACCATCAATCAATTGAATGCTCTTCATAAGGGAAAAAATGCATATCGTGAAACCAAGTCGAGCCTCTAATAAACCATACTTATATGCAAACAACAGTAGACAATCATTAAATCATCAACCGAATGGAAGCAAAGTTTAATCGAAAACCAACCGAAACGGGATGTAGCTACATAACAACACGCGAGTTGTTCGTTGAGCGAAAAGTAGCACCGTCAAGTTTGCAATCACGACAGCAGCACGAGCATCAAAATAGCAGCAACACAGCCGGTGGTTGAACAACCACAATGGAAAGAAATTTCTAGCTTCAAATTGTTCCGAAACGACTTCGGCGTCCAGCCTGATTTCAACTTGTGAGACAAAATTACACAGTAAAACAGAATGTAACAATCCAAATTCAATGTTCAAAGCAACTCATTATTTTGGAAGTAACTCTCTCTGCAATGAACCGTTAAGTGATTTTGGTAATGAATTGAAGTCGTGATGGGGAGAAGGTTCGATGGTGAAGACGAAAAGCGGGATCAAACTGAGGGTTGGAACCGTCAGAAAGAAAATGGTTTGGGTCTCTGTTATGATGGGTGCACGACTAGTAAAACGGAGGAGATGAAAGTGGTGAAGGAGGATTGTTGTAATGTGAACGGAAGGTGCGTGAGGGAGGAGGTGATATGAAGGTTCTGGTAGCGGTGTTAGTGAGCAGAAAGAAGAAATAGGGTTTCATTTGGGATGATGGTGGGCGGCGGTGGATTTTTGGACAGAAGGAAGAAAATAATGATGGTTGGGCGGCGGAAATGATGGGGATGAGGTGAAGGAAGGGTTTATGGCTAGGTTTCTCACGATTTTAGGATTTTGTTCCCTCTTGAAAAATGAACAGTAACCTTCTCATTTTATACTCAATTTTCACAACCCTAAACGCCCAAAATATCTCCACAGTGTCTTGCTTTTCCAATTTTTTTATTTTTCTTTCTTTTTATTAATTTTCTGTTTAATTAACTACCAATTAATTCTAATTAATTAATTAGTTCTAATTCTAACTAATTAACTAATCTTATTCTAATTCCATTTTAATTAAATAATTCTAATCTAATTAATATTCTAATTTCTAAATCTATTCCTATTTAAAATCTAATCAAATTTCTTTAAAAAATTAAATTCTTTAATTCTATTCTAATTATATTAACATTATCTAAAAATAAAATGATAAAACCAAAATAATGATAAATACAAAAATGTCACGTGTCACAAATTCATTGGGTTAAAAAAGACGAAAAAAGTTTATTTTTACTGAAAAATACGCTACGCTGTACAAGCGAGGTAAATTGAAAAATAAAGTCCAGCAAATGAAAATTTTATAACAGGTAGGACAAATTTGGGGTATGACAGATCAATATCATTCTTATCACAAAATTCTTCAAATAGGTGGTTTTCAAATTCACCTTAATGATCGCTTTTGATTGTAACAATGTTTGTATTCAATTTGTTTTGAGAGAGCTTGGCAAACTACTAAAAAGTTGAAAAAGTATCATTCTTGCTTGCTAAGAAAAATAGTCCAATAAAACCTAGAGTAGCCATCTGCTATCACAAAACCATAGTAATTTCCACCGAAGCTTTTAATCCTAGATGGTCCAAAAAGGTTCATATGGAGGAATTCAAGGGGTCTCGTTGTAGAAATAACATTTTTAGATTTGAATGAGATCCTTATTTGCTTCCCCATTTGGCATGCATCACATAAGTGATCTTTTGAAATTTTAATTTTAGGTAAGCCGACTACTATATCCTTATAGACTATTTTATTTAGCAAATTAAAGTTGACATGCGCTAATCGCCTATGCCATAACCATGATTCTTCACTCATGGTGACAAGACATTTAGTACTACTCAACAATACTTCACTTAAGTCAAGCATATAGACATTGTTAACCCTCAGGTCTTTAAACACATCATCCTTCTTATCAGTAAGTTCAATCATGCAACAATCTTATGAAAATTAAACTATATAACATTTGTCACATAATTGACTAATGCTAATTAGATTGTGTCTAAGACCCTCAACTAATAGGACGTTTGAGATAGTAGTAGATGAGGGATTACCTACACTACCTTTGTCGAGTATAGCTCCCTTGTTATTATCACCGTAGGTCACAAATCCTTTTTTCTTTGCCACAAAGTCAACGAATAAGGAAATGTCTCTTGTCATGTGTCTTGAACATCCCCTATCGAAAAACCATCTTCTCTTCATAGACTTAAGACATTGTACCTACACAGTTCAAACAAGGGAAATAGGCACACAATTTTTATTGGGTCCTTGGATGTGAGTGAATCTTTAGTTGCACTTAAACAACCATTGGAAAATACCGTTAGGAACCAAAAATCTCCTAAATCGGCACTTGGCAATGGTGTGCCCCTTCTTGCAACAATATGGACAGGTAAGGTTAACATGGGTGTTACTTTTGCTATATTTATCTATAATCACATAAGTGTATTTTTTATATGGATTATTCACGATTTCTCTAAAATTTGACCGATCAATAGCAAATGTGACTTTAGGTTTTAGATCCTTGTCTAATTTGATTTTAAGAGTTCTAACATCCTTTTTCCAAATGTGGCAAGTTTCACAACCTTCCCAATTTAACAAAGTACACTCGTCATCCTCAATATTAGCTTTTGTTGCTTCCACCATAGAGTTTTTAAGAGCTTCTAATTCCTTTTTGGAATCAGAAACCTCTTTCTCTAAATGTCAAAAATTTTGCTTAATTGAAGCTAAGCATTTAAAAGCTTTTTTAGCCTCGTGATGTAAAGTATCAAAAGCCTTTTATAGCTCGAAATGAGAAATTTTATTATAGTGTTCATATCTTACCTCCTTTTTCTTTTTATGATGATCCATGAAACAAAGATTGAAAGAGTCGTCTTCATCACTTAAGCTATCTTCACTAGAGAACTCACTATTGCTTTCCCAAGCAATGTATGCACTTATAAGTTTTCCCGATTTCTTTTGTTGACAATTCTTCTCTTTTCCTTTGTCTTTCTTTATCAATGGATAATTCGACTTATAATGATCAACCTTTCCACAATTGTAGCATGACCCTTTTGATTTATCACTCTTGTTACCTTCATTCTTAAAGAACTTTGATTGTCGTCAAAAGTTGATGAGATTTTTGTCTGAGTGTTGAATTCCATTTTTCCGGATATATCTATTATATCTTCTCACAAATAGTCCTAAATCTTCACCTGTATATTCGTCATCATTACTAGATTCACTTCCACTATGCTCTTGTGTTTAGGACTTTGAGCTATAAGCCTTAAAAGCAATAGACTTCTTGTCTGTGTCTTTCGACTTCTATTTCTTTTCTCTTTTCTCATGTTTGTAAGACTAATGAGCACTTTCTCGTGTTCATCGAGCTTACCAAATAAAGTTATGGTGTCCAATGTAGTAAGATCACTGACTTCCTTGACTGTCGTGACCTTTGGTTGCCATTCCATATTAAGACATCTCAAAAATTTATTAGTAACAACTTCATTGGAAACAGGTGTTCCAAGTGTGTTTAAACGATTAATTACATGATAACATTTCTTTTGCATTTTCAGAAATGGTTTCACCTTGCTTTATGTGAAAGAGAACAAACTGTTGTGTCAAAGTATTGATTCGAGCTAGTGCTACATCATTAGTTCCTTCATGGGAAACTTGTAATGCATCCCACATAGCCTTAGGAGTAGTACAATGGGAAACTCTATAATATTCATCAACTCCGAAAGAGGAAATGAGAATATTTATAGCTTTTAAATCGTAATTATACTTTTTTCTCATCTTCTTCGTTCCATTGCGCTTCCGTCTTAGCCACAACAACATTATTCACATCGGTCATGGTTATTTCCATTGGACCATTTTGAATAATGTTCCATACTTTTCTATTGATATAATTGATATGCATCCGCATGCAATCTATTCAATAACTATAGTTATCACTCGTAAAAACCGGTGCTCTATTGTACGTTCCTTTTGGTTCGTTGGCTATTTTCTAAAAAGTTATATGCGAAGCACTAGATGAACCGGTGCTCGTAATACCACTTGATAGACGATGAAAATGATCTATAAGGGGGTTGAATAAATCACTAACTTTTAACAAGAGTTGACGCTTTAAAAAACTATTTCAAAAATGTGCGGAAGCGACCGTGGATTTTACTCATCTAAACGAATCGTTATTGGTAAGATCGGATATGTGTAACCAAATGGACATAAATCAATGAGAAAAATGAATCGATGCATTGCCAATTAATCAATACAAAAAATATTCACTTTGTATTAACCGATTTCCAATTAATTATACAATGTAACAATTAACTTGACAAATTCACAAACAGTTTGTGTGCAATCAATGCATCGAACACTTGGTGTGCACAACACCCCAAGTTAAATTTCCAATGAAAAAATAGTGCATAATTTTTCACAATTATAATCCAAGTGATTGTAATGAATTCTCAAAACATATTTTCAGCATTATACAACAATGGAGATTTATCGAACGATTGATATCAAACAAATGTAATTAAAGCAAAATAAAGAGATAGGGTAAAAGAGAACGACACTGGATTTGTTTAGGAAGTTCCCCTTTTCATTCTCGCTTCGAGTACGTCTGCTTCCAATTTTAAAAGTAGAATTGAGTTATTTATTATCACGTTGCAAAGTTTATACATGAGAAGTAATAGTCACCACACACTCAAGCCTAATTGTTGAAGTTGATATTATTCCCTTCTCTCCCTTTGATTCAAGTAGAATCAAGTGCAGCAAACACTTTGAACAAACCTTCGGTTACCACTACTTGTTTGAACGAACCCACCGTTCTTCAAACCTTTCGCTCGACTGATTTCGATTGCAAGACGTTCGACCTCTAATCTTTCGTCACAATCCTCTAGTTACCGCTATTTATATGAAATAACTCACTGTTCTTCAAACCTTTCACTTGGCTAAATTTGTGAAGAAAATATCTGTGCAAAAACCAGTAAATCCTCAATATCTTAAAGGGAAATACCCAAAGGGTTTATTCAAGAAAAATCCACTGAATTCTCAACCCAAACTAGATACACAAATTCTACATTTGGACGTTATCACCTCGATAATGCACAGGATCAACAAAATTTGTTATGTGTAATTGTTGAAGAATGTAAGTGTGAGAATAAAGATGATGAGCAAAAATTAGTGTATATCTTTCACTTTTCTTGTTCTATGTATGTACAATAATGAGACAAATAAACACATATGATGACAAGCCCCAATAACTAACATAACAACATTTTGAAACACAACAGGTCAGAAAATTAGTTTAAATCAGCGAGAGGTCGACCTAAGCACTATGTGGTTCGACCTGAGCACACCTGAATGCAAAACTACACAAAAAATCAAGCGGTGCATCGACCATAATAGAGTCATGCGTCGACGCAAGGTTACCTCACAAAAACAAATTTTTATTCATTCAATATGAGTCGACCTATGGGTTGACGCGTGTAGACCCGAGGGCAATCAATTGTTTAATCAACATGCATGCGTCGACCTCCACATGACTGTGAGTCGACGCAAGGACTTTATTATGCCAAAAACAAGTTTCTTGTGAGTATTTTTGTCGACCTAAACTATTTTTATGTTGACCTAAGGTATCTAACATGATCAAGTGCACAAATATCATATGTGAGATGCTCATATATGCATAGACACATGAATATGGAATATTTTGTGCATATTAAATAGTGAATACAATCTAAGACGCGATGATACCGTCCAAAGTACAAGTACAAGCTAATACAAGTTTGACATCATTAAAATAAGGACTAAGGAACCTTGCCCTCACACCATTAACTCTTGGTTTTTAAGTATGCTTGTATCTCCTAGGGTTTAAGATTAATTTTGTACTTAACATACCCATGCTTCTCTTCTTGTGTGTATGTTGATTCCCTTTTAGGGTTAAGTATTGTTTTCACCATATTCATTGTGATTTTTGTCTTTCATGTTCATGTTTGTATGCGATGGTTTATGTCTGGTGATGTTCATCTTGTTTTCAAGTATTTCGTTCATAAACTTCCACAATGTTAAACATGTCTTTTGTTTCTTGCGATGTTATGTAAACCTTTGTCATGCCTTGTTCATGCTCACCATGTCTAAAATCATGTTAATGTTTTGTTCATGATGTTTGTCAATTCATGTTTATGTGATCATTCATTTTATCTATTTCCAAGGGATGGGCTTGTTGTTGATACCTTTGTCATTTGCATTTGCATATTTGCATCATTCTTGTATATCTACCTCTCTTGTAATCCTAGAACTTGCTATCCCTTAGGAAGTCTCCCTTAGGATTACCTTCGACTTAGACACCCAATTAGGGTTTCCCATTTTCAACTCAAAACCACTTTCATAAAAAAACTTTGACCTTAGGTTATTGACTTTTCAACTCTTTTCTTAACAAACGCTTCAATATATCTTAAGGATATTTAAAACTTCTTTCACAAGACTAAAAAATACAAACTTAGTTCAAACCTTTTTCCATTTTGACTTTTTAAACTTTAAAACCTTTTCAAGATAGACTAGACACTAGTCACCCTTAGTTGAGATATAAATCTCCCACCCCATGACAATGTTGAGAAAGACGGTGATTCTTTGCCACTTGAGAGAGGTATATGACATACTTGTTGATTCTATATCTAAGTTGAAACCTTTCTCTTAATGTGAAGCAAAGATCCATCTTCCACGTGTTTGTGGTGGTTTAGATGAGTATTTTCCTTAAGATGACAACTTGTCTTTTCTTTATCCACCATAATAAACACTTTTCAATTTGTACTTCAAACTACGAGTTTTTTTATCTTTTATTGGCAAGTAGGCACAAGACCTCGTGTCTTGCCAAACACAAAAACAATAAAAAACATTTCTCTTCTTATCTCCTCAATCAATCCCAACTAGAAAACACCTTATAACACAAACTCAACAAGAGGTTCCTATAGAGTACTATAGATACTTATGGTGCTAATACCTTTCCTTAGTATAACCAACCCCAAACCTTAGATTCTATATATTGCATTGTTTTACATTACATATTTATGGGTTATTCTTTCTTTATCCCTTCCCTTTGATAAATTAAAGATCGGTGGTGATATCTTAAAATTTATGAAGCCTAACTAACTCAATAGCTATAGTTTCCGATTCTCACCGCGACATCCCCGCGCATATTTTCTTTGTCCATCTTCGACATAAGAACTGACTCTAAGTCATTACTCATCTGCCTTGAAGCAACAACTTAGGGGGCTCCTGTTTTGGACTGGGTCGGGGCTGACCCACTGTCGGGCATAACCTAGTCCAACTCTGCATCGAAGAAGACCCAACGAAAATACCCAATCCACTATAGCCATTGGAGAGCACATTCCCCACGTGCTCCTCACCCGAGGACACGTGTCCAACTGATTGTCGCGAAAATATTTTGCCATTCGTAGAAAGCAAGTATTCCACTCCAAAGAATGTAGGGCAATTGTCCCAGGATGATGAGCACGAGTTGCTCATCCCTACTTCTACTTAGGGATCTTGACAGTCATCAATTATGGGTTTAATCATCCAGTGCTTAATGGAGACCGTTGGCCCAATGCTAAGGGTTCTATAAATACCCTCACATGTTGGAGGGTCATGTATTCAATTCACTTCTTAACTTCTGTACTTGCATTCTGTTACTTTGAAACGACTTTAGCATCAGAGTGCCTTGCAGGTACACCCCTTTGTTTTTCTCACCTGACGTTGTAGACCACGAGTGTTGTTGGCCACCGATTCACTTCTGATCACCGATAAGATCACATAGAGAGAAAGGAAGTTGGAATTCGAGGAAAGTGATTGGGAAACAAAGATTTATACTTCGGATGAATGATATTTGAACTTCTAACAGAAGAAATATATACTTCAAAATGAGCATAAATTAGATTTCAATTCCCATAGATGACACTAACGTTCAGTGGCAAAACCTAAATTGATTGATATCGCAGATACATATTCTGCTGCGATGGTTTTGGGCTTCCTATACGGTGGAGATGAAGCCAACTTGCAATGTTAACACTTCAACGCTCAAGGTAGTAAGAGAGTAAAAGTGACACGTAAATGAAATTAAAGTTGAATACATGAAAAATGACACATTTTGTCCCTTAAATAGGAGAAACGATTGATAACTAAAAGCGTGAAATGAGGTGTAAATCACAACCAACCGTCAAATTGATTTAAACGGTCAACAAAGCTTTTGTATGCGAAATTAAGAAAATAAATTATACTTATTACATGCCTTACTTCTTTCGCGTTAATATTAGGCATTTATCTATAGACATTGTAAACGTCCCATAACACAATCAACGTTTGAAATTTTTTAAAGTAATACAAAAATATTCAACGTAACACAAATTAATCGAATACAATAATAAAATGATGAAGTAAACATTGTATAATTTACTATTCATTAGACTATATTAATATATAATTTAACATAAAAATCTTGAATATAACATAAAAGATAAATTTATAAAGAGGGGTAATTTAATATATTATTTTTGGTTGATTTTCAATACATTATTTTTACTTATGTGCGTCAAATGAACGGTCTAAAACCGATATAAAATAACTTTAATGAGTAAAGTTTTTTCATGAATGAATGAATTTTTTTATTTATGAAATTCGATCTATAATTTAAAGACTTAAACCTTATCATTGACTACTTATTACACTTAAAATTTATATTTATTTATATTTTTAGTATTAAAATAATTTCATATAAAAATACTTATATTATACGAGTAAACATATCATCAATCATGCGGACATTAAAAATGTAACTTTTATCATTGTTTTATGATGCGAAATAGGTTCTATTGAGTCAAAGCTAGGGCTGGAAATGAGTCGAGTCGAGTCGAACTCACCTCAGCTCGGCTCGACTCATTAAGAATTTTTCGAGTTCGAGTTCGAGTTCGAGTTCAACACGAACTTTTTTTTAAGCTCAAACTCGACTCGTTATGAATTGTTTCGAGTTCGAGTTCGAGTTCGAGTTCAACACGAACTTTTTTTTAAGTTCAAACTCGACTTGTTATAAGTTCACGAACAGTTTGGTTCAACTCATTAGGATCAGCTCACATGATTCACGGGCTTAAAAACTATTTTTTTTAATATATATATATTTTAGTATATTTGACATTTTAAATAAATATATATTTTTTAAAATAAAATATTAAAATAAAATAAAAATTATCATATTGAAATTTAACTTTATCTTCGAAATCTACTAATTCAAAACTTACACAACTTTCAAGAGATACATTTGAGAGTCTAATTCAAAAACTACTAAGTTGAAGATTAAATTTGTCTAAGATTTAGATTAAATATTTAAACCTAATCTTAAAGACAGTATAATTATTCTCATATGTAATCGAGTTAACTCATGAACCTAACGAGTCGAACTATGTAGAGTTCAAGTTCAGCTCATTTAGTTAACGAACTTAATTTTTCGCTCATACTCAACTCATTAGGTTCATGAACCTAGTTCAACGATCTAATTGTCGAATCGAATTTCGAACTATTTTCGAGTTGGTTCGGTTCATTGCCAGCCCTAGTCAAAGCTTATAGGAGAAACATGAGAATGATTGCTGCATATAATGCATTTTTATTTTAGGGTTGTTTTTTTTCTCTGACATAGTGTACTTTTATTTTAGATATTGAAGCCCAAGTTATTAAAAAGTTCAACCAAAAAAACACTTCAAAAGGTAGCGGGAACAAGCGGTGGGAACAAACTCCAAAATCTAAAAAAAAAAGAGCGCGAGCAGTTTTCAATTCAAGAAAAACGTCACTGTTGCGAAGCGCCAATATTATCAAATCCATTATTCCCCGCGCCTATACTCTTTCTCAAAACTAAATCTCAGCCGTCCACGTCATCCCACAAAACACCATAAGAAAAGAAATCAACCATCAATTCCAATTCCTCACGTTTTCCAAAATCACCCAAAACCCTGATTGCACCACTCAATTCTCAAAGCACACAGAAGAAAGGATAATGGAGGATTCTGGAAAATCCATCAACAACATTGCAAGTAAAAGCAGTAATAAGCTATTGAATCCATGGATGCTTCACTTTCAGAAACTCGCTCTCGAACTCAAATGCCCTCTCTGGTTCGCGTTTTTGTTTTTATTTTTATTTATTTTTGTTATTTAGGGTTTTCAGTGGCTGATTTGAGATTTTGTTTGATTTGGTGACGAATATTGTAGCTTGAGCTTGTTCAAGCAACCGGTTTTGCTTCCATGCAATCACTTGCTCTGCAGGTTCGTTTCTTCTTCTATACGATTCTCTGTTAATATTTCTAGGTTTTTCAGTCGAGTTTATTTGTTTTTTTGTTATCTTTCATTATTGGCAGTTCCTGCGTGGCGGATAGTTCAATGATTGGTTCTGAATGTGCTCTCTGTAACACCAAATACGCTCAAATAGGTAACTTAATATCCAAATACACTTATCTTGTTAATTTAGATTCACGTTTTAAGAGAGTGCTGTTTGTATTTTACAGTGCTTGTGTTTTGTTTTTCTCTTCCGATTTAGTTTATGATTTGTAGGATTTGTTTAACTGCTTGTGCTGAGTTGCACTCTCTAATGTGTTGATTTTTGGTGGTAGATTTGAGGAATGTGCCTTTTGTGGAAAACATGGTGACTATTTATAAAAACATGAATGCGACCTTTTGTGCTAATGCATTTCAGCAACGTTCTTCTGGTGAGTTGCTTTCTCATTTGCTTTCAACATGAAACATGGTGACTAGTTTATTGTTTGATGGTATTTGACATGTTTGTTTCTAATGTAAATTGGTTAATGTAGATGATAGGATGGTTTTGGAGCGGTGCCAAACTCTTGACAATTCAACTTGTAGTAATAAGAATACTGACAAGGTCCTGCTGAATTCATGTATGTCAAATGAGGTTGGGGATGCTAATTGCATTGCAGAGAAAAGTAATTCAATGAGATGTTCTCAGAAAGAAATTGGGGATCGTGTTGAACTGGATTTAAATCAAGTGACAGAATCGGCACCAGACAGCCCTCCATTTTGTGATACCAAAGGTTCTGATAACTGCTGTAGTTATCAAGACAGTGAACAGGTAGGACTTATTATATGTTACATACTATTATGGTCTTGATTATTTAAGTAGTTAAATTGAACTTCCTATATTTAGTAGGCCAAGTCCTCTTTCAGTTTGGCACCTTATTCTCTTTAATTTTTTATTTCAGCCACTCAATGTTGTGAAATCTGAATATTCATCATTAAAAAGTGAAACTAAAGGAAAAAGTGATTTGAAAGAAAGAATGGCACAGTTCAGGTCTGAAAGTTCTGCCTCTGAAAATGAGGGTCTTGTCAGAGGTATGAAGAAACAAAAAAATCTCACCAATGGAGATGCTATTATTCAACAAAGCACCTCATATCATTCTAAGCTTGTCGATTCCCGCCATGTCTCAGACCTTAAATCTGAAAAGGACCCCAGTGTAATCATACCTTCAAATCCACCAAATGACTTGTGTCCAAGTACAAACATGTGCTCTTTTTGCCAGTCCTTTAATATTTCAGAGGTGAGATATCATGTGCATCAATTTCCTACACTTAATTGGTGCCTTATGCCAGCCCTTTTTCAATGAAAGTTATCTTATTCTCATATTTCCCACTTTTCAATTTTGTGAAATTATTTTCCTGATTTTCAAGTAAATTTTTGTAGGCTACTGGGCCTATGCTGCATTATGATGAAGGAATTTTAGTTACAGGAGATGCTGCAATGCAACCAAATGTTGTGCACGTGCATAAAGTTTGTATTGACTGGTACACTAGCCTGCTATTCTGTGTATGCATAAATTATTATGATGGATTCTTGGATGTATGTTTAAGGTGGAATTGTTCTAAAACTAGATGTTAAATCCCTATTGGTCATAGATTGTTAAAATATTTCTTAACATGCATTAGTATTTGGCTGATATATTTTTTTTTGAACTTTGGAAAAACAGGGCTCCACAAGTGTACTTTGTTGGTGAAACTGTTAAGAATTTGAAAAAAGAAGTGGCCAGGGGAGCAAAGCTTAAATGCACCCAATGCAGTCTAAAGGGAGCTGCTCTTGGTTGCTTTGTCAAATCATGTAAAAGAACTTATCATGTCCCTTGTGCAATCAACATCTCTACCTGCCGCTGGGATCATGTACTACTTTCTTCAATTACTAGTGTTTTCTGGGGCTTTTTTCCAAAACAGTATTTGTTTAGAGTTTCTATGTATTTTTTTAAACCTTGTTCATTTCTCTTGTTCAGGTGGATTATCTCTTGCTGTGTCCATCTCATTCAAATGTCAAATTTCCAAGTGAGAATTCCAGTCATAAGAAAAAGTCAACTCAGAAGCATCCTGTTTCATCTCAACTGTATGGTTTTTTTTTTTTTTTTGAAATAATCTTGTATTTATGTTTGATATCATGGTATATATATAATGGCATGCACTGCTTATTCCCCAACATTTGTTAAATATATAATTTGTTTATTTACTTTCAACAATTGATATTTGAATATTAGAGCAAGACCTAGAGGACATTAAATAATACTTTGTTATGTATACAGCAGTTCATCTCCCAAACCAGATAATATTGAATGATTTAGTGTTTGTTTAGAACGTGTCACTGAGATAATGATGTTAAGAGAGAAAATAGAAGTTGAGAGAATTTGAAACTATACTTTTGAGAAACATCATGTACAGTAGGAAGAACCATGTTTTAAAGCCTACAATGACTCCTTGAGTTTGTTGATTCTGTTGCTAAAATTATAAACTAGTTTGATTAAGATTTGATGCAGTTATGTGATGGTAGCAGCAAATGAGGTTTGAAAGTGAATTTCAGAACATAACCAGTCACTTGTATGGTAGACACATAACCAGTCTTTTGTATAGTAGACACAAGTGCAGATGCTCATATATCCAGTCTCTGATCCAATGCGGGCCTAAGGTGTACTCTATTTACCAGATATGCAAGGGAAATACAATCGATAGAATCTGTTACTCATTTTGAGACATATCATAACACTTAAGTGCAGATGGTCATAACTCCAGTCTCTGATCATATATGGGCCTGAGGCCTTCTTAACATAGAACAAGAGAAATGCAAGTAATACAATAGGTGCCTGGACACTGGATTTAGAAAATGCTCATGATAAAAGGGTCAATTTCTAGTGAACTGCCGTCACATTTTATCACTGAGTGCATATTGTCACTGGGTCCAATCTGCAATTCAGTTAGGGCGGAAGGCCTATTGTAATAAACTTAAAAGAAATGCAAGTAAAACAAAATGATAAATATGCTCTAATAGCTCCCTCAAATATTTATTATAATTGAGTGAATTTCAGGGTTAAATTCGTTGCAAATTTCATTACCATAATAATATATGTATGTAAGGAAGCTGTTAATTTGCTATGATGAACATACTCTTTTTCTCTTGTTTTAACACTGTTTCTAAGGTTTTATATATATTCACTGTTGCTGTAGGCCATTTCTACAGCCCAACAGCCTGTTGGGAGGTTTAAAGAATAGTGGTGAAAAAATGGTTTTTTGTGGATCTGCCCTATCAAATGAAGAAAAGGTTAGTATGAATGTTGTCTTCTGTCTGTGATTAAGTCTTTCATTACCTTCATTATCATAATTGTTTCTCTGTTAGACCAAATTGTATAAGAAGGGTGATGTTCATGGCTGTATAGCAGCATCATAAACTTCTGATATGGTGGTTAGCAAAAGGGGTAGTCAGTTTTAGGAATGATAATGTGTTCATAGGAGAGTGAAGGTGAGGTATGAAGAGATTCAGGGGAATATTGGCGGGTAAGCTTCTCTCTTAAGGGGCTTATGTGTTGTTTGACCTGCCCTTTTCTTTACTTTTCTTCTACTTTAAAGAAGGCCAAACAATATTTACGTAAGCCCCTTAAGGGGCAAACTAAATTAAAGTTCTGAATAAACAACAAAAATTGTATTTTAAAATGTGTTTGAATAAACTTATAAGAAAACATTTATTGTATAACTAAACTAATTAATATATTTCCTTTTGGTGGTGCAGGTCCTTTTGATTAATTTTGCAAGCAAGGTTGGGGCTACAGTGACCAAGTGTTGGACCTTAAATGTCACCCATGTGATTGCAGCAACGGATGCAAATGGGGCATGC
The DNA here is from genome assembly GCA_963859935.3 of Lathyrus sativus. Classification (NCBI taxonomy): domain Eukaryota; kingdom Viridiplantae; phylum Streptophyta; class Magnoliopsida; order Fabales; family Fabaceae; genus Lathyrus; species Lathyrus sativus. Next base: position 627,703,002 of record OZ012737.1, on the reverse strand, counting down.
TCAAGGACAATGAAAGTTTTGAGGGCAATTCTAAATGGACAATGGATCCTTAAAGTAGACTGTATGTAATTTAGGCTTCTGACTTTGTTTTCTTGATTTGATGCTCATTTTAGTTTGATTATTGACAATCATTAATGAATTACTTAGGGATAAGAGCATGCATGGATGAGACTATTCTTGTTAATGAAGAATGTTATGAAATTGATCTTGATAATCAAGGGTGCCGTGGTGGCCCAAAAGCTGGCAGACTTATGGCACTGGCCAAGGTAAATATTCTTTCACTGCATTTTATGATCTTGCAAGTTCATAAAATGTCATTTATAGTCAAAGAATATCAAGCATCTTGATCAAGGTTTTGAAATATGGTTTTGTTGTGATATTTGATTGAGAAAAAATTTGGACAAATGAGAATGGGGCTAATGGAATTGCATTTCTGTTTTAATGTGGTTACAAATATTACATAAATTTTGTTGCAATTTCAGTTGCAAACTTTAAGATCACCTTTCTCTTTAGCTTCACTAGTGACTTTAAAATGTAGTTTATTTTTGCCTCCACATGTCTGTAGATGTTCATTTGTTAAATTATGTGGTATTTGTCTTGAATTCTATGTTCTGACTGCTTGTAGGAGCCAAAGATATTCTGTGGCTTAAAGTTTTATTTTTCTGGTGACTACGATTTGAGTTTTAAGAAATATCTTGAAGATTTAGTTGAGGTGGGAGAAGGTGCTGTTTTGAAAAGCAAAGATGAATTGGAAGTTAGAATAGATGCAAAAGTGCTGGTTGTTTACAATATTGATCCTCCACAAGGATGTAAGCTGGGGGAGGAAGTTTCAATTCTTTGGCAGAGACTAAGTGAAGCAGAGGATCTAGCTGCCAATACTGGTTACCAAGTCATTGGTCACACTTGGATTTTGGAGTCAATTGCTGCATGTAAACTGCAGCCTTTTGTTAGTTAAAATGTATTTTATAGTAGATATTTTGTCCATCTTTTATTAGGGTGTTTATTTTGCAAAAGATCTCTGATCAATTTTGTATAAGATGTCTACGTGATTTATATCTTGTTCGGGTGTTTAAGATATTGAGGGATGCTATGTAACACTAATGGGTAATGAAATTCATATGGAATAAATTAAATTGTGGGTTTTTCTTATTATTTCAGTGGAGTGTTGCCAAATTTGTTCAAAAGAGTTTGCGAGTCTAAGGAAGGTACTGAAAAAGACATATTTAGCTTTATGATAGGATTGAAATTGACAAGGCCAAATTGAAAAAAAATGTTTCAGCAAAAAGCTCTTTATTTTTTGAAAGGCTAATCATATTTATTATTTCTATTAATTTGTGACAGAATTTAAAGCTCTAAAGCAAATCTTTCATTTATAAAGCAACTTGCCCACTTGATTTTTTTAAACATACATATGAAGAAATAACCATATTTTCCTAGTACTTGGCATCTGGTTGCGAAGTGCCAATGTCCTGAGATGAATTAGCGTTCATCTCTAAGGTTGGCCTGGTGTATTTTACATCATTATACACAAAGTACTTGGCAACAATCAGAAAGCAAATGAAGTTTAATATGCTTATCACTGCAATGAGTGCATAATAATAATCTAAATGGGAGACATTAACGTTATCTAAAATCCAACCTTGGCGACCATGTCTTTGGGTGATATCTGCAACAGTCGATAGAAAGAAGGTACTGAGAAAACCTCCCAGACCATAAGAGGCTGTGGCACATGCTGTTCCGAGGCTCTTCATGCTTTCTGGTGCCTGATCATAGAAGAACTCCAACTTGGCAATTTCGACAAAGTTATCACCAATCCCTGACAAGGCAAACTGTGGGAGAAGGATGAAAATAGTAAGAGGTATTGTATCCTGTATACCTAAGATGTTATTTTCTCTTGCAACCCTGAGCCTCTTTCTCTCAATTAAGCATGCAATGACTAATATAATGATGTACAACACAAGGCCAATTCCTATTCTTTGCAGTATTGTGATTCCTCTAGGATTTTTAGTGTAGCGTCGGATGAAAGGCACAAAAATCCGATCGTAGATTGGAATCCATATCAATGTGAATAGAATGTTAATTGATACAAGACTTCCTGGAGATATATTAAAATGATGTCCCACTCTCTTGTCTAGAGTCATGCCTTGTTTAACAAAGAGTGTGAATAGGTGCATTCCTAATGTGCTTGGAATAATTGTGAAAATCGAAATAGGAATCAATTTTGCCATTTGCTTAGTTTCCTCAATTTGTGTCACTGTACAAAGCATCCATGGTGAACTTTGTCCAGTCTTTGTAGCCCCTTTGTCAAGGAAACTGCAAACAGAGAAAAGGGGGACACATACACATCAAATAGGTGTTATCAACATATATTTTGTGTCTAACACTCTACTTTTATTGGTTGAAATTCATATAAATATTGTGTTGCCCCCACACCAAGAAACATGGTGAAATATTTAAGAGATTAAAAGTAAGTGAAACTCAACCTGAAGAAAGATGTGTGAGGAATTCTGCTTCTACCATTACATGCATACTCTTCCATACTCAGCTCATGTAGCTCATTTGTATCTTCTGGGACACACACCTTCCATTTTCTCACAGCAGCCACAAATACTTGAAGCATCCTTGTCATAGGGCTCCCCTGGGGCAATCTGTGTCTATAATATGGTGTTCCTAATAGAAACACCAATATTGAAAACGCGAGTCCAATGGTTGGAAGGCCGTAACCGAGGGTCCAACCTTTATTATCTTGTATGTAAACCAAGAAAGTAGTAGAGAACAAGACTCCAATCAAAATGCTAAAATACCACCAATTGAAAAAGGAAAACTTATGAGATTTCTCTTTAGCATCAAACTCATCAAATTGGTCTGCTCCCATCGTAGAAATGTTGGGTTTGGTTCCGCCCGTGCCTAAAACAATGATATACAAGGCAAGGAAGAAAACACCCTTTTGCAACGGAGATGCCTTGGGGCAGTTTTCAAACGCAACACCTTTGTCACATTCTGGCGGCCTCAGCGATGGTAGTGAAACTGATAGAGTCAACAAACACATTCCCATGAGATAAATGCACGACGCAATTACAAAGGTCAAATATCGACCAAGATAAGCATCAGCTACGTAAGCTCCTGCAAGCGGCATCAACCACACAGATCCTCCCCAATTGCTAATATTGTTCGAAGATTCCACAGTACCCTGATGAAGCTTATTCGTTAAATACACCACTAAGTTCGTTGATATTCCATAGTAAGCCATCCTCTCAAACAATTCATACCCTATAAGTTACACATGCAACACACATACGTCACATAATCACATTCTTATAGCTTATATAACACAATAAAAGACTTCATTTTTACCTACAAGGAATGAACAAGCTTTCCATCTTCCCGTCTTCGATCTTAAAACAGGCCTACATTGTAAATCTACCGTGCCATCTTGAGTGTAATCTTCTAGTGGCCCTTTTTCTTCACTGACTTCCATGATACTGAACAAGAACAACAACTTGAGCTCTTCAGTGTGTAGAACCTTACAAGGTTGTTACCTGCTAACTTTTGATGTATTTAAGGAAGTTTGGTTTTATATATTTTACACATTCCATTTTGCATGAGCTAACATGATGCAGAAATCCAAAGGCAAAAAACTAGTTTCTGCTTCTGCATGTCATTTTTATTTTTTTAATATTTTTTTTTATAGTTTTCATCAATTTTAAATTAGCATGTTAGCCGGTTTACCTTCTCGACCAAGCTAAAAGATCTTTGAAATTGACATGGTACAAAAATTATGAGATCACAGAAATGAATACATTAAAATGGCTTTTCAACCTTACCATATAAATATTTATAAATGTATTTTAAGAATTAGCATAATAAAGTATATCATAGATGATTTGATTGAATGCAATGTAAATTTTTTTTGTTTATCAAAATGTAGAATCTCTTGATATGTATATTAATCTTGTATCTCAATAGGTGAGGCCTAGGTTGTCTTGTCATGTGAAAAATATGGGTAAGTTGTGTCCTATGACACATGTATTCTAATAATAAGTTACTTAAAATATATTAATTTAATTTTTTGAATATATATTTTATCTTATTTATATTTTTAACCATATTGACATTTAATACTGTTTTGAATTTTCAAGAGCAATGATTCCTTTTTCTTTATTTTTTATATAATTTAATTAGTTTATATATTTATATTTTTTTTGTTATTTTCTCCCTTATTTGATTTTTTTTTCTATGTTACCTTGAGAAAAAGATGACAACTTACCCATACGAGATGAAATCAATTATAAAGAGTCATGTGTATTTATTAATCTTATAACACTAAGGTATATTATTATATTTTATTATAGATATTTTATTTTATTTTCACATTTGACCTTATACTTAATTACAATTTATCTTTTAAAAAAGGTCTGTTCACCCTCACTTCTCTTTCTTTTTTTTTTATCATTTATTTTCACTTTATTTTTTATCTCATTTTCATTTTGCTTATAACACATTTCTTTTCTACAAATTTTTCTGCAAATTATATAACAACATTAATAATAACCAAATGGACGAATGAAATGAAATTTTTTAACAACTAACGGTGAGGACTCACTTAACACCATTTTAAAAGTTAGAGGATCACCTTGCCACTTTTTAAACGTTTAGATAGTAATATTATTAAACGTTTAGATAGTAATATTGTTAAAATAATTATGGAGAAATGAAAAAGATATGTTACATTAAAAATAATAATAACCGTTTAGATAGTAATATTATTAATATTTAGTGGAATTGTAATAGTTTGCTGAAATTAATATAATAATCAATAATAAGTCATTAATAAAATAATAATAAAATTACGTCCATTTATTTAAGCCCTCTCTAGGGCTGAAAATGAGTTGAATCGTACTTGATTCAGTTTGGTTCGATTCGTTAAGAATTGATTCAATTTAAATATTGGTTCGAGTTCGTCACGAAATTCTTTTTGAATTCAAACTCGGACTCGTTATAAGTTCACGAACAATTCAGTCAATCTCGTTATTCTCATTCTTTTTTATTTTTCCTTTCACTTTTACTCTCTTCATTGCAAAGTAATCGACGCACAACAATCTTGTTCTCATGATTATCTTTGCTTACGGCAAACCCATGAAAACGTGCATACATTGTGTAAAATTGTATAGCCTCTTCCTTTGTATTAAATTCCATAGCTCTTACATCATCATGTGTAATTTCACTTTAACATTTAATACCATTGCAATTCTCTTTCTCTTATGTATCTCTATCGGTACCATTACCATTAGTGTTGTCACCGGTGAATTCTTCTACTTCTCTATCACTATTGAAATACAAAATTTCTTCACTATAAGTAGACATTTAAAATTAAACTTTCCTGAAACAAAAGACAAATACAAACCATTATTTGAGACATATATCATAATAACAATACTCATTACACGTCTAAAATTAAGCATTATTCAATATCATATAATTCACATTAAATAAAATATTGTAAAACAATAATAATTTGTCAAACAATTTGTGTATGTGGCTCACCGTAAATTTCAAGGTTTTCTAATTACTTATATATTACACTCAATTTTGCTTCCTTATTCTAGTTATTTTTTTACTATTGTTTTATATTCTATCATATTTATTTGTCTAATTTTTTAACACCTCTAAAAAAATTTAATACTTCCCAAGCATTGCAAAAGGATAAAATTAAATTTTATTTATTTGACTTTTTTCTATTAGTTTAATTTATAAACTTTTTTTCATTTGTTTTATTGTTTTAATTCTTGAATTTTCTTTCATCTTCATAACTTTTGAATTTTTTTCACCCTTTATTTGTGTTTATTGTGAAACTTTCAATTTAATTTATTTTATTTAAAGTAATGCAAACTCAAGTTTTAAATTAGAAAATTTAAAATAAATAAAAAAGTTGAAATTTTAATTAATTATAAAACTGAATTTTAGATTAATTTAAAAATACAAATAAAAATAAATAATTTAAAAATAATTGTTCAACAAATAAAAAAAGTTAACAATGAGAAGTTAACATTATAAACATAGTCAAAAATGAAATAGAGATTTATTATTAGAAGAAGTCAAAGATGCATAAGAAGTTTAAAAAGATAAATAATGATAAAATTTTAAATAATAATTTATCAATAACTTTTTTGATAATATAAATACCAATTAAAATATATAAGATTCAACAATAAAATATAAAATTTTAAATAGTGCATATAGTATAATAATATTTTTCTATTAATCGTATCAGCAGAATTAAAAGATATTAAAAAATAGAATTTTTTTTTGAATATTTTAATTACGTGAATGTACCTTTTATTCAAAATCTTTTGAATTAATGCACTAATTATTCTAAATATTTTATTTTATTTTTGAATTTATTTTAAATGTTTTATTCGATATAAATGCACAAATGAATTTTTTTAATATTTCTCTACAGTAATGGTATATTTTGAATTGTTATTTAAAATATTATTTTTAATTAATATATTGATTCTATGTTTATTTGATTATTTAAAAAAAATTAAATGATAAATTGTTGCAAGTTAATAATTTTTTTAGCCAAATGAACGAATGAAATAAAAATTATTTATTCTTAATTCACAGTGTCACATTTCTAAGAATTAGTTTACAATCAAATCAATAATATTGTAAACTTAGTTTTAGTAATCATAATATTATAAAATTTTATTTAATTATAATTTATTTTAAATATCAAAATGCAATAATTATTTTTAAACAGCAATAAATTATCACTTTTAATTCACATTGTTCTCTAAATTAATTTTAATATCTTACTCCATAATAATGATATATTTTAAACACTTAATTGTAGGATCAAAAAGCAAATTTATCATTTTAAAGTTATTTTAATATCTTTGGCTACTACATTAATAATATATTTTAAATTGATATTTAAAATATTTGGCTAATTTTATATGAATGCTATTTGTTTCAACTCTTGGTCTGGTGATAGATAAAGTCAAAAGGTTTTCGAATATCAAGATTTTTTAAAAAGGTCACATATTATTACTATTAATTGTATATTACATCGTTAATGGTAATTGTAACGCCCCGATTCTGAATTCCCATTAATTGTTGAGTCTTTTAATTTATTTAATTGATGTTTGTTTAAATTGAGAAATTATATATTATTATTATGTGGTGTTTGCTTATTTTATCTATTTTACCGATTCGGAGAGTTTTCGGGGAATTAGAGTAAAAAGGGCATTTTAGACATTTAGCACTTAGTGTGAGAATTGATTGGTTAGTGTTGGAAAGAATTTGAGAGGAAAGAAATAGAGATGAAAATAGAATAAGAGAGGAAAAGGAAGAAAGATAGTAACATAAGAAGAAAAACAAGAGAAAGAAAAGAGGAGAAGAGAAAGAGAAGAGAAAGTGGAGAGGAAAACCTAGAATCATCAAGGAAATCATTACCAAAGCTTGCAATCGATCGGTAAGGGTGTGAAACTTCATCATCTCTTTAATGTATATGATTGTATGTGTATGTGTGTGGGTTTTGTAGAGTTCTACTCTTTTTCCACTTAGGTTAGAAGTTGGTTTTGTGAGTAGAATGAGGTTTTAATCAGTTAGAACTCGGATTAGACGATGTAGTTTAGTCGGGTGATGGTTGGGTTGTGCTAATGTGACTGGTTTGGATTTAATCGGTTGGTTGTGTGGAGTTTGGGCTTTGAGACAGCCATGGAAGTTCTGTCTTCGCAAGTTCGCCAGGCGAATGGCAGCGAAACTTCGCCAGGCGAAGCCCAGCGAGCTGTAGCGAAGCAAGTCAGAAGTTAATATCCTGTATTCGCTGGCAAGTTCGCCAGGCGAGGTTAGTTGGCGAAGGTTCGCCAGGCGAGTGGGTAGCGAGCCTCAGCGAGTAATTCCAGAATTACTCCCAGTGGACTTCGCTGGGGAGTTCGCCAGGCGAAGGCCAGCGAGCATTCGCTGCGTGGCTTCGCCAGGCGAAGGTTGGCGAACCTGGCAGTGTTATTTGTTTTGCTGTTTGTTCATGGCATGATGTTTGATTGATTCAATTATGATTAATGCCTATATGAATGATTGATGTGTGAACTGTTTCAACATGTTGTGCTGTGGGTGGCCGAAAGGCGTGAATCCTAGATTGTAGAGTAAATGACAAATCTTGAATATTTGATAATCTTGTGTATTTGCTCGAATTGAATAGAAATGCATTGATAGGCTGATATGTGTGTAAACCATGTGTGGAATGGTGTATAATGTGAATGCATGATAAATATATGCCATGTATATGATAAATGCAATGAATATGTTCGTGAGCATAGTATGCATTTTTGTGTCGATTGATCCCTCGGAGGATTTGCAGAACCTCGTATGATACGATGGTTATATTTGATTCCTTGGAGAATCGGTTGCATTGTTTGATTCCTTGGAGAATCGGTTGCATTGTTTGATTCCTTGGAGAATCGGTTGCATTGTGTGATTCCTCGGAGAATCGATCATAACATGTAATCCCGTGGAGGATTGGTTAGAGTATTTGATTCCGTGGAGAATCTGCTGAGTACTTGATCCCGTGGAGGATCTGCTGAATATTCGATTCCGTGGAGAATCTGATGAATATTTGATTCCGTGGAGAATCTGCTGAGTACTTGATCCCGTGGAGGATCTGCTGAATACTCGATTCCTTAGGGAATTTGTTGAATGAGTCGGTACCGCATTTGCATCTGCATAGAGTCGTGTGTCGGTCTCTATGAGTTGCGTGAGTCATCTGTGTATGATGCATTGGTTGTGTGAATATAACTGTGTATGTTATATGTGATTGTTTGGAGGAAATATAGTGAATGTTCATGTGTATGTGTAGAGACATGATTATTTGTATATGCTTAATGTGGTGAGAACATAATTTGAGTATAACTTGTACAATTATGGAGTTATGTATATATACAATTTTATGCATTAACTGTTATGATGTTGTTTCTCACCCTTCTGCTGTTTTATAATGCTCTATGAGGCATTGCAGAGTAGGAAGCTGGAGGTTCTTTTGTGAAGCGATGTCTTCATTCTTTTGGTCAATGGCTCTGATATGTAACATCTGGGTAGTTAGGAAGTCTTTGACTCTTTTGGAGTTACATTTGTTTTGATTCTTTTGTGATACATATGTGTATGTATCTGCTGTGGATATGCTGTATAGCATGAATTAACTAATGGTTGTATATACTTTTATGAATGAGATCGATTCAATATTTGGATGTTTCCGCTTTATTCTAAATATTGAGATGTGGGTTACCCATTGTTGCATATCTATTTTGAGCAGGTATCGTATGTGTTTAATTTCATGATAATGTGATGCGCCTCTTTTATACCATGTTTTAATTAAACTCTGATGAAATAAATTTTCTAAGTGCCTAATTGATTTATTTAATTTATTTGGGGTATAAAAAGGGGGTGTTACAGTAATGATTGAAAAGTGAAAAGATCACCATAATTTATTGTTATTAGAGCAACTTTAACGCAGAGTTGTTAAACCAAAATTCTTTATAGCTTACGTTAGTAAGAAGGAATTTGCATTATAGGAGAGTTGACATAACATCCAAATGAACTAAAATTTAGTTCCCATTATCTATATAGTTAACGTTAACTATTCATGTGAAACCTATTATAATATTATTTAATATTAATAAAATATTTCAAATATTGCAACAACATTAAAGTAAGGGTATGATATTTGAAAATAGTAACGGTCATATTATCTTCTTTCAATTTCTAATCTTATTTATTTATCAAATGGATCCCAACCAATCGAATCCTTATTATAATTATATTCCTATGAAAATGTAATTTTTTTTTATGTATTATTGTTGTGAATTTTGTATCATTTTTAATTTTATAATAAAATATATTTAATATTATTTTTAAGTTTTTAAAGTAAATTTTATTTAAAAAATTATATGTGTTTCAATTAAAATAATTAAATTAATGGTAACTTGAATAAAAAATATAAAATGTGGGGTCAAATTTTGGTTTCTTATAGACAACCACCATTAAAGTAAAAACTACTCAAATCAACTATAAATTTTTTAAATCCTACAAATCACTTTGGGCCCACAAAAAGTATCTTAGTTTACCCATTTAGTTTACTCCCACTAAAGATGCTCTTATTAACTATTATTATTATTTAAAAAATATATTTTTGATTATATATTATATTTTTAAATAAAAAATATATATTCTTTATTAGTAGTATCATCACTAACCAACAACATCATTCTATTTATTTGTTTTCAATTTTGAGTTCTTCAACTCTCAAGTATATTAACAAATAAAGTACAATTTTTGTTTTTCTATTTAATTACGCAAAACGCGGTTATTTCCTTGTTTATATAAGTTTAAACACATCACAACTAAAAATCTTAAACTTTTAAGGTGTTTTTTAAGTAATTATAAATAAACAATGATAATAACTAGTAATAATTATAATAAAAAAAGAAGAAGGAATTTAAAGGGGAAAATAGATCAATTTACTTGTGATTGTTATGAAGATGGAAAAATGGTTGAATTGGTATGAGTTGTTGGCAACAATTTTGCATGTAAAGAGTCAACTACAAATTAATGTTGTTATGTAATTTGCAGAAAATAAATGTAATTTGTAGAAGAAAAATGTGTTATAAGAAAAATGAAAATGAGGTAAAAAATAAAGTGAAAATAAGTGGGAAAAAAAGAGAAAGAGAAGTGAGAGTGAAGAGACATTTTTTGAAAAGATATATTGTAATTATTGTATAGGGTCAAATGTGAAAATAAAATAAAATATCTATAATAAAATATAAATAATATACTTTAGTATTATAAAATTAATGAATACACATGTCTCTTTATAATTGGTGTTGGTGCAAAGGTAGAATAAATGATGAAAGGTAGAAATATTCTATTAAGAATGACGGCAGAAGAAACAGGATTAAGAGTTACAATGATTGTCACCCTATTTATAAGCTAAAACTAGGGTTACTAGAATAAGATAAATATTAAAATACCCTCTAACAAACTTATGGGCTTAAGAAAGTAATATAATAAAATATGAATTATTACTAATACCATCCCTTAATTCATATTCCATCAAAACTTGTAACACCAATTCCATCCCTTAATCTGAGAAATTGATCAGTCTTGATAGCTTTCGTCAGAACATCTGCCAACTGCTTCTGAGTGCTGCAGTGTACAACTTCTAACACTCCACTCTGAACTTGATGTCTCAGAAAATGATACTTGGTCTCAATATGCTTGCTTCTCCCATGCAGCACTGGGTTTTTGGCAAGGTTGATTGCAGACTTGTTGTCAATCATCAACTTCAGAGGTTTGTCTACCTTAATCTTCAGATCCTGCAATAGATTCAGAATCCACACAGCTTGGCATGCAGTAACAGCACATGCAATGTATTCAGCTTCACAGGTTGACAATGCCACAACAGGTTGCTTCTTGGAACACCAAGAAATGGGACCTCCCAGAAATTTGAACAAGTACCCAGATGTACTTCTTCTATCAACTCTGTCTCCACACCAATCAGAGTCTGAATAACTCAGAAGTTCTGACTCATTATTTCCTCCAGAGGGAAATAACACTCCATACTTCAGAGTTCCTTTGATATACCTCAGAATCCTGACAGCAGCTTGGTAATGGGACCACTTAGGTTTACTCATGAACCTACTAACCATCCCAACTGAGTAGCAAATATCAGGTCTGGTATTGCACAGATACCTCAGAGAACCAACCAACTGTTTGAAGGTTGTAGCGTCCACATCCTTTCCTTCAGAGTCTGAATCCAGTTTCTGGTTTGTATCAGAAGGTGTGACAGCCATCTTACAATTCTTCAGATCAAATCTCTTCAGAAGTTCTAATTCATACTTGAGCTGATGCAAAATGATACCTTTCTCAGAATATCTGAACTCCATCCCTAGAAAGTATGTCATTTTGCCTAGATCATTCATTTCAAATTCATTCATCAGAACTTTCTTGAACTTGGCTATCTCCTGTTCAGAACTTCCAGTCAATAGTATATCATCAACATATAAACATACCAGAGTCATATTGCCTTCAGAAGTATGCTGAACATAGACACCGTACTCCATCTCACATTTCTGAAAGCCTTGCTTCTTGAAAAATGAATCAATCTTCTGATTCCAAGCTCTGGGCGCTTGTTTCAATCCATATAGAGCTTTGTATAATCTGTACACCATCCCTTCCTGATTCTTTTTCACAAATCCAGGAGGTTGTGACACGTAAACTTCTTCTTCTAATGGACCATTCAGAAATGCAGATTTTACATCTAAATGCATCAGAGGCCAATTCCTGTTAGCAGCTATTGCAATCACCATTCTGATTGTTTCATGTCTTGCTACAGGTGCAAACACTTCAGAATAATCCAGCCCAGGTTTCTGTAGAAATCCTCTGGCTACCAACCTTGCTTTATGTTTGCCAATTGAACCATCTGGCTTTAACTTCTGCTTGAAAACCCATCTGACGCTGATGGCTTTCTTGTTTTTTGGAAGTTCTGTCAGCTTCCAAGTTTTGTTTCTCTCTATAGCATCAAGTTCTTCTTTCATGGCCTTCAACCAGAGCTTCTGCTTAAGAGCCTCTTCTGTACTTATGGGTTCAGAGTCTACTAACATGGCACACTGAATAACTTCTCCTTCAGAGTCTACTTCAGTGTCTTGCAGCATGTCAAATTCTGCAAATCTTCTGGGAACGCTTCTGATTCTTTGTGGTCTCTGAACTTGTTCAGAGTCTTGAGCTTCAGAGTTTCTAGCTTCAGATGATTGACCTCCAGAGCTTTGACCATCTTCAGAGTCTGGCATATTTCCAAAGTCTGAATTGTCACCAAGATCTGGATTGCCATCAGAGTCTGAATTATCAGAGTCTGGGTCATCTGGGTCACCTTCATCTTCTGAGTCTTCTTCAGAGTTTGAATCAGTATCAGAGTCAGAGTCAATATCAGGGTTTACTTCAACTTCAGAAATTCTTAACTCTGACCTTTCTTCAGAGGTTCTAACATCAGAATCAGATTGAGACTTATCCCAATTCCAAACTTCTGATTCCTTCACAATCACATCTATGCTGAATTCAATTTTATTGGTTTCTGGACAATAGAGCTTGTATGCACCTGTACTATGGTACCCTATCAGAATCATCACTTTGCTTCTATCATCCAGCTTCTGTCTTCTGGCTTCTGGAACATGTTTATAACAAACAGAACCAAATACCTTCAGATGACTAACACTTTGCTTGTCTCCAGTCCACCTCTGCATAGGAACTATTTCCTTCAACTTCTTCGTAGGACATCTGTTGAGTACATACGTTGCAGTGGCAACAGCTTCTCCCCAGAGCTTCTGAGGAAGCTTCTTCTCCTTTAGCATGCTTCTCACCATATCAAGCAAAGTACGGTTTCTTCTTTCAGCAAGACCATTATGTTGAGGGGTATAAGGAGCAGTAACCTCATGCTCAATTCCATTCTCCTCACAGAACTTCTGGAACTCTTTGGAGTTATACTCACCTCCACCATCAGTTCTAAGAATCTTCAACTTCTGACCACTCTGATTCTCAGCCTTCATTCTGAACTTCTTGAATTCATCAAACACCTCATGTTTGAATTTAATAAGGGATACCCATGTCATTCTTGTGAATTCATCAACAAATAACACAAAGTATTTATTCCCTCCAATTGATGCTACTGGAAATGGACCACACACATCAGAGTGTACAACTCCCAAGGCATGTTTTGCTCTTGGAGCAACTTCTGATGCAAATGGCAATCTTGGTTGTTTTCCTTCCATGCAAACTTTGCATGACTTTTCAGGCTTCTTAATTGCAGGAATTCCATGTACCAATTTCTTTGAATTCAGATGTTGTAAGCTTCTGAAATTTAAATGACCAAATCTTCTGTGCCACAACTCACTCTCCTTCTCAGTACTTGTTGCACTAAGACACTCTGAGTCTGCAGTTCTGACATTCACCTTGAATGTTCTATTCCTTCCCTGTTCTGACTCCATAATCAACTTCTGATTACAGTCATACAGCTTCAGAAGATTGTCCTTCATGGTAACTGAAAAACCTTTCTCAATTAGTTGTCCCACACTCATCAGATTGCTTCTGATGCCAGGTACATACCACACGTTCTGAATCAATGCTGTTTTCCCATTGTTCAGAATCACTCTGACATTTCCCATACCTTCTGCATTAAGATATTTGTCATCAGCACATCTGATCTTTGTTCTCTTTTCAGAGTCAAAGTCAACCAGCCATTTCTTGTTTCCAGTAAGATGATTTGAACAGCCAGTGTCCATATACCACCAGTCTGTCAGATCATCAGATTCAGAGGCCATCAATAGCACAGATTCGTCATCAGAACTTCTGGCTATATTTGCTTCTTCTGATTTCTTCTCCTTGTTTGACCAACAATCTCTAGCAAAGTGACCAAACTTCTTACAACAGTAACATTGGATCTTCTTCTTGTCATACTTCTCTTTTCCCTTCTGAGCATTCTTTTGTCTATCAGAGGTTGAGCTTTCTGACTTCTGACCACCATCAGATCTTCTCCTGGCTTCTGACTGCTTCTGATACCTCCTATCAGAAGTTGCTTTCAGAGCCTGCTGCTCTACTTCCTTTTCAGAAGTTCTCTCAGTCAAACGCAACTCTTGCGCTTCTAGACTGCTCTGCAACTCTTCAATTCTCATGGTGCTCAGATCTTTGGAATGTTCTATTGCTACCACAATGTAATCAAATTGAGGAGTAAGGGATCTCAATACTTTCTCCATTATTGTTTCTTCTGAAAGAGTTTCTCCACACGCCTTCATCTCATTAGTGATCAGAATCATTCTGGAGATGTATTCAGAGACTTTCTCATTATTCTTCATGTTGAGATTCTCATATTGCTTTCTCAAGGACTGAAGCTTCACCTTCTTTACTGATGCGTCACCACCATAACATCTCACCAGTGTGTCCCACGCAGCCTTTGCTGTTGTTGAATCTGCAATCTTCTCAAACACATTTACATCCACACATTGATGAATAAAGAATAATGCTTTCTGATTCTTCTTCCTTACTTCCTTCTGCGCGTTTTTCTGTTCATCCGTTGCATCTGCTGCTACTGGAACATAACCATCAGTGACAAGATCTAGAACATCTTGAGCACCAAATAGTACACGCATTTGGATCATCCAACGATTCCAGTTTTTACCATCAAATACTGGAAGTTTGGTGTTCATGTTGCCGTTTCCGTTCATCTTCTACCTTGCACAATACACTCAGATTTCTCACACAGTGTTTCCCAACCCACAGAATAAAATTCTGATCAGATTTTGTTCAAGATTCAACACGAATCTAAAAATCAAAATCAAACACACAAGACCTCACGTTCACTCGTGTTTCCCAATGAATCTGAACCGGAGCTCTAGATACCAATTGTTGGTGCAAAGGTAGAATAAATGATGAAAGGTAGAAATATTCTATTAAGAATGACGGCAGAAGAAACAGGATTAAGAGTTACAATGATTGTCACCCTATTTATAAGCTAAAACTAGGGTTACTAGAATAAGATAAATATTAAAATACCCTCTAACAAACTTATGGGCTTAAGAAAGTAATATAATAAAATATGAATTATTACTAATAATTGGTTCCACCTCATATGGGTAAATTACTCATCTTTTTCTCAAGGTAACGGAGAAAAAACCATCTCAATAATATATTAAATAATGTTTAACCACAATAAAATATTATGGATATGATATTTAAAATAAATAATTTTTAATCTAATAAAAAGTTTCAAAATGCACGTATTTTGGACCGTGTAAATATTACATGGTTATAATTTTCTCTCTCTTCACGTACTGCCTGTCACAGAAGCTCTAACCTCTTCTTTCTGCTTCCTAAAATGTATTTGTGTATAAATGTTTTATTCCCTTTTTAGTCACTAGTGATTCATAATGCTATGACCTATATGTTTTTATTCATTTCTTTTGTTCTTTCTTTATTTCTATTGACCCTTCTTATTTTGGAACTAGCGTTTGAAACTAAAATGAAAAAGTATTGTAATCTCCAAAAGCATTAAACATACAGTTACTTGATTGAATAATGTTTCGAAGTATTAAGAACACACACACACAAACACTAACTTGATTGAATAATGTTTCGAAGCATTAAACATTCACTAACTTAATTGAATAATGTTTCGTAGTACCAGATTTGTTCGGTGAACGGAGAAATAATATTTTTTAGGATGGTCTTGAACTTCTGATGTGACGGAGAGGAAATGATTTATAAGATTAGCATTACAACACATAAGTAAGCGAGAGAGTAAAAAGTGATGTGAGAGTGATAATGAATTTGAATATCTAAGAATAACATACATTTTCTCTTATATAGTAGGAGCAGTTTAAATCAAAAGCGAGGTTGGCGATCAATTGTCTAATTGATCTGGATGATTGGTAATGCTTCAGAGGTATAATTGTTCGCTTCAGACGAGATAGAAGAACACTTGTATTTCACATGAGTTTCCTTACTTAGCCTTTGAACCTTTTGTCTTAGGTCTTGTGAGCGACGCTTAACGGTTTCTCTAAAGCCCTTATCTTTACTTCGTAAGAAGAGGGT
Organism: Lathyrus sativus; assembly: GCA_963859935.3. NCBI lineage: Eukaryota > Viridiplantae > Streptophyta > Magnoliopsida > Fabales > Fabaceae > Lathyrus > Lathyrus sativus. The sequence goes on along the minus strand of OZ012737.1, from coordinate 627,686,367 downwards.
TTTCCGTATACGAGGAGGTGACATTTCATTGTCATTGGTTCTTGTAATAAGTGAGTGGGAGAATGCCATCTTCTTTGAATATTGCTATGTGACGCCTTTTGTAACCCATCTATTCTTTTTCTGCAAATAAGGTGAAATATGAGAAAACAATGCAACAAATGAAGAGGGATGCCTAAATAATCCATTCTTCGGTTAACATTACCAATGCTCCGACCATCGAAGGAGTTTTGCCAATGGGGGCCTCTACTATTTTGATAGTCCGGGAAGCGTCACTTTGGCACAGGTGAAGATGTCTTAGGCTCCTCATGACGTAGTCCTAATATTGAAGGGCCTTAAGTGAACTGATTGCTTGCTAAGCATCCCTGACCAAGGTCTGCTGAAGACCATGCATCGATTCTGATTGGGTTTCCTCATCATATATGGCCCACCGTGGTTGAGAACGATTAGGGATTCTCGGTATTCCATCTCCATTGAAGATTACTCTTATTTTTGAAACAAATATGAAGAAGCTCGTCAATAAGAGTTATCGTACCTGCCGTACTACACCCATCAGACATTGACTGTCCTGACCTTTAAAGATTCTAGGCGAGGGGAAATTTTCCTGCCTGATCATCTCCAACGAGAGAAAGAAGTTCGTAAGAGCATATTGATTCCCTTATAATTGAGCAAAACCAGTACTATAAGAACTCAAGGGAGTGTCTACGTAAAAGGATATTATAGAACATTTCACTACTACATAAAAGCTATTTCACAACGGTTGGAAAATGGATACCATCATGCCTGACCAAATGTTATGAGGTAGGGGTGTGTTTGTAAGTATGATACTTTCTACCACGGTCGTGCTGGCCATTATTATAAACTAGGTAGTGCTCTACCTATCACAACGACTACTTTAAACAACCGTTGTGATATTCTTAACGCATAACATTTAACAACGGTTGTGCTAAACAACCATTGTGATATATACATTGAGTTTATTATAAATTATGTGGAATGCTTATTTAGTCGATGCTCACTAAACATATAACCTTTCAATTTGATCTAGAATATTATAATATGGAAAATTAAGCTATATTAGAAGAACAAGCTACACTGTTCAATGCTAGGCAAGAATACTTCATCCCATTATCTGCATTTTTCTCTTTAACAATTAGATTTATTTTTAATGCTCCTAATTCTTCAACCTCCCATTCCTTCACCTCTAGTTCATTTTGAAAAATATTATTTACTTTGCAAAAAAAATTAGAGATGGAAAAAGGGACGATTGAAGAAGTAGAAGCATTAAACCAAGTCTTAACCATTAAAGAGAGAAATACAGAAAATGAGCTGAAGAGTTATTGTCTATCATTGAATGTTGTGACATGTTTTCTAATATAATTTTATATATCATATTATAATTTTCTAATGCAATCCGAAAAACTATATATTCAGTAAGGGGTTTAGAAAACACTCAAACCACATAAGATATAATAAACCCTTCTTCTAAGCAAAACTTAACAACAACATTCATCAACAACAAACCTTAAACAACATATAAGATAAAACAAACAAATCTTATTAACAACAACAAAATCATCAAGAACATAACATAAACTACATACAACATACAACTTTTATTACTAACAATAACAACAAAATATCAACTCATAAAATATTTCAGAAACATACATGTCTCCGAATGACATCCACAATGAAAGGAGGATTAAATTGAAGTAAGAGCTGAAAAATCATGTTAAATTTGAATGGATGTCATTATGGGTTTTTCACACAAGTTTACAGTGCTCACTTTAGCTTTGTCCTTGTTTATTTTTTTCATTCACCTTCCCTACCTACATGTCAAAACCAGCAGAAAGTTCACCCATCTTAAGTTATACACCCCATATTATCCTACAAACATTATGAAACAAGCTATCGAAACATGAACAATGATATATAAACAACATAGTTCACTTCTTATGTTATACATTCACTCATATTAAGTTAACTTCTAAACATATTTTGAAATATAAACTATCGTGAAGACGAAAGTGTAATGTAGCCATTTCCTAAGATTTGATGAAACAAAGGTAATCCTTTGAAGAAGACGAGTTCGCTGCATGAGTTTAGGGGTTCCATTTTGAATGTTTATGAAGAAAGGTTGTTGAATCATTAATGGATATTAGGATATATGAGAGAGGCGAGTGAGAAAGATGTTAGGGTTTTGTTTTGAAAGAGACGAGTGTTATGTAGTGAAGTGAGAGATGATTTCATTTATATATAAATATGTAAAACCTTTCACAGGGTTGATAATAAAAACCATGATAAAATGATAGCATCTAACACCACAATTAATAATATGAATCATGATGATATACAAGGACAAAACCCATTTTATAACGAAAAAATAGAAAATTGTTGGTGCTGTGATTCGAACCCCTACACTCTAGGTACATTTCACCGCGCTTATTAACTATGACGTACTCAAATCTCCTTTAGTAAATAGAAAAAAAATCACCTAAAAAAGAGTTATTACCATGATTAACAGGAAATTCGTTGTAATATGGTGTTATGAAATATCTATTTTTTAGTAGTGTTTTGAGCTTGATACTCAGGTTGAGACAGTGAAGCTACTTGTATAGGAAGAAAAAAATAAGAACAAAGCCTTAGTTTCTGCTCAGACGTGATTATCTAAGGCGAAAAAAACTCTCAATGAAGCAAATCAATTCTTAGATCTCACTCAAAAACGGATAGAAGAGCTTGAGGCATCTTCGAAGAAGTCAGAAGAAGGTCAAAAGAAGGATGAGGTGACCTCTATAAGATGAGTCTTGAGAACCTTGACTTGTACAAGGGGGTACATGAAGTCATTGGAAGAGTTTTACTCTATTCAGTAGGTGAAGTATTTTTTATCCCACTAAGCCTATCTCTCGAGATCAAGTTTTCCCTAACCATGTGATGGAAGACGGAAAACCGGTTCTTTAGCGAATGATTAGGATGCATGTTTTTTTTTCTTTCGGTGAGCTTGTACCTAATGTGTAAGTATATTTATTGAATGAGTAGCTTTATGGTTCCTTTCTTGTAATGTATAATTCAGTCTTTGTTATTTATCATTGTTTTTATCTGTTTGCGTGGTATTGCTTTCAGTCCCAAGTTCGCTTCTCTAGGAGATAGCTTGTCTTTTGAGATCGTGCTAAAAGTTTTATTATATATCTATGGAGACTGGGCTGGATCAAGGATTTATACCTCTTCCTCGCCCCCAAGTGAAAATATGGTTCGAGGTCAACGTAATATAGACTCACCACTCCCTCTTGATTATCTATCTACCAAGAAGGGGTGAACCCGTATTTTCCACTTTATATGGTCTACCGTCTTTGTATATGCATATAAAATGTAAGGCTTTTATTGCTTTAGTTGCACGTCTATGGTGTTTGTGCCAACGCCCCAATGTCTTTTGTGACAAGGCTTTTATTGCTTTTGTCGTACGCCTATGGCAATTGTGAAAACACCATGTCTCTTCGTTACCTTTTATAATGACAAGAAAAAGAGATAATATAATGAAAATTTATTTATTATTTGATGGAATACCACCCTACATCATTACAATACACCATCAATGTACATATGAAGTAAATTAAAGTTAACCAAGTGGTGTGGCCGCTAGAGATGTGGTTGTTGGCTTCAACTATCATCCATAATCATTACTTACACATGTATGGCCCGAATGATCCGCTTTACCCGCCAGGGAAGGATATCCATGTCCATTAACTTCCTGACTAGAGAAGCCACATTGATCTCCATAACCTTGCCTTCACCCTCCTAATGTTCTTGTTGCAAGTCCCTATATATCCTTTTCTCTTATGACAAGTCAGCATTTATCATCACTGACTAATAATAGATGTTGTGGCATCATGATAAAAGTAATAAAATCCCCTTTTACTTCATGTATGTACATGCCGCGTTTGTTGGGTGTAAATATGGAAGTATAAAAACGGTCTAGAGGGGGAGGTGGTGAATAAAATCATTAAAAATTCAACTGCTTTTTTAAAAGTAGAATATTAGAGATTTTTCAAAGGTGCTCACGGAAGGTTTGAAGCAAAACTATGAAAATTATGATGATACACAAACACCAATTAATGGTTTTATGATGATACATAAAGATATTCAATTGATTCTGTTGTATATTAAAGGAGATGTATTTATATAATGATTCAATATCAATGAATTCTAACCTCAATTGTTTCTCAAAATTTAATCACCATTCAACTCGATTAGGCACCAATTTTAACAAAACTTAACATTAAGTAGTAAATCACTACCAATTGAATAAACGATAAACTACGCTAGAATTGAAATACATAAGCATGAAAATCCTACAAAAACTAAATTCAAGAGTAAGGGATATAAAGTACACCAAGGTTTATAGTGCTTCGGTGTCCGTCATCACTTTGCTTAAGTGCACTCTTCAATTGTTTCCCATTGGAACCTGCATTGTTCATTTTTATTTTGAAAAATATTGCAAAAGTTCATATAATCACCAATCTACATTAATGTTGAGAAAAAAATAAAATATCCTATCTAGATATTCATTTGCATACAACGCAATGCCAAATTCTTCAGCGTAATCTTTACTCGATTGACGCTTCTTGAATCTTCCAATATCACCAATCTTCTAAAAGCTTTCATGTGTAGAAATCACCCTCTGATCCTACCTATTTCTTGAGCGATAAATTGTCAGAAGATTTGAGAAGAAATCCGCCTCGTGTGCAACCTTTCATGCAGTCACTACCAAGGCAATCTGGAGAGAAGAACCTCCATTTTCCACTGAAATTTGTCAGCATCAATGACAACAACCTCAATCTTGCAATCCACTTGAAAATCTCAACCAAATCTTCAAAAACTATTTCAAGATAACATCTCCTTAAGTCAGTTACAAATCTCTTATGGTCAAGATGTGAAATCAAACAGAAGTTAAAGATGAAAGAATTTTGTTGCAAGAGTTTTTGAACTTTTAAAAGTGAGAGGGTGTTAGTTTCACAAAAAAATCACAATGTTGATTATGAGATTCTCACAGTTTTTTTTAGAAATGAGATGACAAAATGATTTTATATGGGTTTGATATTAAGCACACAAATGGATGAAAAAAGTTAGTTAGATTTGAATCAAGAGCATTTCATGATTTGAGTCAAATGAGCAAGTGAAATGGAGTAACAAGGAAAAATGATTTTGACTTATTTCTCAACTTATTCAAATCAAGAGTATTACGTGATTCGAATATAATAGGCCATGATTCAAATCAAGTTAAAAATCCGATTCAAATCAATTCAAACATAGCCTAATGAGAAATGAGGAAAAACTTGTTTGATTCGAATAAGGTATACAATTTGATTCTAATCAAATGAACCAGAGTTGACACATATCAGTCTGATTTAAATCAAGTGTAACAAGTGATTTGAATCACACAGTTGCCTGATTTGAATCAAGTTAAAAATCTGATTCAAGTTAAAGATTTTGAAAAACTTTGCATTTGTCTCTGTTCAAATTGATTCGATTCAGGATATGTACTTGGTTTAAATCAAGTACGCAAAATCTCAAATTTTCATGGTTTACAAAATAACTTAAGATTTTTCTTTCCACCTAACTTGAATTAATAACACACATGATTATTATTTCAATGACTCATGCAATTGACTAAAAACATCATGATCAAGTTTAAAAACAACTATTTATTTATGCTTACTAAGAACGAATTTTTTCACAACTTGATTTAGAGAGGATGTGCAACTATGAAGGAGAGTTAATAAATGAAAGTATATGAAAATGAAAGCAAACAAAAACGATAAGATAAGCAACAAAACCACCGTATCTTGGTACTCCCCATGAATGTATTAGGGACATGCAACTACATACTCCCCCCTTTTGAATCTTGGCAAGATTTCACTTTGAATTGAGACAAATTTGATCCAAAAGCAAAAATGGTTACACCCCTCTGAAACATCGCACACAAACCACAACAAAAAACTCATAAAACAATTATAGACTCACATTACAGTTTCTCCCTCTTTGACAACATCAAAAAGAGATAGATCAAAATGCGTCTAAAAACCAAATAACCAATCCAAAAACTAATAAATCCAAAACTAAACAGCTAAGAGGAATATACAACAACAAATATCATATACATAACACAGAGATATACATGTTATATGCAACAAAATGGATATAAACACGTAATACCGATATTCAACAACAAATAATTAAGTGATAAGAACTATTATGTAAAAGAATCCATTAACAATTATAAATTTTGCATGAACAATTTTATAAATTCTCTAATGCAAATAATTGGCAATACACATTTAAAAAGACTTAAATACAAAGAAGAAAAATAAAAAAAACATATGCTAGAGATGAACGAGTAAGGTAAGGAGGGAATAAGAAAACCGATGCACAACTCTAGAACAAAGACACACAATGATATAAAACCAGATACAAGAATTATAGAGACATACCAATATAGTTGGTATGAGTTATGATTTGCTACAAAATAGTGTTAGTGAAAACAAAATATATAGCAAATGAAATTAAACAAAATATTCATTCTATTTAAATTACGAAGAGTCTAAGACTCCCAAATTCCTATAAATCCTATGAAAGGGATCTGATGATAATGGTTTGGTAAAAATGTCAGCAAGCTGACATTTAGTACCAACGTATTTGAAAACAACATTCCATTTTTCCGCACGATCTCTAAGAAAATGGTGTTGGAACTCAATGTGTTTGGTTTGTGAATGAAGTACCAAATTCTTAGTGAGACTTATTGCACTAGTAATATCATACTTAATTGGAACGCAATCATGTTTTAAATCATAATATAATAATTGTTGTTTTAGCCATAAGACTTGTGCACAAAAACTACCAGCGACTACATATTCAGCCTCGGCGGTAGAAAGAGTAACTCTACACTATTTCTTACTGTGCCAAAAAACTAAGCAACTTTCAAATAAGTGACAAGTACCACTAATGCTTTTCCTATCCGACTTGCACCCCTTAAAATCAGAATTAGAAAAACTTACTAAAGACCTTGATGGGAGGTTTCGTTAAAATACCTTAAAATACGTTGTATGTTCTTAAAGTGGGATTCTTTAGGTGATGCTTGATATCTAGAACACATAGAGCTGGAAATAAACCGAACCAACTCAAAAATAGTTCGAAACTCGAATTAACAAATAATTCGTTGAACTAGGTTTATGAACCAAATAAGCGAATATGAACGAAAAATTAAGTTCGTTAAATAAATGAGTTGAACTTGGACTATACATAGTTCGACTCATTAGGTTCATGAGTTAACTCAATTATATATGAGAAGGATTATATTATCTTTAAGAGTAGGTTTAAAGATTTACTCCAAATCTTAACACTATATCGTCCCTTTCGTACTAGTTATGGACGTAAAGCTGACAATTGCATTTAGAGTCATCCTTGTTGAAGGCATAGTGATATTTGCTAAAATAACATGTGTAATGAAGGTTGCAAGTGGTGTAATTATTCTGTGATGAAAATGTATCAATTTATAATAGTTTTTGGTGTAATATTTTATTAAACTTGTAAGGTTTTTAAATATTTAGATGAAGTTGTAGATTTTTAGACAAATTTAACCTCTAATTGAGTAGTTTTTGAATTAGACTTTCAAATGTATTTCTTGAAAATTTTGTAGTTTTTGAATTAGTAGATTTTTGAGACAAATTTAAATTCTAATATGATATCTTTTATTTTAATATTTTCTTTTTAAAAAATATTAATATAAAATATCATATATATAAGAAAAAGTAGACTTAAAGAATGAGTTTTAAGTCCGTGAAGCAAGTGAGCTAAACTTGACGAGTTGAACCAAATTGTTTGTGAATTTATAATGAGTCGAGTTTGAGCTTAAAAAAAGCTCGTGTCAAACTCGAACCGAGATTTGAGTTGAACCAATTCTTAACAAGTCGAGCTGAGCTGAGGCAAACTCTCATTTCCATCCCTAAGCACACATGCACACACTAAAAATTGTTATAACAAGATTTGTTCATGACATATTCTCTTTTAAATTTGATGATAACAAAAGTATTAAAAGAACAATGGTTTAGTTGATGTGTGTTTTATTTTTACATGTTCTTATACATAAATAATCAGAATTTGTTTTACTTAGACACACTTGGAAGTTCCCTCATTGCTAGCTTCTGATGGCAGAGTCTGAAGAATAATTGCTAGTGTGGCTTGACATAGACTCTAAGCTGAACTCCTCAGCATTCAAATGAGTTACTACACTTAGTAATTGTATATCAGCATCTGATACCATTCAGAGTTGGTGATAAAGCTGTGGACTATCTGTACTGCAGAAAGCAAGATGTTTGTCTTATAAGCTTTTCAGCTAGAGTCTACAAGATTGCAAGGCAAGAAAGGTTGACATGCTCTACGAACGTCTGCTCCCAATGGCTCTATCAGTATAAAACCTCTTGAAGACTCAAAGGTTAAACGCGTTACACATTGGATTGAGAATCTACTGTGCAACCATCTTCAACGCCTTCTGTACTATGGTGTAAAGGCAAAGACACTTAATCAAGTCACTTCCTCAACAACTAGTTTATGCAAAGCTTATATATATGGATGAAGATTAAAGTTTGAGTTTTAACAAGGATTCTTCTAATGAAGGAGTAGCAAGATCAAACAATTATCAACTCTAATGTAATATGCAGATTTTCTATTTTAGGTTGTAATTGTAAAAAGCCTTAAGATTTCTTACCATTAAATATCTTAGAAATCTTAAGAGCTTTAGGTCTTTGTTATGGTGATTTACTGTACCTCTGATGCCTGTATCAAGTACACCTTGTTCTCTATTCTGCTGAGCCTTTAGTAGTTTAGATTAAGTCTCTTGTTATGTGCTTGAGTAAAAGTCTTGTCTCATTGGGATTCAAGTAACAAGTCTTGAGCTAAGATGCTTAAGTCACGTAAGTCTCATTGCTTAAGTTCTTAAGTTGCGAAAGTCTTATTCAGCTAGCCTGATTGAGCAAGGGGAAAGTCTCCGTCTGAGGGGCGTGAGCAAGAAGTATCAAGGGAGCTTGAGTAAAGGAAAGTCTTAGACATGTTCTCTAAGAAAATGGGAAGACTCAACTAGAAGATGTTGGAGCAGGTGGCTTGGTCAGAAGGTGTGAGCAAGGGAAAGTCTTAGACATGTGCTCTAAGCAAAGGGAAAGTCTCAACCAAAAGACATTGGAGCAGGTGGCTTGATTAGAAGGTGTGAGCAAGAAAAGTCTTAGATATGTACTCTAAGCAAGGGAAGTCTCAAACAGTTGGTCTGAGCAGTTGTAAAAGACTTATGCAGAAGCATAAGCGATTGTAATCATGAAGTGGTTATAATGAAAATCTCTTGTGAGGCAAGGGGACTAGACTATTTTCAGTTAAGGGAGGAACCAGGATAAATCTTTTGTGTCTTCTACTGTTATTTTATTTACTTCTGTTATATCCACTGCCATTGAATTAAAACATAATATGAACATCGATTTTGATTCTGAAACTCTGATCAGAAGTTAAATTAAAAGAAAACGTGAAACACAATTTAACCTCACGTTCTTGTGTATTTTTCACACCTTCAAACATGATATTTGATCTAATCGCAATTAAATAGAGAAAAGATATGATTATAACTCTATACTTGATTATGTCAAAATCCACTCCTCTTTCAAATTTGCCAGTAAACACATTATAGGTCCACACTATACTTCTATACCTATGACCTCAAGCTTGCAAACTACCTCTTATGATATCTTCCAGAATATGATCTAACAGATGATCTTTTGCGATTGTCCAATCTTGAGGTAGCTATTTCGAGGTCTCTTGTTTGTCATCCTAATGTAATATTTCCTCTTTTATATTCACTAATGTCCTCATCTTTTTATGAAAGAGGAAGATCCTCTTTGGAACGTTCGTCATTGATCATCTTCTTCGTTATTAAACCTAAAATATCAGAACAAATACCTTTTCTCGTCTTTTAGGGTGATGACTCATCAAATGCAATATGAATAGATTCTTATATTACAAAAAAGACTTTAATGTTAAAAACGCTTAATGCAAAATAAACTTAATGAAAAGAAAATTTTAATGCAACAAAAAAATTATTTTGATGCAAATGAAAATTAAATTTAATGAATATGAAAATAATTTTGATGCATGTGAAAAATAGTTTTGATGAAAATGAAAATTATTTGAACGATCATGATGTAATGAAAACAATAAAAAAGAAAATAAGATGAATAAAGTGTAACTACACAAAGATAAGGAGAATGAAACGATCATACCAGTTACGATAATCTAGGACAAAAATTTATGCACAAGTAACGTTAGCAAATAACACTATGCCAAAAAAGACCTTTAGCAGCGCTTTAAAGCGCTGCCAAAAGTGGCGCTGCTAAAGGTAAAGACAACGCTTTTTTTCATGGAAAAAACGCTGCTAAAGGCTCCCTTCAGCAGCACCTTTAGCAGCGCTTTTATAAGCGCTGCATATTTCCCCCAACCATCCCCCCCTTTAGCAGCGCTTTCACAAAGCGCTGTCTTAGACCCCACCTTTAGCAGCGCTTTTACAAAGCGCTGCCATAGCCCACCCTTTAGTAGCGCTTTTTACAAGCGCTGTCTTAGACCCCCCCTTCCAAACCTATAGCAGCGCTTTTGTAGCGTAATGTTTGTGACCTTTAGCAGCGCTTTCTTGTAAAAGCGCTGTCTAATGTCCCAGATTTTAAATTTTTTTTATAAAAAATATTCACCCTGTTTTGTATGTTTACCAACAACCTGCTTATATTACACAAACCTGCTTATAATTCAAGCCTTTATTTCAACACTTTGGCCTTATATATACAATTCAAAACTTTGGCCTTAAGTATACAATTCAAACTTTGGCCTTATATATACAATTCAAAACTTTGGATACATTGTAACTCATCACTTTGTTCATAAACATTTTAATATACACATAAACTTGTTTAAATATGTTACAACAAAATTCGATCCTTAGAATTACAACAACACAAATACATTCAATTTACATATAATTACAAGTCTTCCAATCCGATAACTCTATACAATTCTCAACCCAAGAATAAATTGACACCATTCTTCTTTAATTTCTTCCAATTTTGCTTTCGTGTAAGTAGCGCACTTGAATTCATCAAAATACTACATAATATAACAGATCGAATAAGATTTAATTTTAAAACTAATTACTCAGATGAAGTATCGGATAATTATCAAAATGAATCATATAACTTATATAATGAATTGATCCATACCATGACTGGAATCTCAAGTTGACCAGAAAGAATAATTTCCCTCATAAAGCGCAATACAAAATATCCACAGTCAATACCATTGCGCTGCCGAGGACACTGTAAATGGAAAAAACAAATGAACATTTATCAGGATATATAGTTTAAATAGTTTTATCAAGTAGAACCACTATAACAGTCAAACATGCGAAAATATACCTCCACTCTGATCCAGTTGATGTTGTTAGCCTTGCTTTTTGGCACCGTTGCATCTCTTTGTGCTCTGAATATTTGTATAACTCTAAAATAATATAAGCGCATATTTAGAACAATGTCACATAATAAATAAAGATATATAATTAAAGACAATAGTATATCTCATCACTTACGTATCAACAAAGTTCCTCAGATTTTCATATTTTGTTGTATCGCCATCCAATGAATCTATATAATACACTATTTCTTTCGTCAGATTAATCGCGATCAACAACCAATGTCCACTATAAAATAAGACAACAGTTTAGACGAAAATGTTATATAAAAAGGGAAAAATCGAACAATTATAATAAATGAATTTAGAATAAAATCTAACCCATGGCCAGTATTATATGGCAACAAGAACAACTTCTCCGTAGTCGCGCGCATAAATCTATGCACTGTGTACTCTTTGACTGTATCCGGTGTCTGGTCTATTATACGTGAGTTGACACAGCTAGCAGATAAGAATGCGAATACTGAAGTCAATTCATTCGGGACCAATAACTTGTCATACAAGAACCTAAAAAAACATAATCAACATTAGAATATTCAGTTAAACGAGCAAATTTTAAAATGTTCAATTATTTAATTAAAATGGATCGAAGTACCTGATGTATGAATGCATAACACCGACACCCAATTCAGAATGGTTGAAAACCTGATCAAAATCCTCCTTAGCAATTGTTTCGGGATATTCAAAACCGAAAATACCTGCCTCCATGTGTATTTGACGGATGCCACCCTCAGGCACATCTGATGTTCCGACATATGTTTCAAGGCACATCCTAAATCGAGGAACAAATGCTTTTCTGGGAACCTTGGAAGTTTCAGGCATCTTACCCTTGCTGACTTGTTGCGACTGCTGATCATGAACCTAAAAGTCATATATAAGTTCAGTAATTAATGTATAACAAGATAGTCATGTAACTGTAGTAGTACCTGTTTCTTTGATGCAGCTGAATCGGTATCCCGCACAATAATTCTATCATCTTTTGATTTGGATTTTGTAGGAGTCTAAGATCATCATGTAAATAAGAAAATGTAGATGCAAGAATAAATTTCATGTATGGATCATAAAACATTTGAGTATTAAGAGGTTCAACCTACCTCATCATCTATGCAAATCAGATTTGCCGGCCATGCCACATACGCTCCTATTGCGTCTCCCACTACTGTTGCGCCTGAAATATCATCTGGTATAGGCAACAACACACTCCCCTCTAATGCAATATCAATAGATACTTTCAAAAATCCAGAAGGGAGCGGTTTGTGGTGAAGTAAGTCTCCCAGAAAGTTATGCACCTTTCCCTTGCCAACCATTCGATGAGTAGGTGACGATAAATATAGCCGGCAAAGTGAAATGCCCTAAACAAATAATGATCAGTTAATGTGTCAATTAAGTAAACTGTACTAAATTAATTTCAATGTAATATATACAATTACCTCTGGAACCTTCTACGGACAACCGATACTATCTTTGTCACTAGTAGCTTTACCCTCTGGAGCGCGTCTTTCCGACATGTATCTCTCCTTATCCTTCTGTAATTCACGGATTTGCACTTTCAATTCCTCCAAAGTATCCATCACTTCTTTATTAGTTGGATTTTTTTTCTTTGGCTGCTTATACAGTTTGGATGGAGTGACACCAAATCCCTTACCCCTCACACGCCCAGAATACTCAGGAATATTCAGCACCCGACTCAATAAGCTCCTGCAATCATCGTCCTAGGCGGGAGTTATGGTCTAGGATAGAGTCTCCTGAAATATAGATAAAAACATATATAAATATATTATACATTTTTGATCAGTTACTGACAAAGATAACGTTGTACTTACACATTGTTCAAAGACTTGTTGAACTTCTTCCTGAACGACTCCATCTCGCCCCACACGGGCAACCTTCCATACAACATGGTCCGGAAGAGATGTCGCATCACTCTTCTCCTCTTCCAACTACGCATTAAGACGGATAATAAAGCATTATATCGTATTATATATACTTACTATTTTTTGTAAATATATCATATTAAAGCATTTATATGTACTTACTAATTTTTGTTCTAATCGTGCATATCCCAAACGGCCCTTTCTGTATGGATATGCGGGATTTGATGCCCGTTGACGATTTACGCCACTAACAACCTGAAAAAACAAGTTTATTAGAACTCTTGTGGAAGAAGTATATATACTATACATAGTTCATAATAAGTTGTACTTACTTCAAATTCTTTTGTTCTTCGCTTTGCAACAAACGTCTCCCATTCTTCCTCCGAAATCAAATCCGCGTACTTCATTGGACGCTCCGAATCAACAAAGTTTCCTTCAGAATCTTTTAGAAACTTGTTTGTTAAAAATGCTCTAAATCCCCTCAAGCGTTTTCCGGCCAATTGAATACAATATTTTCTCCTACGATCTTCAATATTGAAAGATTTCTGCAAACAAACACACATACATATAACATGTTAGTATAATTAATTTAAAGACGTAACTGTCAACATAATTAAAAATAATCAAATATTATACCTGAATCTCGGTCCAAATCTTATCTTTAGCCGGTTGTAATGAAACAATTCTCCAATTATCGCAAGTAATCGGAACTTGCGAACGTACAAGTGCTCTGATGTAACTTGTTAGCAACGAACCGTTAGGCTCAACTAACTGATCTCTTTCATTCCAATGGACATCATGCTTTACTCCTTTATCTCTTGCACGAATGATTTTTTCATAATTGTTATGCCTCTTTTAATATCGCCTTCCACGTCTTTTGTTGTTTGTTTTCCATCATGTGATGTTTCCTCGTTGCTGGCCATAATATATATACCTGTAATTCAGAAAAACCAAAGTATCAAATGAATGACATGCAAATATGTAAATAACAAATATATACATAAGAAATGTGTAAATAAGAAAAACATGGTATAAATAAGAAATAATATGTTACAAGTACCTTTAACATCTCTTTCTTTTTTCGTTGTAACGGGGTTTACTTGTCTCTTAACAACACGGACAGATGGATTGATCCAAATTCCCTCGTTATGATCATTTCTAATATATGATTCGTCCGCTCTAATATTCTCATCTGGATCATCTATAATATAAGATTCATTCTCAACATAAACATCCCCCTTTTCTCCAATGTTATCATCAATTAGTTTGTTGGAAAAAAGAACTATAGACCATTTCGTACTTGTTGGATCAGTGACATAGAACACTTGTTTAGCTTGCGTGGCTAGAATAAAAGGCTCATCTTTGTACCTCACCTTATTAAGATCCACTTTCAAAAAACCTGATTTATCCATTTGTATGCCACAATTATTTTCAACCCACTTGCATCCAAAGATAGGAATCTGAAACTTCTCATAATCAAACACCCAAATGCGCTCGATAACCCCATAATACGAGGAAATGTGCATTGCTTCGGTAAGCACGGTGACACCACTATTTTGCATTGTACTTTTATCATCTTGTTCCTTGGTATAAAATGTGTATCCATTAATTGCGTATGCGCTATAAGAAAACACATGCAAACTTGGACCATATGCTAAACATCTCAACCTTTCTGTTATTGAAGCGGGATCAGAATAAAACTTTGAAAAAATATGCTCCTTGAACCATGTTATAAAACTTCGATTGTGCTCACGTACTATCCAATTTTCATTTCTATTCAGATTTAAACCTCGGAGAACGTCCTTGTGCATTTCAACATACGGCTCAACCTCAATGTCATTGTGCAGAACATACAAATGCACTTGCTCCCGTTCATCCCTTGAAACTGTCACAACTTTATTTCCAAATAACTGTTTACCATCTATTTTTTCAACAACATGAGATTTTGGGAGGCCAATGGATTGAACGTTGGACAAATATTCAGTACAAAACTCAATAGATTCTTCAACAATGTATCGTTCAACAATACATCCCTCTGGTCGACTTCGGTTTTTCACATACCCTTTCAATATTTTCATATAACGTTCAACATGGTACATCCATCTCATATAGGCAGGTTCACACAGTTGTGTCTCTTTCACAAGATGAACAACTAGATGTACCATTATGTCAAAAAATGATGGAGGAAAATACATTTCAAACTCGCACAAAGTAATAACTATTTCTCTTTGCAATGTTGGTAAGATCGCAGGATCTATCACCTTACTACAGATTGACCTAAAGAAAAAACACAATTTAGTTATTGCGCCTCTCACTTTTTCTGGCAAAATAGAACGTATACCTATTGGTAGAAAGTGTTCCATTATAACATGGAAATCATGTGTCTTTAAACTTTTTAACTTGAGGTCTTTCATAGAAACAAGTCTTCTAATATCTGAAGAGTATCCTTCTGGAACTTTAACTTCACTCAGAAACTTACACAATATCTTTTTCTCCTTTCTAGATAAAGTATAAGCAGCAGGTGGTAGATATGTGCGGTTTCCTTTCTTCAAGGGTCCTAATTCATTTCTTATTCCCATTGCTACCAAGTCCATTCTTGCTTTAAGGCCATCCTTAGACTTTCCTTGTATATTGAGTAACGTACCAATAACACTTTCAAATACATTTTTTTCAATATGCATAACATCAAGAAAATGTCTTACATACAACGACTTCCAATACGGCAACTCAAACAAAATTGACCTCTTCTTCCACCCACGCGTGACAATCGTATGAGAAAAAGGCTTGCCAAACTTAGTACTCACATCTTTCACCTTTTAAAAAATTGTTTGCCGGTCAATGTAGGTGGAGCTTTACGTTGTTCTGAATTTCCATTGAATGCTTTTCTCCACCCACGGTAGTGATGACTAGAATTTAAGAATCTACGATGACCAAGAAAGACATTCTTCTGACCAAATTCCAACCGCGTCCAATCTGTGTTTTCTTCACAGATAGGACACGCACATTGACCTTTAATGCTATACCCCGATAGATTTCCATATGCTGGGAAATCATTAATTGTGCCAAACAACATCGCCCTCAAATTGAAACTTTCTTTCCTATATCCATCATAAACCTCCACACTGTTCTCCCACAAACT
Source organism: Lathyrus sativus (assembly GCA_963859935.3). Taxonomy (NCBI): domain Eukaryota; kingdom Viridiplantae; phylum Streptophyta; class Magnoliopsida; order Fabales; family Fabaceae; genus Lathyrus; species Lathyrus sativus. The sequence goes on along the minus strand of OZ012737.1, from coordinate 627,669,813 downwards.
CTTTAAGTCTTCGATTAGAGGTGTCAGGTATACGTCTATGTCATTCCTTGGTTGTTTAGGGCCAAAAATTAACATAGATAACATCATGTACTTACGCTTCATACATAGCCATTGAGGTAGGTTATAAATCATAATAATTACAGGCCAGGTGGAATGTGAGATACTCTGCAGACCATGCGGATTCATTCCATCAGTCGATAATGCCAAGCGAAGGTTTCTAGCTTCTTCTCCAAAATCAGGATAATCATTATCAATTTTCATCCACTGTGGTGAATCTGCCGGATGTCGATACTTCCCATCTACAATTCTATCATCTGCATGCCAAGTCAGGTGTTTTGCATCTGTTTCACTACGAAACATGCGTCTGAATCTCGGAATTATAGGAAAATACCATAATACTTTTGCTGGTGACAATTTTTTCTTATACCGAGATACACCGCATTTAGGACACTCGTTTAATGATGCATATTCATTTCGAAACAAAATGCAATAATTTGGACAAGCATGTATCTTATCATAGCTCATGCCAATAGAGCATAACATTTTTTAGCTTCATAGGTTCGATTGGGAAGAACATTATCCTTCGGAAGCATCTCTTGAAGTAGGGCTAACAACTCTGTGAAACTTTTATCCGACCATCCATTACCCGCCTTTAAATTGTACAACTTTAATACCGCGGACAATCTTGTGAAAGTAGTGCAACCTTTATACAACGGTTTCTATGCATCGCTTACCAACCTTTCAAACATCTTGGGACAATCTTGAAGATCTTCTTCAAGTGCTTCTGCAATCTCTTCGACTCGATCACAATCATATGTATCCCTGCCATTGTCCTTTGAAGCACATGTCGTATTATTCCGGGGTTCAACATTCTCGTTACTTATCTCACCATGTAATGTCCAACATGTGTAACTTCGATCAATTCCATGTCTCATTAAATGAGATTCCAACTGAACGGCGTCAACTCGACGCCCATAACAGCATCCTAAGCAAGGACATGTGATCCTACTGGGGTCTTTGGCGTGTTCAACAGCAAATTTAACGAACTTCGATACCCCATTCTCGTACTCTTTTGACAATCGATTACCAGACATCCATTTTTTATCCATACTAATTGAGTAATCTACACTAAACTATAAAAGTTAAACAAAACAGAGAATACCTGTAAGGAAATCACTAACTTCTAAGAATGCTACGCAATAGGATGCTTGGAAACGATCACAACTTTGCTCTTCACAGGTAACCCCTATAGCAGACAAAATATAAATTTTATTAAAATCATATTAATAATTAACCAAGACAAATCATATTAAAAATACTAGATAATCCACCAAAACAAATCATATTAAAATTACTAGATAATCCTTAAACCAAAATGACACCCTTACTAAACATTGAGAAATCCTAACTAAACATATAAAACCATAATAACATATATATCATATAAACATTGAGAAATCCATAATAACATATCAACATATAAAACCGTCAACATATAAAACCATAATAACATATAAAACCATATCATATAAAACCATATTCATGTTGGCTACTCTCTTAAAAAATACGAATTTCCAAACTATTAAAAAAAATATGCTCTATCAAGTTACATTAATATTTTTAGCCATCATTATCTAATATTTTTGTTATATTCAAATTAGAAGAAAACTCATTTGTATGAGTGGTGCTAGATGAATTATCCATCTAAGTTCAAAATAGCAACAAAATAAAAACAACATCAATCTCAATCCCAAAATAACAATAGAAAAACAATAACACATAAAACATTTTGAGTTTAGGCTTTTAACAACAACAACAACAAAAACAATAGTATACGTAACATATCTACACAAACCCAACAACATTAGTGTTAACATCATATCAAATATCATACTTGAACTCAAATTTACTTGCATGTCCTCAAACCTTCAATGCAAAACAACACAAAAAACCTTCACTAAACGTTCGATAACTCAATAAAAACAACAACAACAACAATAATATTAAACCTTCAATGCCTCAATAACAACAAATCTTCGCATTGCAACAACTATATCAAACCTTCAATATCTCAATAACACAAAACCTTTAATATCTCAATAACAACAAAGAGACAATAACACATAAATGCTTAACTCAACAAACCTTTAAAGAATTTGATCAATACATATAACCACTATAACTCAGCAATGCCATATACATATACCTTCAATATCTTAATAACAATAAAGAGACAATAACACAAAACCTTCAATATCTCAATAACACAAAACCATCTATATCATCAGAACAGAAAAACCATCTATATCTTCAAATACCAACAATGGTGAAAAGATAAATAAACAAGAAAACCATAGTAAAACTTCACATACCGTAACAATGGTGGAAATGCAATGCAGACAGATGGATGCACTCGAAAACAGACGGTGAACGGCGACGGCGGCGCAATCCAACGGAAGAGGGCGACGGTCGACGACAACAGAAAGTTTGAATAGGGCAAGTTTGTTCGCCAGAGGAGAAAGAAAGAAGAAAAGAAACACGTCGCGACTGTTCTGTTTCTCTTAAAATTCTGGAGGGTATTTTAAAACTATAATACTAATACCTATAGCAGCGCTTTTAAAAGCGCTTTCATAGGGTGCCTTAGCAATGCCATATAGCAGCGCTTTATAGAAAAAGCGCTGCTAAAGGGGCCCCCTTTAGCAGCGCTTTTTAAAAGCGCTTTCTTAGGGTCCCCCTTTAGCAGCGCTTTTTAAAAGCGCTTTCTTAGGGTACCCCTTTAGCAGCGCTTTTTTAAAAAGCGCTTTCTTAGGGCCCCCCTTTAGCAGCGCTTTTTAAAAAGCGCTGTCTTTGGTAGGAAATTTTTTTTCTTTTTTTTTTACTCACCCTTTAGCAGCGCTTTTTTAAAAAGTGTTGTCTTTGTGTGCGCTGCTAAAACTCATTTCTGGCGTAGTGTAACAAAACTAATGGAGCAAAAAGAATACAATATGATCCAAAAATATGATTTGATACATCTTCCTTAACTTGTCTTGAGAATTCATAGATATTCCTAGACACTCTTGCACAAAACAACAATAGATATAACTAGGTACCTAATTTTAGTTGGGTCCTTTGGGGTTAGTTGAGGTACACTTAGGAATCTATGTCATTTTTATATGGGGAACTTGAACGTCCCTAACATGACAAAGAGGTCTAATGTGACCCTTAGCACCATAATAATGACAAATAGATTTAGAAGAAATATTTTTTCTATTTCTTTTAGTGACATGAGGGTTTTTCTTCCCTCTATCACTCAAAGAGCTAAAACAAGTACAAGATGATGAAGTAACATGAATTAGTTGTCCTTTGACAGTTTTAATTTCAAGTTTTAAAGATGGAAAAGTAACACATTCAACTTTTCCTATCCTTTCACCTAAAGTATCTGAAACATTATAACGCTCATCAGCTAGAGATGTACGCGTCTCCTTAAAATATTCTAAAGCACAACTAATATGATATATCTCCTATTCAAATTTTAAAACCATTTATTTTTGGATAAAATTTTTCTTAAACATATTTATAGAATCCGCATACATGTCATTAAAATCTTTTGACAATTCACTATATGAATTTTCATCATAGGGTTCAGAAGTATACACCTTTAAAGTTTCACCTTTATTATGTGCCATCAAACAAATGTTGGCACACTCATCATATGAACTTGAGAAAGAATCGGAGGAGGAGCTTTTTTCCTCTTCTTCCCACACGATATAGGCTCTACAACCTTTGGAGCTTTTTCCTTTCGTCTTGTAGAATTCCTTATCTTTATTTATATGATGTTTGGTAAGAGTTAGACAAGTTTTTCTATAATGTCATGATTTTCCGCACTCGTAACACGTGATATCATCATCCTTTTTCTTGTATTATTTCTTAGGCGGGTGAGTATTTTTGAAGTTTACCAGTCGTTTTTTGGTATGCTTGAGCTTGTTTTTTTAAGTATCTATTGTAGTGTCTGACGAATAAACCCATATTTTCTTGTTTAGAAGCTTCTTTGTTAGAGTTATCATTTTCTTCCTTTGAATTGTTCCCTTTAGATGATGAAGCTTTAAAAGAAATATCTTGTTTCTCTTCTTTACCTTTCTCTTTCTTTTCGACTTTATTTTGCTATCAGTGAGTTATTTTAGTTCATTTTCATGCCTGGCTAACTTTCCAAACAGGTTTGTAATATCTAAAGTACTAAGATCATTAGATTATTTTATAGCGGTAACCTTTGGTTGCCACTCCCTGCACATAGATCTCAATATTTTTTTAGTAAAATCTTTGTTAGAAAAGGTTTTACCTAAGTTTCTTTGTTTGTTAATTAAGTGGAGGAATCTAGTTTGCATGGAATCCATGGATTTTACGGGTTCCTTATAAAATAGTTTGAACTCCTCTGTAAACAAATTGATTTTAGAATCCTTGACTTCATCTGCTCCCCCATAGGGAGTTTGGAGAGCTTCCCAAATACCTTTAGCACTCGTATGATGTGAATTGAGTAGAATACTTCCGTGCTTAAAGTAAAGATAAGTGTGTTCCTCACTTTAAAATCACATGAAGCCTTTTTGGTCTCATCATGCGTCCATTCCTTAGGATGTTTAACAACATCATCAATACCCGTAGGGATAAATGATCCTTTGGTGACGGTTTACCATAGGTTTTTGTTAAGTGATAGTAAGTGTACACACATATTCTCTTTCCAATAAGTATCATTTCCGCATTTAAAAACATGTGCTCTATTATACGCTCCATTAGGATCGTCATCCTCCTCCATATTCACAACTTTTAGACGTCGATTAGACACAATAAAAAACTAGCTCTTGATGCCAATTGTTGAGTGTGAATATGAAAGTAAAAAAATGGTCTAGAGTACGGGGTGTCAAAAGTAAAAAACTAGCTCTTGATGCCAATTATTGAAACTTGATCACGTCAATGCTTAATTAATCTACAAACACCAATTGCTGGTTTTATGATAATACAAAAAGGTATTCAATTGATTCAGTTATATATTCCAGGAGATGTGTTTATATAATGATTCAATATAAATGAATTTTAACCTCAATTGTTTTTTAAAATTTAATGACTAAACCAACTCGATTAGGCACCAATTTTAACAAAACCTAACCTCAAGTAATAAATCACTACAAATTGAATAAATGATAAACTACACTAGAATTGAAATGCATAAGCATGCAAATCTTATTAAAACTAAATGCAAGAGTAAGGGAGATAGAATTCACCGAGATTTATAGTGCTTCGGTGTTCATCCTAGCTTTGCCTATATGCACTCTTCAATGGTTTCCCATTGAAACCGACATTGTTCCTTTATATTTTGACAAATATTGCTAGAGTTTATACAATCACCAATTCACATTAATTCTGAGAAAAAATAAAATATCCTATCTAGATATTGACTTGTATACAACACAATGCCAAACTCTTCAGCATAATCTTTACTCGATTGACGCTTCTTGAATATTCCAATATCACCAATCTTCTCAAAGTTTTCATTTGTAGTAATCACCCCTTGATCTTACCAATTTCTTGAGCTATGAATTGCCCAAAGATTTGAGAAAAAATCCGCCTTGTCCGTAGCCTTCCACACAGTCACCACCAAGGCAATATGGAGAGAAGAACCTCCTTCTTTTCACTGTAATTTGTCAATACCAATGACAACAACCTTAATCTTGCAAGCTACCTGAAAATCTCAACCAAATATCCAAGAACAATTCGTTTCAAGATATCATCTCCTTCAATCGATTACAAATCTCTCATGATCAAGATATGAAATCAAACTGAAGTTGAAGATGGAATAATTTCGTTGCAAGAGTTTTTGAACTTTCAAAACTGAGAGGGTGTTGGTTTCAGAGAAAATCACAATATTGAATATGAGATTTTCATAGTTGTTTTTTTTTAGAAATGAGATGACAAAATGATTTTATATGTGCTTGAGACTAAGCATACAAATGGGCAAGTGAGGTGGAGTAAAAAGGAAAAGTGATTTGACTTATTTCTCATTTTATTTGAATCAAGAGTATTATGTGATTCAAATAAAATAGAACATGATTCAAATCAAGTTAAAAATCTGATTCAAATCAATTCAAACAGAGCCAAATGAGGAATGAGGAAAAACTTGTCTAATTTGAATAAGGTGTAAGGTTTAATTCGAATCAAATAAACCAGAGGCGACCCATATTAGTCTGATTCAAATTAAGTGCAACAAGTGACTCGAATCACATAGTTGCTTGATTTGAATCAAGTTAAAAATCTGATTCGAGTCAAAGAGTTTGAAAAACTTTGGATTTTCCTATGTTCAAATTGATTCGAGTCAGGATATGTACTTTGTCTGAATCAAGTACGTAAACACTCAAATTTTCATGGATTTCAAAATAATTTGAGATTTTTATTTCCTCCAAACTTTAATCAATAACACACATGTTTCATATTCCATTAACTCATGCAATTGACTAAAATCATCATGATCAAGTTCAAACATAACTACTGTTTATGCAGCTAAAAACGAATCGTTTCAAAACTTGATTCAGAGAGGATGTGAAATTATGAAGGAAACTCAATAAAGGAAATTATATGAAAATGAAAGCAAACAAAAGTGATAAGAAAAGAAACAAAACCACTGTATCAGGGTAGTCTCACTAAATGTATTAGGGACATGCAACTACAACATTGAAATGATAGATCCCTAACATTTCCATAGAATAATTTACTTTTCTTATGAAGCCAATCTACAAAAGAACATCCCTATAACAAGCTCCACGAATGGCTAGAACGATACAGGCTTGTAAGGTGTAGTCTCTAGAGTAAAAAATTCTTCATTGAGAGCCTCGTCAGTCTGATTGGCGAGGTAAGAGTAATCTTCCTCTGAAGAAGATGTCTGATGCTCCCTTAGAGTACGAGGTCCTGTCCGCTTGGGGTATGAGGTCTCGAACGAGTTAGGAATACATGAGTTGGGATGCCTAAAGTCGAGGTTAAAACACCCGAAGTGAATGACACCCTTGACGCGTACCCAAGGATTTAAACATTAGAGTTGGACATTGAGGTAGTTCTTTCTTGGGACACATTAAACCCAAAAGAGTAGGATGGTTATCTGCCTTGTCGCTCCACATAGAATATGAATGATGGTGGGTCTTGGAGCATTCAGAGCACCAACCATTGTTAGGATAATTTGAGGACCGAACATCATCAATGAGTATTATAGATAAAGATGACAAGTACAAGAATATTAAAATGGTGGGAAACTTGCCAAAAATAACCCCTCTATCCTCCTTGGTATTAGCGTCCATTAATAGGAGAATTCTAATGAGCGACTTCAAGATTTTCCCCGAGGCCTCATCCCAAGGGACGACGCCCTAGACATAACCCAATTCTTTGAAGAAAGTGATTAAAGATTTCTTTAGATAGAGTTCCTCATGGGACATGCCATCCTTCTTATAGGTATAAGACCCATTCCATGTTAAAAAATGAACTTGGCTCCAAAACTTACGAAATAAACCTGTACATTGGTATTCTGATTTAGTCTTTATGGCACAAATGTTCACATGAGATTCTTCATTTCGAGGAGTAACTAAAAATAACCGATTTTGGAAATTTATCATGCCATCGAAATACGCTTTGAAATAACAGGTAACATGTGTCATTGTAATTAAGCACCGACCTTGCAAATGATTCACAATGCTACATTGTACCTTGAAAAGGTGAAATAATAGTGACAAAGGTGGCTTTCCTCCCACGTAGTCACACCAGTATTGGAAGACTTTGATGAAAGCCCAACTGACAAGATTCAATTGCAAAGGAGAAATCATCAGATGATTCAGAACTTCAACTTCAAAATCATTGAAAGAAAATTAGAGACCTAAAATCAAAAATGCGCACTCATAAAAAGGGATGACACACCCACTATATTCACTGCAAAGATTTTGCCTCTTTAGGAATTAGTATGCTTCAGTAAAAAGAATGCCCCACTTCAAGAAAAGTCCTTTCGAGCTACTTTTGCGAGCAAAGATATAAAGAATTGTTAAAACTCCAGGGTTTACACAAGCAACAAAAGTATCTTCCTTTACCTTTTGACACATGATGGTAATCATTTCCATTAGTCAAGAGGATAATATGTTGCAAAAAATGCAGATGATGAAAAAACAAGAGTTATGGTCAAAGAAACCCTAAAAATATTATGAAAAATCATGTGATGCCTCATTGAAAGAAAGGAAATAGGCAATGCCAACAATCCAAATTTTCTTGAAAAGACACTCGAGTACTCTAGTTCTGAAAGGTCATCACAATAAAGGAGGTGAAAAGACATCTAGAGTACGATACACATTTAATGCGAGAATATCCCATGATAATGACGTCACATCACGACTTTTTAGTCAAGTCGGACAACAACCAACAAAAGAGGACAAACGTAACAAAACCCCCTACAAAGAAGAGGTAAGGGTTTGGGAGAAATTGTTTTAGGGCAACCATAGGGTCCAGTAATTATGGCCTAGAGAATTGAATGATCAACCGAGTCACATGTAGAACAGGTGTGCTATCCTAGTCAAGAATGCAGGAGATCTCAATCCAAGATTAATCAGACGGATCTTTGCATTCCACAATAATAAATCACCAAACAGTTATAATAACTGTCCTAATATATAAGAGGAAGACACGTCATTTCTCAGGTATATTTGAATTCAAATCTCATTCACTCATCTTACTTTCTTACTAACTTGAGTGTTGAAGTTCTAACTTTGTAGGTCAACCCTTCTTTCACCATATCAGAAGTTCAAGTCCATCATTGTGATCTGTATGTATTGATCAACAATCTATTATGATTCCCGCATGAACTAATTATTAAAGTGAAAGAATTAAAAATATAATATAGACAATTTTATTTAATATTATTTTGAACAATTTTATTAAAAAAATTAAACAATTTTATTTAAATGTGTTTGAATATTATTAAGTAGAATAAATATTTAAATGTATTTGTTAATAAATATATATTTCTTTTTAAAAGAATGTTATTTTGTTTTTCTGTTTTTTTTAAACAGTCTAAGGATATGTTTGGATTGATGGATAAGAACAGAGCAAAACGAAATAGAATATGATTGAATGAAATAGAGCGGAGTAGAACGTAATCGTGATTCTATTCCATTGTTTGTGTATTCTTACAATTTGATAGAACATACTAAAACAAATTAGTTCATTCCATTGAATACACTCTAATTTGGATGGAATGAAAATGAAAAGGATTTGATGGAAAAGGATGGAAGCTTCATCCATTATTTGCATATCCAAACAATGAAATATAATTAAATACCACACCATTCAATTCCATTCTATCACATTCCACCCATCTAAACATATCTAAGTGTTTAGAAATATCAATTGAGAATAAAATAAACAAAAAATAGATGCTTAATTAAGTAGCGAGGTCATGACTTTATCTCCCAAAGGTCTTGTGTTTGAAATCTTAGCTAAATGTTTTAGTTTTTCAAGAGAAATGTATATTACCTAGGTTCTTTTTGTATGTTTATATGAGTATAGTATCAAGACCACTTTATATTTGTATTTTTTTTTTTACATTTTTCTAAAAAATTGCTCATATAATAAGAAATGAGCTGACTCAACAGATTCCTTATTTCTGACGCATGGTACATGACGTGGTTGGATTGTAGTCAGTGGAGCATAAAGAAAGAACTATCAGATCTTTGTTAGATTATTTTATGTGAAAAGAAGCTAAATTGGCCCCTTAAACCATTTCATATGCTAAATTGCTGGAGAGAAACAAAAGGATATCACAAATTAGTCCAAGAACAGTGACGAAACTTGAAAGTGGGAGGGTGGGGGATGTTTACGCTCAAAGAAAAATTAAAACTAATCAAAAACCACACTCAAAATCTAAAAGAAAAAAATCAAAGAGGCAAAAGCAGAAATAAGAGGAGAGGAAATGGGGTTATCAGAAGATGAGATTACCAAGAGAGAGCTAACAACATAATTGTATAAACTGTCTAAATTAAACTGCATCATTCAATGACAAAAGTCTAGGGCTAGATGGCTAAAAGAGGGTGATGCAAATTTCAAATACTTTCATGGATGTATTGACAAAAGGAGAAGAGGGAGTGAAACTCTAAGTCTATAAGTGGATGGAAGAAATTTGTCAGGAGTGGAAGATATTAGAAATGCGATTGTTGAACACTTTCATGGTCAATATTCAAATAAGGAATTGTTGAACACTTTCATGGTCAATATTCAAATAAGGGAGTGAGACTGATTCCCGCCAACATGATTTTTAAAAGACTAATCAAGGGTGATAGTGAAGATCTAATCCTTGAGTTTAAATAAGAGGAAATCTGGAGAGCGATATGGGAATGTGATATTGGCAAAGGCCTGAGTCCGGGTAGGGTAAATTTTGGGTTCTCGAAGGAGTTTTAGGATGAGGCAAAGGCTGATTTCTTGAGGCGATAATTGGTGATGGGAATGAGACTATTTTTTTTGGCACGATTAGTGAATTGGTGTAAGTGACTGCAGGAAGGAAGACTCGAAGTACATATATATCTCAAATGTCCATTTTTTTCCAGATATTTGGAGTAAAGTCTGCAGATGGCTTGGCATGGCAATAGTCTTACATAACGATAATTTACAACGCTTTGATCAATTTATGGGGCTGATTAGAAGTGATGAGTATTTTCTCAACGCGTTTCACTGGCCTGGTTTGCTTGCATCTGGATATTATGCTTGAACAAGTAAAGATGATTTCATACAAGTGTTTGAGTATAAAATCTAATAGTCCGAGCTATATTTTACCTTAGTGGTGTCTCAACCCACGAGCATGCCTTGGTATGCATGGTTGTTAATCATGAGATTATTAATGTTAATTGCAGAATTTATATATGGTAAAACTGTTGAAAGTATGATGAAAAATTAACCTCTTAAGGTATTTATAATTCAATTGTTATATTATGCTGGAATTTGCTCAGTGTGGCAGTTCGTTGAGATTCATAATTTATTGAGTAAGATCCATCAATCTGTTCCATGGTTGGTTATCTGAGTTAGCTCTTTGTGTAAGATCACCCGTTTTCTCAAGTTGAATGGTCTGTTTAATTGAAGCCTATTCAGAATTCTGGTATTGTGTTTGGTGGTGGCCGAGGTGGAAAGCAAATAATCATCTCAGGGGCCTGCATTGAGATTTCAGCGAGTATACGCACTCATGCACTAGTTCTTTCTAATGTTTTTCTCGGAGCTATTAGTTTTGTGAAGTAAGAGAGGTCCAAGGCATTGTTGGATTATTTAATTCAGTCTCTCCTTGAGGGATTCGATGGGCTTAACATCCCACCCATGGGCGCCTACACAGGTGTGTTAGGGGTGGGCTAGGTAGGTCCCTTGGAGTTCACTTTAAGAAAGATAGTTGCACCCTGACTAACAGCAATTGCTTTTGGTCTAGTGGTAAGCGCTTGATCCTACAAGTGGTATCAGAGCAAGGTCATGGGTTTGAATCCCCCCGGCTGACACTGGGGGTTGCATTCTAGTGGTAAGCGCTTGATCCTACATGCATTAGTAAAAAAAAAACATCTTGTATTTGACTTTTTTTGGTATTTATACTCTTTTTATTAAAGTGTTAGCTTGAGTTAGTTGATAGTATATTATTAGTTGTAACAATGATTTGTTTTTTTTTCCAACACTTGCAGAAATTTTGTTTATGTGAAAATTGAAGAGTTTCTATCTCTATGCCATAGTGTAGTTCTGGTTTAGGTGTAGGTGTTAAATCTAGTTTTGGTGGCTTTGTGCAGTTTGGTGGACATTAGTTTTTTTTTCCAACACTTGCAGAAATTTTGTTTATGTGAAAATTGAAGAGTTTCTATCTCTATGCCATAGTGTAGTTCTGGTTTAGGTGTAGGTGTTAAATCTAGTTTTGGTGGCTTTGTGCAGTTTGGTGGACATTATTGTCTACAACCTCGTCGCCGCCACCTTACCTTGCCAGTGCCACACACTGGAACCACATAGCCGCTGCTGGTTCATCTTCATCTATTTAGATCTATTTATAGGTGTTAAATCTAGTTTTGGTGGCTTTGTGCAGTTTGGTGGACATTATTGTCTACAACCTCGTCGTCGCCACCTTACCTTGCCAGTGCCACACACTGGAACCACATAGCCGCTGCTGGTTCATCTTCATCTATTTAGATCTATTTATAGGTGTTAAATCTAGTTTTGGTGGCTTTGTGCAGTTTGGTGGACATTATTGTCTACAACCTCGTCGCCGCCACCTTACCTTGCCAGTGCCACACACTGGAACCACATAGCCGCTGCTGGTTCATCTTCATCTATTTAGATCTATTTATAGGTGTTAAATCTAGTTTTGGTGGCTTTGTGCAGTTTGGTGGACATTATTGTCTACAACCTCGTCGCCGCCACCTTACCTTGCCAGTGCCACACACTGGAACCACATAGCCGCTGCTGGTTCATCTTCATCTATTTATAGGTGATGTAACTTAACTCTATTTTCTCTCTGAAATTTTTCACTATTCTGCTTTCCCCCATTTTTCTCCATTGCATACCCTAATCTTCCACATGCTTTTTTTTTTCTTTCATAAATTGATTTTTGTAGTGCACTCTGAGTCCTGAGATTGTCCTTCCTCTGATGACCTAACCCGTTTAGTGTTTATTATGTGTTTAAGTATCATATATTTTTCGTTTTTTACCTACAAGCATGCCTATATTTTAAACCCTAAAGAGAATGTTGCACCTGTGAAGAACCTTTTAGTAACAGAATATACAAAGATAACTAGGAATGAGAGTGAATATGAATTCTGCACTCTAATTTATAAACTGTACACACTCACAAAAACGGACACATATCTACCAAAAATGACATAAATAACCACTCCTCTAGGAATTAAAGAACCTTGTTTCTCTCAAACCACGCCAAATCCAAATTACAACTAAATGTCTATTATCAGTCATCCTTATTCTATTTGAATACAATATACTAACAATTAGAATCGAGCCTAATTTAATACGGGCTTACGTCTGACATTGTCTAATAGCTGTCTTATTAAGATAATCTTACACTCAAGAGTTATCCTGAGATGAATTGGCATGGTTCATCTCCGAGCATGATTTGTTTTCTCTCACATGAAAATTATCAACATTATACACATATAACTTCGAAACAACTAGAAAGCAAAGGAAGTTGAGTACGCTTAGTACCACCAAGAATGCGTAATAATAATCTAAACGGGATATGTTTAGGTTATCCAAAACCCAACCTTTAGAACCATGTCTTTGAGTGATATCAGCAACAACCGATAGAAGAAAAGTACTTAGAAAATTTCCTAAACCCAAACTCGTTGTGGTATATGATGTTCCAAGACTTTTCATGCTCTGTGGTGCTTGATCATAGAAAAAATCCATCTTAGAATTTTCTACAAAGCTTTCAGCAATCCCTGCTAAAGCAAACTGAGGAAATAGAATGAAAATGGTAAGAGGGAGTGTATCATGCTGGCCTAAGAGGTTGTTTTCTCTTGCAACACGGAGTCTCTTCCTCTCAACCAAGCTTGCGGTTACCATCATGATTACATGCAACATTAGGCCAATTCCTAGTCTTTGTAGAATTGTGATGCCTCTAGGATTCTTTGTGTAGGGTCGGATTATAGGTACGAAAACACGATCGTAAGTTACAATGCTTATCAACATAAAGACAACTATAAATGTTACGAGACTTGATGGTGGAATTTCGAAATTATGTCCCATTCTCCTATCTAGTGTGATGCCTTGTTTAATAAAGAGTGTGAATGATTGCCCTAGCATTGTGTTTGGAATAACTGTTAAAATCAAAATAGGAATCATTTTTATCATTTGCTTTGTTTCCTCAACTTGTGTCACCGTACAAAGCATCCATGACGAAGATTCACCAGTTTTTACGGCCGCTCTGTCAAGAATTCTACAACCACATGTATCGGAGAAATATGTTAGTTTAAAACATCAGCAATAAACAAATAAGTACTCCTTCTGATTTTAAATATAAACAATTTGCTTATATTTAAGATCAGAGTACGTTGAAATTAAGTAACTTGGTTCAACCTCAAGAAAAATGTGTGATCAATTTTGTTTCTGTGGCTACATGCATACTCTTCGATACTTAGCTCATGTAGTTCGTTAGGATCTTTCGGAACCTGTGTCTTCCATTTTCTCATAGAAGCCACAAAGACTTGAAGCATTTTAGTTATAGGGCTGCCTAAGGGAAGTCTGTGCCTATAAAACGGCGTCCCTACCAAAAATATTGTTATCGAAATAGCGAGCCCAATGGTTGGAAGCCCGTATCCGAGGGCCCAACCGACATTGTCTTGAATGTAAACCAAAAAAGTACTGGAGAAAAGGACACCAATCATAATGCTAGAAACCCACCAATTGAAAAAAGAGAGTTTGTAGAATCTCTCTTTAGTATCAAACTCATCAAATTGGTCTGCTCCAAGAGTAGAAATGTTTGGCTTGGTTCCACCTGTGCCTATGGAAATGATGTACAAGGCAAGGAAAAAGATACCTTTCTGTAATGGTGATGCCTTAGGACAATCTTGGTCTAGGATACCTTGTGCACATTGTGGTGGTCTCAATGATGGTAGTGAAACTGCTAGAGTCAATAAACACATGCCCTGTTTCAAAACAAAACAAGGGTACATGTTTAGAAAACATAAGATAATCAAGTCGCGTTAAGACAGCGCTATGCAGACTGTAGCGGTGTGGATTCAAACACATGACATCCTACTTATTCATATTCAGGAGATGAAATTCCAGTCATTAGATTATTAAATAAAAAATAAATAAAATAGTGAGAATAATTCTCATGTCATACCATGAGATAAATGCATGACGAAATTACGAAGGTCCAATATCGACCGAGATAGGCATCAGCTACGTAAGCTCCTGCAACTGGCATCAACCATACTAAACCCGACCAATTGCTAACGTTGTTTGAAGATTCCACAGTACCCTCATGAAGTTTGGTTGTAAGATACACCACTAAATTTGTTGCTATCCCAAAATAAGCCATTCTCTCAAATATTTCATACACTGTAAAATTTTAAAAATTACACATAATTCATCTCAGTATCCTCACATCTCAAGTCACGATGAACTAATCTTAATTATAAAAACTGTATAATTTTGTTTTATGTTTTTATAATATAAGCTATACATATTTAATTAAGTTGTTTAGTTAAATAATTCGTAAGTGTATTTATATTAAGCAGCAAACGCTTGATTAAGTTTACCTACTATAAAAGAACATGCTTTCCATCTTCCAGATTTGGATCTTAAAACAGGTCTACCATGTAGGTCTACTGTGCCATCTTCAGTGTGCTTCTCAACTGCTTCAACTGCTGCCATAACTCTGGAGTTTGGATAACAACAGTCTGACAAGTTTTCTCAATGAACAAATTACGTATTCTAATAAATAGCTATATAATATGAGTATGAATGCAGCATAGAAGTTTGGAAACATAGAAATTTGAAAACCTAGAAGTTCGGAAACATAGAAGTTTGAAAACATAAAGTTTCTTAAATGAAGAGTTTCGTAGAGAGGACACATGATCAAATAGAGTTTTGTATAAATGACACATAAACAAGAATCTATTTTGTATCCACAGTTACTTTGCTCAACTATCTACCATATAAGAAAAATACAGAGCCAAAAACCAAAAATGCTTTGCTGTTTCTTCAGCCCACCACGTGTATGCCTTCATTGCATTTACTTTATTTTTCTTCGCCACATCAGCATACGTTTTGACTATGGATCTATGCGCTTACATTTTCATAGGGTAGATATCACTGCTATGCTTCACACTTTGCTATGAAATTATAATATAAATATAATATTCATATGTTTCTTTTCCAATGCTTCATTATTCAAAACACTCATTCTGAATTGCTTCACGCCAATAAGTAATGCTTCATTACTCTTTTTTTACATATTTTTCAAAATTTCCATTATCTATCACATCACAACTTTTCACCAATTTTGTCTCTCACAATTTCTTTCTAACTTTTTCACTATCTTCTTTAACCCTTCTCCTCTCTCCTGTCTAATACCAATCTCTTAAATTTGAGACTTTTTTCCGAGAATGCCCCTTATAATATTTCATTCTAAAAATTAATTACGAAGATGTCCTATTTTCATTGCGGGTTCGTCTATCCAATGGGCGAATATGTATGGCGTTAATGGACCATGAGTGAGTGGACGAGCGTGTGAAGATGTGTAATTTTTTTTTTCTGTTTTATTTATTTAATAATTTATTAAATATTTTTTAAATATTATAATTAATAATTAATAAATTAATAATATATTTTAATAATTTAGTGGATATATTTTAAATAAATACTATATTTTTAATAATTTAGTAAATATATTTTAAATAAATACTATATTTTTAATAATTAATAATAAATTTTAAAAATTTAAAATATTATATTATATTAATAATAAGTTTTAAAAATTAAAAATATTTTAAAAATATTAAAAATATTAACTAATTAAAATATTTTATATTAAACTAAAAAAGTATTAATTTAATTATATTTTATTTTATATGAAATAAAAAAAATAATGACTGATGTTCGCACATGGAGGTGTGAAGTTTTTACGGATTCTCGGTCATTGAATGACCGAGCTCAAACGTAATTTTTTTTATAAATAGACGTATTGCGCATCAGCAAATATCATTCGTGTCCAGTGATCCGTTTTATAAAAATGTATGTCCAAGCTTTTGTTTTTTATGGACAAGAAAAAAAAATAGTGTTTACTTAGATCCGCAGTGGAATTTCCGAACCGCGATTGCAGCAATTAACACGAGGTTTCAGCAGTTGGACGGTCGTCGCATGACGGTGAGAAAAATGGAGTATCGCTGTCCGTATATAACGCTGACTGATGCTATCCCGGAGGGTACGTACATGTATTACTTAGATCGTATAGAAAATGACGAAGATGTCCATTGCATGTTTTCAACACATAATGGCGAAGTCAATAGAGGAGTCACAGATCCACTTGTGTTGGTCGCTGTTGTTGGTTAGAGTTTATGTTAGCTTCCTGAGTTTTATTTTTAACTTTATGTTTGTAATTCGCTGGTATTGTTGTAATTTGAAAGTTGCTTTGAATTAAAAATAATTGTTGGATCACATACAAAACTAGTACAATAAAATTATCTATTCGATCGGTTTGACAAACCAACAACATTGAGACATTTTCTACGCATATGACCTATTTCTCTGCAAATCCCACGCCTTCTCTTCTCTTTTTTAGCGTTGTCCATCTCAGTTCTAATTCTACTACTGATTGGACGTCCCTTTTTATTTTTTCTCATGGAGTCATCGTGGCACAGAGTAAAACCTTCATATTTTGGTCAGTTCTTCTCGTGCGGTAGTCCCAAGAAGCTTTCCTTGTAGACTTTGAATACGTTAAGAACTGTGAAGACCTCTGGAATGTGAATTGTGTAGTCCTGTCGTATGCTAGAACATGTCGCAATCGCGTGGGAGCAAGGCAAGTGAAATGCTTGAAATTTTCCACAGTCGCACAAACGATTCCTCAAGTCAACGCTGAAAGTACCCGTTGGACGACCATCATTGTGATTAATCTTTTCCTGCACCATGAAACATAATCTTTCGCGATCAAATTACATGATGTTGTGTGTGTTAGCCTTGGCTACCTCATCAGCCATTTCCTTGTTACAACCATCTGTGAAAACTTTCCCTAAGATAGCATTTTGGTCCATTTGTGTCCTCGTTTACCAAAGAGTGAACCCATTCGATAGTATGTAGATTGGACCAATGCAGTGATTGGAAGGTTTCTTGTTGCCTTTAGTACAGAGTTTATGGCCTCTGCCAAGTTAGATGTCATATGTCTCCAACGTCGCCCTCCGTCAAATGCTCTAGCCCACTTCCCCCTAGGAATGTTGTCTATCCAATTTGAAGTCTCAATGTTTGTTCTTCTGATTTCTCTCCGATAGTAATTAAATGTAGCCTCCATCAATGCGTAACTTGTAATAGAAATTGTGTGAAAAAAATAATAAAAGTGTGATACAAAACTTAAGATAAGTGAAATGTATTTTGTTACCCATGTTAACAAGTTTTTTGCGTAGATCCTTGTCCTTAATCTCGCGCATGAAGTTCTGAGCAATGTGTCTTATGCAGTAGACATGTGAAGATGGTGGATGTTGCCATCCGTATTCGGGATTGTTGTATGCACTCTTTATCGATTCATGTCTATCAGATATTAGACACAAATTAGGTTGTGGTGTCACGTGTAATCTCAGGTTCCTCAGAAAAAAACTCCATGCTTCCTTTGTTTTACCTTCAACCAATGCAAATGCTATTGGGGAAATATTTGCGTTGCCATCCTGTGCCACCGCCATCAATAAAGTTCCTCTGTACTTTCCATACAACCAAGTTCCGGCTACTTACACAATGGGCTTACAGTAGGCGAAGCCACGTATACATGGACGAAATGCCCAAAACAGACGATGGAATATTCGTTTTCCAGAGATTTGGGAACCATCACTTGATATTGCAGGTAGGGTTTGCAAATCTATAATGGTTCCTGGAAGGAAGGTTTTCATTACCAGTATCCACTGTGGCAGGTTGTTGTAAGATGTTTCCCAATTGTCATACATCGACTCTACCGCCTTGCACTTAGCGATCCATGCTTTCTTGTAAGATATAATGTACCTGTATTTTTCAAGAATATGGACAATGATCACCTTTACCTTAAGTGAGGCGTCTCTGTTGACAAGTTCTCTGATGCTATGGCTAACCATTTCTAAACTGAGCTTCCTATGGTCTTGTGCCATAGACGTCGTAGTGCATGTGTGAGACCCATATAGCTTACCGATAACTCATTTTGAGTTCCTTTTTCTCAAGGAAGCTCTGCACTTGAAACTGCAGTCTTAACGAAGAAGTTCTCCCAGCTGATGCGGAGTGCCCGATGGTAGAGATTTGGGTACCCCCAGTCGGTTCATGACTGACTGAGAATTCCCTTCCCGACTTACTGACGGAGTCCGGCTGATGCCCGAGAAATTTCTTTGAATGCCCGACGGCATGATTAACTTGATTGTTGACCTGATGAGTCCCGAGGAATCTTGACGCCTGATGGCATGATCGACCATGTATCACCGGTTACCGTGTGACCAATTCCCCAGCTAGTTGCTGTGCAGCTAGTATTTCAGTTTTCGAATATTTGTTCCCATCAGAGTACCGTGTACTTGTGCAGTTGGAAAATTTCCGGGTTTGTCGGTATTCAACCGTATCACACCTTGATCGGTTGAGAGCCGTTCGCTTCTCACCCAGTCAGGTTCAAGCCGTTTGAATAGGGGCAGCTGTTGCACCCCAAAATTTGACCAACATTTCTTTACCTAGCTTATGTTTCATTTTATTCACATTAGCATTATCATTTGCATTCCATTGACATGTATGCAGGAGATCAAGAGGTTTGATTACCAATTAAGAGCTACAAAAGACTGTGAGGCTAGCTAAGAAGGTTATTCAGATGTTTAAGGATTGATATCCTTGCCAGAGAAGTTAGAAGAGTCTCAGAAAGAGTGGTTGAAACCAAGGTTGTGTGCCTCCTAACTTGAGAGCTGTGGGGAGCTCCTCAGATGATTCTGAAGCCCAGAAGGTGGACCTGAAGCCTTGAGAGAGCTTATGAGATGTATTGAAAGCCATCATGAGGCCTAGATAGGTCATGGTGCAAGATTAAGAAGATCCAGCCATGAGTGGTGCAGTTAGGGTTTGACTAGATCAACCCTAGGTCAACTGATGATTTGAACAAGGTTGAGACCTAATTCAAGAGCCATGTGATCATGGATTGATGCATTGAGATGTTATAAGGATGATTCCAAGGTCAACTCATCATGATTGAAGAGCTTGAGAAGTTTCAAGCTAGGATTTCTAACGCTTGACAGTGTAAAATCCCCTAGTTTGACCCCTATCTTCAAGGCAATTTAGCTCAAGATGTGATTGTCATCTCATCTTACCCCCAACATGAATGTTGTAGAGCTTGCTCTTAGCTTTAATTTGAGTGCTAGAAGTCCTTTATAGGATTTGTAGAGCTCAAGTTATGACTTTGACAAGTTACAGGTCATCTGAGGTATGTGAATCTGGGGCCTTGAAAGTTACCCAACTTACATCAAACTTTTGCCCAAGAAGGATGATTCCTATGAACTTTTGGTCAACATGAATGTTGTTCCTTATCTTCTTAGCGTTTTATAGAGTACTAGAAATCCTTGATAGGATTTGTAGAACTCAAGTTATGGCTTTGACAAGTCAAGGGCATTTTGGTCATTTGGAGATTACAGGTCATTTCAAGTATAAGGCCATAACTCCTATTTCCAAGCTTCAAATGGAAAAATCTTCAACATCAAACTTGTTCAAAATGATTTTTTAATGCTAGTAAGGAGGTCATGAGATGTTGGAAATGCTTGTAGCTCAAAGTTGCAAAAATGACCTAAAATAAGGGCATAAGTTAAGTAAGTCAAAGTTGGAAATTGATATTTTCAACCTACACATCCAAAACATGGCATGTAATATATCATTTTGACTCTAGAAAACATTTTAAAGACAATGGTTTAGCCACATTTTTGATTTGGGATTCAATTCATGGACTTGCTTTGAAAAGCACTTGCTTGCATATTAAGTAACATATGCATAACTCAAAATTGAGGCATGGGAAAGGAACTTGGCAAGCTAAACCCTTCCAAAATGTCACTAGGGGAGAAATTGAAGGAGATTGAGATGAATTTCAAGCTACAAACAGAATTGAGCATGGCATGATAAGTGATTCAAAATCTCATGACATGAGATATGTAAAATCTCATTGGAAGGATCTATAGGGTTCTAGATCATCCAAACTTCATCTATATATTGAGTAGAATGGATCCATGGCAGAGGTTGGTGATCATTGAAGGATTGAGCATAGTTTGGAATTGAATTTTCATAGATTGCAATTGAAATCGGTTTCATCAAATCCCTCAATTTCCTTCCATTTTCTTGATTGAGCCTTCTTCTATGAGTATCAAGGATTAATTCCAGATCATTTCCAAGAAGAATTGGTGGTTAGATCGTGTGTGAGCAAGTGGTTTTCAGCACCTGTAACTCTTCATCGTGTTTCAAGATTGAAGCACTTTCCATTGAATCTTTTGCATACAGAAGCAAGGAGGAGGTTCAATGATCGTGTCCAGAAGATTTGAGAGCTTGAAGTGAAGATTTCGTGCATCTGTTATTCAAGAATTTCCAGGTTTGTAACCTTCTTCCTATAGCATGATTTAGGTAGAATTAGGTTGAATTAAGGTGCTAGATTAGTTGTAGAATGGCATAGGATGGATTTCAGATGGTTAATTGCTGAATTAGAGACAAAATAGGAAGATCACCATTTTCGGTTGAGATTGGGAGATGTTGATTCTTGGGGTTTCAGAGGAAACTATGGGCATGATTTAGTTCGTGGCAAGATTTGGAATGTGTTTCATGTTGTGGCCTCTTGGATTGGAGGCCTTTAGGAAGAACTAGGGTTGAAGGGGACGATCGGAGCTCCATCGGCGGTGGCCGGAGCTGGGCGCGAAGCTCAGAGCTTTGAATTGGAGAAGATGAAGTTCTCACCATTGGATGATGGATTGACCATTGACTGGGAGAAGATCCAAGGGCCACGTTTTAATTCTGAGTTGTGAAGGGTTTCTGAAGGAAACGTTGCGTTTCATTTATTTGGTGCTTTGGGCTTAGTAATCTGAATGTTATCCACACCCCCCAGCAAGCCCAACCCATGTTTTGAACTAAAAATGTTTACTTCCTGCACCGCGCGCTTCATTATTTTTATTTGATTTTCATTTAATTTCCATTTAATTCATGGTTTTTGTAAAATTCATAATAAATTGAATATTAATCCAATCAAATCCATTCTTTTTGCATATTACTCATGATTGAGTCTATTATTTTTTAGAGAAAAAATATTTTCATTTCATATAATTTCTGATTTAATTGGAATTTTGTATTTTAATTGATATTAAAATGTTTATGTTTGATGCATATTTTTGTAGAATTTTGTTTGATCTCATGGTGATGATTCTGAGCCTAATTTTTTGCGTGTGATTAGGTTAGACATGTATGATCCCATAGTATTTTTCTCACATTTTTGTGATGAAAATAAGTGTGCTTTCTAGATTGATATTTAGATGCTTCCTTTTTAGGGTTTTAGGTTGATACCTTAGAATGTAGGATTTAGTTCTAGGTCCAAATTGATGATTTGATCTTTGAAACTAATGTGGTAGAGTCATGATTGACCTTGGTTCCCATAGTAATTTTTGTAGGATTTTACAATTGATTCTAGTATTTTAGTTAGGACTAACTTTAGTGCTAGGTTTTAGGTGATCCTAATTCATTAATTCAACTAGTTTAACTCCTTTAATCCCCTTAGATTAGGGTTTGTGCTTGGTTTGCCTTTGGTTGAGGTTGAAGACAAGTTGAAGACAAGGTGAGGATGCTTGAAGTTGCTTGGAGCTTTGGATTGTTTGTGCTTGAAGGTATCTGATGAAGATTAGGAGATAGGACATAGGGAGAGCCTTGTAGTTAGAATGATTTCTTTCTTAAACATGGAAAGCATCTTGTGCTTCCATTCCTCCCAATGACTAAAGGTCCTTCTCAGATATTCACATCCCTCCTTTGGAAGGATGAGTGGTTTTATCTAGGAAGTAGAACTTTGAGGGAACCAGTCTCTCATAATGATGAACCCTTGCAGGCTTCCTTTGGTTGTCAGTAAGCTGTTTATCATTTCCCCTCATCATGTTCAATCAACTATCTTATGGTTTGAGTATCTTGAAAGATGTTGGGCTTGAGTTTGAAGATGAAGACTTCATTGAAGAATGTGGAAGAGGATGATTCCTTGAGCATTGCCATTGCAGCTGAAGCTTGAAGAGCAAGAATAGCAAGTTGATACTTGAAGATCCAATAAAGACTGAATGAAGAGCTGAGGCTTAAAGAATTGAAGGATGAAGTTGATACTTCTAAGTGATTGAAGATTACCCTAAGAAGCTGAGGCTTGTAGATGAAGAGAACCAATTTGATACTAGCAAAGAAGAGAGAGCTGAAGCTTGAAGACTAAGTTGATACTTATGAAGGGGATTCAATTGAGATTGAGGGTAGAGCTGAGGCTTGAGGACTAAAGGAAGTTGACACTTACACTGATGCACTTGAGAACATGAAGGAATCAAGTTGATACCTGTGGGTAAGAGCAAAGCCTGAGGGTGGGGTTGACTGGAAAGCTGAAGCTTGAAGAAAAAGATTAAGTTGAAACTTATGTTGAAGGGTTGAAACCCGGAGAAGCAAATTGATATTTGTCATGAAAGATGATAGCCTTGAAGGGTAATTGGAGTCTGAAGACTGGATTGCTGCTAGAAGAGCTGAAGCTGGGAATGAGATTGAAAGTAGGAAGCTGTTGATCTGTTGCTTTCTTGTCTGTTTTCTTTTCTGTATTGCTGATGTGCCTTGTTTGACTTGCTTGATGCATTAGAATAAGTCTATGATTAGACTGACTTTTATCTAGGAGCATGATTACACTAGAGGTTGAGTTGCTCCATCTGCTTGTATTGTTACTGTATGGTTTTGCTTGCGAGTATTCGGTAGAGCCCAGCTCCCTTGCCCATGTGGTTTATTTTGCTTGACAGCATTTTATTTCCTTCTGTATGATTACAGTTTACTGTATTTTGCTTGACAGCATTTTATTTTCTTCTGTATGATTATAGTTATTATATCTTGCTTGATAGCATGTTATTTCTTCTGTATGATTGCAGTTATTCATTCTGGCTTGAGGTTGATATGAGCTTGTGGAGGCTGATGCCCCACACATATTTCCTCCCTCACTTGCATTGCATGCATTTTACAGTCGTTTACTGTTTATCTGTTTACTGTTTAAGCTGGTGCTTTATCTGTTTCTGTTTATCATTGACATGATCCCTTAGGACTCTCATTTCCTTTGATAAGGAGGTGATGATAGAACTTTAGGTTGAAACCTATGCATGATAACTTCTAGGAGTTCCCTGTTTCAAACCTCAACTATAGGATGAATCCTTGGCATGACAACAGTAGGACTTGATAGTCTCCCCGTAGTTGAGCCTTTCTCTTCTCATCTCAAAACAGCTTAAGATATAGTAATCATGAATGATTTCTTTTGTACGTTACGAGCCTTAAGCTATCTGAGAAAGAATTGTTGGAGAGCTTCTTTCCAACAGTCTGGATGTTTAGTATGGCACCCTTTGGGTGACATGCGACGCATTCACTCTCAGGTCATAGTCTTTAGTGCGATTGAAATTGCAAACACAATAAAAAACACTTCTTCCGTAAAAGACATAAAACAAACTTCAAACCTTTTTGCCCCGTGGGCCCATAATTCAAAGGAAACTTTTCTGAAGAAAAGAGTGTCGTTAAACTTCAGCGCCACCGCAAACAGGCTTTGTCCCTGACTGCTGGAACTGCTGTTTAACCCTACTCGATAAAACAGATGAATTTGAATCCCCGTAATCCGTAGTATCCCGAACTACGTAAGCTCTGATCTCTCATACCTGTTGAGAGTACGTAGGCACAATACTGACGTATTGGCGAGCCACCTTCCCCGTAACCCGTCGTAGGTCGAACTACGTTGACTCTGATTTCTCATTCTTTGATGAGAATACGTAGGCATAAAGCGCGACGCTTTGCCGAGTCATTTTCTTTTCTGTTTAAGCCAGCCTTGATAGGTAGATAGATAAACCAACTCGTCCAGTAAACACAACAAGCGTGGATCCCGTCGAGTACGACGAACGTGAGGGGTGCTAATACCTTCCCCTCGCGTAACCGACTCCCGAACCCAGACAACGGTTGCGATGACCTTGTCTTATACCTATTCGTCAGGTTTTTCCGATCGTTTCCTTTCCCGTTCTGAGGGATAAATAACGAAAGGTGGTGACTCTTCTGTTTTGCCGGCACCTTATTTTCGCGGAAGCGACATAGTGCTCCGGACTTCTATCTGTCACCATGAGTACTTTGAGGAAGACTGTTGTGTATAAGTTGCCTACCCCTGATGTGACTTCTCTGTTGGGTCTAATTTCCCTAGCTGATGATGATGTGAAAAGAAGTTTTAGAAAGAGTTATGGGAGACTACTGAGTTTGGTTTGCAGACCAACCACATACGAGCTGAATGGGTTATACACATTGATGCAGTTATATGATCCCTCCTTGAGGTGTTTTATGTTCCAGGACTTCATTTTGGCTCCGACCATGGAGGAGTACGCTGAGTTTCTAGAGTTGCCAGTTCAGAACAGAGTGCCCTTCATTCATTTTGATGCTAAGCCTAAGCTGGAAGACTTAGCTGTTCCCTTGCATATGGATCCTGCAGAGTTGTTGTTGACTTCCTGGCATGGAGTTTCTGGGTTCTCTCTCAAATTTTTGGTGGGCAAAGCTCAAGAATATGCCAAAAGTGGTTGCTGGATTGTGTTTAACGATGTTCTTGCTTTGTGCAACTATGGGATTATACTGTTCCCTAATCTGCCTGAGTTCGTTGATTTGGATGCATTCCACTTGTTTGATGTAGGCAACCCGGTGCCTGCCTTGATTGGAGACTTCTATCATTCCTTGCATTATAAGAATGAAAATAGGAGGGGGAAAATGTCCATTGTTGTGTACCTTTGTTGAATATGTGGTTTGAGAGTCACATGCCCAAGAAGGGTCCTTTTGTGGAGTCTGCAGATACAGCTGAATGGTCCGAGCGTCTAATGGGACTTTCTTCAGAAGACATTGTCTGGTTCGATAGAGATTTATTGGGGTCAGAGATTATCTGCAGTTGCGCCGGGTTTCCCAACGTTCCTTTGATTGGAAGGAAGGGATGTATTAACTACAACCCATCTTTGTTGGTTCGACAGTTAGGGTATGCTTTGAAGAGTCCACCGAAGGAGGAAGAAATACAGGAATCTCTGTATTTCACTGGTGACCTGAGTGGAGAATTATTGGCTAAGCTTCAGCACGCTTGGAATCATATTTGCAGAAGAGGGAAACCATTACTAGTTAAGAATGATTGTCAAGCCTATATGCCATACAAGATGTGGATTCAAGAGAGGGTAAGACAGGCGCAGATGCCTTTTCCAGCAGTATCACGTCCCGTTCCCATTCCAGTTGAGGAACCGACTACCGTGGCTATTGAGGTCTATGAACAGGTAGTAAAAGAAAAAGAAGACTTGATAAAGATCAATGAAGAGTTAGAGAAGGAATTGGCTCAAATCCGGAGTGAGAAGAACAAAGCTGTGTATTCCTTCCAGCAGCAGACTGAGTTGGTAAACAGGTTAGGTGCTGAACTGACAGAAGAGACAAAGAAACGTGAACGCCTGGGAAAAGAATTCAGAAGCTCTCATGATATGTTAGAGTCCAAGAAGAAGTCACTTGATGCCGCCTACCGGGAAATCTCTTCGTGCAACAGAACGTGGAATGCTACGCTAATCAACAACAAAAAGAGGGAAGACAAATTGAAACAGCAAATTTCTGAACTCGAAGATCAGTTGAAGGCTAGCAAGAGAAAGTATGAAGAGGAGGTTATGACAAGATATAGTCTTCAGAACTCATTGAACAAGGCTGTTGAGCGCAAGAAGGAGGATATGTCTCAGAAGCGGAAGCTAGATGACCGCTTCGGAGAAGGGGCATGGGAGGAATCTGTTGGTGATTTACGACGTGTTCTCAAGCAAAGAGATTTACTTGTCGAGGGATTGCTTACTCAACCAAGTCATCCCGAGACTTAGAGATTATTAGAGGAGTACCAGGCGTACGGTCACACTTGACTATCTCATGTATTGATATGTATGCTTTATTTGCATTGTGCTGGCCATCACCAGGATTGTTGGTTGAGGTCATGCCTTCTTATTGTACGCTCATTAATATTGTATTCCTGGCTTGATGGGATTTTCTGCAATATATGAGATGTTTTCTATGATTGGGTTTCGAGCTTCTTATTGCTATCACCGTCACCGCACTGGCACATTGGCACTAGAATTGGGGAGAGATATTCCCTAATGCACAAACACATGTTGCATTTGCATACACATTCATATTGCATTACCAGGTAATTATTGAACTGTATCTCATTTCCTGCATCTCTCCAGGTTTTTCCAGGATTGAAAGTCAACGTCCTCACCGATACTCTACTCGTACCAATTGCAAAAGAGTTATGGACCAGATGCAAAGCGAGATGCAGGAGATGCGTGAAAAGCTGGCGTTGTTCATGCAGACGATGGAGACAATTGTGAAAGGGCAGGAAAACTTGCAAACTTTGGTGCAGCCATTGCTGGCGAGGAATGCCGAGAATGGAAACGAAGACCACAACTCTGCACGTGTTGACACCATTCATGGGGATGGTACTCCTACGCCGGTAGCTCCACCTGTGGTGAATATACCTGTTGTGAATGTAAACAATGGTGCTGGTGCCGGGAATGGTAATATAGGAATCGGTAATGAGACCGTCATTAACAATGTTGGATTCGGAGACTCCAATCTGGGCGGTGATAACAATGGAGGTAATGGCTTTGGTAACAACGGATTCGGCTATAACGACCAGGGGTTTGATTATGTCAACCAAGATGGGAAATTTGGATTCAACGCTCAGGGTTTCGGATATGATGGTTTTGTCAATGCTAATCAGGCCTATGGGGGATTCGGTAACGGAAATGGTGCTGGAATGATGTCTTTTGGACCTGCCGGGGTCGCTCAAGGGTATGGTAACAGAGGACGGGGCCCTATGATGAATCAGACTAGATTTGGTCGTAACAATGGGTATGATGGGTATGGAAATGAGAATGTTAATTGGATGGAAGACCAACAAGAAGATGCCTTCTCTGGTAGGGGTATGGATGGACCTGTGGATCCTGTTCAGAGGATCAAAATGCTTGAGGAACAAATGAAGGGTGTAGTGAATCAGAATACTTCTGGTTTAGATATGACCACGATGGGATTGGTGCCTGGCCTAAGGGTACCGCTGAAGTTTAAAGCTCCCACCTTTGATAAATATAAGGAAGACACTTGTCCGAAGGTGCATGTTCGCTCTTACTATAGACGGATGTCCGCTTACTCGAATGATGAAAGAATGTTGATGCATTTCTTCCAAGACAGTCTATCTGGACCGTCACTTAAGTGGTATATGGGGTTGGAGCCCACTCAGATCAAAACATGGAAGCAACTGGCTGAGGCGTTTGTGACGCATTACAAGTATAACAGTGACCTGGCACCGAACAGGGTCCAGCTGCAAGGCTTGTCACAGAAAACTGGGGAGAGTTTCAAAGAATATGCGCAAAGGTGGCGCGACATGGCGGCCAGAGTGCATCCTCCTCTAGTGGAGAAGGAAATGAATGATATGTTCATTGGAACATTCACGGGGATATTCTACGAGAAGTTGTTTCCTGTTGCGTTGGGCAGTTTCTCTGATCTGATCTTGATGGGTGAAATGATTGAGAATAGTATTAAGGTGGGAAGGTTCCAAGCTGGGGAGTCTACTTCGTCGGGAGGTAATAGAAAAGCATTTGGGGGTCGACGTCAAGGTGATTCTAGTGCAATGTTTGGTGGCCGGGGCAGAGGCAGAGGAAGACACCAGTATAATCAGCCACAGCAGATAGCGAGTGTCACGATTCCGATTCCTCAACAGAGACAACAACAACAACCGCAGCAACAACAGTAGCAGCCACAGCAGCAGCAGGGGCAGAATGCTGGCCAAAGAAGATTTCCGAATGCGAAGCCGAAAAGAGTGTTTGAAGCGCCTCCTTCCACGTACGCGGAACTCTTTCAGACACTGTTGGGGCTGAGTTTGGTTGAAAAGAGGACCTTGGCACCGCCCATGGGACCAACCCTTCCTTATGGGTATGATGTTAACAAACATTGTGACTTCCACTCCGGGGCACCCGGGCATGACATAGAGGCCTGTCACGCGTTTAAACATAAGGTGCAGGATCTACTGGATAGCAAGGCCATAAATTTTGGACAAGCGGGTCCGAATATAGTACAACAGCCTATGCCCAACCATAGGGCAAATGCTATTTTGACTGAGGAGGGTTTGAACCTGATCATGAATGTTGATGAACTGAAAACACCGTTGTGTGAAGTAAAGAGCAGGTTATTGAAAGGAGGTGTGTATCCGGGCTGCGATGAGTTTTGTCTAGAATGTTGGACCCAAGCTGGGGGTTGTGCTGAATTGAAGAAGGGTATTCAGACCTTGATAGATGAAGGCACGTTGCAATTTGATAGAACGGCAGTTGAGAAACCTGCAGAGGTATTAGCTGATGAGCAAAGTGATGTTGCTACGGTGACAATTCCACGGAAAACGATAACTATAACAGCGCCAGCCAGGCGGCCGACGATCACTATTACAAAGGCAGGGTCAATCCCTTATGAGAGCACCAAGGCAGTACCATGGACTTATGGGCTGGAAGCATATTGTGATGGGGAGAAAATCGATATCAGTAAACGACCAGCTGGGGTTATGGACAATGTCGTCGGGACTGGAGGAATGACGAGGAGCGAGAGATTTTTTATATCGCCTGAGGTAGAGGCTGAACGATTGGCAAAAGGTAAAGGTAAAGTGAATGAGAATGTTCCAGTGCAGAGGAACGAAAAAGAAACGTCACTGAAAGATGTAGAAGAGTTTATGCGTCTTAACCGTAAGAGTGGCTATAAAATTGTTGAGCACCTTCAATAGACGCCGTCGAAGATATCCATATTGTTGCTGTTATTGTGTTCCGAAGCTCATAGGAATTCGTTATTGAAAATTTTGGACACGTCGTTCGTACCCCAAGATGTTTCTGTGAATCAGTTGGAGGGGGTGATGGCGCACGTGAATGCAGGCCATAGTATGGGATTTACGGATTTTGATTTGACCCCGAGGGGAAGAGAGCATAATATGGCGTTGCACGTCTCAGTTGAATGCAAGGGCACGGTCATGTCCCATGTGCTGGTAGATACCGAGTCTTCCTTGAATGTGCTCCCAAAGAAAGCAATGATGAAATTGGATATCAGGGGGATCATTTGTACGCCTAGTGACTTGGTGGTCAGGACATTTGATGGTACACGAAGGTCAGTCTTTGGGTCTATAACTTTGCCTCTGCAAGTGGGGCCGAAGGTTTTTGAAACTGAATTTTATATTATGGACATCCAGCCAGCATATAGTTGTCTTCTTGGACGACCATGGATCCATGGTGCTGGGGCAGTCACATCTACCTTACACCAAAAGTTGAAGTACATGGTAGGGGACAGTGTGGTCACAGTTAGTGGAGAGGAGGATATACTGGTCAGCCATTTGTCATCATTCAAGTACGTGGAAGTCGACGGCGAAATCCATGAAACACCCTGTCAAGCCTTTGAGGGGTTGCACATTAAAGACAAAGTTCCAGGGCCGAGTAAAGCATCAGAGGTGGCAGTGTCGTCATACAAAGAGGCTCAGGCTCTGGTGAAGACCAGCGAGACTAAGGGCTGGGGAAAGGTTTTGGATATTCCCGTGAAAATGGACAGATTTGGGCTTGGATATCAACCTTCGTCATCAACGCCTACTGCAGGGGCACCCCGGTTCAAAGGACCGATAACAATTACGGCTGGCGGGGTATATCACGAGACCATCAACGCTGTTTCAGATTCTGAAGAGGGAGACAGCGACTGCGACATGGACGCCTGGATTCAGCCGAGCGTGCCAGGACAAGGGCTTTGCAATTGGTCTATTCAGGAGATTGTTCCTGTGACAACTAAACAGTAATGCTTTATTTTCTTAATTGTTGAACAATCCGGTGTCCTACCCGGGGCATCGTGATTTTGCTTAGGGCCATTCTGTTATGTACATTGCACTGTTTAATCGTTAAATAAAAGGCATTTTTCATGTACAAATATTGTGATCTCTGTTTTTCCTGTTTTTATTTTTACAATAAAATGGCAGCGTGGTTATTTGCTTTGTATGTGTTTTGAAGCATTTAACCATTTCCTTTGCAGGATTACTATTTCAAATGACATCTATGAACTGCCTATGACTCACTTCGACTTTGAGCACCCGGTATTTCAGGCCGAAGAAGAGATTGTTGAAGATGGCGATGTTCCAGAGGAGTTGTCTTGGTTGGTAATACAAGAAGAAAGAATCATTCTGCCTCATGAAGAAGTTATTGAGATCGTCAATCTGGGGTCGGAAGGGGTTGAAAGGAATATCCGTATAGGGGCCGCGCTGCAGAGCGACGTCAAGCGAAGATTGGTTGAAATGCTCAAAGAGTATAGTGATATTTTTGCTTGGTCGTATGAGGATATGCCTGGGCTGGATACGAATATGGTTGTGCACCGTCTGCCGCTAAAAGAAGAATGCCCGCCGGTTAAGCAGAAGCTCCGAAGAACTAGACCGGACATGGCTGTGAAGATCAAGGAGGAGGTTCAAAAGCAATGGGATGCTGGTTTCCTAGCTGTTACGAAATATCCCTCATGGGTCGCTAATATTGTGCCAGTGCCAAAGAAAGACGGTAAAGTGAGGATGTGCGTAGATTACTGTGATCTGAACAAAGCGAGCCCGAAAGATGATTTTCCACTTCCTCACATCGATGTGCTGGTCGATAACACTGCTCAATTCTCCATATTCTCCTTCATGGATAGCTTCTCGGGCTATAATCAGATTAAAATGGCGCCAGAAGACATGGAGAAGACTACCTTCATTACGCCCTGGGGAACATTTTGTTACAAAGTGATGCCCTTCAGATTGAAGAATGCTGGGGCAACATATCAGCGTGCAATGACGACTCTCTTTCATGACATGATGCATAAAGAGATCGAAGTTTATATTGATGATATGATTGCCAAACCCCAGACGGAGGAAGAACATTTGGTGAATCTGCTGAAACTATTCAAGAGGCTTAGGAAGTTCAGGCTGAGACTGAACCCTAACAAGTGCACCTTCGGGGTGAGATCGGGTAAACTGCTGGGGTTTATCGTGAGCGAAAAAGGAATAGAGGTTGATCCTGCGAAAATAAAAGCAATACAAGAAATGCCGACGCCTAAAACAGAAAAAGAAGTACGCGGGTTTTTAGGGAGGTTGAACTACATCGCTCGGTTCATATCTCACCTAACAGCTACGTATGAGCCATTATTCAAGCTATTAAAAAAAGACCAGGCTGTAACATGGAATGAAAATTGTCAAAAGGCGTTCGATAAAATAAAACAGTATTTGGAGGAGCCTCCTATTTTGATACCTCCAGTGGCAGGGAGACCCTTGATTATGTATTTGACGGTTCTTGAGGGGAGTATGGGTTGTGTTCTCGGTCAACATGACGAGACAGGGCGTAAAGAGCATGCGATATACTACCTGAGTAAGAAGTTTACTGACTGTGAGTCTCGATACTCAATGCTCGAAAAAACTTGTTGTGCGCTAGCCTGAGCCGCCAAGCGTTTGCGGCAGTACATGCTAAATCATACAACCATGCTCATTTCGAAGATAGACCCTATCAAATACGTATTTGAAAAGCAGGCACTATCTGGGAGAATTGCCCGTTGGCAGATGGTTTTGACCGAATATGACATCCAGTATGTTTCACAGAAGGCTATAAAGGGGAGCATGTTATCGGAGTATCTTGCTAAGCAGCCTATTGAGGACTACCAATCGATGAGGTTTGATTTTCCTAATGAGGATATCATGTACCTGAAGATGAAAGATTGGGAAGAACCGTTGCCGGATGAAGGACCAAAGGCAGATTCCAGGTGGCAGTTGATCTTTGACGGAGCTGTAAACTCCTATGGTAGCGGAATAGGGGCAATCATCACTACTCCACATGGGTCGCACATCCCATTTACTGCTCGATTGAACTTTCCGGTTACCAATAATGAAGCTGAATACGAAGCTTGCATCATGGGGCTTGAAGAAGCCATTGATTTACGAATCAAAAATCTGGATGTATACGGAGACTCAATTTGATACCGTACATGAATTATGCAAGGAGATTGTTGTCGTTCTTTGACAAGGTTGAATTGCATCATGTGCCGCGAGCAGAAAATCAGATGGCTGACGTCCTGGCTACATTGTCTTCCATGTATAAAGTTAACTTCTGGAACGAAGCTCCCAGGATTGTTACCTCTCGGCTTGATAGGCCCACATTTATATTTGCTATTGACGAAGCATCTGATGGTAAACCCTGGTATTTTGACATCCAGAATTTCCTGAAGAACAAGGAGTATCCGGCTGGGGCATCCAGTCGTGATCAGAAGACTCTCAGGAGATTGGCTGGTAATTTCTATCTAAATCCGGACGATGTCCTGTACAAAAGGAATCATGACTTGGTGTTGCTACGCTGTGTAGACGAGAAAGAGGCGAAGTTGCTTATGGAGGAAATACATGAGGGTACGTTTGGTACACATGCTGGTGGGCATGCTATGATGAGAAAGCTGCTGCAGGCAGGTTATTACTGGCTAATTATGGAAACTGACTATTTCAAGTTTGCGAAGAGGTGTCATAAGTGTCAGATCTATGCGGATAAGATCCATGTGCCTCCGAGTCCTCTGAACGTGATGTCATCACCATGGCCATTCTCGATGTGGGGAATTGATATGATTGGAAAGATTGAGCCGACGACATCTAACAGACACCGGTTTATTTTGGTAGCAATCGATTATTTTACCAAATGGGTGGAAGCGGCATCATATGCTAATGTGACCAAGCAGGTGGTGGCCAGGTTTATCAAACGAGATATCATTTGCAGATATGGAATCCCTGAGCGGATTATTACCGATAACGGTTCGAACTTAAATAACAAAATGATGAAAGAGCTGTGTCAGAATTTTAAGATTGAACATCACAACTCTTCTCCTTACCGGCCCAAGATGAATGGCGCTGTCGAAGCGGCCAATAAGAACATGAAGAAGATTGTTCAGAAGATGGTGGTGACCTATAAGGACTGGCACGAGATGCTACCTTTCGCTTTGCACGGTTATCGTACGACGGTACGTACATCAACCGGGGCAACCCCGTTCTCGTTGGTATACGGAATGGAAGCGGTGTTACCACTGGAAGTTGAGATTCCTTCCCTGAGGGTATTACGAGATGTCCAACTTGACGAGGCAGAATGGGTGAAAGACAGGTTGAACCAGCTGAGTTTAATGGATGAGAATCGGCTAGCTTCTCTAGCGTACGGTCGGTTGTACCAGAGCCGGATGAAGAAAGCGTATGATAAGAAGATACATCCTCGGAGCTTTCAGACGGGCGACCTTGTGCTGAAGAGGATTCTCCCGCCACAGGCAGATCACAGGGGCAAGTGGACTCCCAATTACGAAGGGCCGTACATTGTCAAAAAAGTCTTTTCAGGAGGAGCTTTGTTGCTGTCCACCATGGACGGTGAAGACTTTACGTCGCCTGTGAATTCGGACGCAGTTAAAAAATACTTTACTTAAAATTGACCCGCTGGACAAAAAAAAAAGAGTCCAGGCAAAAATGGGGCATCCTGGCAAACCAAAAACAAAATAAAAAGGTTCGGGCAAAAATTAGGGATAAAATTAAAAAGATGTACACCCGCGAAGTCGAAAACCTACACTGGGCGGCTTCGGCAAAAAAGGGTATCCCGGGGAACTGAAAACCCGCAAAGGGCGGTTCACGCAAAAGTTAGGGATTTAAAAAGCAAATGACTGCGGTCCGAATTTGATACTGCATTGCTTGGTGGTTGGGAGAATACTTTGGGGATTCGTTCATCAGATACAATCTCTTCAGAAGTTTGAATACCGGGAAAGCGCCAGAGTCAGGCGAGTCATAGGAGGATCAGCTCATGATGTTTGTCTGCATCACGTTGCCGACATATGCGCAAATTTGATTTGTCATTGTATTTATGCTTCCTGTGCATACTTGTATATTTCTTGTGCGTAACTTCCTCTTTTCAGGAGTTACATCCAGTGTACAAAACTCTGCCCATTCAAGGGCCCAATCAATAAAACATGTTATTCAGTATTTGAGGCTTGTTCTTTACTGTTTTGTATGTGAGAAGCGCCAATGTTTTGATAAAACTCGCAGTTGCATAACGTTGCTGGCCCTTGCCAATAATTGCTAAAACTTCGAATTGACTGAAAATGATGTCACTAACGCTAACTTGAATAGATTTGATTGTATAGACTCGTTTTGTCTCGTTTGTGGTGTTGCAGGGTTCTTGCCCATGTGAAGTGGACGATCAGAAAATTGTAGTCCTAACCAGAGGCTCGTGACGAAAAGACTTGAGCATTATGTGAAGTGAATCCCCATGTAGGTCGCGCTTCATTCCCTGAAGCTGAGATGACACTGTTCTTTACTGAAGAAGGATCAATTTCCCCAGCTAGTCGCAGCTTATCCAAAGGATATTCTCCAGTAGGTCAAGGTTAATGCTCGCCACAGGATGTCTATTCTCAGTCCCGAGTCTATAAACTGTAGCCAGATGGTTTACTTTTCCCAGCAGGGTCGTTTACCCTCAGTAGAGTTTGATAACTCTAAAGTTTGTATCTGTATTCAGACAGTGGTGTTTCTCCAAAAGGATTCTTCGTCCTCAGCGGAGTTGTTTAGTTTTCAGTGGATTGATCATTCCAGAGTTGTAAACTGTGCCCAGACAGTTCATTATTCCCAGTAGGGTTGTTTGTTCTCCCCCAGCGGAGTCACTCCCTGTTTCCCGCGGAGTTGGTTAATATCCCCCGAGAGAGTCGTTTCTTCCCCATTGGAGTTTCCTCTCCCCAGCAGGTGTTATTCTTTCCTCCCAGTGGGAATTGAAGGTTTTAAAGTCTCCCCGACAGAGTTTGTTGTATGTCCTGGCATTTATTTTTCCGGAATACTTGGTGGTACCCGTTCCTTCCCCAGCAAGGTGGTGTTTGTCCTCAGCATCCGTGTTGAAGCAAGTTTATCAGAGCTTTTCCCAGCAGCCGGAACCTGCATTTGCATTTGAATGCATTATCATATTTGCATCTACCCAAACGCGTAGCATTTCCATGCTGTATGGAGCATTACGCCATTGTCAAACATGCGCATTGTGGAACATAAGTCCGGTTGGTTAACCTTTTGCTTTCATGTGTGTTTCTCAACAGGAGTATGGAGTTCTAAAGCTCAGATGTCTTTTTAAACAATCAAGGTCTTGCCGTGTGACGTAGGATGATGTGATTCAGTTTATTATCATCCTCACAGAGTTACTGATTGAGGTTTCCTCGTATCCGGTCAGCGGACTGTTTTGTCAAGTTTGTTGCTGCAGTAGCATCTCAAGGTTCCATGAATCAAAATTTCAGAAGTGGTCGCTTGTTGTCAGAACAGGTGTCGGTCATTGGTTTTCAGAATATCCCCAACTATGTTGATAGAATTTATTCGTGTTGACGAATTATTTCCCCGTGTTGACAGGATATGGAGTCCTGTTGAGAACCAAGAATCAATTTCCCCGTGGTGACGGAATAGGGAGTCCTGTTGAGGACCAAGATTGATTTCTCCGTGGTGACGAAATGTGGAGTCCTAATGAGGACAAGTTTTATTCCTCCGTGTTGACGGAATGTGCGTCCTGATGAGGACAACTTATGCTTATGTAGATAGGATTTCTTCGTGCTGAAGAAATGTGAGTTCAGATATGTACAAGAATGGTATTCCTATGATGATAGGATTTATTCGTGTTGATGAATCTATTTTTCCTCGTGTTGATGAGACGTGAGTCCTGACATGGACAATTTATTCCTATGTTGATAGGAGTCCCTCGTGTTGATAAGACGCTAACAAGATGTCATCCCCTTGTGTTGACAAGATGCTGACAACTCATCCCCAACGAAAGCGCCGGGATTTATCCGTGTTGACGGAATGGGGAGTCCTGATGAGGACAAGTTTGATTTCTCCGTGTTGACGGAATAAGGAGTCCTGATGAGGGCAAGTTTTATTCCTATGACTGATAACACAAAATCATATAGATATTTTTATGCATAATTCAACTAAAGTTTAACCGTTTTCGATCCGATTGCGGGTTATTTCCGTGTTATTTGTCTGATGTTTTGCAGGTATTCAACGATCACGTCTAAACAAGGCAACATGAAGAAAAGAAGCAATCTCAGATGAAATATGGACGAAAAAGGAGTGAAAACACAATGAAAAGCGCAGGAAGCTGTTTTTGCTGATGTGACGACCGTCACAGCTCCATGACGACCGTCACACGGGTGACGACCGTCACACCTTGTGACGACCGTCATGCAGGCAAAAACGCCCCACTTCAATTACACGTTAAAGAATCAGTTCCAATTCCCACAGAGTGGACCATGACTCCCTAAATTATCTGCCTCAAAGTCCATCATCTCCAAGGATAACCGTTGGAATTCCACTTCTATAAAAAGGCAAGAAAGGGACTTCAGAAAGGGTGCTGCATTCATACAACGAAGTGCTGTCAAATTTATTTTCCAAAGCATATTTTCCAGCAATATTCTTATTTGTTTCTCTTTACCTTTCCTGTATTCCATTTTTCATTCTTCTATAATTTCTACTTGTACTGTACGATCAAATTGGCATTAGAGATCAGAATCCTGCCAACATCTGTGGAGGATCTGCCCAAAGGCCAATTGGCATATTTACAGGTTTCTCATTTCAATCGATTCCAGTTTTATTATAATGCAAATCATTATTTATTATTTTTATTTATATTTTATCTTTCCCAAATCCATGTCTAGCTAAACTTAGGTAATCGATATGTAGTAATAATTCGAATGGGATTTGATAACAACTGGTTGAAAAACTTTCTTTTCAAAAAAAGTAATTTATGGTCTGAGTGTTTAAAATTGATTCACTGAATAAACTTCGTCGCGAAAGCGAGAACTTATTTAAAAGTAGTTTTGCCACGAAAGTGGGAAATTAATTAAGATACGAACCAACAAGCGAAAGCTGCGGTAAGGTCAGATAGTAAACACTAGTCATTCATTTTAATAACAGCGAAAGCACTTTAAAATGAATTAGAACTTAGAGATTTCCAAAAAGTAATTTTAACCCCGAACGGGATACGAAAGTGTACGTTTGGCCCTTAGGATTATGATTAGCGTCAATAACCATTGTGAGGCGAGAGTCTTCAAATCACCATTTTCTGCTTAAATAAACTTTGAAAATTATTTCATACACCAGTAACTTATCAAATCCCTGAAGAACACACTTACTACGTATCGATTCAATCAATTATAATCTAAATAGTATTCTTAGTCCCCTTTTAGTGACAATCTTATTCCCTTAAACATATTCTACCTAGCTAAACATAGTAACTCCCGAGAACACTAGTTTGATTACGAGTCCCTGTGGGATCGATATCTATTATTACTACGCGATAGACTGTGCACTTGCAGTTAGGTTGTATTAGACATAGAAAGTCGCGATCAAGTTTTTGGCGCCGTTGCCGGGGACCCGTTTAGTCAATAGTGTAACCTTCTGTTACGCCGTATAGACTAGGTTAACAATTTTCATTTTTCCGTTACTAGTTCTGTCGATTGTATGCCAAGAAATTGCCCGCAAGGCGATATCGTAAAACCTTCAGTCGCAGAACTAGAACGCTTCTTACATCTAAGAAGTAGAATCATTGAGTACCAACTCAAACAACTCAAACATAACACTCCCGAACCTCTCACTCCCATTCCCAAATCAGAAGAAGAAGAACCAGAGATGGCTGAAGGACCTCCAAACAAACCGCTGAAGGCGTACGCTACACCATCTCAGATGGAGCCTAGAAGTAGCATTGTTGCCCCAGCTATTACCCGAAATGATTTTGAGCTGAAACCATCATTGCTGTCGGCTGTACAGCAAAACCAATTCTCAGGAAACGCAACTGAGGATCCGAACGAACATCTAACGAAGTTTGTACAATATGCAGACACAGTGAAAGCAAATGGAGTAACTCCAGACGCGATAAGACTTCGTCTTTTCCCATTCTCTCTTAGAGACAGAGCGTGGACATGGTTACAATCGCTACCGTCCAACTCCGTTACGACGTGGGAGCAATTGAAGAACGTCTTCTTAGCGAGATATTTTCCGCCAAGCAAAACTGCTATGCTTAGAGCTCAAATCAACGGATTTCGACAGAAAGATACTGAATCTCTTTACGAAGCATGGGAACGATTCAAAGACATGATGAGAACATGTCCTCACCACGGTCTAGAAGACTGGGTGACAATCCATACTTTCTATAATGGGCTTCTATACAATACTAGATTGACAATAGACGCTGCCGCGGGCGGTGCACTTATGGATAAGCCATACGACGAAGCATATCAATTAATAGAAAACATATCACAAAACCATTGCCAATAGGGAGGTGAACGCACTCCAACTGAGAAAACCACAGCGAAAGGTGGGATGTACGAGATCAGCAGCCTTGAAAAGTTCAACGCTAAAGTAGATGCTCTAACACAGAAGATCGATAGTCTGACCGTTAACCCCACTGCAACTGTCGCTGCAGTAACTCCAAATTGCGAGTTATGCGGAAGCACCACTCATAATGCACCCGAATGCCCATTGCTAGCCGGAATACCACCAGACCAGGTAAATTATGCTCAAGGAAATCCCTACGCAAATACCTACAACCCAGGTTGGCGAAATCATCCAAACTTTTCTTACAAAAGCGAAAATGCATTGCAAATGCCTACTGCTCCGCCAGGATATCAGAAACCTGCTGCTCAGAATGCACCTAGGAAATCAAACCTCGAGTTGATGATGGAAAAGTTCATAGCTACTCAAGCTCAAACAAACAAAGAATTCCTGAATCAAAACATACACACTAGCGAGCAAATTAAACAGTTGACAGGAAAAGTAGACGCTTTAGCCACCCACAACAAAATGTTAGAAACTCAGATATCACAAGTGGCTCAACAACAAGCCTCTGCTGCCGCAACTGCTGGCACATTTCCTGGACAACCCGAACAGAATCCAAAAGGCCAAGCAAATGATGTAATACTAAGAAGTGGAAAAGAATTGGACGAACCGATCGATCCGAGGACCGAAAACTCAGCCATGCAACAAAAACCAACTGAACAAGCAGAAAAGGAATCCGAGTTAGAGAAGAAGGAAGACAACGAGAAGGAGGATATCGCAAGTGAAAAAACTCAAGCACCTCCAGCGCCATATAAACCACCTATCCCTTATCCGCAAAGACTAATAAACTCTAAAACTTCAGGACAGTTTAAGAAATTTGTAGAGCTCCTTAAACAGCTGAATATTACTATTCCTTTTACAGAAGCGATAACTCAAATGTCGTCATACGCTAAATTTCTCAAAGAGATCCTGTCGAATAAGAGAAAAATCGAGGATAATGAAACAGTTACACTTACTGCAGAGTGTAGCGCTATTATTCAAAACCGCATGCCTCCTAAATTAAAAGACCCAGGTAGTTTCTCCATACCCTGCGTCATAGGAAAGTTCGTAATAGACAAAGCTCTATGCGATTTAGGATCCAGTATCAGTGTTATGCCCTTATCTATATGCAAAAAGCTGAATATGGGAGACCTCAGACCAACCAAAATGTCCGTACAATTAGCTGACAGATCAGTAAAATACCCAGTCAGAATACTGGAAAACGTTCCAGTACGCATAGGACAATTCTACATTCCAACCGACTTCATAATCATGGACATCAAGGAGGACACTGTAACCCCAATTATCCTAGGAAGACCGTTCCTAGCTACAGCCAGAGCTATTATAGACGTGAAGAAAGGAAGGCTAACATTCGAAGTAGGAGAAGAGAAGATAGAGTTCATTCTCACCAAGTTCTTACAAGCACCAGCAATAGACGATACCTGCTATTTAGTGGACGAAATTGACGAATGCATAAGAGAACTTGAAAATGAAGAGACCACGTATTCAAAAATAATAAAGATTCAAATACCCGATATTTCTGAAGACGATAATTGACGTAAACCGTATAAAGACGACAGCCTAAGCGAAAGCTTAACACTGACCCCAAACCATATGCCAGGTCCGAAGAACCCATCTTTAGAACTCAAAACACTACCCAAAAACCTTAGATATGAATTTCTAGACGATGAACTAAAAAGACCAGTGATAGTCAACGCTGACTTAGGACAACCAGAAACCGAAAAGCTATTAGAAGTCCTAAAGAAGTACCCCACTGTGTTAGGCTATAACATAAGCGATCTAAAAGGTATAAGCCCTTCGATCTGTATGCATCGAATTACAATAGAGGAAGACTCTAAAACCTCTCGAGAGCATCAGAGAAGACTGAACCCCATCCTGAGCACTGTAGTCAGAGATGAAGTAAAGAAATTGCTAGATGCAGGAATCATCTATCCGATCTCCGATAGTGAATGGGTCAGCCCAGTTCATGTCGTACCGAAGAAAGGAGGAGTCACAGTAGTTAAAAACGAAAAAGGTGAATCAATAACAAAAAGAGTCGTGACTGGAAGCAGGATGTGCATTGACTATAGAAAGCTTAACAAGGCTACGCGCAAAGATCACTTCCCGTTACCCTTCATAGACCAAATGTTGGAAAGATTAGCCAAACACTCATACTTCTGCTATCTAGATGGTTACTCAGGATTCTTCCAAATTCCCATCCATCCTGATGACCAAGAAAAGACTACATTCACCCGTCCTTATGGTACTTTTGCTTACCGCCGAATGCCGTTCGGACTCTGTAATGCTCCAGCAACCTTCCAAAGATGCATGATGGCAATCTTCGCAGATTTCATAGACGACATCATGGAAGTATTTATGGACGATTTCTCGGTATGTGGACAAAGTTTCGAAGGATGCCTACAAAACTTAGAAATGGTATTAGAACGTTGCGTAAAAGTAAACCTCGTCCTAAATTGGGAAAAATGCCATTTTATGGTCCGACAAGGAATAGTTCTAGGACACGTCATATCAGATAGAGGAATCGAGGTAGACAAAGCTAAAATAGAGATTATAAAAGATCTCCAACCTCCAAAATCCGTACGAGAAATACGGAGTTTTCTAGGACATGCCGGTTTCTACAGAAGATTTATAAAAGATTTTTTGAAAATCACAAAACCTCTGACCGGCCTGTTAATGAAAGATGTTGAGTTCGTCTTCGACGACGACTGTTTAAAAGCATTCGAAACATTGAAATCAGCCCTTATCACCGCACCAATCATGCAACCACCCGATTGGCGACTACCGTTCGAAATCATGTGCGATGCGAGTGATTATGCTGTAGGCGCAGTTCTAGGACAAAGGAAGGACAAGAAACTCCATGCTATCTACTATGCCAGTAGAACCTTAGATCCTGCCCAAATGAACTACGCTACCACAGAAAAGGAACTTCTAGCAGTTATATTTGCGCTTGACAAATTCCGTTCTTACTTAGTAGGAGCAAAAATCATCATATACACAGACCACGCTGCCATAAGGTACCTAATAAGCAAAAAGGATGCCAAACTAAGACTATTGAGATGGATCCTGTTATTACAAGAGTTTGACTTAGAAATCAAAGATAAGAAAGGAACCGAGAACGTTGTTGCAGATCACTTATCCCGAATAGAAGGCATCAGACATGAACCAGTACCGATAAATGACGATTTCCCGTACAAACGTCTGATAGCCAAATTAGAAAGTGACACACCCAACTCAATCTCGGAAGATCCAGAATTCAAAAAAGCCGTAGAAGTCGTCTATGCCCAAGTCACATTACCTTGGTATGCTGACATCGTTAATTACCTCGCTGCGGACGTGCTTCCACCGAATCTTACTTATCAGCAAAAGAAGAAATTCTTCCACGATCTGAAACACTATTATTGGGACGAACCTCTACTTTTCAAGAGAGGGGCCGACAACATATATCGTCGCTGTGTC
Source organism: Lathyrus sativus (assembly GCA_963859935.3). Classification (NCBI taxonomy): domain Eukaryota; kingdom Viridiplantae; phylum Streptophyta; class Magnoliopsida; order Fabales; family Fabaceae; genus Lathyrus; species Lathyrus sativus. The sequence continues at coordinate 627,626,999 of OZ012737.1, read as the reverse complement.
CCAGAGGAAGAAATAGAAAATATTATTTCCCAATGCCACTCAGCACCATACGGTGGTCATGCTAGTACATCCAAGACGTACGCTAAGATTCTTTAAGCCGGCTTATTCTGGCCTAATCTCTGGAAAGACGTTCACATCGCCGTACAAAAGTGCGATCGATGCCAACAAACTGGCAACATCTCATGACACGATGAAATGCCTCAGAAAGGAATCTTAGAGGTCGAAATCTTCGACGTCTGGGGAATAGATTTCATGGGACCATTTCCACCTTCTTTTGGTAATAACTACATACTCGTCGCTGTCGATTACGTGTCTAAATGGATAGAAGCCATAGCCGCTCCAACGAACGACGCACGAGTAGTAATCAAACTCTTCAAAAACACAATCTTTCCTAGATTCGGTGTACCAAGACTCGTCATTAGTGACGGCGGATCTCACTTCATATCACGAATATTCGATAAACTTCTCTCTAGATATGGAGTCCGACACCGAGTAGCTACACCCTATCATCCGCAAACTAGCGGACAAGTAGAGGTCTCGAACAGAGAAATAAAACAGATCTTGGAAAAGACTGTCGCTACCTCAAGGAAAGATTGGTCGTCGAAGCTACAAGAAGCTTTATGGGCTTATAGGACCGCATTTAAGACACCAATAGGTACTACCCCCTATAAATTGGTTTACGGTAAATCCTGCCATCTCCTTGTAGAATTAGAGCATAAGGCCTTATGGGCCATTAAGACACTCAACTTCAACTACACCGAGGCAGGAGAAAAGCGAATCTTGAACTTACACGAGTTAGAAGAACTTCGATTAGACGCTTACGAAAATGCCCGTATCTACAAAGAACGAACTAAAAAGTGGCATGATAAACGTTCAATCAGGAAACAATTCAGTGTGGGAGACATCGTATTGCTCTTTAATTCACGATTAAAACTCTTCCCAGGTAAACTAAAATCTAGGTGGTCTGGACCTTATGAAGTGACTAAAGTACTTCAGAGTGGAGCTGTTGAAATTACCGATAAGACGAATGCACCATTTATCGTAAACGGGCAACGTCTAAAACATTACAATAAGAACGACAACAGTCCCCAAGTCAGCAATATAACATTGCTTGAGCTTCCAGCTCAGACACCCGAATAGCTTCTCACCAAGCTATCGTCAGGCTTTAGACGTTAAAAACAGCGCTTACTGGGAGGCAACCCAAATTTCCCTCGTTATTGCATTTCATTTTTCTTTAAAAGTCCACTTTGAAAATCCAACAAAAATCCTAAACTTATAATTACTACTACTTTCTACTTTCGTTTGTTTTCATATTCTATTTTATTTTTTTTTTCTCTTTTGTCTTTTGTTTCTACCGCTTTTCGTTTCTAAAAATCCTGACTTCAATTTCCTGTCTTAAACTTTTCAGGATTTTTAAAAGCCTTCAAAACATTCCTTCTGTTTTCTCCAAATTACCTGCGAGTATGGCCGAATACGACTTCACAAAGGTTCACTTCTGAGGACTAGCTCAAAAAGCAAGATTTGCAGCACTGACCGAAAGAGAATTCGCCTTAACGCTGTACTATGATAAGGCTACTATGGATAAACTAGGGATCACAGATAGCATTCAATACCTGTTCAATCAACTGGGTTGGGAGAACACTGCTCTAAAAACACGTTTCGCTACCTATAAGGATCTTACCTATGAATTCCTTAGTTCTTTCAGATACATACCCAATTATGGTTTTGGATCCAGCACAGAGCTGATTACCTTCCGATTGTTTGGAATGTACCAAACCCATTGCCGGATGTCACTAGCTAACCTCCTAGGATTCCCTAGCGGACCGCATGTGTTCATCAGTGCAGAAGATGACGATATTGATTTTCAACTCGATCAATTCTGGGGTAGAATCACAGGCGAGTATCACCCTGAACCAGACAGAATGTATAATGATGACATTCATAACCCAGCCTTCAGATACTTCCATAAGATACTAGCTCACACCTTGTTTGGAAAAGAAGAAAATATTACTGCAGTATCTAAAGAGGAGTTATTCATCATGTTCTGTGCTTCTCAGGGACAGACAATAAATGCAGTGCCTTTCATGATGAGATCTTTCAAACGCCTAACGCTGAAACCTCAGACACCTATCCTTATAGGAGGCCTAGTAACAATGATTGCCCACGAGCTTGGCCTTAGATTCCACTTAAATGCCAGCACTCGTTTTGGCACCATCCGACCCATGAACATACAATTATGCTTTAACAGGCGCATCTTAGGAACTATGGGACCTGGACCGTATGAGTACCTCATTAACGAAAAACCAGTACAGCTATTCACACTGCCTGATCATCTGATGACAAGTATCCACAACAAGGACAACTGGCTCTATGAATTGGATGAGCCTATGGGACCTCCTTCACCATAGTCAACACCACAGAACTATATGTATGACAGTGACCACATCTCTGAGGCACACGACTATATGTACTATGAGGATGCTGTATCCGAAGCTGAAGTAGACCCGACGACCCCTCCGCACTACAACACCTATCCTGAGCCTATCCCTGAGGAGATCACCGACAAAATGGATGCCGTGTTACTCAGATTGGACGACGTTGATACAACTCTGACTAATGTAAAAGCTGACATCGCAAGCATGCACAGCGAACTGGTAGGCTTCATGGATTTAGTCTGTGACCAACTCGACTACTACGCACGGAAGTTCATTGAGTTGAAGACACGAAAAGATTAGTTACTAGATCTTAGCAGTAGTTTCAATTTAGTTTAGTCTAGTTCAGTTTCATTTAATCATTTGGATTTTTAGCATTGTTAGTTTTCTTTATGTACTACATACAATCATTTCAATTTTATGTTATTTCAATTCTAGTTTTTATGCAATTATTCTATTTTCGCATTATCCGTTGTTTGTTGGCTATTCAACTACATTGTAGTATCATTACTAAGCCTTAAAGTCACTACGAGTACGCCCTCAGAGAAAAATTCTGCGTTCTGCAGATTTTGCTGCTATGACGACCGTCACAGCTTCATGACGAGCGTCACGCGGGTGACGATCGTCACACCTATGTGACGACCGTCACGCAGTCAAAAACTGATATCTGATAAAACAGGGTTCGTGTTCTCTTCCACTTCCCCCATTACCACTTCCAATCATACTAACTCCTACCCCACTACGAATTTTCGTCTTCCCCACATTGAACTCTATATTTCAACTTAAATCTCAACCTCCAAACCACACTTCTGTCAGTTCTTTCCTCTCTGCAGAAAAACCCCAATCTTCAGAAACCTCTCCATCTTCCAACAATGGCAAGGAATGCAGAAACCCCAGATATCAGCAACATTACCTTCAGTGAAGGAGACTTAGGCGAAAGACAACGAGCAAACTACATCGTATTTCATCAGAGGTCGCTCCAGCCGACTCATTATCCGCACCTTCCATCGCTTACGGAGCTCGGACTCCTTGAAGGCGTAACCTGGATGCTTCAAGAGCAGGCATCTGGAATCTCTGCACCAACCCACAACCAACATACGAACAACTCACTCTTGAGTTCTTGAGTTCGTTCACTTACGTCACAAGCAGCGGCGAACTTAACCAACACTCAGGTGCCGCTTGCTTCCGGATGTTTGGCGTCAACTACCAGATGCACCAAAATCAGATTGCCAGCATTCTACAGCTACCTCGCGGCGACAACGCTCACCGCCGCATCACCGATCAGTTCCAGCACGAAGCTTTCACGCTGTGGTATCAGTTGACCGGCATCAATGCCGATGGTTGGGACTCCCTGCACGCCACTCATATCCATAACCCAACCATCTAGTACTTTCACAAAGCGTTGAGTAACACTATCTTTGCCAGAGACAGCAACCACAAAGTGAACTCGAAAGAGCTCTTCTTTCTTCATTGCGTCTTCAACAATGAGCCTGTCAACGCTGCTTCGTTTCTGCTGGCTCATATTCAGGCCAACTGCAACCGTGGCTCGAAGCCATTCTACTTTGGCGGGATTGTCACTGCTATTGCACTTGGGCTGAACCTTGGCGACCGCCTCCAGCACCTCCATTCCATCCCCTCGGTGTTCCTAGACACCGACCACTGCAGAGCCTCTCATCTTATCCGCTCCCGAGCTGACGGCAAATACCATCCGGTAGTGCGTGGCAAGACCGTCCGAAGCATCATCCTTCCGTCCCGAACCCGCACACACCCAGAGGATCGTACCAACTGGTTGTTCGACCTCACTGCCCCTCCTGCTGCCGCTGTTCCTACTCAGGATCCCACTCACGGTTCTGACGATGAAATCCAAGCTGAGTTGGACAGGTCCGAGCAGCCACAGGCATCGCAGCCTCCTCCTCCAGAAGGTACATCCTCTCGCCGCCGCCGCCATCATCCCGTGCCAGAATACACAGAAGAGGACCTCCGCCGCTCCCTAGACCAGCAGGCACAGATACTCGCGATGCTGCAGCAGCAGAATCAGCGAGCTGACCAGTTCGAAGCTTGGCACCGGACTCAAATGCAACAACTTCACACCGGCCAAGCTACTATCACTGAGAGCCTGGCGAATCTGACCTTGCAGGTCGAAGGACTCCGAGACACCGTCTACCACACCGGAGCTATGAGTTATGAGGACAGAGTAGCCCTTGCCAGAGCCAGAGGACGCCAGCACGGACGTGACAGAGGCCGTGACTAGATTTCCATTTTTTCCTTCATTGTTTACTATATTTCAGTTATTTGTATTTTCACTTTCAGTTGTATCTCCCTCTCGCATGCTTCAAGAATCAGTGAGGACACTGATTGAGATAGTGTGGGAGCGGAGCCTTTATTTCCATTTCACTGCATTTTGAATTTTTGTAATTTCTATTTTAACACTTTCTATTTTTAGCAAATAAAGCTCGTCTATATATTTTTCCCGTTACACAAACAATCCCCACATTATTCAATGTAAACAAAAACTTTCATTCGTTCCTCAAAAGCAAAAGCACCACGAGAATGCACCTGAGTTCAAAACAAGTTTTGAAACCCCGAGGAAACGACAGTTCTAACAAAACCAGTATCGTCCAGACACCTTAGATCTCTAGTTTATGCGAGTCGGTTTCACTATCTACGTGTACCAAAGTCTCAAGTGTCTACGCAAACTCAACCCCAAGTAGTTTATACTAGCAGTAAGCACCATCCTAAAACACTTCTAAGCGAGCGACCGATGCAAATAAGTGTATGATCTCCAAAAAGATGAAAAATCATGAAAAGAAAGCTAAAAAGCCCAAAAAATATAAGACACGTTTCCTTCTAAGTTAGGTGCTCCTCACCCGAGCATTTAGCCCAACGGCACGAAAAACTCATTGAAAAATCAATGACATAAGCTTATGATCAATGAAGAAGATCAAAAACAGAAATGAGATCATACTCACTAACAGGTCGACTTGCCATGAAAGTGTACGGACAACGGGCTTAATGTGATTGTGCTAGAACAAACAGGGTGAACTTGCCGCGAGAACCTTGACACCAAGCTACAGTAGCATGACTGGGACCGATTTGCATAAAAAGGAGACCTCCGAAGACATGTAGTCCAGTGTCGTCATGATACTCGTCTTGTTCCTACCAAGAATCCCGGTTTTTCCAAACTCTGCGAACGAAGAAGTTGCCTCGTGCTTGCCGACTTTTTCATGTTTTACTTGAGGACAAGCAAAGATTCAAGCTTAGGGGAGTTTGATAACACGAAATCATATAGATATTTTTATGCATAATTCAACTAAAGTTTAACCGTTTTCGATCCGATTGCGGGTTATTTCCGTGTTATTTGTCTGATGTTTTGCAGGTATTCAACGATCACGTCTAAACAAGGCAACATGAAGAAAAGAAGCAATCTCAGATGAAATATGGACGAAAAAGAAGTGAAAACACAATGAAAAGCGCAGGAAGTTGTTTTTGCTGATGTGACGACCGTCACAGCTCCATGACGACCGTCACACGGGTGACGACCGTCACACCTTGTGACGACCGTCATGCAGGCAAAAACGCCCCACTTCAATTACACGTTAAAGAATCAGTTCCAATTCCCACAGAGTGGACCATGACTCCCTAAATTATCTGCCTCAAAGTCCATCATCTCCAAGGATAACCGTTGGAATTCCACTTCTATAAAAAGGCAAGAAAGGGACTTCAGAAAGGGTGCTGCATTCATACAACGAAGTGCTGCCAAATTTATTTTCCAGAGCATATTTTCCAGCAATATTCTTATTTGTTTCTCTTTACCTTTCATGTATTCCATTTTTCATTCTTCTATAATTTCTACTTGTACTGTACGATCAAATTGGCATTAGAGATCAGAATCCTGCCAACATCTGTGGAGGATCTGCCCAAAGGCCAATTGGCATATTTACAGGTTTCTCATTTCAATCGATTCCAGTTTTATTATAATGCAAATCATTATTTATTATTTTTATTTATATTTTATCTTTCCCAAATCCATGTCTAGCTAAACTTAGGTAATCGATATGTAGTAATAATTCGAATGGGATTTGATAACAACTGGTTGAAAAACTTTCTTTTCAAAAAAAGTAATTTATGGTCTGAGTGTTTAAAATTGATTCACTGAATAAACTTCGTCGCGAAAGCGAGAACTTATTTAAAATTAGTTTTTCCACGAAAGTGGGAAATTAATTAAGATACGAACCAACAAGCGAAAGCTGCGGTAAGGTCAGATAGTAAACACTAGTCATTCATTTTAATAACAACGAAAGCACTTTAAAATGAATTAGAACTTAGAGATTTCCAAAAAGTAATTTTAACCCCGAACGGGATACGAAAGTGTACGTTTGGCCCTTAGGATTATGATTAGCGTCAATAACCATTGTGAGGCGAGAGTCTTCAAATCACCATTTTCTGCTTAAATAAACTTTGAAAATTATTTCATACACCAGTAACTTATCAAATCCCTGAAGAACACACTTACTACGTATCGATTCAATCAATTATAATCTAAATAGTATTCTTAGTTCCCTTTTAGTGACAATCTTATTCCCTTAAACATATTCTACCTAGCTAAACATAGTAACTCCCGAGAACACTAGTTTGATTACGAGTCCCTGTGGGATCAATATCTATTATTACTACGCGATAGACTGTGCACTTGCAGTTAGGTTGTACTAGACATAGAAAGTCGCGATCAATGACGATAGGATTTCTTCGTGATGACGAACTTATGGCTTTTCGTGTTGACGAAATTTAAAGGCAATTGTGGATAAATCTTTTCCTGTGATGATGGGATTTTTACTCGTGTTGACGAATTTGTTTCTCTCCTGGTGTTGACAAGTTTAGTCCAGTTGTGGACAGAGGTGTTTGTGCAAAGATAGTTCCGTACCTGTGGTGTTACATGGGTGGTGAGAGTCAAAATTAGAGTTATTCTCCGACGAATGATCGGTTGTTACCGTTACAATCAGGTTCACTCGACGAATGTCGTTCCCCAAGCAGTGGTGCAGTTTACTTCTGTTGTTGGCAAATTTCAGGGTTTCTTTGGTATTCAACCGTCTCGTACCTCGAATGTTTGAAGGTCGTCCGCTCTTCACCCAGTCGGGTCCAAGCCGCTTGAATAGGGGCAGCTGTTGCACCCTAAAGTTTGACCAACCGGTTCCCGTATCTAGTTTATGTTTCAACGCATTTTTACATTCGCATTCGCATACCGCATGCATTGCATTTTTCTCAGTCAGATTGATTTTATCGGGATTGCAGCCCCTGGTGTTTCAGGCAGTTCAGGCCGGTTTGAATAAGCGGATTTTGAGAATTGGTGCTCGTTCCCGGTGTTTTCAGGCCATCTCGGTGCCCGGGTTTCGTTATGGTTGCACAATCGTTCTATAATCGATTTAATCGGCCTCCTGACAATTTTTAGGATTTTTCTTGTATTTTCTAGATTTTTAATGCATTTAATAGATTTTTTTAATAGGGATTTGTTTTTAATAGACAGTAAATAGGGTAGTATGTTGTTTTTAGAATTTAATAGATTTTTAAATAATTTTTAGAGTTTTAAATAGATTTTTTTTTTTTAGAGAGTTAATAGATTTAAAAGATTTTTAGATATTATTTTCCATTTAATATATTTTTTTAAAAAAAATAGATATAACTAGATTTCATTTTTCTTTAATAAGAATAATTTTTTTTAAATAGATATTCATGTTTTTTAGATTTTAGTAAGTTTCAATTGTTTTTTCAAAATTAATAGGATAGATTTTTTAAAATTGGAATTTAATGTTTTTTCAGATTTTTTTTATTATTAGAGTTTAATTGTTTTTTTAGATTTAATTAGTTTTTTTAAATAGTTTTAGATGTTAAATATTTTTTTTTCTTTCTGTTTTTTTAATAGATTTTAATTAGGTTTTATTATTAATTTTCGTTTTAGGATTAATTAGGTTTAATTTTCAGTTAATTTTGTTTTTTAGAGTTTAATCAGAGTGCAGATCCAAGTGGGCCAGTATCCAAGTCCAAGGCCCAGTCAGAAGGTCCATTTTCGTGCCAGGTGTCCTATAAGTATGCTGCCACGCGTACATCCCAGGGTTCAGCCACCTCACTCTCACACACTCTCTGAACCCGCCACCTAGCACCCACGTGTCTCCATCTCACTCTCCCTCTGCATGCAACTTGGACACTTGTCTCCGCCACATCCCTCGCCGGTCTCTTCACCGCCAGCCATGCAAAGCTCCCGGTGACCACCCTAACCGTCACCGCCGACCACCGTAACACCCTTAACCGTCGCCGGAAACGTTGATTTCACCGGAAAGCTCGTCTGAATCTACATTTTTCCAAATCATCAAGAACAGCTTCGTGTTCTTCATCAATAATTTCCAGGATTCATTGCGCCAAGAACTTCATAGATTATCCAGATCATTGTTTAATATTCTTCATCTTCGTGAACAACCACATCAAGCTTTGGCAGAATCATCAATAGCAAGATCCTCATACGAATTCTTCGTTTCCAGAGAATCTTCATTCACGATTGGTGTTCATCAAGACATGCAATAGAACTCAGAAGATATCTCCAACGATTTGCCTCCACGATCTGGATCTTTGTTTCAAGGACGATCATCAACACCTCCAGAATTTCACCATATTCAACGGATTTTTCTTCCACGTCAAGATCCAAACGCAGATTATCCTCCTTTCGTTTAACAACTTGCATCGTTCTTCATCTCCAGAAAGTTCTTCAAGAACATCACCCAGTCAGATCTATCTGTTCATCACAAAAGCTTCGTCGCCACCGTAGATCTTCAAACGCAAAAAAAAAAAAAGAAGGATCTCGTCAGAAGTGGATCCGTCAAGTTCTCCGCAAGCTTTGCTTATCAGTATTTCCAGAATCTTTGTGACCTCCATCGCTTCTCCAGGTTTATCTTCAATCATGTTAACCATAGTAGCTCGGTGTGGTTTAGTTGTGAGACTAGGTTTTGTTTGGGTGATAAATCTGAGCATAGAGCGTGTGAGGGAGTTTGGGCGGAGACTGAGAGTTTCAGAGAGAGAGGTTGGGCGGCGCCTAGGGCTAGGGTTGGGAGATGATGAACAGTATGAGGCAAGAGTTAGGGAAATTAAGTTTTGTTTGGCTGAGGATGAATGTGAATTGGGCTCGGGCATTAGGCCCAGTCACAAGATTGCTGGCCATACTCCCATGTTTCTCGTAACACCCCCTCTCCCATCCGTGTGGTGTTCTGGGCCCTGGGCCCTGTTTGTTGTTTGCACCCCCAGTTTGGGGCCCAACGTGAATGCAAGGCGTTTTGATGCTATTCGCCCCCCCTGGTCTTATGGTTTTTTCGTTTTTGTTCTGGATTTATACCGGGCCCAGCGTATTGCTACCAGCACCCGCCTCCTGGGCCCAATGTTAGTTCTGAAGTAATACTTGTTGTTGCCACCCCCTGTGTTTTTTTCAATTTTCTTTTTCATATTATTTGCATATAGTTTACAAAATAAATCCTAATAAATCCAAAATTAATCAGAAAAATATTTCAAAAATACCTCCATGATCTTGGATTTATTTTTGATTTTATGAAAATAATAAATTTCATATTCATCCATTTTTCAATTTAATTTGATTTTTCTCATTTTATCAATTTCTTTAATTTTGTACATTGGATACATGTTTTGTAAATTTTCTTGTGACCAATTGGTGAATAATTTTGAGTTGATTCTTGTTGGGATGATTAGATTAGAAGTATAGGTTCCCTTAGAGATTTATTCCACATTTTTGTGGATTAATATTGATTAGTTTTGATTAGTGAACATTAGGGTGATAGTTTTAGAGTTTAAACTCAACATAGGTGCATTATAACATTTTCTGTTGGGGTTTTTAGCATGAATTAGGTTATGGGACATATGGGGTATGTAGGGTAGATGTAGAAATCCCCTTAGAATTAATCTTAGAATTTTAACTACTATATTGCTATTTTTAGTATATTTTGCAAATGGAGTGTTTGTGTGGTGTTCCCACTTGGGGTTTATATCTGTTTGCTTGGGCTTTTGAGCTTTTCTATGGGGTATGGGGGCTTGGCTTGAGCTTAAGGAGCATGAAGACATTAAAAGAGAAGATTGAAGATGATAATCAAATGTTTGAAGCTTGAAGATTGTTTGTGCTTGGAGTTGATTGAAGACATAGGAAATAATAGGAATAAGCAGAGCCTTAGAATAAACTGAATTTTTTGTACAAACATGGATGGCTTCATGTGCTTCCATTACTCTCTATGACATAAAGTCCCTCTATGGTATTCACCTCCCTCCTTTGGAGGGATAAGTGGCCTTACCTTAGAGGTAGAACTTTGAGAGAACCATTCTTCTATAATGTTAAACTGTTTGTAGGCTTCCTTTGGTAGTCAATGAACTGTTTGACATTCAACTCATCTTGTTAAGTGACTATCATCTAGGAGAGCTTGCCTTGAAGAAAGAAGCCATTGAAGATAGAGATGAAGACCAAAGATTGACAAAGATGAAGATTATTCATGTCAAAACTGTGCAGCTGTTAAAGCTAGGGTTTACTGCTGTTTGGAGCTATTTGTTGTCTGATGCTGTCAATTGTTTGAGATTCTGTGCCTGCTTGAGCTTGGTGATTTCTTGGAGATGGAAGCTTGTTGTAGCTTGGGTATCACTGGAGTTTGACTTTGGGGTTCACTTGAAGATGTTACTAGATTGCTGTTAATCAACTGTCAGAGTTGGATGTCTTTAGAGCTGCTGCTGTAGTAGCTGGTGTGCTGTCAGAGCTGGTTTTGGGGTTTATTTTTCTTTGCTGTATTGTTTGTTAATTTTCCCCTTAGGTTTGAAGTGAAGCCGTTTCACTTTGCCTATTGTTTTCCAGGTTCGAGGTTGAGTGGGACTCCCTTGCCTCGCTTGTACTGCTGCATTCATGCATTTTACCGCTTTACTGTATATTTGTTGTTTCTTTTCCGTTTATCCCCTAGGATCTCTGTTTCTCTCTGCGCAAGAGAGAAATATGACAGACATTAGGTGTCAATCCATGCATGACAACATTAGGTTAGTTTTGATTCCCATTTCAAACCATAGGTTTTTAGAGTTCTTTCTCTTCTATCTCAAAATCATTCAAAGCACAGTAATAAGATTACAAACACAATAAAAGACAGTTCTTGCATAAAAGACTGTAAACCAATCAAAAACGTCATTTTTGTCCGCTGGGACCCGTAATCAGGAGAAAACATTTTTCAGAAGGATAAAAGATAAACAGACAAATTTGTGTCTTCCATAGCCCGAACTACGTTTGCTCTGATCTTTCATGATGTATGAAAGTACGTAGGCATAGGATGCGATATCCTAGCGAGCAACCTTCCCCTCCTTTCCAATAGGTAGGCGAACTACGTTGACTCTGATTTCTCGTTCCATACGGGAATACGTAGGCATAAGGTGCGATACTTTGCCGAGTCATTTTATTTTCTTTTAACCCTAGACCTGTAGAATAGATAGAATAACAATCCGTACTAGAAAACAAGCGTGGATCCCGTCGAGTACGACGGACGTGAGGGGTGCTAATACCTTCCCCTTGCATAACCGACTCCCGAATCCAGGATTTGGTTGCGATGACCATTCCTTTCCCGTCTTTGCAGTAGGTTTACTTCGAGCGTTTCATTTCCCTCTGTTGGGATAAATAAAGCACGGTGGCGACTCTTCTGTTCAACCGACGCCGATTTTCGCAATAGCGACAACGTGGAGGGAGGCGTGTCAAATGCCCTCTTCGGATTTGTAAACCTTCGCTGTCCATTATTCTGCCCTTGCTGCTGCTGTGGTTGATGTTGCTGTTGTTGTTGTGGAAAAGGGATGGTAACACTAGCTACCTGTTGATGCTGAGCATACTGATTTCTTCCTCTGCCCCTGCCCCTGCCACCAAACACAGCACTAGTATCACCTTGTCTTCTACCACCGAATGCTTTTCTTGTACCTCCTGCTGAGGTAGACTCACCTGCTTGGAATCTTCCAACTTTAATCCCGTCCTCGATCATCTCCCCCATAAGAATCAAATCTGAAAAGCTGCTCAATGAAACATTAAATAATTTTTCGTAATATATCCCCGTAAATGTCCCAATGAACATGTTATTCAATTCTCTTTCAGCCAGAGGGGGATGCACCCTCGCTGCCATATCGCGCCATCTCTGCGCATACTCTTTAAAGCTTTCCCCGCTCTTCTGCGACAAACCTTGCAATTGGACCCTGTTAGGTGCCAGATCACTGTTATACTTGTAATGCAGGACGAAAGCATCCGCCAATTGCTTCCAGGTTTTGATCTGCGTGGGCTCCAACCCCATATACCATTCGAGCGATGGTCCGGACAAACTATCCTGAAAGAAATGCATAAGCATCCTTTCGTCATCTGAGTACGCGGACATCCTTCTGTAATAAGCGCGGACATGCACCTTAGGGCAAGTGTCCCCTTTATACTTGTCGAAAGTGGGAGCTTTGAATTTCAGCGGTACCCTCAGCCCAGGCACCAAGCCCATGGTAGTCATGTCTAATCCGGTGGAATTCTGATTAGCCATACCCTTCACCTGTTCTTCAAGCATTTTGATCCTCTGCGTATTGTCGACGGGTCCCTCAAATCCTATGCCTCTTCCAGAAAAGGCGTCCTTCTGGCAGTCTTCGCCCCAATTCACATTTCCATTTCCATATCCATCGTGACCAGTGTTGCGACCAAACCTTTGCTGATTGATCATGGGACCACGTCCCCCATTGCCATAACCCTGATTGATCCCAACATACCCGAAACCAGTGTTGACAGGAATTAATCCAGCACCATTTCCACCATAACCCTGGTTAGCGTTACCAAAACCGTCGTATCCGAAACCCTGAGTGTTGAAGCCGAACTTTCCGCCCTGATTGCCGTACTCAAACCCCTGGTCATTATATCTGAATCCATTGTTACCAAAACCATTACCACCATTGTTGTTACCACCGCCCAGATTGGCGTCTCCAAATCCAACATTGTTAACAACAGTCTCATTTTCGATCCCTGTGTTACCATTGCCAACACCAGCGTCATTGTTTACAACCACAATAGGTGGGGTCACCACAGGAGGAACCACAGGCGTAGGGGGCCCATCTTCTGGAATAGTCTCAACGTGCGCAGAGTTGTGGTCATTGTTGCCATTCCCATTAGCCCGCGTCAACAGCGGCTGTACCAAAGTCTAGAGGCTCTCCTGACCCTTAGCAATGTTCTCCATTGCCTACATGAACAGATTCAACTTCTCGCGGATTTCCTGCATCTCCACTTGGACTTGATCCATGATTCTCTTGCAGTTGTTTCGGGTTGAGTAGCGGTGAACTCTTTGTTCGTCAATCCTGAAAACCTCCAGATGCAAGAAATAAGATACAGATTCCACGATTAACTGGTAATGCAATATGAATGCGTATGCAAATGCAATGTGTAAATATACTACAGGTTATATTCCCCCTCAGTTCTAGCTTCGGAGAGAATGCCATCACGACAATGGAGTCCCCATCAAGCAGGCAAGGAATCAGAAAATCCTCATATATAAACACATGCCAAGAGGCTGAATACAAGAGTACAACTTAATACAACTGAAGAGACCTCGGCTAACAAGCCTGGCGATGGTCAAAATACAAGTACAAATAACAAAGGCAAGGCAAAGCTAAATCAGGCCAAGTGGCGCTTTCTGACGTCCTCCAATATCCCCAACGTCTCCGAGTGCCCTTGTCGGGAAATCAGCTCCTGTATTAGTAAGGCATGTCGCTCGGTAGTGGATCTCAGCTTTGTTGCGTCGTCCTGGTAGGTTCCTTTGCCAGAACTCTCGTCAACTCTGTACCTCTTGGAACCAGACTTCTCTTCATAACCTCTCGGATTCTTTTCAATGTCACTTACTCTAAGCTCAGCAGCGCTCCTAAGTGATGTCTCTTCAGCAATCTTTACGTCTTGGGCTCGAATCTGTGCCTCTAGCGTGGCAATCTGCAGCTTCAGTTCGTCTTCGCGCTCCTTCCGCTTGGTAAGCGTGGCATTCCACAAAGCTCCCCACTTGCTGAGACGGGCATAAGCCTTGCTTAGAAGTTCCTTCTTGGAAGCAAACACCTTGCTAACACCGTTCAAGGCTATTCCCACTTTTTCTGTCTTGTTGGTCTCCTTCGTCAGCTCCGATCCCAACCTATTGATCAATTCAGTCTGTTCCTTCACAGTGAAGGTGGCTTCGTTCTTCTCACGACGTAACTGGAAGATCTCCTTTTCTAACTCGTCATTGGCTTTCTTCAATATTTCGTTTTCAGCCAACAATTTGTTATACTTCTCACTCTCTTCCGAAGTAGGAGCCTCAATCAGCGGAAGATACAAAGGTTCCACAGCAAGATATGGCATCAAGGAAATCTTAGCTCTCTCTCGGACCCAAGCCAAATAAGGATCATAAGCTCTGTTGTTGCTCTTACCGAGCAGAGCTTTCCCTCTCCTATGAATGTTAACCCATGCATGTCTCAATCTGATCAAAACAGCCTCGCCTAATAAACCCGTGAGATACAGAGATTCCTGTATCTCAACCTCAATAGGAGCATCTCTCAAGGCATAACCAAACTGTCTCACCAGCAAAGAAGGGTTATAGTTGATACATCCTTTCCGTCCAATCAGGGGGACATTCGGAAAGCCACTGCAACTATATATAATGTCAGTGCCAAGCATGCTCCAATCAAACCAACTGATGTTCTCAGCAGACAGCCCCATCAACCGGGAAGACCAATCCGAAGTATCAACAACATCAACGAAAGGTCCTGTCTTCGGGAGGTGCCCCTGGAACCACCTGTACAAGAGAGGAAGACAGCAGGAAACATTCTTGCCACGAAGTTTCTCATTCTTGTAGTGAATGGAATGATAAACATCGCCCAAGAGAGTAGGAACTGGATTCTTCGAGGCAAGAATCATGAAGGCGTCTGAGTCGACAAAATCTGGCACATTAGGAAACAAGACAATCCCATAGATGCAGACAGCCAGAATAGCACTGAAAGCAACCCAACATCCACTCTTCGCGCACTGTGCAGCCTTCTCAACCAGGACAGACAAGTGAAAGTCGTAAGCTCCGTTCAGCTTAATCAACCCTCCGGGGAACTCAGAAGCGTCTAAACTGACAATCTCAGCCAGTATAGCCAATTCAGGCTCAGCATCAACATGTATGAAGGGCATCTAGTCTAACACAGGAACTCCCAACATCGCAGAATACTCCTCCAAAGTGGGTGCCAGAATATAGTCAGGAAATAAGAAACATCTCAGTTGCGGCTCATAAAACTACATCAAAGTATACACCCCAGTCGTCTCAAATGTTGACGGTCTGTACAACAAGCTAAGCAATCTCCCATAAGATACTCTGAACTCAGCCCTCACTCTCTCATCTGCTAGAGAAACTAATCCCAGCAAGGAACTGATATCTGGTGAATGCAATCCGTAAGCAACTGTTCTCTTCAGGGACTCCATGTCTGGCTAGAAGATATACTAGAATCATAGGGGAATGATCACCTGCAACATAAGTACACGTTAATGATATGCAAAATGAGGATGCAACAATGCAATATGCAAACATGCAACAGGGCTCAAGTGATCTGTTGCTGAGGAGATCCATCCATAATATCAGTCTCAACAGATCCACGATACTGCTCAAACCTGGCCTCGATAGACCCAAAACAAAACTTTGATGAAGAACCCCAAATCTCAAACCACTGAATCACTGTCGAGAAAACTAGTATTCTGGAGGTCTGGTTTCCTACATACCCTAACCCCTCTCACAGGTAGGTGTCCTAATAACTGACACAAGGTACGGCATCCTATGCGGTCGTCGGCGTCACAGACTTTCAAGACCGATGATACGATACCCAGAAGGTGTGGCATCATCATGTCCTGAAGAGGCCCTCCTCAGCCAACTTCCAATTGATCGGTCCCCAGAGTCGACAATCCTCGGGTCAGACAACTTGTCGAGCCCTAAGGGCCAGGCAAGAAGCATCAAAGAGAATCTCGTCCGAGCGCAGATTTCGCGGCTAGCTGGTGCGAGCTAAGCAAGCAGGCTAACCACTACTCTCTACTTCTAAGTCTAGGTGTAACCTCAAGCCCAGGTCCGACTTATCTCTCAACAGATCATCCCTTCCCACAGCAGCAATAATATAAAGCTGATAATAAAATGCGGAAAGTAAAGACCGAAATGCAAATCTACACAACACCCGTGACGGGAAAACAAGCGCTAGGATTGACTCGCATAGGGGATATTCCTGTCCCCAGCAGAGTCGCCAACTGTCGCTACTGCGAAAATCGGCGCCGGCTATGACAGAAGAGTCGCCACCGTGCGTTATTTATCCTAAAGGAGGGAAAGGAAATGCTCGAAGTAAACCTAACGCAAAGACGGGAAAGGAATGGTCGTCGCAACCAAATCCTGGATTCGGGAGTCGATTACACAAGGGGAAGGTATTAGCACCCCTCACGTCCGCCGTACTCGACGGGATCCACGCTTGTTTTCTAGTACGGATTGTTATCCTGTCTACTCTAAAGGGCTGGGTTTAAAAAAAGAAAATGACTCGGCAAAGTATCGCACTTTATGCCTACGTATTCCCGTCTGAAACGAGAAATCAGAGTCAACGTAGTTCGCCTACCTACGGGAAAGGAGGGGAAGGTTGCTCGCTAGGATACGACATCCTATGCCTACGTACTTTCATACAGCATGAAAGATCAGAGCAAACGTAGTTCGGGCTACGGAAGACACAAGCTTGTCTAACATTTTTTTATTACCTTCAAAAAGGTTTTCTTCTGATTAGGAGTCCAAGCGGACAAAAATGACACTTTGATGTTTGTTTTCAGTATTTTACGCAAGAACTGTTTTTTATGATGTTTGCATTTTCTACGCACTAGAGACTATGATTTGAGAGTGACTACGTCGTATGTCACCCTAAGGGTAACACACTAAGTAATCAGATTACTGAAGAGTGACCCTCCAGCAACCTTTCTCAAATAGCTTAAGGCTCGTAGCGTACGACATCGATTATCCTTATTACTGTCTTTTGAATTGTTCTGAGATAGAAGAGAAAGAACTCTAAAAACCCTAGGGTTTGAAAGGGGAATCAAAACTACCCTAATGTTATCATGCAGGGATTACAACCTAATGTCTGTCATAATTCCCTCCTGCACAGAGGAAATCAGAGATCCTAGGGGATAAACGGAAAAGAAACCACAGATATACAGTAAACAGTAAGATGCATGAGATGCAGCAAAACAAGCGAGGCAAGAGAGTCCCACTCAACCTCGAACCTGAGAAAACAATAGGCAAAGTGAAACAGCTTCACTTCAAACCTAAGGGAAAATCAACAAACAATACAGTAAAGAAAATCACACCCAACACCAGCTCAGACAGCAACACCAGCTCAGACAGCAACACCAGCTTCTACGGCAAGCAGTTCAAACAGTACCAGCTCTGGCAGCTACAGTTGATTAACAGCAAAAGGTTGATAGTAACAACTTCAAGCAAGATCCCATCTTCACTCTCCAATGATATTCAAGCTTCAGATAAGCTCTTGTCTCCCATAATCTTCAGCTTTAGCAAGCACTGAATCCAATAAGTGGACAACTTCAAACAACAGTATAACCCTAGTCTTCAACAGATATCCAGCTTTGACAGGTACATGATTCATCTTCACCAATCTTCAATGAACTTCTTAGCTTCAATAGGCTTCCATCTTCAATGCAAACACTCACAGGAGAGGATCAACTTAATAGAGGAAGTTGGAATGTTAAGAGGCTTAATGATAACGCAAGGAAATCACTAAGATCTTAACATAGCAAGTGAAAGGTATCCTCAAGGTTCTACCCAATCAAAGTATGCTCTACATCCCTCCTAAGGAGAGATGAAACTTCTTTGGGGGACCCTATGTCATAGGATGGAATAGAGGCACAAGAAGCTCTCTATGTTTGACAGAAGAAATCAATCTATTCTAGAGCTCTCCCTATATCTCCTATCTCCTAAGCCTTCGAAAGCAATCTTCAAGCGCAAGCAACTTCAAGCTCCAAGCATCATTATTTGTCTTCACTCATCCTCAAGGTCTTCACTAGCTCCACAAGCTAAGCACAAGCCCCAACACTCAAAGAAAAGGCCCAAAACCCATCAACCCAATCCAACTTCCCAAGAGGGAAACACACCAATATCAATCAACTTGCAAAAATCAAATAAAATGGAAATATTCATCATAAAATCCTAGATTAATTTCTAAGGGATCCTAACTAGGTACCCTATACCCCACATAAACCCCAAGGCCTAAATCAAACTAAAAACCCCAAAACTATGTGTTGAAATGCACCTATGTTAGTTGAAACCCTAATTCTAGCACACTTGCTTCACACCTCTCAAAAATAATTAAATTTAAGTCACAAAAATGTGACAAAAATCTAGGGGGAACCTAATACTCTAATCTAACCATATCAAAAATAATGGCATCAAAATGCCAAAGGAAATGATCACACTAAATTCAGCAAGTTGCATTATCAAGATAGAAGTGAAATAAAAGCAATTAAAAGCAAAAATAAACCAAAAAAAATGAAAAATGAATGAAATGACATTTTTATTGTTTTATAATTTTCTTGATGTCTTGATGAAAATGGGGAAAAAACTCCCATCTAAAAATATTAATTTTCCAATTTATTATGAATTTTCAAAGAACTTAAAATAAATGTGGAAAAAAAAAAGAAAATATGGAAAAAAGGAAAATGAGCGTGTTGAATAGCAATGTTATGCAGTGTAAACAATCATCTGGGCCCAAAAGGGGGTGCGTGTAGTAGCACGCATTAGGCCCAGCTATATCAGAAATTAAATGGAGAAAATAGAAAGAAAATAAAAAAAACAACGGTACGAATAGCAATGAATATTAGTGTATTCCTCAGTGGGCCTCCCAAGTGAGGTGTGGGTATCAAGTTTTGCACTTAAGCCCAAGCTGGCACTTTAATGAAACAGTGCGCTTTGATAATCAGACTTCTCCTTCACAAATGGAAACGAATTCGTGGCCGTTGGATTTGGATTGGGTCAAAAGTCTTCCTCTAATCTAATGGTGGTAAAGTCATCTTCAACCTTTTGAATTGTGGAGGGAGAAACAGCCATGGAAACAGAGCTATGATCTTCATCTTCTTCCAAATCGTGCTCCCTCAAATCTTCATCAAAACTCAAAAATGAAAACCCTAACCTACTCCATTTTTCACCAGCAATTCAATCATGGCATTCACAATCATTGAAACACTCTTCTTCTCCAAACACGATGGGAATCTCAGAACTCACTCAAGAATGGAATCTCACCAATCCTAAAATTGAGTGGCCTAAACTCTTCACCACTTCACCCTGATCAATTCTAGCTATCAAACTAAGATTCTATCACAAGATTCATCAAGATAATTGCATGAACAGAAATGGCATCACTTCACTAATTGTCTCTATATCAACCCTAATGCTACCAGAAAGCTCCCTATGATCATCTACATTGAATCTAGCTATTCAAAACATATTGAAACTACATGGATTATGCTGTAGGACAAGATTTACATACCTGCAAATTCTTGATGAACAGAACAACAAAACCTCCAAATTAAGCTCTAAGATTCTCCATATACAATTTATGAATGGTAATCAAACTTCTGTATGCATTAAATTTGGTTGAATCCCTATGAGTCCTTGAATTCGATTTCCACTTGCAAGTGATGAACTCCAAGTGCCAACTCACGATTCTTCAGTGTTCTTACTCAATAATCCATCTGGAATCACTCACATATGCTTGATCAAGGTTCTGAGATCGAAAGAATGGGTTGAAAGTGGTTGAAACTTGTAAATGAATTCTGTTTTGCAAATGGAAGGTTGAAAATGCAAACTCTCCAATCTCCCTCAATTCTCTCCAACTCTAGCTTTGAACCAGTTCTGAATCTTATATAGAATGTGGATGAAGGCTCTAGAATCTTCTGGATCAATCCAATGAGAAAATCAACTTCTCATGTCATGAGATCTCATGTCATGCTATGCACTCATACCAGCTCATGCAGCAGCTTGCAATTCTACTCAATTCTGATCCAAATTGTCTTCTAATGAGATATTGAATGTGTTAGGATGGAAAGAAGCCTTGCATTTGCCTTGACAAGTGATTTTGCATGTGTGCCTTATGATGCAAGTAGCCCATTTACAAAGCAAGTCATAAAAATAACCCTCAATTCAAAATTGTGGCAATGTCAATGTTCTCAAAATGCATTTTACAATCAAATTGGTATGTCATATGGCTTAGTTTGGTTTTGTAGATCAAAAACCCCAATTTTCAACCTTGGTTCATTTAAAATTCACCTTCATTTTAGGCCATTTTGGTGACTTTGTGAAGCAAGCCTTCCCAAGTTCTCATGACTTCTTATCTAGCCTAAAAACATCATTTTGAACACATCTCGTGTTGAACATTTTTTCATTTGAGGAGTGGAAGATGGAGATTTGGACCTATGTTGAAAAATGACCTGTAATTCAACTTTCCCAAAATACCCCTGGATTGCCAAGACCATAACTTGAGTTCCACAAATCCTCTTGAGGACTTCTAGTACTAAAATTAAATCTAAGACCAATATCTACAACTCTTATGTTGGCCAAGAATCCATTTGAAAATTCCTTCATGGGAAAAAGTTGCTTGGAAGCCAAGTGACTTTCACAGATAAATTTCAGTGTCCTCTGAGGACCCATAACTTGCAAGAACCATAACTTGAGTCCTACAAATCTACTTGAAGACTTCTAGTACTCAAATTAAAGCTATTGAGAAGCTCTACAAGTTTCATGTTAACTAAGAATTCATTTGAAACTTGCATTTTTACTTATCTGGCTTGGAAGTTAGACCTAAATCAGGGGATTTTTACACTGAAACCCTAATTTAGTAACTCCTCTTCTTCTTGATTCCTTTTGATTTATCCTTGGCAAAAAACCATACATATATACACATGTCAATTCATGAATTCCACAACCTCCAAGCTGGCCTTAATACTCTTCAATCACTCAGTTGACCTAGGGTTGACCTAGGGTTGACCTAGACGAAACCCTAGTTGACTGCCTTCAGCTATAGCTCTTGTGCTTGTATCAATGGCTTGTCTCATCTTCAAAATGACCCCTCTAGGTCTTCCATGATCTTTGTACACATTCCATACCCCCAGTCATGGCTCACATACTCATTGATGATCTTCAACACCCCAAGATTAGGAGAGAAACCCACTAGTTGACCTTCAAACTTCTCAAAGCTTCCACCCATTTCTTGAATGACTTGGATACTCTTGAGCTTGGATAAAAACCCTTTGATGTGCTTCTTTAGATAAGAATGGAACTTGATCCCTTGTTAGATGACTTGTTATGCTATGCTATGCAAATGATTAGACTATGTACATGAAGCATTATGCAAATGATGATGCAATTAAAACATAAACCAGGTGAAATATGTTGGACAAATTTTAGGGTGCAACATATGTGACAAACAAGGCAGTTTCCGTTACTACGAAGGTTAACATATGGTGTTTCTTTAATTGGTAAAAGCGTGTTAATTACTATTAATACTTTTATTCTAGAAATTTCAGGATAAGTGTTTCTTTTCATAATATAGGTATATCTTCATAAGACATTCTCAAAGAATCCGAAAAGGAAACTGATCAGCCTAAAGCAGCGGAACATGAGAAACAAAAAGATAACAATTGTGAAAAGGAGAAGGTTGAAATTTTAGATGCAGTGGACAATCTTCTTTTTACTTGGATAATCTTTAATGATTATCAAATCAATAATCTTCTTGGATACATTATTAGTCACACTTTCAAGTACTTTGACACAAAGAAAAGTGTTAGATAATTGTTGTCTAAATAGTTTGTGGTACGTTTTGTATGTATTCCAACTTTAGTTTGAGAGTTCTTTGTGAAATACATGTGCATCCTCCGTCATTCGTACAATGATGTAATATCTTTTTTCAACTTTAGATTTGTATGAAATTTCTTTCTTTTACCTGGTTATTTTTCAATTCTTATGCTTCTTCTAGTTCAAGTTTATGTTGACGATATTATTTTTGGATCCACTAACATGCAACTTGTAGAGGATTTTTCTAAGCTTATGTAGGGTAATTTTGAGATGATCCTTACGGGGGAGTTGAATTACTTCTTTGGTCTTCAAATCAAACAACTCAATGAAGAGAATTGGGGATACTTGATATCTCAAATATTTCCTAAAATATGATTTGTTGCATGCACTTTATATACTTTTGCTACAAATTACATAAGAGTGCATCCTTCATCAACTCATAAGCGAGGTAATATTATTCCATTTTCCCTCTTTGAATGTAAGCTTTTCCTTTTTCATGTTGCTTATGTTCTAAATAATTGATATTCTTGATGTATGAGATAGTTCATGAATGTTCACTTCCAAAAAAATTATATTGATATATGTCAATTATATGCTTATAGTGACTTTGTGTTATTCCATCTATATGCTTGAAATATACTCTAGGTGGATTGACTTGTTATGTAATCTTGCATCAAATATGATTGAACATGTTATAATATTGGTAAAAATCTTGTGGTGTGTCACTGTTATGATAACATCTATGTTTTTGGTTTGAGTGGTGATAAGTTCATCTATTGCCTTGCTAAAGCATATGCGTGTGCAGTATTTCGGGAGCACCAAAGGCATATGTCATATAATCGTGTCACTTTTGTAGCAAACTCGAGAGTTTTTTTATTAGAGTGTATCCTTCATATTTCATGTTTGTGTTATGTTATTTGGCATAAAGTATAACAATTATGTTACATTGTTGCTTAATATGCTTGTATTTATGTTTATGCATTTTTTTTCAATATGAAAATTATTCTATGTGAGTGTTATCATGTTGATGTTCTTATCTTTTCAAATTTACTCTATATGGTATATCAATTTATATGTGATATAAGATACTTCTCATGATTTGCTTTATCTCTTTTTGATGTTGTCAAAGGGGAAGAAGTATACAAGATGAATTTGGATGCATATATTCAGGGGGAGTCTTCATCAAGACACAAAACGCTGTGAAACGCATTATCTCAAGTTTTTCCATCATAAAAAGGGGGAGTATGTGAGCGTAACTTTCTGTTCAATGTATTTTGAATGATGTAAAAACTAGAATAGTTTAGTGTTAATGTATATTGGATGGTATCCTTTAATTCTAGATGTGTATCTTAGCATTAGGAAGCATAACATCATTTTGGAAATCGTTTATAAATGATTTAGAAAAGGTTTCATGCATTAAAAATTATTTAGAAAACGTTTCATGTGAAAAACAGGTATATAGGTTGGCCTATACGAGTTTAAGGTTGACCTACGCATATTGGGTGGTATCCTTTAATTCTGTTTTATATGTTGACTGCATAGGTTAGCACATAACCTTTATTGGTCGATCTATACGACTTTAGGTCGTCATATAAAAATATTTCTACAGTATAAGTCGACACATGCAATCTATAGGTCGATGCTCATGCTGCAGTATTGAAGCTTGTAGGCTCTGTCTATTTGCCGACTGTTATAGGCTGACCTAAGACCTTTGTAGATTGACCTATTGGCTTTAAATCTTCAAATTTTATTTTTCCTATCAACTTTTCATGCATGCCCTTTGTCTCATATCTCTCATATATATATATATATATATATATATATATATATATATATATATATATATATATATATATATATATATATATATATATATATATATATATATATATATATATATATATATATATATATATATATATATATATATATATATATATATATATATATATATATATATATATATATATATGAGTGATGATCTACTTACTCCAAGAGTAAGTTGATCCCATATATATATATATATATATATATATATATATATATATATATATATATATATATATATATATATATATATATATATATATATATATATATATATATATATATATATATATATATATATATATATATATATATATATATATATATATATATATGCATCATTTTCTAGTAAGGTTCTAGTGTAAAATTTCAAAGCATACTCATCATCTTCAACCTCTCTTCTATGCATACACATAATCATTTTTTGATTGGGTGAGCATATAGATTAGAGTTGATAACGTCCAATTAGTTCGGTGTACCGAGAATGTTGGGTTGAATTCTTTGTGTGTTTCAAATAATAAAACCAAGTTGGGGTTTTCCTTCAAGATCATTGAGGATTTTAAGGTTTTAGACAAGATTATGCAAATACATATACATTCGAGTGAAGGCCTTGAGACAAGGTAGTTCCTTAAAAGGGAGTACGTGCTTTGGATTAATTCGGTCGAGAAAAAACCTTGAGACAAGGAGGTCTTGCAAGATAGTAACAAGATCTGGTGAATTGAAGCAACATTGTTGCTCATTTGATGAATCTTTGATCAAGGGTTTTGAAGGTGGTAGAATCAATAACAAACGATAGGGTTCATAGGGTTAGAGTTTTTCATCTTTTGTATATACACTTTTTACAAAGTAAGGTTAATTGCAACTATCTCAATTTGATTTTGAATTGAAGGCAGGCGTACCCATAGTGAGACCGATTGTATCTCTCTCTCTAGTTTTTGTGTTTGCAAACTATCAAATTTGTTGTTGTTTGATCAATTTGTCTGGAAGTCAATTTTTTTATTACATTTTGAATTAAGGTTTGTTGCTATAATCATAATCACTTTGATTGTTACTTCACACAGTTTCTTGATGCCTGTTGATTTCATCGAAATTTAGTCGAGTCATATTTATAAACTGAGTCAAGGTTTCTTCAAGTTCAGATGATGAATTCTCCTCTTATGAATGATCAATGTTGATGTAAGTTTCTAGCTGTGAATAATTTCTCGTATTTCGTTGAATTAGAGTTTTTGCTACAAGTTCCTTTGAATAAGCTTCAAAGTTTTCCAAGTTAGCATAGATTTCAACTTGCATGTCTTTTTTCACCTCACCTACAACATAAAAAGAAGAATACCTTAGTAGCACTGCACTAGATAAAAAAAATTTAAACAAGAATAAAAAAATAAAAAAATAAAAAAGAAATAAACAAAAATTAAATAAGCAAAACTTTGCACAAGCGTTGCCTTGTTGAAATTATCAACAATCCCCCGCAACGGCACCAAAAACTTGATGACTCCTCGACAAGTGTGTCGATAGTGTCGTAGTAATAAAAAGATATTGATTCCAAAAGGACTATTATTTAACCAAACAATAGTTGTGCAAGTATAAAAAGTAACAAAGGGGGGGGGGGGTTCTCGAGTTTGAATGCGAAAATTAAAAGTTGTTCTGAAATAATTTGAAAGCAGTCAAGTTTTGTATAGAATCTCTTATTTATCTCCTGTTGATGTTTAATGCATTATATGAATGAGAAAGTCATTATATTTCCACGAAGAATTAAAAAAACCACTATACCCAATCCCTTGGTGTGTAGCTCACTAATTCCTACTTGGGGTTCTTCTATCCATGTTCAATCAGCGTAAGTGAAATTAGGCGATGCACTAAGACATTAATTTAAAGGCCACTATTAGAGGTCTCCTATTCCTATTCAACTAGCATAAGTACAACAATTTCCCTAGTTTCAACATATAGACTAATGGTAAGTATTCCATATGCGCTCAAAATCATATTAAAAGAGTATCTCACATAAAATGCATTAAGCAAAAAAGGAAATTGAATAGAAATATAACTCCAATTATTCATGCAATGACAAATTAAACATATGTCTCAACAAGTTCAAAATAAGTTCATCAAACAAAACTTGCAAAGATAAAGATTAAACATCATTAAATACCAAGCAATAAGATGTTTAACTACTTATAATGATACAATTAAATACCAAGCAATAAAATGAAGATTGCATCTGAAAATCCTTAAAGGATTGGTCTTCAATGGCTTCCAATGCTCTCAAAATCGCCCTGTCAGTGCTCTTTACCGTCACTTTCAGTCAAAATTCACAGAACCCTTGAAAAGATACACAAATCTCCATTTTATAGTCGTCAAATCAGTCCAGAACGCGTCAGAATAGGCCCAAAAAAGAACCTATCACGTGCGTGATAGCCTTCATCGCGCGCACCATTCTAACAATACATTCCTATCACGCATGCGATGCTGCACGAGATTATTCCAGCAGCTGCACATTTTTGCTCCCTTTTTCCATCAAATTTTCACTAAGTCCTTATTTCTTCTTACTTGGTCATTTTTGCATATTTCTTTGGTCTTTCTTCTTCATTTTTTTCTCATCTTTGACTTGTTTTTCTCAATTTCTTCGACATAAAACATGTAATAACGAAATG
The DNA here is from genome assembly GCA_963859935.3 of Lathyrus sativus. Taxonomy (NCBI): domain Eukaryota; kingdom Viridiplantae; phylum Streptophyta; class Magnoliopsida; order Fabales; family Fabaceae; genus Lathyrus; species Lathyrus sativus. Next base: position 627,600,203 of record OZ012737.1, on the reverse strand, counting down.
CCATCATATTTTACGTCGCTAGAGCACTTTCAGACCAATGGGATAGTTGAAGCACCAAACTGATTAGTTTTGAGAGGACTAAAGCAAAAACTCATGGCAACTAAAGGAAATTGGGTGGAAAACTCCCACACGTTCTTTGGGCGTACAGGATTACACTTTATTCAACCATCAGAGAAACTCCTTTCTGGTTAAACTATAGGACTAAGTCTTCATCCTATTGAGATAGAGAAGACACCCCCTGATTGTCGCTACTGCGAAAATCGGCGCCGGCTATGACAGAAGAGTCGCCACCGTGCGTTATTTATCCCAACGGAGGGAAAGGAAACGCTCAGAGTAAACCTAATGCAAAACGGGAAAGGAATGGTCGTCGCAACCAAATTCCTGGATTCGGGAGTCGATTACGCAAGGGGAAGGTATTAACACCCCTCACGTCCGCCGTACTCGACAGGATCCACGCTTGTTTTCTAGTACGGATTTTTATTCTACCTACTCTACAGGTCTGGGGTTAAAAAGAAAAGAAAATGACTCGGCAAAGTATCTCACTTTATGCCTACGTATTCCCGTCTGGAACGAGAAATCAGAGTCAACGTAGTTCGCCTACCTACGGATGAAGGTGGGGAAGGTCGCTCGCTAGGATACGGTATCCTATGCCTACGTACTTTCATACAGCATGAAAGATTAGAGCAAACGTAGTTCGGGCTACGGAAGACACAAGCTTGTCTGACTGTTTTTTATTACCTTATGAAAGGGTTTTTCTTGATTAAGAGTCCAAGCGGACAAAAATGACACTTTGATGTTTGTTTTGAATCTTTTACGAAAGAAGTGTTTTTTAGTTTGTTTGCAATCTCTAACGCACTAGAGACTATGATTTGAGAGTGACTAGGTCGCGTGTCACCCAAAGGGTGCCACACTAAGCAGCCAGATTACTGGAAAGAAGCTCTCCATCAACCCTTTCTCAAATAGCTTAAGGCTCGTAATGTACGACATCGATTAACCTTATTACTGTATTTTTGGGTTGTTCTGAGATAAGAAGAGAAAGAAGCTCTAAAAAGCCTAGGGTTGAAAAGGGAATAAAAACTAACCTAATGTTGTCATGCATGGATAAGAATCCTAATGTCTGTCATAATTCCCTCCTGCACAGAGGAAATCAGAGATCCTAGGGAATAAACAGAAAAGAAAGCAAGCAAATACAGTAAAATGCATGCAATGCAGCAGTACAAGCGAGGCAAGGGAGTCCCACTCAACCTCGAACCTGAGAAAACAACAGGCAAAGTGAATCAACATCCACTTCAAACCTAGGGGGAAAGCTACACAAGTCAACAAACAATACAGAAGAAAAACAAAACCCCAAAGCAGAGGAGGCAGCCCAAGCAGCAGCACCAAACTCCTACAACAAACAGCAGCTCTGACAGCAACAACTCCCATCTTCAGACTTCCATAAACTTCAATCTCCAATCTCCAGGGAAGAGAAAAGCACACTTCAAATAAGGCTCCTCAAACCTAAACAGTCAAGCTCCACAGCTACAGAGAATTCCAGCTCAAAAGCAACAGTAAACCCTAGCTCCAATCCTCCAGCAAGCTCCTAATAGCAAAGTTGACAGTAACACAACTCCCTCTTCAAGCAAACCTCATGAAAGGCATATTCAACATCTTAGATCTTCATATCCAAGCTCTAGCAAGCTCCACCAAGAAAGATTGGTTATGGGGATCAAGTTGTAATGAATGAGCACCAGTGAAAACCAAAGGAAATCACTAGAAACCATCATCTGCAAAGAAGGGTATCCTCAAAAGTTCTACTCTTCAAGGCATACCACTCATCCCTCCAAGGGAGAGATGGGGATTCCTTAATATGACTTTGAATCATAGGATAGGATAGAGGCACAAGAAGCTCTCTATGTTTGAAAGAAGAAACAAGACTAATCTAATGCTCTTCCTATGTGCCCTAATCCCTAAGCTCCTGACAAGCATTCCAACAGATGAGAAATCTTCAACTCCAAGATTCTTCAAGCCATCCAAAGCAACCTCATTTGATCTCCAATTCATCCAAGCAAATCCCAAGCCAAAAGCACACCCAAAATAGCCCCACACAAATTGAATAAACCAAGCATCCAAGGGAGAAACCCACAAACACCACACAAGTAGAAAAAATCAAATAAAATGCCAAAACTCATCATAAAATCCTAAGTAAATTTCTAAGGGAACCTAACCCTATACCCAATAACCCATATAAATCCCAGAACCTAACTCAATCATTTAATCCTAAAACTATGCACTAAACTACATCTATTTGTTTTAAAACCCTAATTCTAACACATCTCCTATACACCTCTCAAACTAACCTAAATATTATTCACAAAATTATGATAAAATTTCTAAGGGTACATGCTTCTCTAAGATAACTAATCCAATAATAACCACTCAAAAATTCCTCACCAATTAGTCACAATAAAATCATCAAGAACATGTAGCAAACAAAAGTAAAATAAAGGAAATAAAACTATAAAAATATGCCAGAAAATATAAAATGTATGAAATTAATATTTTTTAATCCTATACAATTCTAGGGATCCTAAGGAAACCAGGGAAAAAAGTCTCACTAAAAAAGGATCATTTTTCAATTTATTATGAATTATAAACTATCCTAAATGAAAACATAAAAATAAAAGAAAATAAAATGTAAATGATAAAATGGTGTGATGAATAACAAGATTATTGTGTTATTCTAACAGGCTGGGCCCAGGAGGGGGTGTCACTAGCAAGCACGCATTAAGCCCATGTCAATCAGAAAATAGTATGGAAAAATCAAAGAAAATAGAGAAGACTCTGTGGCAAATAACAACTACTTTATGTGTATTTCTCAAATGGGCTTCAAAAGGGTGTGTGATTAGCAAGTTAGCACTTAAGCCCAAAGCCACCAGTTTAATGAAACGCAGCGTATGAGGCCCGTTTCTGAATCCTTCACAAACTCAAGTCTAATCCTGGCCGTGGGATGGTTATCTGAGTCAAAGGTCTTCCTAGATCTAATGGTCATATCATCATCTTCTCCACTTCAAATTCTGGGGGGAGAGTGAACTAGACGGTGGCCGGAGGTGGCGCCACCGTCGTCCCCAAATGAAAACACCATGAATAGCCATCAAATCTTAACCCTAAACATTTCATCTAACTCGTTTTTTCTCGCTGATTCTAACCATGACCTCCATTTCCACTGAAAGTCCTTCTATCTCAAAACACGATTCCAAGCTCAGAATATGCTCCAAATTCAATCATCACCAATCTCAAAATTAACAAGCCTATCATCATCTACACGTTACACTGATTAATCCTCACCATCTAAACATGTTTAAACCTCCAAGAACTAAGAGAAACGACCTTCAACAGAAATGGTGTCGCCCTAGGTTTTGTCTCTAATCACCAATTTTTCCTACCAGAATCCACCCTAGCCATGTCTATGATGCATCTACACATCTAAATCCTATCAATTCTACCTAAATTGAGCTATGAGATGAAATTTTACATACCTGTAAAAATTGAATGAACAGAAATAGAATTCCTTCAAATTAAACTCCAATCTTCTCCAGACACGATCAATGAAGTCTTGTGGAGCTTCTGTATGCACTGAATTGCCTTGAATCCTTCTTAATCACCAAATCCTATTTTGAGTTGCAAGGTTGAAACTCACTATGCTCTCTCTCAATTCTTCAGAGTTCTTGGCCAAAAAAGCAACTGAATCAGTTACACTCTTTATATAGAACATGTTAGAAAGCTCTAGAATGATCTGGAATGATCCATGTGATAATTTCAATTTCTCTTGCACTTGATAATCTCATGAGAAGCTTGCACATGAAAGTTGGGTTCAGCTTGCTTCAGCAGCTTGGTTTTGATCCAAAATCTCACCACATGACATTTTGAATTGATTGGAATTGGTTAGAGCCTTGTAGCTGATCTTGTGAATGATTTTGCATATGTTACTTCAACCATAAGCCACCAAATGCAATCCTTTGAAATATGCCTCAATTGCCAAAGGTAACATTTCCATCATCTTTAAAACATCATTTCTGATCAATTTGATATGTCACATGCCTCATTTTGACCCCAAATACAAAATCACATTTTTGGCTTTTTAAATGACTTTAAATTCCTCCTTTTTAAGCCATTTTTGGTAACTTTGTGATACAAGCCAATTCAATCCCTCATGACTTCTTATCTGACCTAAAAAAAACATTTTAAGCACATCTCATGTTGAACACTTTTTCATTTGAGGAGTGGAAGATGGAGATTTTGCCACATGTTGAAAAAGGACCTATAATTCAACTTTCCCAAAATACCCCTGGATTGCCAAGATCATAACTTGAGTTTCACAAATCTTCTTGAGGACTTATAGTACTCAAATTAAAGGTAAGATCAAGACCTACAAATATTTTGTTGGCCAAGAATCCATTTGAAAACTCCTTGAGGGGAAAAAGTTGCTTGGAAGTCAAGTGACTTTCACAGATAAATTTCAGTGTCCTCTGGTGACTTGTAACTTGCAAGAACCATAACTTGAGTTCTACAAATCTTCTTGAAGACTTCTAGTACTCAAATTAAAGGTATTGAGAAGCTCTACAAGTTTAATGTTGGCCAAAGATCCACTTGAAACTTGTATTTTGACTTATGTGGCTTGGGAAGTTCAGTGTTATACAGGGGATTTTACCCTAAGAACCCTGTCTCAAACACCTCCAACCACTCTTGATTCTTTTGAACTTGATCTTGGCTCATCCATACACATGCTTCAACATATCAATCCATGACTTCCATGACCTAGAGATAGGTCTGGATGCCCTTTCTTTGCTCTCCTTGACCTAGGGTTACCCATATGAAACCCTACTTGTACACACCTCAACCCTGGCTCTTGAACTTGATACAATGACTTGTCTAAGCTTCAATAGGGCCCTCTAGGCATCCCATGAGATCCATACACACCTCAAATTCACATTCTATGTTGATGATCTTCAATACACCTCAAGCTAGGAGAGAAATCCACCTGTGAGCACTCAAACTTCTCATGACTTCCACCCTTCTCTGATGACTTGGATGGGCTCTCAGGCTCAGAGAACACCTCTAGATAGACCTCTTTTGACATAAATGGTACTTGATCCCTTGTTGGATGACTTGATATGCTAGGATATGCAAATGATTGAACTATGTATATGATGTAACTATGCAAATGGCAATGCAATGAAACATAAATCAGGCAAGAAAAGGTTAAGCAAATTTTGGGGTACAACAACTGCCCCTATTCAAACGGCTTGGACCTGACTGGGTGAAGAGCGAATGGCCTTCAAACAATCAAAGTACGAGACGGTTGAATACCAAGAAACCCGGAAATTTGCCAACCGCAGAAATAAACTGCATTGCTTGGGGAACGACATCCCCCAACTGAACCTGGTTGTTACGGCAACAACTGATCCAACGTCTGATAATAACTCTGATCTCAACTTCAACCACCTGTGTAACGCCACAGGTACTGAACACCTCCGTCCACAACTGGACTAATCTTGTCAACACAAGAAAAGAAACAAATTCGTCAAATCACAAATAGGGGTTTCGTCGTCACAAGAATAACCTTGTCCACATTTGGACCCAAATTTCGTCAAATCACGAATAAACACCAATCTGTCCACGTCAGGACTCACATTTCGTCAACCCGAAGAAACATTGTCCACGTCAGGACTCCACATTCCGTCAACACGGAGAAATCCCAGCTACTCCACTGGGGAAACATTTCTGTCTAATCACAGGAAACTTCATCCGTCTATCCATACGGGAAAATCATCTGCCTAAACACAGGAAACTGCTTATCTCTGCAGTAACTAACTCCGTTGGTCCTAACCCATAAACGCTTTTGAGGAGGACTCTACTGGGGACAATAATATTTCGTCAACACGAAGAAATCATGGCGGCTTCCCTGGGGATAGAACTCTTCCACCCAATAGGAATTCAATTCTGTCAATCATACTGGACACTAACTCCGCCTTATCTTTGCAGTAGTCAAACCCACTGGGGATGCTCTGAAATTAACTGCCAGGCACCTATTTCGACAACAGGCGACAACTCCTGAAATTTTGATTATGAAACCCTGTGACGCTGACGGAACAGCAAATTTGAAGAAAATACTCCGATGGCCGGATAAGAGAAACTTCAACAAGCAACTCTGTGGGGGAAAATCTGGCAACAACTCCAAAGTCTAATTACGAAGTCGTTTGATGTTGACGACAACTCCAAGGTCTAATTATGAAGCAGCGCAATGCTGACGTAACAGCTGCTAGAGAAACTCTGTTGGGGAATCGCTAACGACGACTCCAAAGTCTAATTCTGAAGTCGTGTAATGCTGACGTAACAGCCACTCGAAGAAAACTGTGCCGACCTCCAAAGTCAAATCATGAAGTCTGTAATGCCGACATAACAGCTACGCGAGGAAAATCCGCTAGGGAACTCCTCACAACAACTCCAAAGCCTAGTTATGAAGCTGTTCCACACTGCCAATAACTCCATGGTCGAATTATGAAGCCATCCACTGCTGCTAACCACTTCAAAGTCTAATTATGAAGCAGGGACACCAAGTAACGATTTCAGCCGTCTAATCGCGGAAATCTCCCTTTAACAACTTCAAAGTCAAATCATGAAGCCTTATAGCGCTGATGTAACAAACTTCAAGGTCTAATCATGAAGCCGTGCAATGCTGACGTAACAGCAATTCCGGAAAACTCTATTGAACTTCGAAGACAAATCCTGAAGCCCTCTAGACTCCTTCCGAGGAAATTCTAACAACAACTTCAAAGTCTAATTGTGAAGCCATTGTAATAGTGATAACGTCTCCAACGTCTAATTATGGAGCATCCCACGCTGACGAACTTCAAAGTCAAATTACAAAGCCGTAACAACAAGTAATGACTTCAAACATCTAATCGCTGAAATCTCTCTTTTAAAATGCTGACAACAACTCCAAAGTCAAATCGTGAAGCATTGACAACAAATAATGACTTCAACCGTCTAATCACTGAAATCTTCCTTCTTACAATGCTGACAACAACTCCAAAGTCAAATCGTGAAGCCTTGACAACAAGTAATGACTTCAACCGTCAAATCGCTGAAATCTCTCTCTAAAAACCATTTCAAAGTCTATTCATGAAGCCTTTCAAAATCGACAATAACTTCAAAGTCAAATTATGAAGCCATGTCATGATGGTAACAACTTCAAAGTCTAATTGTGAAGCCGTAAAATGCTGACGTAACAAACTTCAAAGTCTAATTATGAAGCCATAACAGCAAACTGGGGAGAACTCTGCCGAGGGAATCCTGACGTCAACTGCCAGACATTCAACTTGACGACGAATAATGAATTCAGATGTCTAATCCCTGAAATCTTTTCTGAAAATGCTGACTGACAGCAACCCGAGGGAACACTCCGCCGAGGGATTTTTGACAATAACTCCAAAGTCCAATTATGAAGCCGTGTAAAGAACACTCCGCTGAGGAAGAAGAGAAGTTAATCAAGCACCTCTGATAAGGGAACATATGGCAGGACGAACATTATCCTCACATATCTTATGTCGCAAATCTGAATATCTGAAAACGATCCTGAACAAGAATTCCAATTACCTGCAGGGAAGAACACCTGAAAACAAAGAGGTAACCAACCTGACTTATGTTTCACAATGCACATGTTTGAAAATGGCGTAATGCTCCGTACGGCACGGAAATGCTACGCGTTTGAGTATATGCAAATATGACAGTATATGCAAATGCAAATGCAGGCTTAAGCTGCCGGGGAAACTCTGGTAGTGTTGTCTCAACAACATGAATGTTGAGAATAAAGCCAACTCCGCCGGGGAGAACCAGTATCACAAAGTATTCTGGCAAAATAAACGCCAGAAACACAACCAACTCCGCCGGGGAGAACCAATATCACAAAGTATTCTGGCAAAATAAACGCCAGAAACACAACCAACTCCGCCGAGGAGCGATTAAACATCAATTTCCACTGGGAGGAAAGAACAAGCCACCCTGCTGGTGAACAACTTAGCTGGGGAAGAAGCGACACTTCTAGGAAAAGCACACTGTCTGGGCACAGTTTACAAACTTGGAGCCTCGGACCCTGCTGAGGATCAACATCCTGTCGACATCACGACGACTCGTGAGGAGCAAGAAAACCATCCTTCGTGGATATAAACCTTTCGAACCAACAACCTGGTTAACTATTGCGGGAATCTCCCATGCTGGAGATTGAACGCGCACACCTTCGATTCGCTAAGGAGCGCAACCTCTACAGGGGATACGGATTTCGACTTGCTAGGGATATCCTGTGGACAACTCTCCATGAGGACACTCTTCTAGGGGAGACCAATCCCTCATTCGGTGAGGGATAACGTCATTCCAACTCTCTGGGAATAAGCTGCGATTAGCTGGAGAATGACATCGACTGGAGTCGGGCTCTTCATCAAGAGATTTTGGCTGGGGAATACAATCCCTGACTGTTTGCTCCAAAGGTAAGAACCCTGAAAAACACAAACGAGACAAAACAGGCCTATACAACAGAATCTACCCGAGTTAACATCCGTGACATTACTTCAGTCAATTCGAAGTTTTAGAAATTATTGGCAAGGGCCAGCAAGATTATGCAAGTGCAAGTTTATCAAAAACATCAGCGTCTTTCATAAACAAAACAGTAAAGAACAAGCATCAAGTACTGAATAACATGTTTTATTGATAACGGGCCTCTAAATAGGCAAAGTTTTGTACACTGGATGCAACTCCTGAAAAGAGGAAGTTACGCGAACACACACACATACATATATGCACAAGAAGCATAAATAAAATACAAAACAATATTTGTATACATGTCGGCGACGTGGTACAGACAAACACCATGAGCTGATCCTCTTATGACTCGCCTGACTCTGCGCTTTCCCGATACTCGATCTTCGGAAGAGATTGTTTTTGGATAGACGGCCCCCAGGTATCTCCCAAACCACTAAGCAATGCCGTATCGAATCCGGACCGCAGTCATTTGCTTTTTCAATCCCTAACTTTTGCGTGAACCGCCCTTTGCGGGTTTTCAATTCACCGGGATACCTTTTTTTTGCCGAAATCGCCCTTTTCAGATTTTCGACTTCGCGGGTGTACATTTTTCAATTTTATCCCTAACTTTTGCCCGAACCTTTTATTCATTTTTTATGGTTCGCCAGGATGCCCCATTTTTGCCTGGACTCTCTTTTTACTGTCCAGCGGGTCATTTTCAAGCAAAGTATTTTTTAACTGCGTCCGAATTCACAGGAGACGTAAAGTCTTCACCATCCATGGTAGATAGTAACAAGGCTCCTCCAGAGAAGACTTTCCTGACAACGTAGGGTCCTTCGTAATTAGGGGTCCACTTGCCCCTGTGATCTGTTTGTGGTGGGAGAATCTTTTTCAAAACAAGATCGCCCATCTGAAAGCTTCGAGGGTGCACCTTCTTGTCGTAAGCTTTCTTCATCCGACTCTGATATAACCGACCGTATGCTAGAGAAGCCAGCCTCTTCTCATCCATTAAGCTGAGCTGATTCAGTCTATCTTTCACCCATTCTGCCTCGTCAAGTTGGACATCACGTAAAACCCTCGGGGAAGGAATCTCAACCTCTAACGGTAACACTGCTTCCATCCCGTATACCAACGAGAAAGGGGTTGCCCCGGTTGATGTGCGTACCGTCGTACGATAACCGTGCAAAGCGAAAGGTAGCATCTTGTGCCAGTCCTTATACGTCACAACCATTTTCTGAACAATCTTCTTTATATTCTTATTGGCCGCTTCGACAACGCCATTCATCTTGGGCCGGTAAGGAGAAGAGTTGTGATGTTCAATCTTAAAATTCTGGCACAACTCTTTCATCATTTTGTTATTCAAATTCGAACCATTATCGGTGATGATCCGCTCAGGGATTCCATATCTGCAGATAATATCTCGTTTGATAAACCTGGCTACCACTTGTCTGGTCACGTTGGCATATGATGTTGCTTCCACCCATTTGGTGAAGTAATCGATTGCCACCAAAATGAACCGGTGTCCGTTTGATGCCGTGGGCTCGAACTTGCCAATCATATCAATTCCCCGCATCGAGAAAGGCCACGGTGATGACATCACATTCAGAGGACTTGGAGGCACATGGATCTTGTCCGCGTAAATCTGGCATTTATGACACCTTTTTGCAAACTTGAAACAGTTTGTTTCCATAGTTAGCCAGTAATAACCTGCCCGCAACAGTTTTCTCGTCATAGCATGCCCACCAACATGTGTACCAAATGTACCCTCATGTATCTCTTCCATGAGCAACTTCGCCTCTTTCTCGTCCACACATCGTAGCAACACCAAGTCGTGGTTTCTTTTGTATAGGACACCGTCCGGATTCAAATAGAAATTGCCAGCCAATCTCCTGAGAGTCTTCTGATCTCGACTGGATGCCCCAGCTGGATACTCCTTATTCTTCAGGAAATTCTGGATGTCAAAGTACCATGGTTGACCATCGGGAGCCTCGTCAATGGCAAATATGAATGCGGGCCTATCGAGCCGAGAGATAACAATCCGGGGAGCCTCGTTCCAGAAGTTAACTTTATACATTGAAGACAATGTTGCCAGGGCGTCAGCCATTTGATTTTCTGCTCGCGACACATGATGCAATTCCACCTTGTCAAAGAAAGGCATAAATCTCCTTGCATAATTCATATATGGTATCAATTTGGGCTGACGTGTCTCTCATTCTCCTTTAATCTAGTTCACCACTAGAGCTGAGTCTCCGTATACATCCAGATGTTTGATTCGCAAATCAATAGCTTCTTCCAGACCCATGATGCAAGCCTCGTATTCAGCCTCATTATTGGTAACGGGAAAAGTCAATCGGGCAGTAAAGGGGATGTGTGACCCCTGAGGAGTGGTGATAATTGCACCTATTCCGCTACCATAAGAATTTACAGCTCCGTCAAATATCAACTGCCATTTGGAACCCAATTTTGGTCCTTCTTCCGGCAACGGTTCTTCACAATCTTTCATTTTCAAGTACATGATATCCTCGTCAGGAAAATCAAACCTCATTGATTGGTAGTCCTCAACAGGCTGCTCTGCAAGGTACTCGGACAGAATGCTACCTTTAATAGCCTTTTGCGAGACATATTGGATATCGTATTCGGTTAACACCATTTGCCATCGGGAAATTCTTCCGGAGAGTGCTTGCTTCTCAAACACGTATTTGATTGGATCCATCTTTGAAATTAGCATGGTTGTATGATCCAGCATGTATTGCCTCAAACGTTTGGCGGCCCAGGCTAACGCGCAACACGTTTTTTCGAGCATTGAGTATCTGGACTCACAGTCGGTAAACTTCTTACTCAAATAATAGATCGCGTGCTCTTTACGTCCGGTCTCGTCGTGTTTACCGAGAACACAACCCATACTTTCCTCAAAAACCGTCAAATACATAATCAAAGGTCTCCCGGCCACTGGGGGTATCAAAACAGGAGGTTCCTGCAAGTATTCTTTTATCTTATCGAACGCCTTTTGACAATTTTCATTCCAGGTCAACACCTGATCTTTTTTCAACAACTTGAATAACGGCTCGCATGTCGTAGTTAGGTGAGATATGAACCGGGCGATATAGTTCAACCTCCCTAAAAACCCACGCACTTCTTTTTCTGTTTTAGGCGTCGTCATTTCTTGTATTGCTTTTATTTTCGCAGGATCAACCTCTATTCCCTTTTCGCTCACAATAAACCCCAGCAGTTTACCTGATCTCACCCCGAAGGTGCACTTGTTAGGGTTCAGTCTCAACCTGAACTTCCTAAGCCTTTTGAACAGTTTCAGCAGATTAACCAAATGCTCTTCCTCCGTCTGGGATTTGGCAATCATATCATCAACATAAACCTCGATCTCTTTGTGCATCATGTCATGAAAGAGAGTCGTCATAGCACGTTGATATGTTGCCCCAGCGTTCTTCAATCCGAAGGGCATCACTTTGTAGCAAAATGTTCCCCAGGGAGTAATGAAGGTAGTCTTCTCCATGTCTTCTGGCGCCATTTTGATCTGATTATAGCCTGAGAATCCGTCCATGAAGGAGAATACGGAGAACTGAGCAATGTTATCAACCAGCACATCAATGTGAGGAAGTGGAAAGTCGTTTTTCAAGCTCGCCCTATTCAAATCACGGTAGTCTACACACATTCGCACTTTACCGTCTTTCTTCGGCACTGGTACTATATTAGCGACCCATGACGGATAAGTGGTAACAGCTAGGAAACCAGCATCCCACTGTTTTTGAACTTCCTCCTTGATTTTCACAACCATGTCTGGTCTGGTTCTTCTGAGTTTCTGCTTAACAGGCGGACATTCCTCTCGCAGTGACAGACGGTGCACAACCATGTCCGTATCTAGCCCAGGCATATCCTCGTACGACCAAGCAAATATATCACCATACTCTCGCAGTATTTCAATCAGCCTCTGCTTGACGTCGCTCTGCAGCGCAACCCCTATACGGATGTTTCTCACAACTTCTTCTGACCCCAAGTTGATAATTTCAATTTCCTCCTGATGAGGCAGAATGATTCTCTCTTCCTGTTTTAACAAACGAGTCAGCTCCTCTGGCAGGTCGCTATCCTCAACAATCTCTTCCTCTGCTTGGAACACCGGGTGCTCGAAGTCGAAATGAGTCATGGGCGGTTCGTATGAGATGTCATCTGAAATATTAGTCCTGCAAAGGAAATGGTTAAATGCTTCAACACGCAAACAAAGCAAATAACCACGTTGCCATTTATTGTTAAAGTAAAAACAGGAAAAACAGGGATCACAATATTTGAATATGAAAGACGCCTTTATTTCATGATTAAAGCAGTGCAATACACATAATCAAGTAGCCCTAATGTAACATCACTATGCCCCGGGTAGGACATAGGATTATTCAACAATTGATAAAACAAATCATTACTGTTTAAAAGTCACTGGGACAGTTTCCTGGATGGACCAGTTGCAGAGACTTTGTCCTGCCACGCTTGGCTTGATCCACGCATCCATATCGCAGTCGCTATCTCCATCTTCGGTGTTGGAAATAGCGTTGATAGTCTCGAAGCACACCCCGCTTGGCGTAATCGTGACTGGTCCCCTGAACCTGGGCGCTCTTGAAGCGGACGCTGACGACGTCGGTTGATACCCTAGCCCAAACTTAACATTCTTCACGGGAATCTCCAGTACCTGCCCCCAGCCTTTAGTTTCACCAGTCTGCACTAAAGCCTGAGCCTCTTTGTAGGACGACACTGCCACATCTGATATTTTGCTGGAACCCTGAGCTTTGTCTTTAATCCGCAACCCCTCGAAGGCTTGATAAGGTGTCTCGTGTATTTCTCCTTCGACCTCCACATATCTGAATGATGACAGGTGACTGACCAAAATATCCTCCTCCCCGCAAACGGTAACAACACTATCACCCACCATATACTTCAACTTCTGATGCAAAGTGGGTGTTACGGCCCCTGCAGCGTGGATCCATGGTCGTCCAAGAAGGCAGCTATAAGCTGGATGGATATCCATGATGTAGAACTCGGTGTCAAAAAATTTCGGCCCCACCTGCAGCGGTAATGTTATTGACCCAAACACTGATCTCTTCGTCCCGTCAAACGCCCTCACAACCAAATCGTTGGGCATGCAAATAACTCCTCTTATGTCCAACTTCATCATGGCTTTCTTTGGCAATACGTTCAGCGGCGATCCCGTATCCACCAATACATGCGACATTACGGTGCCCCAACACTCCACCGATATATGCAAGGCCATGTTGTGCTCCCGACCCTTGGGAGTTAAGTCAAAATCTGTGAAACCCAGACTATGTCCAGCATTGACATGTGCCATTACCCCCTCTAACTGGTTTACATAAACTTCTTGGGGTACGAATAACGTATCCAATATATTCAGCAGAGCATTCCGGTGGGCCTCGGAACATAACAACAACGACAAGATAGAAATCTTCGACGACGTCTGCTGTAGATGTTCAACAATTTTGTAGTCGCTCTTGCGGATCAGTCTCATGAACTCCTCTACGTCCTAGAGCGACGTATCCTTTTCTTTCGACTGAGAAGGCCCGCTTTCGCTTACTTTGGCTTTACCTTTGGCCAACCTCTCTGCTTCTACTTCAGGTGAGGTAAAGATCCTTCCGCTACGGGTCATGCCCCCCGTCCCAACAACATTATCAACAGCTCCTGCTGGCTGGCTATTCATCATGATCTTTTCACCGTTGCAATATGCTTCTAATCCATATGTCCACGGGACAGCTTTCGTACTCTCAAAGGGAACAGGCCCTGCCTTGGTGATTGTAATAGTTGGCCGCTTGACGGGCGGCACTATCGTTATAGTCTTCCTCGGGATCGCCACCGTTGCAACATCATTCTGCTTTTCACATAATGCCTCCACAGGCTTCTCAACCGCAGTTCGAACAAATTGCAAGGTCCCTTCGTCGATTATGGCCTGAATGCCCTGCTTCAAATCATTACAGCCCTCTGGCTGGGTCCAGCACTCTAAACAGTATTCATCACAACCCGGAAATACTCCCCCTCTGAGAAACCTGCTTTTCACTTCACTCAATGGTGTCTTCAACTCATTAACATCCAACACCAGGTTCAAATTTTCTTCTGTTAAGATGGCATTTGCCCCATGATTGGGCATAGGCTGTTGTACAATATTAGGCCCCACTTGGCCGAAGTTAATGGCTTTACTGTCCAACAAGTCTTGAACTTTATGCTTGAAAGCATGACAAGATTCCATATCATGTCCGGGCTCCCCGGAATGGAATTCGCAGTGCTTACTAACATCGTACCCCCTAGGAAGTACTGGTCCTGTAGGTGGTTCCAGTGTTCTTTCCTCGACCAAATTCAACCCCAACAGTGTCTGAAGAAGCTCTGCATATGTCGACGAAGGCTTATCAAATACCCTCTTCGGCTTTACATTCTGAAACCTTCCTTGACCCTGATTCTGCCTTTGTTGTTGTTGCGGTTGCTGTTGTTGTTGTTGTTGTTGTTGAGGAATTAGAATAGTAACACTGGCTATCTGTTGAGGTTGAACGTACTAATTTCTACCTCTGCCCCGACCCCTGCCACCATACACAACGCTAGTATCACCTTTTCGTCTTCCGCCGAACGCTTTCCTCGCACCCCCAGCTGAAGTAGATTCCCCTGCCTGAATCTTTCCAATTTTAATTCCATTTTCGATCCTTTCTCCCATAAGGATCATATCGGAGAAACTGCCCATCGAAACATTGAGTAACTTGTCATAGTACATCCCAGTAAACGTCCCCACAAACATGTCATTCATCTCCCTTTTAACCAAAGGAGGATGCACTCGAGCTGCCATATCGCGCCACCGTTGCGCGTACTCTTTGAAACTTTCACCATTTTTCTGCGACAAACTCTGCAACTGAACTCTGTTTGGCGCCAAATCGCTGTTATATTTGTAATGCATAAAAAAAGCATCAGCCAACTGCTTCCAACTTCTAATCTGAGTGGGCTCCAGTCCCATGTACCACTCCAATGATGGTCCCAATAAGCTATCTTGAAAGAAATGCATGAGCATCCTTTCATCATTGGAATACGCAGACATCCTTCTATAATAAGAACGTACATGGACCTTTGGGCAGGTATCCCCTTTATATTTGTCGAATGTTGGAGCCTTGAATTTCAATGGCACCCTCAGTCCTGGTACCAACCCCATAGTAGTCATATCTAACCCAGCGGAGTTCTGATCAACCACACCTTTCATCTGCTCTTCTAGCATTCTGATCCTCTGAACAGGGTCAATAGGGCCCTCAGGTCCCATACCTCTTCCTGAAAAAGCGTCCTCCTGTTGATCCACATTCCAGTCATTGCCATACCCATCATAACCCATGTTACGGCCAAATCCTTGCTGATTGAACACAATACCTTGTCCTCGGTTGCCGAACCCCAGATTGACCCCAGCAGGTCCAAAACCATTGCTGAAAGGAAGTGCTCCAGCGCCGTTCACATTCACATTACCGAATCCACCGTTACCGTGGCCATACCCCTGATTGTTGCCGTAACCGTCATTACTGAAGCCTTGATTATTGAACCCGAAATTCCCGTCCTGATTGACATTACCATACCCATTGTTTTCGAAGCCAACATTGTCAACAATCCTTGATCAACATCCACAGTGTTGCCTTTGTTGTTGACAACATGCCCATCACCACCATTCCCAGTATTGCTGTTACAAGCGCCAGCACCTGCACCAGTACCAGTGTTCTCGTTGACAGTCACAACAGGTGGAGTAACAACTGCCGGTATCTCATTCTCCCGGCGAGGAGTTTCAACAGAAATGTGGTCAGTATTTCCATTCCCATTTGCCCGCGTCAGCAGCGGTTGCACCAGGGTCTGAAGATTCTCCTGGCCCTTGGCCATGCTCTCCATAGCTTGCATGAACAAAGTTAGCTTCTCGCAGATTTCCTGCATCTCGACCTGAACTTGATCCATTATCTTCTTGCAGTTGTTTCTGGTTGAATAGCGGTGGACTCTTTGTTCGTCAATCCTGAAAAACCTGTGAGATGCAGGAAATAAGATACAAATTCAACAAGTGACTGGCGATGCAAAATAAACATGCAGATGCAATATGTGTCTGTGCGTTAGGGAGATCAACCCCTAATTCTAGTGCCAAAGTGCCAGTGCCGTGATAGTGATAGTGATAAGGAGTTTGAAATCGAATCATGGAAAAACATCTCATATATTGCTGCGAAGATCCCATCGAGTCAGAAATACAATATCACTGAGTGTACAATAAGAAGGCATGACCTCAACCAACAATCTTGGTGATGGCCAGCACACTGCAAATAAAGCATATACAACAGTACATAAGGTAATCAAGTGCGACCATATGCCTGATACTCCTCTAACAATCTCTTAGTCTTGGGATGATTTGGCTGAGAAAGCAACCCTTCGACGAGCGAGTCTCTTTGCCTGATAACACGCTGGAGATCCCCAATGGATTCCTCCCAGACACCTTCTCCAAAGAAATCTTCTAGCTTCCGCTTCTGGGATGCAGACTCTTTCTTGCGCTTGATAACTTTGTTCAAGGCATTCTGGACATCATATCTCCGTATAACCTCTTCTTCAAACTTCTTCTGGCTAGCTTTCAACTGACCTTCCAGCTCAGAGATCTGCAGCTCCAGTTTGTCTTCTCTTTCCTTATTGCCGGACAACGTGGCGTTCCAGGTGTTGTTGAATGCAGAGATCTCCCGGTAGGCTACCTCAAGTGCTTTCTTCTTAGACTCCAGCATGTCATGAGAGCTCTTGAAATCTATCCCCAAGCGTTCACGCTTCTTCCTTTGCTCAGTCAGTTCAGCGCCTAGGTAGTTCACCAGCTCTATTTGTTGCTTGAAGGAATATACGACTTCATTTCTTTCGTTCCTGAGTTGCACTAGCTCTTCTTCCAACTTCTCGTTGGCTTTCATCAGCTCTTCTTTCTCCTTCACAACTTGCTCATATCTCTCAATAGACACAGTGGTTGGCTCCACAAACACCGGGGGGGGGGGGGGGGGGCAGGAGGTAATACTGCAGGAAACGGCATCAGCGCCTGCTTTGCCCTATCTTGGATCCAGACTTTGTACGGAGGATAGGCTTGACAATCATTCTTACCCAACAACGGCTTACCCCTTCTGTTGATATTTTTCCAAGCATGCTGAAGCCTGGACAATAATTCCCCACTCAGATCACCTATGAAGTACAGAGATTCCTGCACTTCCTCCTCTTTTGGCGGGCTTTTCAAGGCATAACCGAATTGCCTGATCAATAATGATGGATTGTAGTTAATGCACCCTTTCCTCCCAATCAGAGGAACGTTAGGATATCCGGCGCAGCTAAAGATAATCTCAGATCCCAGCAAATCTCTATCAAACCAGACAACATCTTCTGAACAAAGTCCCATCAGATGCTCAGACCAATCCACCGTTTCTGCAGACTCAGCGAAAATACCCTTCTGGGGCAGGTGACTATCAAACCACATATACAACAAAGGCACACAGCAAGAGACGTTCTTGCCCCTCCTATTCTCGTTCTTATAATGCAGAGAATGATAGAAGTCTCCAATCAGTGTAGGCACAGGATTTCCTGAAGCAAATATATGGAATGCATCCACATCAACAAAGTCAGGCATGTTCAGGAACAGTACAATGCCATAGATACACAGAGCAAGAATAACATTAAACACAATCCAACATCCACTCTTGGCATACTCTTGCGCTTTCCCAAACAAGAACTTGAGAGAAAAACCGGACACTCCATTCCACGAGTTTAATAGCAACTCTGAGGGGTCTAAATGCAAAGCAACAACCAAATCCTCCAGCTTGGGCTCAACACCCATACGAATGAAGGGTACTCTGTTCTGAATAGTTACCTCCAAGATCTCAGCATAATCCTCCATAGTCGGAGCCAGAATGAAGTCAGGGAAAGTAAAACACCTCAGCGGGGGATCATAGAACTGCATCAGTGCGTACGATCCATTACGCTCATACATGGATGGTTTATAAACCAACCTGAGCAGTTTCCCATAATTCTTCCTGAAGCTTCTCTTCACGTCGTCATCAGCTAGAGATATCAAACCAAGCAGAGAGGAAACATCTGGAGTAGGCAACTTGTATGCTACAGTCTTCTTCAAAGTATCCATAATAGCAGCAGACAGAGATCCGTGCAACTAGAATCAGAGGTATGAAAATGCACCTGCAGCACAGACACACGTTAATGATATGCAAAATGAGTATGCAACAATGCAATATGCAAACATGCAACAGGGATCAAGTGATATATTGCTGAAGAGATCCATCCACAATATCTGTCTCAACAGACCCACACTGCTGCTCAAATCCTGTCTCAGCAGACCCATAATAATGCTCCACTTTGGTCTCAACAGACCCATCACACTGTCCTGATGAAGAACCCCAAGTAACCACACATACTGATCCAGTATTAAGAAAACCGGGTAGTCTGGAGGTCAAGTTTCCTGCATGCCCCAATCCCTTTCACAGGTAGGTGTCCTATCAACTGACACAAGGTACGACATCCTATGCGGTCGTCGGAGTCACAGACTTTCAAGACTGATGATACGATACCTAGAAGGTGTGGCATCATCATATCCTGAAGAGGCCTCACTTAGCCAACTTCCAAATGATCGGTCCCCGGAGTCGACAATCCAACTAACCGACAACCCCCTCAACCCAAAGGGTTGAAAAAGAAGTCAACCAGAAGAACCTCGTCCGAGCGTGGATTTTGCGGGACACTAGTACATGCAAAGCACGCACCCGCCCCACTACTTCCCACAACTAATTCTAGGTGCACTCAAGCCCAGGTCCGGCTTATATTTCAATAGATCACCCCATCCCCACAACAGCAATAACAATATAAAGCTGACAATAAAATGCGGAAAGTAAAGACAGAAATGTAAATCCATACAAAACCCCAGACGGGAAAACAAGCGCTAGGATTGACTCACGTAGGGAACCGTTGAAGTCCCCAGCAGAGTCGCCAGCTGTCGCTACTGCGAAAATCGGCACCGGCTATGACAGAAGAGTCGCCACCGTGCGTTATTTATCCCAACGGAGGGAAAGGAAATGCTCAGAGTAAACCTAACGCAAAACGGGAAAGGAATGGTCGTCGCAACCAAATTCCTGGATTCAGGAGTCGATTACGCAAGGGGAAGGTATTAGCACCCCTCACGTCCATTGTACTCGACGGGATCCACGCTTGTTTTCTAGTACGGATTGTTATTCTACCTACTCTACAGGTCTGGGGTTAAAAAGAAAAGAAAATGACTCGGCAAAGTATCGCACTTTATGCCTACGTATTCCCGTCTGGAACGAGAAATCAGAGTCAACGTAGTTTGCCTACCTACGGATGAAGGTGGGGAAGGTCGCTCGCTAGGATACGACATCCTATGCCTACGTACTTTCATACAGCATGAAAGATCAGAGCAAACGTAGTTCGGGCTACGGAAGACACAAGCTTGTCTGACTGTTTTTTATGACCTTATGAAAGGGTTTTTCTTGATTAAAAGTCCAAGCGGACAAAAATGACACTTTGATGTTTGTTTTGAATCTTTTACGAAAGAAGTGTTTTTTAGTTTGTGTGCAATCTCTGACGCACTAGAGACTATGATTTGAGAGTGACTACGTCGCGTGTCACCCAAAGGGTGCCACACTAAGCAGCCAGATTACTGGAAAGAAGCTCTCCATCAACCCTTTCTCAAATAGCTTAAGGCTCGTAACGTACGACACCGATTAACCTTATTACTGTATTTTTGGGTTGTTCTGAGATAAGAAGAGAAATAAGATCTAAAAAGCCTAGGGTTGAAAAGGGAATAAAAACTAACCTAATGTTGTCATGCATGGATAAGAATCCTAATGTCTGTCATAATTCCCTCCTGCACAGAGGAAATCAGAGATCCTAGGGGATAAACAGAAAAGAAAGCAAGCAAATACAGTAAAATGCATGCAATGCAGCAGTACAAGCGAGGCAAGGGAGTCCCACTCAACCTCGAACCTGGGAAAACAACAGGAAAAGTGAATCAACATCCACTTCAAACCTAGGGGGCAAGCTACACAAGCCAACAAACAATACAGAAGAAAAACAAAACCCCAAAGCAGAGGAGGCAGCCCAAGCAGCAGCACCAAACTCCTACAGCAAACAGCAGCTCTGATAGCAACAACTCCCATCTTCATACTTCAATAAACTTCAATCTCCAATCTCCAGGGAAGAGAAAATCACACTTCAAATAAGGCTCCTCAAACCTAAACAGTCAAGCTCCACAGCTACAGAGAATTCCAGCTCAAAAGCAACAGTAAACCCTAGCTTCAATCCTCCAGCAAGCTCCTAATAGCAAAGTTGACAGTAACACAACTCCCTCTTCAAGCAAACCTCATGAAAGGCATCTTCAACATCTTAGATCTTCATATCCAAGCTCTAGCAAGCTCCACCAAGAAAGATTGGTTATGGGGATCAAGTTGTAATGAATGAGCACCAGTGAAAACCAAAGGAAATCACTAGAAACCATCATCTGCAAAGAATGATATCCTCAAAAGTTCTACTCTTCAAGGCATACCACTCATCCCTCCAAGGGAGAGATGGGGATTCCTTAAGAGGACTTTGAATAATAGGATAGGATAGAGGCACAAGAAGCTCTCTATGTTTGAAAGAAGAAACAAGACTAATCTAATGCTCTTCCTATATGCCCTAATCCCTAAGCTCCTGACAAGCATTCCAACAGATGAGAAATCTTCAACTCCAAGCTTCTTCAAGCCATCCAAAGCAACCTCATTTGATCTCCAATTCATCCAAGCAAATCCCAAGCCAAAAGCACACCCAAAATAGCCCCACACAAATTGAATAAACCAAGCATCCAAGGGAGAAACCCACAAACACCACACAAGTAGCAAAAATCAAATAAAATGCCAAAACTCATCATAAAATCCTAAGTAAATTTCTAAGGGAACCTAACCCTATACCCAATATCCCATATAAATCCCAGAACCTAACTCAATCATTTAATCCTAAAACTATGCACTAAACTACAACTATTTGTTTTAAAACCCTAATTCTAACACATCTTCTATTCACCTCTCAAACTAACCTAAACTTTATTCACAAAATTATGATAAAATTCCTAAGGGTACATGCTTCTCTAAGCTAACTAATCCAACAAGAACCACTCAAAAATTCCTCACCAATTGGTCACAATAAAATCAGCAAGAACATGTAGCAAACAAAAGTAAAATAAAGGAAATAAAACTATAAAAATATGCCAGAAAATATAAAATGCATGAAATTAATATTTTTTAATCCTATACAATTCTAGGGATCCTAAGGAAACCAGGGAAAAAAGTATCACTAAAAAAGGATCATTTTTCAATTTATTATGAATTATAAACTATCCTAAATGAAAACATAAAAATAAAAGAAAAGAAAATGTAAATGATAAAATGGCGTGATGAATAGCAAGATTATTGTGTTATTCTAACAGGCTGGGCCCAGGAGGGGGTGTCACTAGCAAGCGCGCATTAAGCCCATGTCAATCAGAAAATAGTATGAAAAAATCAAAGAAAATAGAGAAGACTCTGTGGCAAATAGCAACTACTTTATGTGTATTTCTCAAATAGGCTTCAAAAGGGTGTGTGATTAGCAAGTTAACACTTAAGCCCAAAGCCACCAGTTTAATGAAACGCAGCGTATGAGGCTCGTTTCTGAATCCTTCACAAACTTAAGTCTAATCCTGGCCGTGGGATGGTTATCTGAGTCAAAGGTCTTCCTAGATCTAATGGTCATATCATCATCTTCTCCACTTCAAATTCTGGGGGGAGAGTGAACCAGACGGTGGCCGGAGGTGGCGCCACCGTCGTCCCCAAATGAAAACACCATGAATAGCCATCAAAACTTAACCCTAAACATTTCATCTAACTCGTTTTTTCTCGCTGATTCTAACCATGACCTCCATTTCCACTGAAAGTCCTTCTATCTCAAAACACGATTCCAAGCTCAGAATATGCTCCAAATTCAATCATCACCAATCTCAAAATTAACAAGCCTATCATCATCTACACGTTACACTGATTAATCCTCACCATCTAAACATGTTTAAACCTCCAAGAACTAAGAGAAACGACCTTCAACAGAAATGGTGTCGCTCTAGGTTTTGTCTCTAATCACCAATTTTTCCTACCAGAATCCACCCTAGCCATGTCTATGATGCATCTACACATCTAAATCCTATCAATTCTACCTAAATTGAGCTATGAGATGAAATTTTACATACCTGTAAAAATTGAATGAACAGAAATAGAATTCCTTCAAATTACACTCCAATCTTCTCCAGACACGGTCAATGAAGTCTTGTGGAGCTTCTGTATGCATTGAATTGCCTTGAATCCTTCTTAATCACCAAATCCGATTTTGAGTTGCAAGGTTGAAACTCACTATGCTCTCTCTCAATTCTTTAGAGTTCTTTGTAACAACCCAATTTTCAATAATTAATTAATTGTGTTAATTAATTGATTTATTTGGATTATTCTAATTATTTGAATAATTAGATGTTTGTTTAATGGATTGATAGATGTTTTGAGAGAGTAAATATATTGGAAAGAAATAAAGAGAAAGGTATTATGGAGGAAATAGAATGGAAATAAATAAAAAGAATAGAAATAGAAGAAAAGGAGATAAGAGTTGGTAAGAAAGAAAGAAAGGGGAGAAAAAGAGAAAGAAGGAAAAGGAGGAGAAAAGAGAAGAAGAAGAGGATAGTGGAAATCTTCAAGAACCAACTCAAAGCTTCGATTAAACCAAGGTAAGGGTGAGAAACATTGCTATTTAATCATTGTATGCTATTATGTATGTTGGGTTTGGGTTTATGGATGTTTTTCATCACTTTCCAATTAGGGTAAATGTTGGATTAATCGGTAGATTGATGATTTAATCGGTTGGAACTGAGTAATAATGCCGTAGAATAGTCGGGTAACATGTATTGATGCTGTTTATACTGGTTTGGATGTGTAAGAGAGGGTTGATGATGGATTGGTGAGGGAGAAGACAAAAAGGGGATTCTGTTCTGCGCAGGTTCGCTGGCTCTCGCCAGGCGAGCGAATGCGAAGCTTCGCCAGGCGAAGCCTAGCGAATGCTGGCGAGTAATTATAAGTTAAGTCCCAGTAGACTTCGCTGGTGGGTTCGCCAGGCGAAGTGGGATAGCGAAGGTTCGCCCAGCGAAGGTGCTGGCGAATGGTGGCGAATGAAGTCAGTAGCTACTGACTTGGGCTCGCTGGGAAGTCTCGCCAGGCGAAGCCTAGCGAGTGTTCGCTGAGAGAGTTCGCCAGGCGAAGGCCAGACGAAGGTTCGCTGCGAGGGTTCGCCAGGCGAATGAAGGCGAATGTGACAGCATTTTTCTTTTGTTGTGTTGCTCATGTGGTGATTGTTTGGTTGATTCACATAGGTTAATACCTCTATGATATGAATAAGTATGTGATCCATGGTGATGATATGTGTTGTGGGTAGCCTTTGGGCGTGAATCCTAGAGTTGTGATATGAATGATTAATTGTAATCGGTTAAAATACATGAGGACATAATGATGATTATGTGTGTATTAATTGATGAGTTTGTGAATGTTTGATTGTTGTGTACAATTATGTAATAAGTATGCATGAGAACATTGTGGATACATGTGTGCATAACTTATAATTGTATGATTGGTATTGTGATGTGTATATCCTGTATGAGATGGCCTGAGATAAAGAATAAACATACTATGAAAAATGTGTTGTGGATGCATATTGTTTATATGCGATTGTATGTTAAAATACATGAAGAATGCATGAGAGCATAATGATGGATATGCGTGCATTGCTTGCTAAATATGATGTTGTATTGAATTGTGAGTATATATGTGGATAATGCATGAGAACATATCGTGTATATGTGTGCATTGGTTAATAATTGTATGAGATGCATGGGAACATATCGTGGATATGTGTGCATCGTTAATAATTGTGAGGAATGCATGGGAACATATCGCGGATATGTGTGCATTGTGTGTTAATGTGGTGATATTATTGAATTATGAATACGTTGATGATTATTATGATAAATAGAAATACATGTGAATACAATGATGAATGTATGTGTATTGTCTAATGAATTGTGAGTGCATATTTGTATGCGATTGTTGTGTAAATGCATGGGCACATATGTGATATGTGTGCATTGTTGTTGAATATGATGATGATGATGGGTGAAATGAATACATTGATGAATGTTTGATATATGTTGTATGTGCAATCATAATGAAATTCTCGAAGGGGTGAATTATTCGAATGCATGGGATTAAGACGCTGGAACGGTCTTAAGTGCATTTATTGTGATTGGTTGATTGTACATGCATCATTCAGTCAAGAGGCAATGTTTGTTAGTTTCGTGGAAACTAGTGGCTTGTCCCAAACCTAGAAGGGTGGCTTTGAAGCCTAGGGGACGGGCTTGGTTGTTATCGGTCTAGAAGGGTGGACCCAGTTTAAAGTAAAAACCGAAAAATGATAACGAGTTATCGGTCTAGAAGGGTGGACCCGGTTTAGAGTGAAAACCGAAAAAAGATAACGATAGTCGGTACCGCATTGCATGAGTTGCATTGAGTTGTTGAGTCACATTAATATATGACATATGCATGAAGGGATGCTTATGTGTGAATGATGAGATGTTTGTTGAATACTTATGAAGCTTGCATGAAGAGATGCTTACGTGTGAATGTTAAGATTGTGGAATTGTGGATGTATGCATGATGTGAAATGCTTGGTGAATATTCATGTTGTATATATATATAAGTGACGATGTAAATGATTATGAGTTGAATTGTGGTGAGAAATAGGGAGTTAATTATATGATACCTATATATACATGATTTTATGCTTTGATTATTATGGTAATATTTCTCACCCTTCTGCTGTTTTATAATGCTCTATGAGGCATTGCAGATTAGGTTGCTGGAGGCCTTTATGAAGTTCTGCTTGTAGTTCGAGGTCGCTACGTGTGTAGTGGTTTAGTAATTATTTATGGGTCGAGTCATGCTCTGGTCGTGTAACACGGGGATCGATTGCTTATGTTTTAGGATTACATTATGTAACCTAAGTTATGTTTTCATATTTGGAATAATTGAGATAACAAGATGTTGGCCTTAGTGCCTAGAGATGTTGATTTTATATGATGAACGTAAATGTTTCTTTTAAAGGAATTTTCATTAATGAATCCGCTGCTAAATGGAAAGGTGTTTATGAGCATGACAGATTGTTTTAATGTGGTGCAAGTTTTATGTGATGCCCTTTTATGGATGCATGTTAACATTTACTCTGATTATGCATATATTATTTGCGGGGTTTAGAAGGGTGTTACATTAGTGGTATCAGAGCAGGTCGGTCCGTCCGGCCAAGTTGTCTAATGTTATTTGTTTCCTTGTATGCGACATGTGTGTGAAAACACTATCGATACATGTTGTTGCTTAACCTTGTCTGGAGAAGTGGGAATGATCTAAGTGGGGGAGAACTTGTGCTTCTCCAAGATGCTGCAGGTGTAGAAGTTGTAGCTCAGTGGGTGGCTAACACTCTTGTGGTTTGGTAAAGATAGTCTATACTCCATCATGATTTTCAGCTGCCTATTGACAAATTGAGGAACTGATCACCCTTAATCTCTTGTTGATAGTAGTTGGAGTTCTGTTGGATGGGATGGACGTGTCTTGCAAGCTTAGGTGGCGTGAGCAGAGAATTGTTTGGAGCTAAGCCAGGTGCGTAAGAAGAGTGTTGATGAGTCGGCACGAGACAGTGAGGAGATGGTTAATTTTGATGGGAATTCGGGGTGCCAATGAAAGTGGGAAGATGGCGGTTTTGCCGACTAATTATATCTGTTTGGATAGTCGAAGGATTAAATTGATTGAGTAGTGTTGAGAATTATGTCTGGTGTGTGTGCTACGACAACAGATTGTGGAGTTGAGTATAAGGGTGGATAATGACTTCTAGTGATTACTAAAGGAAATGAGATGTGGAATACATGGTTGGTATAATCGGACCCTTAAGCATTTCAAGAGTTGGAGAGGTATTGGATGACCTTTAAGTGTGGAAGGGTTGTTTCCGTGATTTTGTCGTAACGGAAAATCGTAATTCGGAATGACGCAAGATTAGAAGCGTTGGAAGATATTACAGTGCTCTATGTGATGGGAAATTAGTGACATGGAATTAAGTATTATTGGCGAAAAATGTTTGGATGTTATGGTAAGTGCGGAGAGTGCGGTTTGTGTTATCACCATAACTTCACAGCTGAGTGTCCGTTTGATATAATGATTTTCCACACTTGATTGAGAGAGTCAATGGTTATCTAACCGATGGTGTTTGGATATGTTCGGAGAGTATAAGGGTTCATGTTGAGCGTCGGGAACTTGAGTTATTAGTATTGAGGAGGAGGCAGTGATGTACTACTGTGAAGAAAGTTCAGAGAGTTTTGAGAAAGCTGTCAACAATTCGTGTATTGGTTTTGCCAAGTCCGACAGGATTGTCGTTGTGTTTTGAGATACTTTGTTGATATGATTAAGAGATGTGTTAAGTACAACATTAATGAGTTTTGGTTATGCTTGAAAGCAATATAAAGTACAGAGAGGGATTATCTAACAAGTAATTTGGAGTGGGTTGTTGTTGTGTGTTTGTACCGGAGTTTGGAAGCCTCAATTGTTTAGTTGAGATTTGAGATGGTTACTAACCTTAAGGTATTTGTTTTATTTGAGAGAGAGTCAAATATGAGACAGCGAAGTAATTGGAAATCCTGAAGGAGTATGGTTTTGGTTAAATTACCATTCGGATGAGACCAAGTGGTAGCTAAGATATCGAATCGGGTAAATTTGGTATACACTAATGAAGATGGTAAGGAAGTTAGAACTGATTAAGCAAATTCAGATATGAGTTCGGCCTGTGAAGAGACTTCTTATGGAGTTGAGCCTTAGATGTTGAGATTGACCTTTGGTATTCTGATGAGGTTCGAGGAAATAGGAATTCTGAGTTGAGTTGATAGATTAATTGAATTTAATGGATAAAAGTCAGAGGGCTTATTTTCGGATTAAGGGAAATGGTATTGTGAGATGTCATGATGAAGTGCGTATTCTGAATAGTGTGAGTTGGATAAGAGTACTCAGGGAGAAGTACATCGAGAAGATGGAGTATCCGTGCAGGTACTAGGAAGATGCGACCGAATTTGAGAAATAGTTTTGGATAGCCATAGATGGAGAAGGAATTGATTGAGTTTGTATATGTTGATTAGACTTGCTGGGAATTGAAGTATGGACATTAGAGATGGTTGGATCTGATACAACTGTTGAGTATTTCGAGTGGGATGGGATAGTATTCCCATGGGCTTTGTGCCGGGTTTTCTGATGAATCTGAGGAAGTATGATCCGATTGGGACAGTTAAGAATGGATTAACAAGAGTAACTCGTTGCCTACCAGTGAAGATGAATCATTCTGTTAGATGGGAACTCAAGTTTTTCGTTAAGATTATGGGAAGATTACGAAAGCAGTTGGGTGCCATGTTGAAGATGAACTCTGACTAGCGTCCGTGAATGGCATGGACAAACGAAGAAAACTATCCAGTATGAAGAGGACTCGTTGAGAGCTTGTGTGTTGGACCAAGATGGATCTAAGGATAGTTAATTGTCGTTGATGGAGTTGCCTACAATAACTGTTGCCATTTCGTATCGGAAACAACATCGTATGAAGTTCGTTGGGTAAGAGGGTATGACTCCTTTGTGTTGTTGCATGTCCAACGGGAGTGTTGTACTCGGATCAAAGACCGTGCAAGGGACGATGGAAACGATCAAAGAATCCAAGTAAGGCCGTGTTTTGAGAGTTATGGTAGTAATTGGTGTTAGTCGAGCTTGAAGTCTCGGGAGCACCCTGTGTTTTGTTGATCTGTATCAGAGTAGCGCAGCGGAAGCGTGAGGCGGGTAGCATGTTAGACTGTTTTACTGCTGTCGCTTGAGAGGATTGCATGAGGTGTTCATATGTTTAAGTTGAAGAGGTACATTGATTCAGGTGGATGGTGTACAAGTGAGAGAGAATTTGACTTCGGAGGCGTGGCTAGTTCTAGTTGTTGATAAGAAACAACTTCGAAGTATAGAGATTCCTTTAGTGGAAGTAATTATGGGAGAATTGGATTTGGAAGAATTGGAATGCGAGAGTCGTATCCAGAGTTGTTTGGAACAGATAACATTTTCGAGGACGAAAATTCCTAAGTGGGGGAGAGTTGTAACAACCCAATTTTCAATAATTAATTAATTGTGTTAATTAATTGATTTATTTGGATTATTCTAATTATTTGAATAATTAGATGTTTGTTTAATGGATTGATAGATGTTTTGAGAGAGTAAATATATTGGAAAGAAATAAAGAGAAAGGTATTATGGAGGAAATAGAATGGAAATAAATAAAAAGAATAGAAATAGAAGAAAAGGAGATAAGAGTTGGTAAGAAAGAAAGAAACGGGAGAAAAAGAGAAAGAAGGAAAAGGAGGAGAAAAGAGAAGAAGAAGAGGATAGTGGAAATCTTCAAGAACCAACTCAAAGCTTCGATTAAACCAAGGTAAGGGTGAGAAACATTGCTATTTAATCATTGTATGCTATTATGTATGTTGGGTTTGGGTTTGTGGATGTTTTTCATCACTTTCCAATTAGGGTAAATGTTGGATTAATCGGTAGATTGATGATTTAATCGGTTGGAACTGAGTAATAATGCCGTAGAATAGTCGGGTAACATGTATTGATGCTGTTTATACTGGTTTGGATGTGTAAGAAAGGGTTGATGATGGATTGGTGAGGGAGAAGACAAAAAGGGGATTCTGTTCTGCGCAGGTTCGCTGGCTCTCGCCAGGCGAGCGAAGGCGAAGCTTCGCCAGGCAAAGCCTAGCGAATGCTGGCGAGTAATTATAAGTTAAGTCCCAGTAGACTTCGCTGGTGGGTTCGCCAGGCGAAGTGGGATAGCGAAGGTTCGCCCAGCGAAGGTGCTGGCGAATGGTGGCGAATGAAGTCAGTAGCTACTGACTTGGGCTCGCTGGGAAGTCTCGCCAGGCGAAGCCTAGCGAGTGTTCGCTGAGAGAGTTCGCCAGGCGAAGGCCAGGCGAAGGTTCGCTGCGAGGGTTCGCCAGGCGAATGAAGGCGAATGTGACAGCATTTTTCTTTTGTTGTGTTGCTCATGTGGTGATTGTTTGGTTGATTCACATAGGTTAATACCTCTATGATATGAATAAGTATGTGATCCATGGTGATGATATGTGTTGTGGGTAGCCTTTGGGCGTGAATCCTAGAGTTG
This sequence comes from Lathyrus sativus, assembly GCA_963859935.3. Lineage (NCBI taxonomy): Eukaryota > Viridiplantae > Streptophyta > Magnoliopsida > Fabales > Fabaceae > Lathyrus > Lathyrus sativus. The sequence continues at coordinate 627,570,299 of OZ012737.1, read as the reverse complement.
TGATATGAATGATTAATTGTAATCGGTTAAAATACATGAGGACATAATGATGATTATATGTGTATTAATTGATGAGTTTGTGAATGTTTGATTGTTGTGTACAATTATGTAATAAGTATGCATGAGAACATTGTGGATACATGTGTGCATAACTTATAATTGTATGATTGGTATTGTGATGTGTATATCCTGTATGAGATGTCCTGAGATAAAGAATAAACATACTATGAAAAATGTGTTGTGGATGCATATTGTTTATATGCGATTGTATGTTAAAATACATGAAGAATGCATGAGAGCATAATGATGGATATGCGTGCATTGCTTGCTAAATATGATGTTGTATTGAATTGTGAATATATATGTGGATAATGCATGAGAACATATCGTGGATATGTGTGCATTGGTTAATAATTGTATGAGATGCATGGGAACATATCGTGGATATGTGTGCATCGTTAATAATTGTGAGGAATGCATGGGAACATATCGCGGATATGTGTGCATTGTGTGTTAATGTGGTGATATTATTGAATTATGAATACGTTGATGATTATTATGATAAATAGAAATACATGTGAATACAATGATGAATGTATGTGTATTGTCTAATGAATTGTGAGTGCATATTTGTATGCGATTGTTGTGTAAATGCATGGGAACATATGTGATATGTGTGCATTGTTGTTGAATATGATGATGATGATGGGTGAAATGAATACATTGATGAATGTTTGATATATGTTGTATGTGCAATCATAATGAAATTCTCGAAGGGGTGAATTATTCGAATGCATGGGATTAAGACGCGGGAACGGTCTTAAGTGCATTTATTGTGATTGGTTGATTGTACATGCATCATTCAGTCAAGAGGCAATGTCTGTTAGTTTCGTGGAAACTAGTGGCTTGTCCCAAACCTAGAAGGGTGGGTTTGAAGCCTAGGGGACGGGCTTGGTTGTTATCGGTCTAGAAGGGTGGACCCGGTTTAAAGTAAAAACCGAAAAATGATAACGAGTTATCGGTCTAGAAGGGTGGACCCGGTTTAGAGTGAAAACCGAAAAAAGATAACGATAGTCGGTACCGCATTGCATGAGTTGCATTGAGTTGTTGAGTCACATTAATATATGACATATGCATGAAGGGATGCTTATGTGTGAATGATGAGATGTTTGTTGAATACTTATGAAGCTTGCATGAAGAGATGCTTACGTGTGAATGTTAAGATTGTGGAATTGTGGATGTATGCATGATGTGAAATGCTTGGTGAATATTCATGTTGTATATATATATAAGTGACGATGTAAATGATTATGAGTTGAATTGTGGTGAGAAATAGGGAGTTAATTATATGATACCTATATATACATGATTTTATGCTTTGATTATTATGGTAATATTTCTCACCCTTCTGCTGTTTTATAATGCTCTATGAGGCATTGCAGATTAGGTTGCTGGAGGCCTTTATGAAGTTCTGCTTGTAGTTCGAGGTCGCTACGTGTGTAGTGGTTTAGTAATTATTTATGGGTCGAGTCATGCTCTGGTCGTGTAACACGGGGATCGATTGCTTATGTTTTAGGATTACATTATGTAACCTAAGTTATGTTTTCATATTTGGAATAATTGAGATAACGAGATGTTGGCCTTAGTGCCTAGAGATGTTGATTTTATATGATGAACGTAAATGTTTCTTTTAAAGGAATTTTCATTAATGAATCCGCTGCTAAATGGAAAGGTGTTTATGAGCATGACAGATTGTTTTAATGTGGTGCAAGTTTTATGTGATGCCTTTTTATGGATGCATGTTAACATTTACTCTGATTATGCATATATTATTTGCGGGGTTTAGAAGGGTGTTACATTCTTGGCCAAAAAAGCAACTGAATCAGTTACACTCTTTATATAGAACATGTTAGAAAGCTCTAGAATGATCTGGAATGATCCATGTGATAATTTTAATTTCTCTTGCACTTGATAATCTCATGAGAAGCTTGCACATGACATTTGGGTTCAGCTTGCTTCAGCAGCTTGGTTTTGATCCAAAATCTCACCACATGACATTTTGAATTGATTGGAATTGGTTAGAGCCTTGTAGCTGATCTTGTGAATGATTTTGCATATGTTACTTCAACCATAAGCCACCAAATGCAATCCTTTGAAATATGCCTCAATTGCCAAAGGTAACATTTCCATCATCTTTAAAACATCATTTCTGATCAATTTGATATGTCACATGCCTCATTTTGACCCCAAAACACAAAATCACATTTTTGGCTTTTTAAATGACTTTAAATTCCTCCTTTTTAAGCCATTTTTGGTAACTTTGTGATACAAGCCAATTCAATCCCTCATGACTTCTTACCTAACCTTAAAACACCATTTTAAGCATATCTCATGTTGAACACTTTTTCATTTGAGGAGTGGAAGATGGAGATTTTGCCACATGTTGAAAAAGGACCTATAATTCAACTTTCCCAAAATACCCCTGGATTGCCAAGATCATAACTTGAGTTCCACAAATATTCTTGAGGACTTATAGTACTAAAATTAAAGGTAAGATCAAGCCCTACAACTATTATATTGGCCAAGAATCCATTTGAAAACTCCTTGAGGGGCAAAAGTTGCTTAGAAGTCAAGTGACTTTCACAGATAAATTTCAGTGTCCTCTGGTGACTTGTAACTTGCAAGAACCATAACTTGAGTTCTACAAATCTTCTTGAAGACTTCTAGTACTCAAATTAAAGGTATTGAGAAGCTATACAAGTTTCATGTTGGCCAAAGATACACTTGAAACTTGTATTTTGATTTATGTGGCTTGGGAAGTTCAGTGATATACAGCGGATTTTACCCTAAGAACCCTGTCTCAAACACCTCCAACCACTCTTGATTCTTTTGAACTTTATCTTGGATCATCCATACACATGCTTCAACATATCAATCCATGACTTCCATGACCTAGAGCTAGGTCTGGATGCCCTTTCTTTGCTCTCCTTGACCTAGGGTTACCCAGATGAAACCCTACTTGTACACACCTCAACCCTGGCTCTTGAACTTGATACAATGACTTGTCTAAGCTTCAATAGGGCCCTCTAGGCATCCCATGAGATCCACACACACCTCAAATTCACATTCTATGTTGATGATCTTCAATACACCTCAAGCTAGGAGAGAAATCCACCTGTGGCACTCAAACTTCTCATGACTTCCACCCTTCTCTGATGACTTGGATGGGCTCTCAGGCTCAGAGAACACCTCTAGATAGGCCTCTTTTGACATAAATGGCACTTGATCCCTTGTTGGATGACTTGATATGCTAGGATATGCAAATGATTGAACTATGTACATGATGTAACTATGCAAATGGCAATGCAATGAAACATAAATCAGGCAAGAAAAGGTTAAGCAAATTTTGGGGTGCAACACTGATGAAAGAAGACAATTCCAAAAAAACTAACGAAGAGGTTGATCTTTTGGAAGAAAAAAGAGCCATCATCACCCTCATGAACGTTGTCATCAAACAAGCAGTGACACAAAGTACAAGAGGCATGTCAGACCCCAAGAATTTAAACCAGTAGACCTGTTATTAAGACATGCTGATGTTAGAGGAAAAAACACAAGAGAAGAAACACTGGCAACCAAATGGGAAGGGTCGTACCAGGTTAAAACTTACACAAGAAATGGATCATACACTTAAGAGACAATAGTAGGAGAACCCATATCTCGGACATGGAATGCATAAAAACTTAACGATATTAGAACAAAGTGTTTTAATTAATTAAAAATGTAATATTACACATCCATGTAATGTTTTAACAAGGAATAATATAATGCTCATTGTAAGAATCATTGTAAATTTTCATATCATAGAAACCAGGGGGCATAGATGAGCACGGAAGTCCATACTTTAGTTGGTACACCCTCTATTGGTAGCTTGACACTTCAAAAACATAACTATTGAAGCCAAAGATACATCGAACCTAAACTAGACCTAGACCAAGGGTAGATAAAAGGACATATCCCTCTGATGTGTGATATACCACACTTGTACATAGTGTTAAGCAATACAAAAATATTGAACCTACAAGGAGATATATAAATATATAAGTATTGAATTTATATTCTAACATTGTTTAGCTAAAGCGATTACAATAATAGTTTATATGGTGCAAAGTTAAATGAAATTAACAAATAAATAAATAAGAAGGCACAACATTGTGACCGTATATCAAGACTCACCCCATCGATTATCCATATTAGATAAATGTGTGCAACACCCACTTTCGTGGCATATACATCTAGACATGTTTCTTGGTACAACTAAGCAGCTTTCTAAAAATAAAGCGAGTCGTCTTATCATGAAGGGGGCCTCATTACTCTAATGTTTAGTAATATGCAATCTGACATTGATGCATATCCTTTTAGACTATGATAGTGTATAGGTTGCCCTTGCTTTCGCAACCGACACAAATATATTTATGAGCTCAGATTTTAAAATAAAAAGAACTAATATTCTTGCAATTCATATTTGGATAATCATCATGAGATAGACTCTCATGACCCCTCACCCTTATGGAACAACTCACTCATGGTGAGGTAAACAAAAACAAAACTATGATAAGACATGGCAATGTAAGTAAATAAAAAAAATATATACATATAGCCGGAATTTGAAGGCATTCTTGATTAAATAAGGAAAAATAAAGAAGTACAACATTGCAAAGCAATATAAAATGGGAGAAAAAAATTAGAAATTACAACTAGAAGCAAGTTACAAATGATATGTGGTAAGTGGTGTCTTTTGGAATGACCTCAAGACCTCTAATTATACTAAAACTAACCATTCATCACTTATAATAAGTAATAATCTCATGCAAAGCCATTAAAACCCACCAACATCAAAGCTTAAAAGGTTATGGATGTCCAAAAGTCATAAAAACATTCAAAAAAATCAAAGATGAATGTGAGAAAAACACAAGAAGGGATTGAATTGTGTTGGCTTTTCTTCTTTAAGCTTTTTCTTCTTCTATTTCTGATTGATCTCAATTGGATTATGAACACTTAGTTCAAAATATGAATCATAATCACTAGTTTTACTTCTGAAATTCATTATTAGATTTTGAATAAGAATCTGACTCAGAGTTACAAAGTTGATAGCAGTAGAATTATAAGATCAAAAACAAGGAAAGTAAAAGCAAAGACACACAACATTTATCCTGGTTTCTCTTACAACTTGAGAGTATTCGAGTTCATTTGTACTTCCAAAATATTTTCACTATAACCAACAAGATTACAAATGCTTAAGCACCAAATGAGAGACTTCCAATGCTCAAACCATCAAGTAAGATACTTATATGCTCAAGCACACAAGCAAGAGATTTCCAATACCCTCAAGTAAGAGACTTTTACGCTCAAGATCACAAGCAAGAGACTTCAAATACTCAAACCCTCAAGTAAGAGACTTTTATGCTCAAGCATACAAGCAAGAGACATCAAATGTTTAACCACTAAAGCAAGAAACTCTTGACTTTATAACAAACTGTTAAGAGATTTGGGGTAAAACTACACTTGATATGCAATCAGAGATGTATATAGAACACAACTTGTTAAGGATCTTAAGACTTTAAAAACTTCTAAAATATACATAGATGATAAGGTGCTATAAGTCTAGCTAATTTGACAAAGTGGCTTCTCTTTGAAATGTCAAGGTTCAGTATTGTATTGCAGTGTATTTTTTTTCTTCATCTTCAAGTCTTTTTGCTCCTTATATAGAGAAAAGGAAAAGAGACATTGCAAGACTTTCACCAAAAAGTTGGATAAACTTTGTACTTGATTGGACATATCAAGAAACCACTTTTCTGCAAGAGGAGTTATTTGTTGAAGCTCGGGTAACTATGGAGAGATTTTTCCTTAAGTCTTTACCTGAACACAAGATCTTTGAGTCTGTCAGAGTTTCCTTGATTTAAAAGATTAGACAACCTTTAGATTCTGGAGCCCAAGTTCAAATCCTTCAGAAGTTAACTTTCTGCAGACTTCACTCTTCAGAGGCTGATCTCCTTAGAGTCTGCTCCTTGACTTCTGAAGCTTCAGAGTTTGGATCACCAGAGGCTGACTTTGTTCAGATGTTGACTACTTTAGAGTCTAGAACTTTCATCAGAGCTAGAGTCTTCAGAAGTGATATTCAGAGCCAAAGTCTGAACTTCAGATTTAGAATCTTCTAGCTTCTCTTCATCTGTTCTTAGTCTTAGGGGTGTTCAAATCCAAACCGATCCAAAAAAACTGCAAACCGATTCAAAAAACCGAAAACTTGCGAAAGACCGAATATTAATGTATGTTTTTGGATGCCATTTTGTAAAAACTGCTCGGTTCAGATAGAATTTCGGACCGACTTTTCAAAACCGATCCAAACCAAACCAAACTGCGTAATATACTTTTATTCTTATTTTTAATACGATATGTTGTTATAATTTATTATTTGATGATACTTATTCTTTTAATGTTATTTATTAGTTTAATTTAATCTATTTATTTTTATTATTTCATTTCTTTCAACCATAATCTATCATTCTCATTTTATAATATTAAATTTTAATATATTATATATTATATTAAATCAATTATTTCTTTTCATTTTTAGAATCTTAAAAAAAATATAATTTATATTTTGGATATCCAAAAACCGATCCAAATTAAACTACATGAAGTTGGATCGGACCGGATCAGATTTTTCTAATAAATTATCCAAAACCGAACGAATTGCAAGTACATTTATATTTGGACCAGGTGAGTTTTTAGCTCAAAACCATCCAAACCGAACCACGACCACCCCTACTTAGTCTTATAATTAGGGATGACAAAAAAATTCGTACCCGCAGATATCCGCAGATAAAATCCGTCACATATATGTGGCAGATAACTTAATGGATATCCACGGATAAAATAAATGAATATTTAAATACCCGTTTGTTAATGAATATGGATATGAGTTTAATGATATCCATACCCGTAGATATCCGTATCCGTTAATAAATTATAAAAATCATTTAAATATCATTACCTTATTATACCTTATCTTTTCATCTTCTAAAAAAATAGTCTTTTTTATGTTTCTTTCTTTTTTTTTAAAATTTCTTTGAAGAAAATCTTTCACATTTCATTCAAATTCTATTAGGCATTTCATATTTAAACTCTTCAATACTTCATACCTCACTTCAACAATTTCACAGTCCAACCAACATGTCGTCATTCCTCTGTTAAACCAGTGTCTCCCTTCCTACTCCTCTGTCGTCTGCTCTTTCATCATAAGTTCATAACTCACAATCATAATATCTTTTATTTGTTTGGTTAAAAACGAAATGTATGAATATTATGTTTGGATATAATTATGTTTTGGTGAATAAGAAGAAAATCAATGTGATATAATTTTATTGTTAAATTAAAAGTGAATTGTATGAATATTATGTGGTAATAACTTTTTGTGTCTTTAAAAGAAATTAAAAAAAATTATAAAAAAAAATTGTATCCATGGATATCTGTAAATATCCACAAATACCGTAAAACCCGCGGATTACCCGCTTAACGGATATCCGCATGGATATGGGGCGGATATGGAGATCATATTTATCCAACGGGGCGGATACGAATATCATAAAATATGTCCCCATAGATATCCATTTACATCTCTACTTATAATCCTACATTCCTGCATACTTACAAATGATAGAATACCAAATTGTTCTTTAAACACTTTGTTATCATAAAAACCTAAGGAAGCAACAAAATAGGTTGTAATACTTTGATATCAACCAATCCAAACCAAATCGCGAACACCCCTACTTAGTCTTTACAAATGATAGAATAACCAATTGTTCTTTAAACACTTTGTTATCATAAAACCTAAGGAAGCAACAAAATAGTTTGTAACACTTTGGTATCAACCAATTTTTTTCAACAAAAGAGTCTGTAACTGCCTGGGAAGCAATACAGATCGTGTTAGAGGACACGCCCAACCCGTGTTGCCCATAGTTTTCTTGTATGGGTTATGATCTGCCAACACGGCCAGTGTCAGGGAAAACGGCCAGACCGTGTTGGTCTCAAAAATTTTATATGATGAGAGCTCATTTTCGTGCGAACTTTGACCTTTTTCGCTTCAATTTGGTCAATCACCCTTTTATTACTTGAAAACATAAAAAGAAGGCAAATGCATAAAATCGAACTAAAATGCGGAAAACACACATGAAAATGGAAATAAAATAAGCAAGAAATACGATGCAATTACCACTTATTAACCTCACGCAATTGTGGCCATGTTATTTATGGGAATCGACATGTAATTCCCACGTTTTTCATGATATGAACATTCATCTCTCGATTCACTGAAATTAAAATTCCTCAACCTAGAAATACATATTTCCATAATTTGAATTGCAAATCTTTGTTCTCGAGCCTCATATCTTCACCATATCCACCAACAATGGCATGTTCTAGAGCCATTTGCTCCATCGTGCAACTCGAAGCAGTCACATCCCCTCAAGCTGCGAGAGATCCACCACATTCTCTGTAAAATTGTGGCGATCAAGTTTTCACAAACACTTCATTCGCACCACCACATCAAGATCTCATTTAGCCTCCCATGTTCGTGGGTTGTGTTCAATAGTTTTAGGAAGGATAACTCTCATTCAAGCCTCCAACCCCATTGGTAGTACCAATACCGTAAGCGCTAACTGGATTACAAATGTTACAAGCTAACATTGGCGGGCAAGATGCCAATGAACTATTGAATAATGTTTAGTGTTTGAATTGTGACTTCATACACAAGAGGAGGTGAATTATGGAGGTTTTAAAATCGTTTATTTAAAACAAAATCATTTTTGAAATCATAGTTTGAACTTTTTTAATTAAAAAATGTTTAAATATGAAACAAAAATTAAAAGTAAAGAAATTAAGTGGAAATTAAAAGAGATAAGGGAAGAGATATGACACCAGATATTTATAGAGGTTCAGTCTAATGAAGTTACCTACTATTCTCTCCAAGATTTGATCTTTGAAGTTAACCGGGTAGAACTAAAGAACTGTTGTGAATATTTTTCACTGATTGATCCACACAAACAAAAAAGAGAGCTTTTCTTCAATGGCAGAGATAATTAACCAAAGTGAGACTTCGACAAATCCTCCAAATACAAACAAGAGTTTTTTTCAATGGTTTAACTCCTAATCAAAATAATAACTTCCTCATAAAGAATAATTTACTCAAGAAAAAAAACCTACTCTTAGTAAATTACAATTATACCCTCACCTAAAACAATATCCTCATTGAGACCCAAGACTATTCTCAAAGCATTGTGACTAAAGATATATGAGAAAAACAAGAATGATTTAGAGAGGTGATGAGAGAAATGAAAAGTGAGATTTTTCATGTTTTCTCGATGTTTTAAAGTAATAGAGAAACTCTTTATTTATAGACCAATAAGTTGTGTAAATTTGAAAACAATTTATGGGTCAATTAAATGACCTAATCTGTTAAGCAATGCAATCTATTATTGCTGTCTAAAATGGAATGTTTATAGAGAGAGTCGTTATCAATTATTAAGAGACTGTCATAGTCAGTTATATGATTGATTATCCATTATCTAATCGACCAAGCTAAAGATCTAATAAATTAAATGGTTGTTTAAAGTCTCATAATCGACTGGATAGTTCCTTAATCATCTGGTCAGGTCTAAAAACATCTTTTTGGTTGTTTTAAATAAAAATGTAAGGCGTCTCAAATATTGATCACTCAAACAATCATGGTCAAACGAATTTTACACTTCCTTTCTTTCACATACTAAAACTTCTAAATCTTGATTTCATTATCTTTGATTTTAGAATCACCTAAGAGCCTTAAGTATTTTTGATGAGACTTCAAATATTTCCTTAATAATTACCATCACGTGGGATGTTGAATGTTTAAACCTATGTTGATCATAAACCCTAAATATTCGTTTGAGAGTTGTTGGACCATTATGTTGATTTGACCATTATGTTGATTTTAAAATAAATGTATTTAGCGTGATTCAGAAGGATATCTTAATCAAATACCTCGTATGTCTTTGAAGGCTTGAACCAACTTTAACAATTACTTGCCTTTAAGTGTTGTCAAATTATCCAAAATCGAATATGAATCCGATCCCTAACCGAGGATCTATAACATTCTATAATTTTCCCTCTCTTTTGCGTTGTTACGTATATAATTAATTTCTTTGGATCAATGCAGATTCTGTTGATGTTTTTTATGCTCACTATCAGATGTTACAGTTTTTTTTCCTTGATTTTGTAGTAATTTTTTGGCGTCTCAATGGTTTCTTAATCTGTTGGCGTTTTCTATATTAGAATTAGAACAGGGAAAAGTTATTTAGGTTTGAAGTGCAAACATATAACAAAATATATTGAGTTCTATGTGTTTGTTCTTTTGCCTAACTAGATTAGTTGATAGTTACACCTTGGTGTATTAGTCCAAAGGTGGTTTTTTATATTCAACTTTACCCAATTTCTTTGAAAATCCTAACCCTGATTTGATTTCATAATCTAAAATCAATTCAATTTTTGTTACATCAATTGAATTGGACTGTTTGCAAGTTATCATTCTCATACAAATCATTGATTAGAGTATTCTGATTTTAGGGTTTGCTTCGTTTACATGTTTTTCAATTGGGATTTTTCGTTTTTACTTAGCTATTAGTGTAGTACACGATTTTGGATTTTGGAGTTCATGAGATGAATATTGAATGTTGAGTTATTGAAAAAGTTGGTGAAAGGGGTTTTTACATGGTATGGTGTATTTGTTGTTTTCAGTAATTTTCAAAGGGACCACGCTAATCCGAAATTGAATCCTGAAATCAGATTTGCTGCTAGTAAAAAATGTCTGCATTCATGCTTTCAAACATATCCAATTTTTTGATTGGACATTTTGATTTAAAACAGGTAATTTTGAGTAAATTAAAGTTTTTTTTGGTGAGTAAGTTAATATCATCTTGACAGCGTGAATGAGTGATTTAAATCCCCTGCAGTCGGGGTTTTCGCCCATTTATGCTGTCAAGATGATATTAACAATTTGATCTTGATCGAACAATTCACACACCTCTAATCCCTTGAAAATTTTTGTTTTTGCCTCAACCCTCGTGTTCTCTAATAATAAAATGTAGCTCAATTTGGAGTACGGCCGGGAAATAGAGTCTGGTCAAATGTTGTTTAGCTCGGATTCAAACTTGGGTTCCCTCAACAATTCGTCTTTAACAGGAGCTGGTTAACTACTTAAGCTCAATCACTTCGGTAATCCCTTACAAAAATCTGTGTGCATGCATGTTTAGTTCATTCGGAATATGCTATAGTAGCACTGTTGAATAATAATATTGCAATGGCCTTATCTAACATCTTAGTCTTTGATGTGTAACTTACATTGAATAATACTAAATGTGTAGGTAAATTAGAAATTAAGGAAACAAAACATGTGCATACTGCATAGTATCCTAATCTCAAATAAATCTTACACTTTTGAAGAATCTTCCACACTCACTCGATTCTTTAACATGTCAAGGAATGGTGTTCATACCTTCCCTATGACTGAGCAATCTCTTCTGGATTGCTTTCGCTTATTCTAGAATTGTTCTGAGATGGAGTAGGGTTCATCTCCAAGCTTGGTTTGTTTTGCCTTACATCGTTATAAACATAGAACTTGGCAACAACCACAAAACAAATGAGGTTGATTAAGCATAAAACTGCCATGAAAGCATAATAATAATCTAAATGAGAGACGTTTAGATTATTTAATATCCAACCTTTTTGACCATGTCTTTGTGTGATATCGGCAACAGTTGATAGAATGTAGGAACTAGCAAAACCTCCTAAACCCAAACTCGTTGTGGAAAATGCTGCTCCAAGACTTTTCATGTCTTCTGGTGCTTGATCATAAAAAAACTCCATTTTAGCAGTTTCAACGAAGCTATCCGCAACCCCTGCTAAAGCAAATTGAGGAAATAGAATGAAAATGGTAAGAGGTAGTGTATCATGCCGGCCTAAGAGGTTATTTTCTCTTGCCACACGGAGTCGCTTCCTCTCAACGAAGCATGAAATTACCATCACAATGACATGAATTATGAGGCCAACTCCCATTCTCTGAAGGAGTGTGATCCCTCTAGGGTTCTTCGTGTAGGATCGGATTATAGGAGTAAAAGCACAATCGTAGATTACAAGGCTTATCAGTATGAAGATAACTATAAATACTATGAGACTTGCTGGTGGGATCTCAAAATGGGGTCCCATTCTTCTATCAAGTGTGGTGCCTTGTTTAATGAAGAGTGTGAATGTTTGCATTACCATTGTGCTTGGAATAATTGTTAGAATCAAAATAGGAACCATTTTTATCATTTTCTTAGTTTCCTCAATTTGCGTCACTGTACAAAGCATCCACGATGAAGTTTTGCGGGTCTTTACTGCCGCTTTGTCAAGGATTCTGTAAGCACATAAACGAGGATAAGACAGAGTATGTATAACAAAACTTGAATGGATAAAAAGTAGTAATTAGACTCAACCTCAAGAAAGAAGTGTGATCAATTTTGTTTCTAGCATTACATGCATACTCTTCCGTAGTAAGTTCATGTAGATCTTTTGGATCTTCTGGAACACGCGAGTTCCACTTTCTCGTAGCAGCGACAAAGACTTGAAGCATCCTTGTTATAGGACTTCCCGTGGGAAATTTGTGTCTATAAAACGGCGTTCCTACCAAAAATATCATTATCGAAACAATGAGGCCAATGGTTGGAAGACTATATCCAATGGCCCAGCCCACATTGTCCTGTATGTAAACCAAGAAACTGCTGGCGAAAAGGACACCAATGAAAATGCTGAAAAACCACCAATTGAAAAAAGAGAGCTTATAGGATCTCTCTTTGGTATCGAACTCGTCAAATTGGTCTGCTCCAAGAGTAGAAATGTTGGCCTTGGTTCCACCGGTGCCTAGAGAAATGATGTACAAGGCAAGGAAGAAAATACCCTTTTGCAATGGTGAGGCCTTAGGGCAATCTTGGTCTAGGATGCCTTCTGCACATTGCGGCGGGCTCAATGATGGTAGCGAAACTGCTAGAGTCAACAAACACATTCCCTGTGTCATAATAAATCAAATTCATGTCAAGCATAAATAATGCATCAAAACTCATACTAGTAGCATATATATTATATACTCTAATGTTAAAAATAAGTCTCATACTCATACCAATAGATAAATGAAAGATGAAATAACAAAAGTCCAATATCGACCAAGATATGCATCAGCTACGTAAGCTCCTACAAGCGGCATCATCCAAATTGAACCCGACCAATTGTTAACGTCGTTTGAAGATTCCACCGTACCCTCATGAAGCTTATTTGTCAAATATACCACTAAATTCGACGCTATCCCAAAATAAGCCATCCGCTCAAACACTTCATACACTATAAGTTCATAAATTATACATTCATAAGTATTAATAATTTGTCATATTATACCTTAAACTGCTTCAAAATGCTTCAAATAAGTTTACCTATTATGAAAGAACAAGCTTTCCATCCTCCGGTGTTTGATCTCAAAACTGGTTTACCTTGTAGGTTTACTGTGCCATCTTGACTATAACCCTTTTGCCCTTTTTCTTCTACCATTTCCATGATTCTAACTAAGGTAGAAATCTTATTATAGAAATATATGCATGCACTCTTTGTTTTGTAACTTCTTCTTAATCACTTTCTATTTACATATATATTCTATTTTCTGAATTATGCGGAGTTTACCTTTTCGACCATGCAAGAAGTGGACGTGAGATTGATGTATATGGCACAAAAAAGTCACCAGCTTACAAGAATAAATAAATATTATTGATTAAAGTGTCTTTTTGGCTTTCTAAGTTCCAACTCCATGAGTGTGTTTATATATGGTATATTTCTCTTTTTTATTTATTTGGTGAAAGGTATAGATTCCACTTTTGATACCATGTGAATCAATAAACTAATATAATAAATATTACAACTTACAATTAGATATAATAATCATCAGAAAGACGAATCAAATGACTTAATCTATTCGAAGCCTACGGTTACACATAGATCGCTATAAGCAGATAAAATCTAATAACATGTGATTCTTTGAAAGCCATAAAGTCTAAACATGCAAACTATAAAGTAAATTAAAGAGAGATAGAGTAGAGTGCACTAGTGTTTATACTGGTTCAACATGTTTGCTTCGCTTGGCGCCTAATTCAATCTTCAATGGTGAATCATTGAAAATTCGTATTCTTCCACTATTTTAACAATTTTTTGAAAATATGTCTAAGTTTAATCACATATATAATATCATCTCAATTTCATTGAAGATTTTAAGCAACAAATACACACTTTTGAGAGTCACAACTCACAACTATGGACAAATCTGAGAACTTTTGCATTTTCTCTAGGATTTGGAATCTAACTGTGAGATGAAGCAGGGTTCATCTCAAAGTCTAATGTTTTGGTTTGTGTTACATCATCATTATATACAAACAATTTGGCAACAACAAAGAAGCAAATGAAATTGACCAAACTCAACAAGCCCAAAAAAGCATAATAATAATCTAAATGAGACACATTTAGATTATCCAAAATCCAACCCTTATGACCATCTTTACTTGTGAAATAAGCAACACTTGATAGAAGAAATGTACTCAAAAAGTTTCCAATGCTCAATGTTGTTGTGAAGTATGAAGTTCCAAGACTTTTCATGGCTTCAGGTGCTTGATCATAAAAGAATTCTAGCTTAGCAACATCCACAAATGTATCTGCAATCCCCGTTAAAGCGAATTGAGGGACGAGAATGAAAATAGTAAGAGGGACTGTATCGAGCGCGCCCAAGAGGCTGTTTTCTCTAGCAACGTTGAGTCTCTTTCTTTCGATAAGGCACGCGACAACCATTATGATGACATGCATCACAAGGCCGATTCCTAGTCTTTGTAGCATTGTGATCCCTCTCGGATTCTTTGTGTATCGTCGGATTGCAGGAACAAAAACGCGGTCGTAGATTACAACGCTTATCAACATGAAGATATTTACAAATGCTATTAGACATGCTGGAGGGATTTCAAAATGAGGTCCTATACTCCTATCTAGAGTTGTGCCTTGTTTTATGAAGAGTGTGGTTGTTTGAGCTATAATTATGCTTGGTATACATGTTGTAATCAATATAGGTATCATTTTGGCCATTTGTTTGGTTTCTTCAATCTGTGTCACAGTACAAAGCATCCATGGTGAAGTTTGGTCAGTCTTCACTGCAGCTTTGTCAAGGAATCTACAAACATATATGGTTAGTGGTTACATTCAATCTCTTCTACATAATTATCAAAGTGTACTAGCTAAAGCCGTGATTGTGTCTAGTGTTTGTTCTTTGTAGTTTAAGAATGAAAACATGTCGGAACAATCAACGGTGTCTATGGTCTAGCCTACATCAAGGAAGAATCTTTTAAAGAATCTTTTAAGTACTAACCTCATTGAGGAGCTGTGATTAATTCTAAACCTTCCTCTACTAGTATACTCTTCCAAGGTCACCTCATGTAGCTCTTTTAAATCAATTGGGACATTTACTTTCCACTTTCTCATAGAAGCCACAAAGACTTGAACCATTCTTGTTAAAGGGCTTCCAGAGGGTAATCTATGTCTATAAAGTGGAGTTCCTAACACAAATATCAATATGGAAACACCAAGTCCAATGGTTGGAATCCCATAACCAAGTGAAAAACCAACATTGTCTTGAATGTAAACCAATACCGTTTGTGCGAAAATGGTTCCAATTAAGATATAAAACACCCACCAGTTGTAAAAGGAAAGTTTTTGGGATCTCTCTTTAGGCTCAAACTCATCAAATTGGTCTGCTCCAATGGTTGAAATGTTGGGCTTAGTCCCTCCTGTGCCGGCTGCAATGATGTACAAAGCAAAGAAGAAAATACCAATTTGTAATGATGAGGCTCTCTGGCAATCCTTGTCTGCTATACCAGTAGCACACGGTGGTGGTCTTAGCGTTGGTAGTGATACTGTTAGAGTCAATAAGCACATTCCCTATATAAAAAATATGATCAAAGACATGCTATGTTTATATGCGTGTGTGATGTTTACGATTATATTATAGTGTAATATGAATTGAATCATTTCGTACCAAAAAGTAAATGGCGGATGATATGACAAAGGTCCAATATCGGCCAAGATAGGCGTCGGCTGTGTAAGCTCCAGCTGCTGGCATGATCCAAACTGTACCTGCCCAGTTGGTGACATGGTTTGAAGATTTGACAGTACCTTCATGGAGCTTCTTTGTCAGATACAAGACTAGATTTGATGCTATCCCATAGTATGCCATTCTTTCAATCATTTCATATCCTATGATAATAAACACATGGATTTTCAATATTAAGATATGAAAATTGGTCTTTGTTCTTCAATGTGAAAACAACTGATGTTGTTGAGAGTTATGTAAATAAGTTATTAATATAGACTATGAAGCATGGATTCGCTGAAATCTCTACTGAATCGCACCTATTAGGTGCTAATACTCCGAGAAACTGTGTGCCTTTTGCCAACTCTTAACAATCAAGTTGATTAACAACTTTTAAACTAAAATTACAGTTAGCACACCATCTAATTCATGTTCGAAAGTCTCTATCCGAATAAACTTCTTCATTTCATCGAGTCAGACTAGTCTTACATTTTTCAATAGTTTTGTCAACATGTTAGCCAATTGCATCTCAATCCTGCAATATCCCAGCTCCAATCTATCATTGTTAACTGGATCTTTCTAAAAACGAAATTTCTTCTCAATGTGTTTGCTTCTTTTATGACTGATTGAATTTCTTCTCAATGTGTTTGCTTCTTTCATGATTGATTGAATGTTTTGCTAGACCAATGGCTAATTCGTTGTGAACTAACAGTTTCATCTTTCTACCTTTATGAATCATTCGATTCTTCAAGAAACATTTCAATCTTGAACAGATAGCTTGCATTGCTTTTCATGTCATCTTGATTACATCACCTGTCAAAATCTGAGTAGCCAGCCACATGTCATTACATCTCCTTTGCTATTCCATGATAAGTTGTGCCTTTAACATACTTGAGTATCCTCTTTGCAACTAGAAGATGAGATACTCTTGATTGTTCCATAAATTTTCACACCAATCTTACACTTCGACACAAGTCTGGCCTAGTATTGCAGATGCACCTCAGGGAGCCAATGATTTGTTTGTGCAATTTAGCATCACCCGATTCTTCATTTTCATCTTTGCTTAGTTGCTCATGCGAAACCTTTTTAACATACTTATTTTAGTGTAGAAAAATTTCTGTTTGTTTTTATAAATTCAATTCGTATGAAATATGATTGATAAATCGAACCAGTCTATGTTATACCAATTTACTAGAATGGTATGCTATTGACAACATAATAAAGAAGGATATCATGTTGCTTGTTACGCAAGCTACTTACTTCACTTTATGAGTTTGAAATTATGCAAAACAAGAGAGAATTACTTGCAGATAATAGAAAAGATTTTGTATTGATTGATCTAGGTAGTTATATACATGAAGGACTCTATTTTAGTGAATTACCTCACTCCAAAATCAATTTTCTTAATCAAGTAATTAAATTCAAATAGTTAGTAAACTCTGAATTATTAGACATTTCTTACCTACTATGAAGGAACAAGCCCTCCATGTTCCTGTATTTGATCTTAAAACTGGTCTGCCTTTAAGGTCCACTGTGCCATCTTGAGTGTAATCTTCTCTTTCTCTTACCATTGCCATCAACTTGGAGGATTAATTTTGTGTTGTTTCTCTTTCTAACCCCTCTTGAACATTTATTTATATGTATATTAGAATTTTTAGCTTCTTCTAGCTATGGCCATGCATTAATTAATGGTCCAATTGCTTGGAAAAAATATTGTTGCAACGTATGTCTAGTTGTTTTATACTTTTGTCATTTTATTTACAATTTATCTGTCTCTATTCTTTTCTAGTAGCATTTCTTTTAAATTATTCTGAGACAAACAAGTCACAAAATATCATAAGCTAAGAGACAACAAAATTAATTTTGTACCAATTAAATTGACATGGTTGTATTAGAGATTCAATTAAGTAATAAATTAACCGTGACAAATATTAAATATATATTGTACCCATGCTCATAATTGACTTATCGGTATATATTCAGATATTAGTACTTTTATTTTAAATTAGTAATAAATTTGTGCCTATGTACGTGGTACGTTTTTAGATTTGCATTTGTTTTTAAACTGTCATAAAAATTGAAATTTAAAAAAAAATAAAATTTTTTAAAATAATAATAAATGTAGAGGATGAAAGTTAAACAACAATATCAAAAATAATATGATTAAAATTAAAAACTATTGAAACTTGTATTAGATAAATTATCGTTTTAGTTTTTTTATTTATTTATTTTTTACAAATAAGACATTATTTTATAAGAAAGAACATAATTTTTAAATATTTACTCAATCTTTTATAATAAGTTTTCTTAATCTTTTTCACATATTTGAAAAAAATAATCGATAAATTTCTATTATTCAATATTTAGATTAGTAGTAAAATTGTTTCGGTTTATAACAATAGTATTTTTTTTCTGTATATAAAAATATTTGAATCAATACTAAAGTTGTTCTTATGTATAAAAATTATTGAATCAATAATATATATATTTTCTCGTATATAATAATAATTATTTTTTAAATTATTTGAATCTATAGTTTGTTTCTGTTTACTTATGAGCAAAAACTTTTATACCAACAATACACGCATCCTTCACTACAACCCCTTTTAAGACAAAATGAGTATATTTGTTTACAGTGAAAATGAGAATCATTTGAACTTATAAACATATAAAAACTCAAATAAAAGACAAGTGATAACACCTCAATGAATTAAATATGGAGTAAAATTTTAGTGAATGTTTAAACTTGTAAATACCAAACTCCATATTGTAAAATTACCTTTTATAATTGTGAGGTTGGTATCAAACTGGTTGAAATTAGTTAACTTAAATTTGACATATCTGCTTCATCTTTCATACATATTATCAGTTTTCACAACCTGTAAATATATTGAGAAGTAGTTGTCAACGTGTTCCCCTTTGGATACAGATTAATTCTCCTAAATTTAAACCAAAACTAAATTAGATTAAAATTCCTTGTATGTGGCAATTCATTCATATAAATAAACTTTAATATGTCTCAACCTTCTCACCTGATTCTTTATGCTCCTCTATTTTTGCAATATTTAAATGATTTTTAATTAAAAGAAATTGATATTAATTGTTACAAAAACCAAATAACAAACTTTGAATGGAAAGTAAGAATATATAAAAAGCATTTAAATAGTAGATGATGAAAATGGTAAGAAAAAAAAAATCAATAAAGTAGTCTGTTGAGAGAAGAAGAATACATAAATAAAGGCGGGCAATGAAGAGCCACATACCCGTCAGTCACACATAGCAATGCCTCAACGAAACACTTTTAAAATAGTCTCACCTTCTTTTGTTGCTAAATCAGCCAAAAAATCCAAGAAAAAGTAACTCATCTCTACCGCAGTATCCATGTATCCACCACTTGACGCATACATGTCGATTTGAAATCTCAAAAGTTTGAAGGACTTCTATGCGATTATCACCTTAAAAACAAAAACACCTGCATATGAAATACATATCACTCTGATCATAAAGTTAAAACACATTTAAAAATTCATCAACACATTTAAAAAATAGTTCACAAAATAAACTTTGATAAATAAAGTTACCTCAAAGTCTCCTTTGAGTTCAAATTCTAAAAATTTGATAAGATCCTCTTAGTAAACTTCTTCATAAGCTCTAATGATTTGTTGAATCACTGTTCTCTCTTTTGATTTGTTGAATATAATGTTGTTTGAAAGAGAGATGAGAGTGAGAGTTACCTCAAAGTCTCCTTTGAGTTCAAATTCCAAAAGTTTGATAAGATCCTCTTAGTAAACTTCTTCATAAGCTCTAATGATTTGTTGAATCACTGTTCTCTCTTTTGATTTGTTGAATATAATGTTGTTTGAAAGAGAGATGAGAGTGAGATTTATTTTCAAAGAAGAAGTTGGAGAGAGAGAGAGATAGAGAGAGATAGAGATTAATTTTGAATTGGATCTGACACTGGATGAAGAGAAAAAAAGAAAAAGACAGATTGGATAAGTTGGTTTGGAACTAAATAAAAACATATGACATCATCAAATGAATTACACCTAGCAAACTATGACCTAATTGAATAAACATGTAGTTGAAATAGAACAAATTGATATTACCTATTGAAAAAAGTAACTCATCTCTACCGCAATATCCATGTATCCACCACTTGACGCATACATGTCGATTTGAGATCTCAAAAGTTTGAAGGACTTCTATACGATTATCACCTTAAAAACAAAAACGCCTGCATATGAAATACATATCACTCTGATCATAAAGTTAAAACACATTTAAAAATTCATCAACACATTTAAAAAATAGTTCACAAAATAAACTTTGATAAATAAAGTTACCTCAAAGTCTCCTTTGAGTTCAAATTCCAAAAATTTGATAAGATCCTCTTAGTAATCTTCTTCATAAGCTCTAATGATTTGTTGAATCACTGTTCTCTCTTTTGATTTGTTGAATATAATGTTGTTTGAAAGAGAGATAAGAGTGAGAGTTACCTCAAAGTCTCCTTTGAGTTCAAATTCCAAAAGTTTGATAAGAGCCTCTTAGTAAACTTCTTCATAAGCTCTAATGATTTGTTGAATCACTATTCTCTCTTTTGATTTGTTGAATATAATGTTGTTTGAAAGAGAGATGAGAGTGAGATTTATTTTCAAACAAGAAGTTGGAGAGAGAGAGAGAGAGAGATAGAAATTAATTTTGAATTGGATCTGACACTGGGTGAAGAGAAAAAAAGAAAAAGTCATATTGGATAAGTTGGTTTGGAACTAAATAAAAACATATGACATCATCAAATGAATTACACCTAGCAAACTATGACCTAATTGAATAAACATGTAGTTGAAATAGAACAAATTGATATTACCTATTGAAAAAAAAGTAATATTTAGACACAAATGCCCTCAAGTTGATGATGTGACAAAATAATAGGGTAGGGCATAATAGAAATTTCCACAATATTAAATTTTCTTATATTATAGATTTAATTAAGTAATAGATTAACCGTGACAAATATTAAATATGTATCGTACTCTATTTTACACATGCTCATAATAGGCTTATCGACATATATTCAGATATTAGTACTTTCATTCTAAATGTAATATATTATTGAATTATTTATTTTTGTTCCTTTTATAAAAAAAAAATTCTATAAACACTTTCTTAAATTCATAACAACATTTCAATCGATAGTATTCTATTTAACAGAAATCAATCTATTACTCCCTCCGTTTTTAATTATATGTCGTTTTGGAAAAAAAATTGTGCCAAAATATAAGTCATTTTGTAATTTCTATGTATAATTAATTTTTTTCTTCCTAAAATACCCCTAATTCATCTCTTTTTTCTATAATTTTCATAATTCAGTGAATCTTGTATTCCAATGCAGAGTGACATTATGAATATTGTTTTTTAATGCATTAGTCCAACTTTTTATAGAAAAAGTCTTCCTCTCATAAAACTCTATATTAATTTGTGATTTTTTCAAAATTCCTCTCTCTTAAGAATATATTAACTCCCAATTAAAACTCAGAAATATCTCTCCTCAATGTGAATTCTCAAGTTTTATATATTGTGCATTTTTTAATCCTTCTTCCTATCATAACAAAAAAATCCTTAAAAAAATTGGCAATGGAATATCCCAAAAATCCATCGATAGAAATAGTAGAAGATTCTATTTTTTCTGATAAGGTTACCGATAATACAAAAAAGAAGTACAATGAAATATTTAGAGGGAAATTTGAAAAAAAATTAATGAAGAGCCATAAGAATTTGGAGGGAAAAATTTAACAAAAAAAAAATCTTAATTTTTTCCTCCGAGAGTGTTTTAGCGTATCTTTTGGTGAGTGATGAAAAATTTGGGAGGGAGAAAAATAAGGAATTATGTAGGATAGAAAAAGACACGTATAAATTTAATTAATTTAATGTTTTATTCATGGAATATATTGGAATAAATGCAATCTAAATATTCCATCGACAAATCATAATGATTAATCTGGTATATTTTGAAACAAGAGATTTTGAATGTTTTTAAAAAGGATAATATTGGAATACCCTATAATATATTTACAAAATTAGCAAAAGTTAATAACTTCCTTGATATTTGTAAAAAGTCTAAAACAACTTATAAAAAAAAACATAGGGAGTATAAAGTAGTGTTATTATATATGAAATAAATTATTTTTATCGATAAAATATTAAATAAGATGTCTCGAAAGTTGTTGAGACATTTTGACTCCATTATCCCCTAGTTTGTTATTTTTGAAAAGATTTCGTTTGGTTACGAATTATTGCGTGATTAATTTAATAAAGGTTAATTTCACTCATAATTCACATGATTTGTTTTGAAAAGAATTATTGTGGAAAGATTTAATTTTTTACATAATCTACATGATTTGATTTTGAAAATATTTAATTGGCTGAAGATTGAATATATTATGAAAGAAAGATTTAATTTTTTAAAGATTGTATATGCTACGAATTTATTTGTAGGACTTTCGAGTTGGATTGGTGTCTCTATATAAAGAGACAGATTTCACTTGTGTATTAACAAGATAAAAAAAAAGAGAATATACACATTCTTAGATATTAAACATCAAGCTTGGTAGTGTGTTTTACTTGTGTTCAACTCTTTTATACGTAACTCTCTACCATTCCTTAAGAGAACATTTGGGATTGTATTTTGTGAAGTGTATCACATTCTTATTAGAAATATTTACAAACACTTGGAAGAGTGTTTGAGTGGAAGTGAGGAGATCTCAGATTCAGCGAGAGTCTGAGTTGAAATTCATGTGTAATATTTTAAAAAAAAGACACTGAATTAGGAGAGTTCAGATAAGAACGTCATGTACTATTGACTACTTATAATTAATAATTTTTCTCACTAAGTACCGCCCTTCAGACGTAGGTGTTATTTCACTGAAGTGAGTTACCAATTCCTTGTATCTTTTATTTATTATTTGTTTAATTGTTCATCAATTATTTCATATCATTTTGTCTCACCCATTATTTCAATATTGTGTAACATCTTGTTTATGATCTAACAAAATTTCAATTGGAATCAAAGCATACACCCTATTTCTCTTGGGTGTGTTTCAACATTACTAACATTTTATGTTTAAGATGGACAATGTTTAGGAAAGGGGTATGTTAAACATCCACCAATTCTTGATGGGAAAATTATGACTATTAGAAGACTTACATGGTTGTCTTTCTCAAGTCCATGGCCAACAAAATCAAGAAAGTTTCCATTAATGGATAGAAACCTCCAACAATCAAAGTTGGTGATGGTTCTAAACCAGTGAAACTAAAAATTATTGGGATCCTGCGGAAGATGATGTGGCTCTTGAAAATTCTTCTGCTCTTAATGATATTTACAATGATGTTGATAAGAACATTTTCAAGATCATTAACGTTATGACTAGTGCTAAAGATGTATGGGAAACTCTTCAAGTGGCTCGTGAGAGAACTTTCAAAGTTCGGGCGTCAAGACTTCATCTCGTCACCACCAAATTTGAAAATTTGAAGATGCTTGAGGAGGAAATCGTTGTTGAGCTTAATGTTTGCCTCCATAATACTGTCAATAACTCTTCTACTCTATATGAAAAGATATCAAAAGAGAAGGTTGTGAGAAAGATTCAGATATATCAACCAAAGAGGTTTGACATGAAGGTTACTACCATTTAGGAAGCACCAGATGTGTCCACAATGAAAGTTGATGATTTTTTTGTCTCCTTAATCACCTTTGAGATGGATATTAATGACAAAAATGAGAATATGAGAAAATGAGCGGTGTTTAAAGCCAAAATTTCTAATCATGAAAACCAAGTATTTAATGTCAATGATGTAAATAATAATGAATCTATAGCCATGCTTGTGAAGAACTTTAACAAAGTCACGATAAGACTTTATAGAATACTTGGTAAAATGTCTCTTAAAATGTGAATTACAATCTTCAACAAACTCCAAGACTTTCACCATTGCGGAAAAGACGATGAAAGATAAAACTCTATCTATCTTAATAAATCTAAAAGAATTCAATGTCTTGAATGTGAAGGATTTTGGTATATTTAAATTGAATGAAGGTCTTCATTTTTTTAGAAGACAAAGAAAAAACTACAATTCCACTTTTTTCGGATGATGAGTCTAATGAAAGAAGTGAGTTCTATTAGATAAGTAGTGTTATGGCATTTACTACTCTCATCAAACATATTTCTAATAATGAGTTACCTAGTTCTAATATTTTTCCTAATAATGAGAATATAAGTGATGACATGAGCTATACAATGATGTCCTTGTTGAATCTTATAGAACTCTTTATTTGAAGTTGGCTGAAGAAAAAACTACGGTGCCACTTTTTTCGGATGATGAGTCTAATGAAAGAAGTGAATCCTATTAGTTAAGTAGTGTTGTGGAATTTACTACTCGCATCAAACATATTTCTAAAACTGAGTTACCTAGATCTAATATTTTTCCTAATAATAAAAATATAAATGATGAAGATGAGCTATACAATGATGTCCTTGTTGAATTTTATAAAGCTCTTTATTTGAAGTTGACTGAAGAAAAAACTACAATGCCACTTTTTTTGGATGATGAGTCTAATGAAAGAAGTGAATCCTATTAGATAAATAGTGTTGTGGCATTTATTACTCGCATCAAACATATTTCTAATACTGAGTTACCTAGTTCTAATATTTTTCCTAATAATAATAAGAATATAAGTGATGAGGATGAGCTATACAATGATGTCCTTGCTGAATCTTATAAAACTCTTTATTTGAAGTTGATTAAAGAATCTAAAGTTATTAAAAAATAGAAGGAAATAATTGAAACTCTTGAAGTGGGAAGTTTGGTGTTTTAATTATGAACTTGAAGGAATAATCAAATCTATAGGTATCATGAATTTTGGAGTTGATAATCTCGATACTATTTTAAGTGTTGGCAAACATGCAAAGAACATGAAGAGACTTGGATATACTGAAGGATCATCCACCCCAAAAATTATGTATGATCCTCTTATAAAGAAAGTGAAAACCAATTTGTCTCGTATAATGCCTCAACAACCTATGGAACATTATTACCAGCATACTGTTAGCCAAGATATTCCAAAAGAGGAAATTCGACGAAAAAGGCAGATGGAATTTCTGAACATAAGGTTAGTTCAAGGTGCCTTTCGACCAAAGACTTGCAAAGAAGGAACAATAACATTTCGATGTCAAGGAGTCTATATTGGGAATTAGTGAAATTTCAAGAAGTTAGTCATTCATCAAGTTTGATAAGTTGAAAGCGTTTGACTATTCACACATGTGACGACCTAAGATGTGTTGAGCACCTAAAAACCTCTTTTTTAATGCATTTTTCACAAAAATTAAGTTTTCAATGCATGTATGTGTCGCACCTCGAAAATTCATCGAGAACATACGACCCTCGCGCTAAAAGCGTGGAAATGCAGTTCGACAGAGTCGCCACCAAACTTCATTCATCCTAAAGAGAAGGGAAAGGAAAATATCGAGAAAACCTTTTAGACGAAAGGACAGGAACACGGTCGTCGCAACCAATGTTCCAGGTTCGAGAGTCGGTTACGCAAGGGGATGGTATTAGCATCCTTCATGTCCGTTGTACTCAACGGGAACCTCTTAGAGTGATTTACGATGGGTGTTATCTAAGCTTGCTTTTTTTCTTCTCAATGATAAATGTGAATCAGTAAAATAAAAGGATAAAGACGTTAAGGGGAAATGGGTGGTTATAGGATATGGTGCTCGCCAAGGATTGGGGCCCTTGTGCCTACGTATGCTCATTCGAACGAGAATGAGAAATTAGAGCTCTCGTAGTTCGACTACGGGAAAGGATAGGGGAAATGGAAGATGGAGTGAATTATAATACGGAATGATGGAGAAAGATGGAAGTGTGCTCGCCAAGATTATCGCAATCTCGTGTCTACATATCTTACATTCAAAACTGAATGAAGAATCAGAGCGTTTGTAGTTCGTGGAGACGACCACGAAAAGAGATGGGTTGAATAGATATTGAAGTTTGGTTGAGAAACAAAAGATTGACTGGAAAAACAACCCAAAGGGCGTGCCTCGAGAGCTGTCACTCAAGAATCCAGGGAATGTGAGATTCTAAGAATCCAGTACTTTCAGGAGTTGACTGAATAGGGTTGGAGAACAGGTTAAACATTTTGAAGTCGAAAGATTGAATGAACAACAACTCAAGAGGCGTGCCTCGAGAGCTAATCATTCGAAGATCCAAGGAATGCTAGACTCCAAGAATATCCTTCTTTCGTAAGTTTGATTATAAAAATGTTTAAATAAGAATTAGGTATTTTAAAACGAAAGGGTGAATGAATGACAACCCAAAGCGTTTGCCTCAAGAGCCATTCATTCGAAGATTCAAGGAATTCTAGACTCCAAGAATCTTCTTCTTTCATTATTTTTTAAGAAAAGCGTTTGAAAAAGATTGAATCGAATACGTTGCAAAAAGAGCTGGACTGTGAGGCGAAAGGCACTCGACTTACAACTTGTTTTAAAATACCCCTTGACGTTGGATCAAGGGTTTGACTTTATTTGCGTACAAAATCATGTTGGGATGGAAGTTTGTTTGAAAATGTCTCGACGACGAGTCGAGGGTTTGAATGCAAATGGAATCGGCTTGACGACGAATCAAGGGTTAGGTTGTGAGAAATAATACTAGTCCCTGAGGGTGCCCCTAATAACAAAACCACGATGAAATGTGAAAGTGTGTGCGATAGGTTGATGGTGAATACGGACGAGCACTCGACTTACGGAGGGTGTTTGAAAATGGATCGATGACGAATCAAGAATTAGTTTGAAAATGGTTTAGTCTACGCTAGTCCCTAAGGATGCTCCTAGAAGATAAACCACAGTCAAAGAAATACGAATGTGTACATCAAAATGGGAGAGGGTACATGTAAGTTACACGAGATTGCACGAAATAAAAGGTATTGTTGTAAGGTAGCCGAAGAGAAAGTCGTGTGTGTGCAAGGTGGCCTAAAGTATGCCTTGAACAAAAGTCAGACAAAATCTCCAAGCTAGGGTTTCTGACAAAGTCCAATAATATGTTGCTCGGACAAGTAACCAACAGTCCACCAATTTAGGCTTTTATTGTTTCGATAATTGTTATGTGTTTTCGAATATGTGTGAATAAGATATGAACAAGATAAATATGAATATGAACAGTATGAATAGTGTGAATAATATAGAAAGATATATAACAATATAATCAAGATAAAATTCACAATAATATAGTCGAGGTAATATTAACAAGTATACAAACAAGATAATATAATCGAGATATAATGACTGAATATAAAACAGGAGTATATTAACTGAAATAAAACAAGAATATGTTGACGGAAAGTAAAGTTAGTCGTTAGTTGATTTATGAATTGAATCGGGACGAAATGTAGCGCTAAACCTTCGTAGCTCGATTTATGACAAAGAACAAGCTATAGAAGGTCGCACAAATTGATGTACATGCTAAAAAAACACGATGGACGAATGATATTGAGGATCAATTTCCAATGTAATCGTGTCACATGGACCGTAAAAAAAAAGGGGATCTCGTCTTAATCACAAACTCGTGCTAATTAATCGAAGGTAACATATCACGATCCCAAAGTATAGAAAATGACCCCAATGGTCATTTTCCACATATTTGACATAATGAAGGTCATCAACCTCGATAAATCAACATTTACGAATCTAAAGACTTCATTGATCGGAATATGAAAATAAAATTGAAATGAAAATAATGGAGAAGAAAATGAAAAAGAAAAGTAAGTGTTGTCTCATCTAAATCACTATTTTATCGATAAATCGATAATAATGATTTTTGATTTCTTCATTGACCAATAATCGAAAATAAAATAAAAAGGAAACAATAAAAAAGGTGAATCATGAAAATAAAATTAATGGAAAAACGCCCAAAAATAATTAAATAAAAGAATAAAATATCGAAAATCAAAATTTTAAGAAACAAAATAAAAACAAAAAGAAGAAAGGGGTGTATGGATGAATCATGGAGGGTGGTGTTGGTATGGAATCATCATGGACCTAGGCCCATTCATCCATTCCCACTAAAAAAAACAAGGGGGGTGGAGACATGAAAAAACGTGGGCTGAGCTCAACACTTGAACACGACACAAGGTGCATATGTGAGCCCAAACACTATCAGTTTTAATCATACCAGAAAAAGAACCAAGGTGCATATGTGAACAAAAACAAAACCCAGTTTCCTCAACACCAACGTAAAATCAACAGATCAACTTGGTTAGAAGAATGAATTGCAGAAGAAAAAACAAAGAATAAATCATGGCTATGGAGTATTCTCCACCTTTTTTGTATCGTTTCACGTTGTCTTGAATCCTACTCGCTTCGGTTTCAAATGCTTTTCCGACTTCGATTTAGGTTTGGGTACTTGTGTTTTGATTTGATTAGTTCGTGTTTGGATCTAAACTTCACCTCTTCTTTGTATCTGTCTCGATTTAGGATTCTGAATCCACTTGCTGTTTCGATTTTTGTGTGTTTGAGAATGGTGTTGAGCGATTTATTGTAGAGTTTGAATGAAAGTTTTGGGATGTTGTATATTTTTGCAAGTTTTTTGGAACGTCTGTATTGTGTATGATCACGTCGCAGGTTGGTTCGTCTGGTGTGCGTACGTGGTTTTGTCGTTTTTTTGGAGTGGGGTCGGGTTTGTTTATTGCAGCTGTGAAGGTTTGCCATTTTAGCTGTGTAATTGTGTTGTGGTTTCACAATCTTTTGCGTTGGTGTACGCTGCGCAAGTTGTGATGTTGGCACTGTGGA
This sequence comes from Lathyrus sativus, assembly GCA_963859935.3. Taxonomy (NCBI): domain Eukaryota; kingdom Viridiplantae; phylum Streptophyta; class Magnoliopsida; order Fabales; family Fabaceae; genus Lathyrus; species Lathyrus sativus. The sequence continues at coordinate 627,541,238 of OZ012737.1, read as the reverse complement.
GGCTTGTTTGGCTGGTCTACGTGACATTCGGCATAAGTTGCACTAGCTACCGAGGCGTTGATGTTGTGTGGTTTTCTTGAAAGAAAATTGTAGAATCACACTGCAATGTTGTTATGTTGTATCAAGTTGTATATTAAAAGGAGATGGGGTATTATTGTTGCTTCGTAAAAACTATATTGTAGAAAGAGTTTTGTTGGCTTATTTTGCAAAAAAAAAAAAAATTGTTTTGCTTTACTGTAAATGGGCTCTCTCTTTGTAATGGGCCTTATATATTTTTTTTTTTGTAGATCATATATAATTATTATTATTTTGAATAGCCTTTGTAAAAAGAAATAAAATGATGGGTCTTAGATTTTTTGAATGAACTCTTGGGTTTTTTTGTTGTAATGAATGAACTTATTGTGTATATATTTGGATAATTGAACTTGATTTTGTACCCTTGAGTTTATTTTGTGATGCTTTGAACCGATTCCTCACAATGATTAAAATTCAAAACTCCATATCCATATTTGAAATCATTCTCACACTCTTTCCAAGGCTCAATTCTTGAATAACAAGTCAGTCCTGAATCAATCTGATCTGACCTGATCAGAAGGAGATCACTAGCTGGCCACATTCTGTTGGACTGCTGCATGTTCACCGGTGATGAGGAGGAGGAGGGGGTGTACCTGCAAGGTACTTTGATGCCAAAGTAAGTATATGGACAGAGTGGTCACAAGCACAGAAAAGGGGTAAGAAGTGAATTACATGACCCTCTTGTGGAAGAGAGTATTTATAGAGAGACCCCAGCGCTGGGCCAACAGTCACTTGTGTTGGGCTGGATGGCCAGGCCCAACCCAGGCGACTGTTAGGGCTTACGTGGCGTAGAGAAGACCAGGACGTGGTCTTCGCCCTAGTCCAACTGTCCCGCAGTCTCCGGAAGGTGGGTTTGACATGCTCTTTCGGAGGTGGGCAGTTGGCTGGTGACGTGTTCCCGCGGAGAGGAGCTCGTGGAGAACGTGCGCATGGCACGTTGTTCTCCCCGCGGGGGGAGCTCGCGAGGTTCCCCTAAAGTGCGTTGTTCTTCCCGCGGAGGGGAGCACACGAGGGCGTGGGGAGACATGTCGTCCTGCTCGTTGGCATGGGGATTCTGCCCGCGGGGGGCTGTTCTGCCCGACGAGGGGAGATCGCCAAAGGCGTCTTGAGGCACGTCGTCCTGCTCGGTGTAACACCCCGTCTCCCGAAAATAAAATAAACATTTAAAATAAGCACACATCAGAGTTTCTCCCACAAACGGGATGTCACAATTCCCAACAAAATTCCACAAGACATTTTCTAAACTGATTTTCAATAAAATTTGCAGCGGAAAAAGAAATAAGTAGTTTGTCATATATCACATAACATATATATATATATATATATATATATATATATATATATATACACATCATCCACATCATCAATATTATCACCTACAACTATCGGCCATCTGCCCAAAATATACAAAGTGTCATCACATATCTCACAAAATCAAATACGCCACTGGGGCACATGTAATCAACAAATAAACACATAAACTCCCAAAACGCCCCGGTGTTACGTATCAGAGCAGTCCTACAGAGACACCACAATCCAAGCTAGCTAAACACCTGGATTGTCTGTACTTCCGAAGAAGCACAGACCACAACAGCAATAAAGGGGTGAGAATTCACGATCAAATATTAGCGGTATAAATGTACATGAAATAAAAGGCAGAAAACAATAATTTATTTCATATACAACATATTCGGACCTACTGTCCCATCATTAACAATCACAACACACACGAAATAACAATGTAACACATGCAATTGACTCGACAAGATGCGGTACCGACTCAACTCAGGATAGATCGCGTACACTCTACCGAGCAACGATCTATCCCTACCACGCTCCTCCTGAGCCCATATAATCAAATCATCAACGTCCCCCACTTGGGACACGGGTGGTCGCATACACTCCATCCGAGCAACAATCCAAATCCCGTCCACGCTCCCCACTTGGAGCACGTGAGCCACACAGGTCTCACGTCCACGCTCCCCATTTGGAGCACGTGAGCCACACAGGTCTCACGTCCATGCTCCCCATTTGGAGCACGTGAGCCACACAGGTCTCACGCCCACATGCTATGCAAGACACTATGCATAAACATACAGCACACACAGTGCACACGATCCTACTGATCCACTCATCATATAATGCATATACGCGCACACACACAAAGTGCATCGATCCTATAGATCCAATCCATCACCACAACACATCAATACATTGCACACCAGGCATATCGATCCTACTGATCACAATCCATCACACAACAGTATTCAACCACAACGCATGTAAAGCGTATCGATCCTACGGATCCACTCATCACAGCGGCATACACCAATGCAATATCATAGTCACACGGATATCACAGAATCACGTTCTGACACCCTACATACACTCACCACATCTCTCTAATAAGCTCATCATCAAAACATAGTCAACCAGATTCCAAATCCACAAGGAAAACAACACAGAACAGCAGCCAAAACACAAACTGCTGTCGGGCTCGCTGGTGCATTCGCCTGGCGAAGCCCCGCAGCGAACACTCGCTGGAACTCGCCCGGCGAAACTCCTGGCGAAATAAAATAGAAGCTACTGGCAGTGTTCGCTGCCCAGTTCGCCTGGCAAAGCCTGGCGAAGGCTCGCCCCCACATTCGCCCAGCGAATGCCTGCGATTGCAGAAAAATAAACTCTCAGCTAAGAGTCGGCAACACGCCCCGAACTCAGCCGATTCTATTCCAAGCCAAACCCCATCATACCCGAAAACTGTTCCACAACCTGAATACACCTCTATCCTTGATTTCACCTGATAAATTCACACCTCTGCTCAATTCACCAACTTCCGGCATTAACTTCGAATTACCCGGAAACCCCAACCGCTCTCAAACGACTCTCATAGCCACATGCAATGAAATTAACACAATTCAACACGATAATTACAGCAACATGCAAGTACAATCAACATCAAACAATCGTTATCTATGGGGATTAGGGATTTTCCCCTTTCTACCAATTATTCATGTAAATACCCATTCAACCGATCAATTCCCCCCCCCCTTACCTCAAATTCGATTCTGATGATGATGAACCTTCACAAATTCACAGCCTTCACGTCTTCCTTGCCGAGCTTGTTCACTTGATCGCTTCAACTGTGTGTTCTTCGTCCTCCCTCCTTTGTTCTATCGTTTTCTTCTCTATCCCTTTTTCTAAAATGCCACAATTGCCTTTAATACCCCAAAAATCACTTTTATTTTCAAATAAATAATATCCTCCATATTTCTTAATTCTATAATTTAATAATCTTATTCCTTTTAATTCCAAAAATCCAATAATAATATTTTTGCTCATATATATTAATCTTAGTAATAACAATAATAATAATTAATAGCAATATTAACATTACTACTAATTATCACATTTTATCACTATATATTAATATTATGATTTCTTGATTCTCCAATTAATTTCTCAAAACACATCCGCGAATAAAATATTTCTGAAACAAAAAATAATTAAAATTGGCGTTACAACTCTCCCCCACTTTAATTATTTTCGTCCTCGAAAATACCTGATGAAAACAACTCTGGATACGCTTCCCGCATCTTGCTCTCCAATTCCCAGGTCATACTGCCTCCTGCAGCTCCTCCCCACGCCACTTTTACCAAAGATATCTCCTTTCCTCGGAGTTGTTTCATTTTACGATCTTCGATCCTCAACGGCATCGACTCAACAGTAAGATTCTCCCGGACTTGCACCTCATCTCTCGGAATCACATGAGATGGATCCGAGACATACTTTCAAAGTTGCGACACATGGAGCACGTCATGCAGGTTCGAAAGCTCTGACGGCAACGCCACCCTATAGGCCACAACACCAATCTTCTGCAAAATCTGATACGGCCCAATAAACTTAGGATCCAGCTTCTTGGACTTCAATGCACGTCCAACCGCAGTCACTGGGTTAACCCTCAAAAATACATGGTCACCCTCACTGAATTCCAACTCTTTCCTGCGGTTATCATAATAACTCTTTTGCCGATCCTGAGATGCTTTCATCTTCTCACGGATCATCTGCACTGTCTCAGTAGTCTGTTGCACCAACTCTGGTCCCAACACAACATTCTCACCCGACTCATACCAACATAAAGGAGTTCTGCACCTCCTACTATAAAGAGCTTCAAACGGTGCCATCCCGATACAGGAATGGTAACTGTTGTTGTACGTGAACTCAATCAATGACAAGTGAGTATCCCACGCACCACCTTTTTCCAACACACAAGCCCGCAACAAATCCTCTAACGTCTGAATAGTCCTCTCTGATTGTCCATCCGTTTGCGGATGATATGTTGAACTCAACTTCAACTGGGTACCCAAAGCACCTTGCAAACTCTTCCAAAATTCAGAAGTGAACCTCAGATCTCTATCCGACACAATACTCAACGGCACACCATGCAGCTTTACAATCACCCGAATATAGATCTCTGCAAGCTTCTCCAATGGAAAACTGATACTGATCGGCACAAAATGTGCAGACTTCGTAAGTCGATCCACAATCACCCAAATGGCATCAAAACCTCTCGTTGTGCACGACAATCCAGTAACAAAGTCCATACTGATGCAATCCCATTTCCAAAATGGAATCTCCAACGTTTGCATAAAACCACTCGGCTTGTGATGCTCCATTTTCGATTTCTGGCACGTCAAACAAGCATAAACAAACCGAGCTATATCCCTCTTCATACCAGACCACCAAAACATCTTCTTCAAATCGTGGTACATCTTCGTAGCTCCTGGATGAACACTCAGGCTACTACGGTGCCCTTCGTCTAAAATCGACTTATTCAGCTCGTCATTATCTGGTACGCAAATTCTGCCCCGAAACCTCAACACACCCGCATCATCCATCTTGAAATCACTACCGAAGTCACTTCCGGCTCCTCGCATCAAATCCACAAGTCTCACATCTAACTTCTGATGTTCTCTTATCATATCCAAGAAATCACTCTTCACTTGCAATTTGCTCAACATCACACCACCTGTAGTAAACTCACAAACCATACTCAAATCTCGAAACTGTTCAATAAGCTCCATCTCTTTCACCATCAAAGCCGACATATGAATCGTCTTCCTGCTCAAGGCATCTGCAATAACATTCGCTTTCCCTGGGTGATAACTCAAACTGAAATCATAATCTTTCAAGAATTCCAACCATCTTCTCTGCCTCATATTCAACTTTTTCTGATCAAACAGGTACTTCAAACTCTTGTGATCACTGAACACCTCAAACCTTGAAACATACAAATAATGTCTCCAGATCTTCAAAACAAAAACCACCGCATCCAATTCAAGGTCATGAGTAGGATAATTCCGCTCATGCACCCTCAATTGTCGCGATGCATAAACTACCACTTTCCCATTCTGCATAAGGACTCCGCCTAATCCCATCTTAGACGCGTCACAATACACCACAAAAGGCTCACTCGGATTCGGTAACACCAACACCGGCGCTGAAGTCAATCTCTTTTTCAGCTCTTCAAAACTCTCTTCACAAGCAACATCCCACACGAACACTTGGTCTTTCTTCGTCAACTGAGTCAATGGTAACGCCAATCTAGAAAATCCTTCAATAAATCTTCGGTAATAACCAGCTAAACCCAAGAAGCTCCGAACTTCTGTTACCGTCTTCGGTGGTTCCCACTGTAACACCGCACTAACTTTCGAAGGGTCTACTGAAACACCATCACCCGAAATAACATGCCCCATAAAAATCACAGTCTTCAACCAGAACTCACACTTCGATAACTTAGCAAACAATTTGTTATCCTTCAACACTTGCAAAGCAATCCTCAAATGTTATGCATGCTCTTCCTCAGACTTAGAATAAATCAGTATGTCATCTATGAACACGACAATGAACTGATCCAAATAAGAATGGAAGATATGGTTCATATATTCTATAAACACACCTGTCGCATTAGACACTCCGAAAGGCATCACTGCATACTCGTAATGTCCATACCGAGTCCTAAACACCGTCTTCTGAATATCACCTTCCTTAACTCTTATCTGATGATAGCCCGACCTCAAGTCGATCTTACTGAACACACGAGCCCCCACCAATTGATCCATCAAATCATCGATCCTTGGAAGAGGATACTTGTTCTTGATGGTCACCTTGTTTAACTGATGGTAATCGATGCACAACCGCATGCTACCGTCCTTCTTCTTCACTAACAACACTGGAGCTCCCCACGATGACACACTTGGTCTGATAAACTTTCTATCCAGCAACTCTCTAATCTGAGTCTTCAACTCGGCCAACTCCACTGCCGACATCCTGTACGGTGCCATAGAAATAGGTCTCGTACCAGGTACCAGATCAATGCTAAACTCAACCTCTCTCTTCGGAGGTAACTCTGTAATATCATCCGGAAACACTTCCGGAAACTCATTAACAATGGCTAACTCATCCAACAATGCCTTGTTGTCAACAGACAGCGATGCAAATAAAGCAAACACCTGAGCTTCATCTTCCAACAAAGTTCTCAATTCTTTACCAGACAAAGAATCTGCCAACGCTTCCTCTTTCGGATTCAAAAACAATAACACCTTCCGGAAACAATCAATGTAGACTCGGTTGAACTCCAACCAATTCATACCAAGTATAACATCTAAACCACCAAGTAGCAAACAGATCAAATCTACACCGAAGTCTCGGCCAAAGATAGTCAGTGGACACTTCAAACATAATAGCGAAGTAGTCACTGAACCAATTGAGGGAGTTTCAATAGTCATTCGCCGCTCAAGAGTAGTCGGCACCAAACCTAACCTCTTCACACAATCAACAGAGATAAACGAGTGGGTCGCACCCGTATCAATCATAGTAGTCAAAGGAATGCTATTGATAAAACATGTACCTTTGATCGAACGCTCCTCGTCCGCCGACTGAGTATCCATCACCGCAAACACTTTACCGCTAACCTGAGGCGTTTGCGCCCTCCTTGGCTTCTCACAATGAGTGCTAATATGGCCTTTATCACCGCAGTTATAAAAAGTAGGCATATTAGTCCTACAATCCGCCATCACATGGCCCGACTTCCCACACTTGAAGCACTTCTTAATCTCTTGAGGACAATCAATAGCACGATGCCCATCGACACCGCACCGATAACATTTCAAATCTGACGATGCCTTCCTCTCTCGGAATCTCTTATCAGACACAGCCTTTTGCTTTCCTTTACCGGTTGGCACACTGTAAGGTGTACCACCAAACCTCTGCTTACCCTTGCGGTCATTCACCGCCTTGTAATGTGCAATCCTCGCACGGTTATCATTGTCATAGATCTGACTTCTACTCACCAACTCAGGATAGCTCCTGATTTTCTGACATGCGATCCCCATCTTGATCTCCGGCCTCAGCTCATTCTCAAATTTCAAGCACTTAGAAGTCATTGCTTCCTCGGTATTATAATGAGGACAATACTGAGCCAATTCCTCAAACTTATCCGCATACTTGGCTACCGACATACTGCCCTGTTTCAATTCCAGAAATTCCACCTCTTTAGCACTTCTGATATCTTCTGGAAAATACTTCTCCAGAAATACAGATCGAACCACCTCCCAAGTAATCGGAGTCCTCGAAGCATCCATCCTCTGACGCCAATTGTCCCACCAAGCCTCGGCCTCTCCCTCAAGCATGTGAGTACCAAATCTCACTTTATGCTCGTCACTGCACCCCATGGTCCTGAAGATCTTCTCTATCGCCTTCAGCCATTTCTGTGCAGCTACCGGATCCATAATTCCACCTTCAAACTTTGGTGGCTTGTTGCCTTGGAACTGCGTCAAGTCTCTGAACTGAGCACCCGCAGCCAGATTCTGATTGGCCACCACTTGAGCCATAGTCTGCATAGCCGCAGCCAACGCCGCGTCATTCCTCCCAGCCATACTGCTCAACAACAACAACAACAGGTCAACAGAGAACAACTAACTCTATCCTACAGACAGACTAAAAACACTACACTGGCTGGACGAACCGACCTGCTCTGATACCAACTTGTAACACCCCGTCTCCCGAAAATAAAATAAACACTTAAAATAAGCACACATCAGAGTTTCTCCCACAAACGGGATGTCACAATTCCCAACAAAATTCCACAAGACATTTTCTAAACTGATTTTGAATAAAATTTGCAGCGGAAAAAGAAATAAGTAGTCTGTCATATATCACATAACATATATATATATATATATATATATATATATATATATATATATATATATATATATATATATATATATATATATATATATATATATATATATATATATATATATATATATATATATATATATACATCATCCACATCATCAATATTATCACCTACAACAATCGGCCATCTGCCCAAAATATACAAAGTGTCATCACATATCTCACAAAATCAGATACGCCACTGGGGCACATGTAATCAACAAATAAACACATAAACTCCCAAAACGCCACGGTGTTACGTATCAGAGCAGTCCTACAGAGACACCACAATCCAAGCTAGCTAAACACCTGGATTGTCTGTACTTCCGAAGAAGCACAGACCACAACAGCAACAAAGGGGTAAGAATTCACGATCAAATATTAGCGGTATAAATGTACATGAAATAAAGACAGAAAACAATAATTCATTTCATATACAACATATTCGGACCTACTGTCCCATCATTAACAATCATAACACACACGAAATAACAATGCAACACATACAATTGACTCGACAAGATGCGGTACCGACTCAACTCAGGATAGATCGCGTACACTCCACCGAGCAACGATCTATCCCTACCACGCTCCTCCTGAGCCCATATAATCAAATCATCAACGTCCCCCACTTGGGACACGGGTAGTCGCATACACTCCATCCGAGCAACGATCCAAATCCCGTCCACGCTCCCCACTTAGAGCACATGAGCCACACAGGTCTCACGTCCACGCTCCCAATTTGGAGCACGTGAGCCACACAGGTCTCACGCCCACATGCTATGTAAGACACTATGCATAAACATACAGCACACACAGTGCACACGATCCTACTGATCCACTTATCATATAATGCATATACACACACGCACACAAAGTGTATCGATCCTATAGATATAATCCATCACCATAACACATCAATACATTGCACACCAGGCATATCGATCCTACTGATTACAATCCATCACACAACAATATTCAACCACAACGCATGTAAAGCGTATCGATCCTACGGATCCACTCATCACAACGACATACACCAATGCAATATCATAGTCACACGGATATCACAGAATCACGTTCCGACACCCTACATACACTCACCACATCTCTCTAATAAGCTCATCATCAAAACATAGTCAACCAAATTCCAAATCCACAAGGAAAACAACACGGAACAGCAGCCAAAACATAAACTGTTGTCGGGCTCGCTGGCGCATTCGCCTGGCGAAGCCCCGCAACGAACACTCGCTAACCATTCGCCTGGTGAAGCCCCGCAGCAAACACTCGCTGGAACTCGCCTGGCGAAATAAAACAGAAGCTACTAGCAACGTTCGCTGCCCAGTTCGCCTGGCGAAGGCTCGCCCCCACATTCGCCCAGCGAATGCCTGCGATTGCAGAAAAATAAACTCTCAGCTCAGAGTCGGCAACATGCCCCGAACTCAGCCGATTCTATTCCAAGCCAAACCCCATCATACCCGACAACTGTTCCACAAACTGAATACACCTCTATCCTTGATTTCACCCGATAAATTCGCACCTCTGCTTAATTCACCAACTTCCGGCATTAACTTCGAATTACCCGGAAACCCCAACCGCTCTCAAACGACTCTCATAGCCACATGCAATGAAATTAACACAATCCAACACGATAATTATAGCAACATGCAAGTACAATCAACATCAAACAATCTTTATCTATGGGGATTAGGGATTTTCCCCTTTCTACCAATTATTCATGTAAATACCCATTCAACCGATCAATTCCCCCCCCCCCCCCCCTTACCTCAAATTCGATTCTGATGATGATGAACCTTCACAAATTCACAGCCTTCACGTCTTCCTTGTCGAGCTTGTTCACTTGATCACTTCAACCGTGCGTTCTTCGTCCTCTCTCCTTTGTTCTATCGTGTTCTTCTCTATCCCTTTTTCCAAAATGCCACAATTACCCTTAATACCCCAAAAATCACTTTTATTTCCAAATAAATAATATCCTCCATATTTATTAATTTCATAATTTAATAATCTTATTCCTTTTAATTCCAAAAATCCAATAATAATATTTTTGCTCATATATATTAATATTAGTAATAACAATAATAATAATTAATAACAATATTAACATTACTACTCATTATCACATTTTATCACTATATATTAATATTATGATTTCTTGATTCTCCAATTAATTTCTCAAAACACATCCGCGAATAAAATATTTCTGAAACCAAAAATAATTAAAATGGGCGTTACACTCGGCGGGAGCATGCCCTGCCCGTCGAGGGGTCGCGTTCTCGGCCAGCCTACTTAAATCATATTGGGCCTTGGTTGTGTATTATTGGGTTGGGCCGCGAGGTGAGGCCGAGCCCAGGCCAGAACACAATCATAAGTCAATTTTGAGTTTTCTCGTGAAATGAAATAACACTCAAATTGGTCCTTGAGAAGTAAAATTTATCATGAAACGATCTTGGACTCTTGAATTTAGAACCTTGAATAATTTCTTTAGAGGTGAACTAACATGTATCAATCATAGATCAATCCTGAACTTTACCACTTGCATTGCTAAAATGAACTTTCACCATGAACCAAGCGAGCAACAAATGCCTCTAAATCAGAAGATAATTGCTAAGGTCGAAAAATAAAAGCCCTCTTTGGACTTCGCTGAACCTCTACCTGCTCAAGAAGTAATTGACCAAGAAGTCTCCCAAGGAATTGCCCATGTCGAAACGGCCCTTGCACTGAAAGGTACGATCGACCAAATACGAAAGAAGAAGTCCCTTCTTGACAGTAAGGTGGCTTACAAGAAGAACCTTTTTGAAGACTTCAAGTCTAGATTCCCTGTATAATTGTACTTTACATTTCCAATTGAAATATTGTAACTCTTTTTGGAGCTTTTGTAAACTATCTTAGTCCTCATCTTTGACCCAATTTTAATACTCACATAAGTAGGTCTTTTTATTATCCCATCTTCTAAGTCAATCTCTTTGAGTGGGTCTTCCGCTTGCATTCTCTGCAGCTCAATGGATGGGTCTTTCTCAAACCCCAAAGGCGCATTGCTATAGATGCAATCAAGCCTCCAGCTTTCTAAAGTTGTTGTTTGGCCTTGTTGGCCATTTAACTGTGCATTGTTTTCGGCTTCACTAGCTACATCTTGTCGTTTTTCTGCTTCTAGTGCCGACTTTCTCTTGTTTTCAGCCAAATAGGCCAAAATTTGAGTCAAGCTCTCTGACTCAGTAGTCATTTTCATCGACTATTGGCCACCTTGTGGGTGGATTTCCTTCTGTAGGCTCCATTGTCTCGTCAGCAGCATCCCAAATAAATCCATAATCAGGATCCAAACTTAGGACATGACCCATATCGGCAGAGGTATAAGACCCTAACCCATCATCACAAGGTGCCATATTTTCTAGGTGTTGATCAAAAGATTTCTTCGTACCCTTTGCTTCATCGGTATTATAATAGCTTTGATCAGCTTCAATATTTTCGACGATGCCATCTTTTCTCCAAATGCTTAATCTCTTATGTAAAGTCGATGACACTTCCCCTATCCTACGGATCCACTCTCGACCCAACAACAAGTTGAAATTGGCCTTTAAGTTTATAACTATGAAGAGCATTGATCAAATGGTTGTACCCACAACTAAGTCAACTTAGATAACCCCAAGAATGTTGTTGGTTTTCCCTTCATAATTAGATAAAACCCTGCTATGTTATTGGAGATCAACCTCAGTTTTCCGAATCTTCTTAAACAACATATGAGGCATTAGATTTATAATTGCCCCTCCGTCCATGGACACTTTGTTGACTGCCACTCTGTCGACCTTTGCTTTTATGAATAGTGACTTTAAATGGTACATCATTCCAGGACTAGGTATTTCAAACATGGTCGTTTGTTTTTCCACCAAGCCACTGTTCATAACATAATAGCATAACGGCTTGTCTTCCGTAGTCTCGTTTGGCACGAAATCTTCCTCTGCTTCAGAGACTTCCGACACCATATCATATTCTGCCGGCAGTATTAACACGATGTTGCAGTTTACGACGAAATCCTCACTGTATGTGTCATTATTGACGTCATCATACATATCCTCGTTGAAGTCACCTTCTGGTGACGGGGTATATCCCTCATCTGAATGGGAAGTGTACTTTGGTTCTTCCTCATCTGACTGGGGAGTGTACTCTAGTTCTTTCTTGTTCTTGACCCCAGATGTGCACTTTGAACTCTGGGTTGAAACCACCCCCTTTTCTCCTGAAGCTTCCACAATCACTGCCGTAGTTTGATTTGTCATGATTTTTTCCTTCTCGACCCACCTTGCTTTTGGGTATTTCCTTTTCAGTCAAGAGGTTTGTCGCACCTCGAAAAATCACGGAGACATTTCGGAGAAACGACCCTCGCGCGAAATGCGCGGAAATGCGGTTCGACAGAGTCACCACCGAACTTTATTTTTCCCGAATAAACGGGAGAGGAAAATATCGAGAAAACCTCTTAAAACGAAAGGGATAGGAACAGAGCTGTTGCAACCATGTTCCGGGTTCGAGAGTCGGTTACGCGAGGGGAAGGTATTAGCACCCCTCACGTCCGTTGTACTCAACGGAAACCTCTTAAGGTATTTATGGAGAGTGTTGTCTAGGTTTAATTGTTTTTCTTCTCGATGATAAAGGTAGAATTGGTAGGGTAAAAGGTTTAAAGACGCAAAGGAGAGATGGGTGGTTAGAGGATAGGGTGCTCGCCAAGGATTGGGGGCCTTGTGCCTACGTATGCTCATTCGGACGAGAATGAGAAATCAGAGCGTCGTAGTTCGACTACTGGAAGGGTTGGGAATGTGTGGACGTAATTGTTGCACCCCAAAATTTGACCAACATTTATTTGTTCATTGAGTATTTGGAAGTTGATACCTTCATCAGAAAGTTCAAGAGATCTTCAGAGGAAGTGTTTTGAAACCAGGGTTGTGTGCTTCACAGTTTGAAAGTTGTGGGTGCTCCTCAGATGATTCTGAGACTTGGAGAATGAACTTGATGTTTTGAGAAAGCCTATGAGATGTCTTGATAGCCATCATGAAGCCCAGAGAGGTCATTGAGCAAGAATTCAGAAGATTCAACCATGAGTGATAGAATTAGGGTTTTGACTGGGTCAACCCTAGATCAGCTGAAGATTTGGAGAAGGTTGAGACTTAATCCAAGGGCCATGAGATCATGGAATGATGCATAGAGATTATATAAAGATGATTCCTAGACCAACTCATCATGATTGAGGAGTTTGAGAAGTTCTGGGTTAGGGTTTCTGAGGACTGTCAGTGAAAAAACCCTAATTTGATCCCTATCTTCCAGGCAGTTTTAGCACTAGATGTGTTTGATATCTCATTTTCCCCACAACATGAATGTTGTAGAGCTTGTTCTAAGCTTTAATTTGAGTTGTGGAAGTCCTTGATAGGAGTTACAGAGCTCAAGTTATGGTTTTGACAAATTGCAGGTCAGCAGAGGTATGTGAATCTGGGTCCTTGAAAGTCACCCAACTTCCAGACAACTTTTGCCCTAGTAGGTTGATTCCTATGGTTTCTTGGTCAACATGAATGTTGAAGGGCATCTCCTTATCTTTAATTTGAGTGGTAGAAGTCCTTGATAGGATTTGTATAACTCAACTTATGGTTTGAACAAGGCAGGGGTATTTTGGTCATTTGTCAGTTATAGGTCATTTTAGCCAATACCTAAAACTCCTATTTCCAAGCCTCAAATGGAAAAACTTAAAACATGAAAGTTGCTCAAAATGTGATTTTGAGTCTAGAAAGAAGGTCACAAATTGTTGAAAAAGCTCATAGCACAAGATTCCATGATTGGTCAAAAATGAACTAAAAATGACTTATAACTTTGAAAAGTTGAAATTGAAAAGTGTTTTGGAAGATCTACAAATCCAAAATAGGTCATCCAATATATCATTTTGATTGGAAAAAACATTTTGAGAAGATTGGTTTAAGTGGATTTTCCATTTGAGGTCCAAAAAATGAGGTTTCTTTGTTAATTTGTTACTTGCAAATGAAGTTAACTTTGAAAATCTTTACACAAGCCAATGTAAAGCCTTATTTTGGTTCATAACACTTGAATATCTCATGTAAGGAGTATTTGGCACGAAAATAAGGAGTAAGAGCATGAGATAAGAGGTTTTGAACTTATCATCACATGATACTTTCATGAAGTTTCTAGATGATTCTAAGGAGTTCTAGATCATTCTTCCAATTGTTATTTAAAGAGGGTAATACACTGAATGCAAGGTTGGTTGATAGAGAGAGATTTGGAGAGAGAGAGAGGGAGAGAAACTCCATTGAAGAGGTTTCTTCAAATTCAAGGAAGTTGTGATTTCTGCCATTACAAGGATTCTCCATCAAGATTATTGCAAACAGAAAGATATTCAACATCAAAGGATCACATTCCATCACTTACAAGCATTGATTCCATTGCTAACAACCTTCACCATCATTTCTTGAGCAGGTTTTTCCCTTCTTCGAATCTCATTATTTATGTAGTTTACATGAGTTTTCTATCCATAGAATACATGAGGTAGGATTATAGAATAGTTCCTGAGAGTTTGAGCGCCATTGGAGAGGATTTTTAACAGAACCATGATTCTTGGATCTTCAATAATTAGTTGTTTAATGAGTTTTAATCAGCAAGAAGTAGTGTATATTGATCAGAATAGCACGTAGAGCATCTGTTGACCATTAAATTGAAGTTTGATGAGGGTTAATATCAGTTTAAAATGTTGAACCATGGTTGTACCCGGATCTTCAATTCCTCTGTTAGGGCAAGTTAGGGCGAGTTATGGAAAGCTTTACGTAGGGTTGTGTAGGGCTTGAGAAGTAGGCCATTTTTCATTTTGGAATCAAGTCCAACCGTGGCCTGAGCAAGGAGTTAGAGAAGCTCGAATTTGGTTGCATGGTGGAAGGGGTTCTGAAACCCTAGTTCGTTTGAAGACGATGAAGCCAAGCCGTTGGATCAGTCCCATATGTTTGACATTTTATCCCAATCTAGTGGCCAGGATTTAATCTGAAGAGAGGGAAAGTTTGAATTATTAAAACGCCGCGTTTCATTTTTAGGAGGCGTTCTGGGCCTCAGTTCCTATTCGCACCCCCGCCTTTATTTGGCCCAATGCATTTTAACTGGTCTGATATGCTATTCATACCCCCCTCCCTTTTAATTAATTCATTTCTTTTTTAATTTTCTTTTAATTTTGTCTGTTTTGAAAAATTCATTAAAAATAGATAAAAAATGATTTTTAACTTCTTCTTTTTTTCATGATTAGATTAGAATGTATAGAAAATTATAAAAATAAAATTGGGATTTTATTTTTATGTTTGATATTTTTAGTAGATTTTCCAATTAAATAGCTTTTTAATTGTTTCATTTTGATATTTGATTTTGTAGGAATTATTTTAGTACTTTCCATTAATCTTTTTTAC
The DNA here is from genome assembly GCA_963859935.3 of Lathyrus sativus. Taxonomy (NCBI): domain Eukaryota; kingdom Viridiplantae; phylum Streptophyta; class Magnoliopsida; order Fabales; family Fabaceae; genus Lathyrus; species Lathyrus sativus. The sequence continues at coordinate 627,525,474 of OZ012737.1, read as the reverse complement.
CCATTCTTTTTGGTGCAATTAGATGATTAGTCATACTTCCCCATAGGATTTTTTCTAGATTTTTTAGAATTAATCTTGATTAGTTTAATTAGGGTTGATTTAGGATAGTCTAATTAGGGTTTAGAATTGTGCATAGGTGATGATTCCTTTCTTTGATTGAGTTTTATCTTGATTTTTAGGTAGAAACCTTTGTAGATGTTATGAGTAGGTGTTGAGGACCCTTGTGGATAATTGTTAGATTTTTCCCCATTAGTTTAGTATTTTTAGGCATTTTCTGAAGATTGCCTGATAATGTGATTTGTTCAGTGGGTTATCTGTTCATCTGTGGGGTTCATTCTGAGGAATTTGATGAAGGGCTTGTGTGGCCTTAAGGGTATTGATGATGAGCATCATAAAGAGGAGCTTGTAGACCAAGATGCAGAGACCCAGAGCTTGTCTCATCTCCCGTCTGTGAGGTTTGAGAGCCTGAAGTTTGAAGGAAGTTCATGGTACTTTCCTGAGGAAGGCACTATGAATGACTTTCATTCTTCCTTCTCACCTCTTTCTTAAGTATCCAATGATGTTGGAGCCAACTTGTGAGTTTAATTTCTCCTGAGGAGGAATGTAAACTGATCACATGTTGTTGAGCCACATGGGATACAACTCCTAAGTGGAAGCCTCCTAGTACTTTCCTGAGGAAGGTCCTATGGGTCTATTCACTTAGTTCCACTAGTTGATCTAGGATTTCTTAAGTATCCAATGATGTTGGAGCCAACTTGTGAGTTTAATTTCTCCTGAGGAGGAATGTAAACTGATCACATGTTGTTGAGCCACATGGGATACAACTCCTAAGTGGAAGCCTCCTAGTACTTTCCTGAGGAAGGTCCTATGAGTCTATTCACTTAGCTCCACTAGCTTAAATAGGATTTCTTAAATATCCAGTGATGTTGGAGCCTGCTTGTGAGTTTAATCTCTCCTGAGGAGGGATGTAAACTGATCACAGTGGTTGAGCCACATAGGGTATGACTCCTGAGTATACACCTCCTAGTGTTCTCCTGAGGAAGACACTATGAGTATGATTGCTTAGCTCCCTTTCTTTGGTAAGCTTATTCTGAAGCTTGAAGGCTGGGAATGATTGCTCCTGTTTAGGGTTGTGCTTGAGAGCTTTGCTTAGATTTGTTTAGATTCTGTGATTAGGGTTAGGATTAGAGAATAGTTGATTCTTTCTCAAGTGTGTTTGTTTGCCTGTTGGCACTTCATCCCCTTTATCTGTTATTGCTTGATAGCATATTGTTTGTTTTCAGTATGATTGCTGTTATTTCATGACTGGCTTGAGGTTGAGATGAGCTTGTGGAGGCTGAAACCCCACACACATTTCCTCCCTCACTTGCATTGCATGCATTTTACTGTTAAAGCTGATGTTTTTGTCTGTTTCTGTGTATCATTGATATGATCCCTTAGGACTCTCATTCCCTCTGATGAGGATTTGATGATAGACTTTTAGGTTGAAACCTATGCATGACAACATCTAGGAGTTCCCTGTTCAAACCTCAACCATAGGATGAATCCATGGCATGATAGCAGTAGGACTTGATAGTCTCCCTCCTAGTTGAGCTTTTTCCTGTAGTTTCCCGAACTACGTTTGCTCTGATCTTTCATACCAGATGAAAGTACGTAGGCATAGGATGCGATGTCCTAGCGAGCAACCTTCCCCAATCTTCCCCCGTAGTTAGCCGAACTACGTTGACTCTGATTTCTCATTCTCTGATGGGAATACGTAGGCATAAAGCGCGACGCTTTGCCGAGTCATTTTTCTTTTCTTTTTCAGCCAGCCTTGATAGGTAGATAGATTATAACCAACCCGTCCAAGTAAACAAACAAGCGAGGATCCCGTCGAGTACGACGGACGTGAGGGGTGCTAATACCTTCCCCTTGCGTAACCGACTCCCGAACCCAGACAATGGTTGCGATGACCTTGTCTTACCCTTATTCGTCAGGTTTCTCCGATCGTTTCCTTTCCCGCTCTGAGGGATAAATAACGAAAGGTGGCGACTCTTCTGTCATGCCGGCACCTTATTTTCGCGCAAGCGACAGCTGGCGACTCTGCTGGGGACCTGCTAGCATCTAGGGACTTTTCCCATCCCTTATGCTGGGACCGTTTCCCATCCCCTACGCGAGTCAATCCTATCGTTTGTGTGTTTGCTTGTTGGGTTGCGTTTATTTATCGCATTTTCACTTCCCGCACTTTACTTCCCGCATTTTATTTCCCGCATTTTATTTCCAGTTCGATATGATTATCTGTGCTGCTGTGGGAGAGGGATGTTACTGTGAGTGAAAAGCCGGACCTGGGCTTGAGTACACACCTAGATATAGTTGCGGAGAAGTAGTAGACGAACCTGTCTGTTGAACAGGCACAGTTCCCTACGAAAATCTGCGCTCAGACGAGATTCTTGCAGAGGTGCTCCTTTCCGGTCCTGAGGATCTGAGGGGAGTCCAGACGTGAGGATTGTCGACTCTGGGGACCGATCATTTGGAAGTCAGCTAAGAGAGGCCTCTTCATGACTTGACGATGCCACTCCTTCTGGGAATCGTATTGTCACTCATGAATGTCTGTGACGCTGACAACCGCATAGGATGCCGTACCTTTGTCCGTGGATTAGGTCCATCATACCTGTGAGTGGGGTTGGGATATTGCAGGAAACTTTGACCTCCAGACCACCTGGTTTTCTTGACAGCGAATCAGTTATGTTGGGTTCTCAGTTGCAGATATGTTTTTGATAGAGCAAGGGTTTGATCAGAGGATCTTATCATCAGGTGTTTGTTTGTTCTTGATAGAGCAGGTTCCGATCAGAGTATCGTTATCAGAGGTTTGTTCTGGATGGAGCAGATTTTTGAATGAGGTCTGAAGATCTCATCAGCGGTTGTTATTTGTTCTGGATGAAGCAGATTTTTGAGTGAGGTCTGAGGATCTCGTCAGCAGTTGTTATTTTGTTCTTGATAGGGCAGGTTTTGAGTGAGGTTTGAAGATCTCATCAGCAGCTGTGTATTTGTTCTTGAGAGGGCAGATTTGTGATTTGGGGTCTGAAGACTTCTCCAACAGATATTCCTTGATCTTGCATCCAGGGTTTTTCATTATCAGGCCTTCGTTCTTGACAGAGCAGAATTTTGATCTCGATCCTACCAGATGGTTATTCACAGCAGATCAGATCAGTGGCTTACACCGGGGTTTCCCTCTCCTCAGTGACTGTTGACACCGAATCTCCACAGCAGCCACCTGGATATATTATTGCATGACTGCATTTTGCATTAGTTTGCATATCCATTTTTGCATTCCATTAGCATGTGTCTGTGCCGCAGGCGTGTTTCGTACCCTGATCCTGGTGTCCCGAGCAATATGAGATATTTTCTTCCATGAATGGATCCAGTCTTATCACTGCATTGACACTATGTTGGCACGTTGACACCAGGATTAGGGGTGATCTCCTAAACGTACAGACACCCATGGCATTGGCATAATTCATCTTGCATGGCAGAAGTCGGGGCTTGTCTTCTAACCCTTGTGTTTACAGGTTTGACTCAGAATCAAGCAGCTCAGATTGATGGAGCAGGTACAAGCTGAACTGGGGAAAATCCGAAGCCAACTGGGGCAGGTCATGAATGACATACGGGCAGTGCGTCTGGACCAACAAGTACTCAGAGAGGAGAATCAGCAGCTGCAGAATCAGTTGAGCTTTCTCATGGGAGTAGTGAGAAGTATGCTAAATAAGGAGAGGGGTCAAGCACCCAAGGAGGAGACCAAAGTGCTTCCTCCGTTACCGTCAGTGCCACCTGTGCCGAAGCCAAGTGGACCTCATGGGCCCTCTACACAGCATGAAGCTCGAGGCCTGTCTCGTCATCAGCCGCGCCGAGCATCTCAGAATAATCCTGAAGGTTATGGTCAAAAGAAGAAGCTACTTGATAGAGCTATGGACCCACTACCCGTGAGTTATGCCCGGCTGTTGCCACTGTTGGTTCAGAACCGTGTTCTCAAGCTTCGGACCTTAAATCCACCAGATGACGTGTCACCAGACGTTGATCTCAGCATGCGTTGTGATTTCCACTCTGGAGCACCGGGGCATCATGTTGAAACATGTAAGGCTCTCCGGAATAAGATTCAGGACCTTATTGACTCAAGGGCGATTAGGCTTGTGCCGGGCGGCATGAGAGCATCGGGAAAGTTTATCCCTTACCCTGCGGAAGAGGTGGATGATTCCACTCCTTTGCCTGAAGCTGAGAAAGGTCTGGAATATGTCCCGCGACCTTTGGTGACTGAATCGCCTCGCTCGCAGTTGCTGCCTGGATCAAGCTCAAGGACGCAAGCGCCTAAACGAGAGACCGTCAAAGAATACCCGCACCAGGATCACAAAAGACCTCGCAACCACGTGGAACAAAGGAATGCTTCTCCCCATCCAGTGCCTGTGCCGTATAGCCAGATTCTTCCGCTGTTGGTTCAGAATTCCTTGGTGGAACCGAAAGCTCTCAAGCCCGTGCTAGAGCCTTACACTCCGGGGTACGATCCTCATGCTCAGTGTGGCTACCATGGTGGATCTCTGGGGCATTCAACTGAAGATTGCAAGGCTTTCCAGGCGAAAGTGCAGCAATTGATCGACCAAGGGTGTATTTCCTTTCCAGATGGAGTCTTGGTTGTGCGTGGCGACCTCTCAGCTGTTTGAGCTCGTAGATTCAGAGGGTTGTTTCCAAAAGCCAGTGATCCAGACAGGCAGACGTCCTCAGCATTGGCAGTCCTCGGACTTTTTACCATTTTGCATTTGTAGTTTCTTTTCTGTTAGTTACTACTTGCTGTTAAACATTGTATGTTTCGAATGGTAATGATAATAAAGTGACTATGCATTTCTTCTGAATTAGTTATGTCGTTGTCACTCATTTACTGCATTGCACTGACACTTGCATTTTATTTACTCCACTTTATTACTATGATTAGCAATGAGCGGAGGGAGGATGATGAAACTGAATACTGATAACCGATGATCGTATTGCTTTCAGATAAAACTTAGCCGATGACGTACAAGGCATTGTTTCAAATCCCTAAACACCGGAGAGATAAGGAAGAGAATCCCTTGTTAACCACTTCGAGCCGAGGAGTAGGAGTTTCTTTCGGACTTTTTAACCCTCACATCTTAACCCGGGGCAGGGTAGTTGTCAGTTAGCTTGATCGAGCGTTCAAGTCTTATAGAGGAGTGTTGTCCTTCGAGGACCAATCACATCATATTCCTCTCCAGAGGTCGTACCTCATCAACCACAATGGTTAAACCTCACCAATCAGGAGTGAGACAGTTATAATCCTTTCGGAGCAATCAAGACAACCAGTGTCGCACGACTCGTTCCAAAAGAAAAAGAAATAAGAAAGCCCGCTAAGTAAAAAAGAAAAGCTAAAAAGCAAATACTTAGGCAAAAATCAGGGCATCCCGCTGGACTGCAAAAAGAAAAAATCGAAAAGAACTCAAAAGGAGTCAGTCCAGGCAAAAATTAGGGAATCAAAAAATGAATGAACGAAAAAGAAAGGATTATAAAAAAGAAAAATCCTCGAACAAGGACGAAGTCGTGTGGATGCAGACACCGAAAACGAAAAGGAATAACTGTCACTCCGAAACACCTTGTGAGTTCTTTAACCAGTTGTTCTCGATGTTCAACATACCTCTCGAAGAGGCGAGCGCTCGACCCAAGTTGACTGAACTTTAGGATCGGAGAACATCACGTAGAAGGGGTGGGTACAAATCATGATTTGAGCCAAATATCCTTTGCTTCACGAACCGTGAACCCGACCACGATACAACCCTTAAAAGACCTAATTGAGGCAGGGTTTATTCTGAGAGCGCATTACGATAAGGTTGAGTAACCTGACTCCTTCATGATTTGCTAATCATATCCTTATTGCATTTTTCACTGATCGCATCAGCACTACGTTTGAACTCTTTGGTTCACTCGTCACTCACTAGCATGATACGTAAATGAGTGACAGTACAACATTTTTCAAAATTTGCATGAACACTGCATTAGAATTACCATTCGTGAATAAACAATTTCAATTGCAGGTTGGTAGCTGACATGAAGGGACTTCAATAGGGAATAGTCAATCAGGACTGAATCGTCAGAGGTCTGGATCAGAATGGTATGCTGCGAAGCCCTGTGAATTTGGGGCAATGACTTCCAGCGAGTTTGGAATCAGTTTGTTTGAGGACAAGTCCCGGAGCATCAGTTGATCATGGGGCAGTTTATGCAAGCAGCGGTTGATCGGGAGTGAATCTTCTCGAGACCCGATCAGGGGCAGTTATCCGGAATCCTTGCAATTTAAGGGCAGATCCCTCCAGTGTTCGATCAGAGCATGTTCATCGCTCGTTCAGGGGCAAACTACTTCAGAGATATTGAAGCCGACCATGCTGAGAGTTGATTAGTTGAGGATGAATCCTCCCGTTGTGCAGATGCTGGGGCAAGCCCTCTGAAGATTGTCTTGTTGCCAGTTGTTTTCGGCTCAGATTGAATTATTCCCAAAGGTCGGGTTGGGGCAAGTTGTTCAAATGAGTTTGTTCACCCTAGCAAGAATTGAGTATCGGGGAATCGTGTCATTACCCCGTCAAAACCTGAACCTTCTGAAGAAGCCTTGCGGTCATTGGGTTGCTATCCTACAGCATAACCTGTTACTTGACTCCATGATTGGTAGCCTGTATTCCCTGTGTTGACGCTGTTGAACCAGGATTGTTTTTCAGCAGAGGCGCACAATTTGAGGTCGTTCCCCCTGTACAGTTTGAGACTGCAGCAGATTGAGATGGCGTTCACCCCTCATCAGATTAGGGTCAAGATTACCCTCAGCGGACCAGGATTGATATCCCCGAAGCAGGATGAATCCTCCTTCCCCGGCAGAGTTCAGTAGTCTCTCCTTCGCAGAATCAAAATCAGATAGTGAGCATTGATATGTCTTCCCCAGGTAGAGGTGATTCTCTCCCCCAAGCAGACGCATCCTGAAGGAATGTCACCTCATCAGCTAAGTCGCACGCAGCAGCTCATCGTCTTTCCCCAGCACCGGGTCACAAGTGCAGATTTCAGAGAATTGCTCGGGTGCCGAAGCTCGTGTTTTCCCCAGTAAAGTCACCGAAGCAGGTGTCTTCCCCAGCACCGGGTCACAAGTGCAGGTTTCGCAGGAAGTTGTTCGTATACCGAAGTATACAGTAACTGATGATGCCAGACTGAAGTCTCCAGCGGAATTGAAATTCCCCACTAGAGTTATATTCTCTCCTGAAGTTGGATGACTCCCTCTTCCCCAGCAGAGTGTTGGAACAGCTGATGTCGTATTCCCTTGCAGAGTTGTACTCTCCCCCGAAGTCAGATGATTCTTTCTTCCCCAGCAGAATTGAAATTCCCCATCAGAGTCGTACTCTTCAGTGAAGTAGAATGATTTCTCTCCCCGGCTGAGTCCGCAGAAAAGCAGAATCCTCGGAAGTTGATCAGGTCATGATCAATTTTCCTCAGCAGAGCGTAGAGCAGCTGATGTTGTATTCCCCCAGAGTCGTACTCTATCCAGCGAAGCAGAACGATTTCTCCTTCCTCAGCCAAGTTTGCAGATGTCCAAGAGATCCGAATCCTTGGAAGTGGGTCAGATCATGATTGGTTTTTCCCCAGTGGAGTGTTGAACAGCTGAAGTTGGTTCCCCACGGAATGGTTATCCCCAGAAGAGTAGCCGAGATAGCCACGCAGTTCATTCTCGCGATTGATATCAGCAGATCCAAGTTCTCGTAGAGCTTCATCCCCTGCAGCAGTCAGCTGAAGTTGTTCCCCTGCAGCAGTTCGCGGAAGATTGATTCCTCAGACAGAGCCTAATTGATATTGGCGTGTTCACATTCTCCTCAGCAGGATGATTCCTCTACCTGAGTGGTTCTTTCTCCTTGACAGGAGGATTCCCCCCTCGGCATTTATTTTGCTGACGGGATCGTATCATTGTGCATGACTGCATAGCATTCAACACTGCATAGCATTGTGCATGATTGCATGGCATTTAGCATAAATACATGTCATTCCCACTGTATGGGGCGTAGTGCAGAAGCATACGCATCATAAGCATGACCTAGGTCATTATCATCCTTATTGTACAGGTGTACTACCGAAAGACCGGTTGCCCAGGACGATTCCTGATATTCTCTCCAACAAGGTCGCTCTCTTAAGATGATTCTAAAAGACCCCGGTGTGATCCCCGCAGTCGCTCACTCAAGATGATTTTTGAGACCCCCAGCGGAGCCTTCAGTTCGAGATGATTCTCAAATCCCTCAGCAGAGCCGTTTGCTTAAGATGACTCTTAAGACCTCAGTACAGTTTCCCGAGCTGTTTGCTTAAGATGATTCTTGAGCTCCCCAGTAGCGTCCGCAGCAAGAGTTGCCCAGGAAGATTTCTGGAACCCCCAACGGAGTGGAGGGCTTTTCCCCAGCAGGTGGTTGGCACTTCCCCAGCAGCAAGCAGGTAGATTGATATCCCCAGCCGAGCACAGTCATGATTGGCAGATGGAAAGTTTCCCCAAACAGATCCCGAAGGATTGTCCAGCAAGCTGAAGTTTGTTTATCCCGCAAGTTTGAGAACTTAATGACATGAGTGTCTTGTAGCCTGACAGCTATGTTCCCCAGAAGGGTCATTTCCCAAAAAGTCGTTCAGGGCATTTATCGCTTTCCCCGTGCAGAAGTACTTGCTCCCTAGTAAAGTTGGTAGGAATCGTCTGAGTGTGCTCTTTCGTTTTTCTCCAGCAGTTGTTGAAGTCGTTTGGGTGAACTCTCTCGTCTTTCTGCAGCAGAGTCTACAAGGTTGTTCGGGTGAACCCTTCTTCCTTTTCCCCAGTGAGTCGTCAGGATTATTTGGGTGAACCCTCATTCCTCTCTCCTCAACAGAGTTGTTAACGTGATGATTATGTCCGGTGACCCGACATGTTTGCTTTTAATTAGCAACGACTTGACAGGATGTCAAGTAAGTAGCAGCGTGATATGTCCGCTCCAACAACGATGTCTAATCTGAAGATGGATTTCATAAGCGCCAGAAGGCGATATCAGAAGGTTCCTGTGAAGCCAGATTTCCGTGTGGATGAAGCAACGGGGGGCTGAGAACAAGGTTCCAGGGTTGTAGATACAACAGAGTGATCCGTGTGAGTCTGAAGACCAGGTCAGTTATCCTGAGGTGATGATTGGTCGCGATCAAGTGAATGATACGTCTTCTGATTGAAGTCGAAGATGTTTCTCCAGCTGAAGCGGAGTTTTGCCTGTAGGCAAAGTGTTTGAATCCCCGTGGAGTCATGAGTGGCTCAGGATACCATTTCTCTGACTAAAGTCACAGATTTCTTATGCTGAAGCAAAGGTGCCTGAAGGCAAGGTTATCCCCCAAGGTCGTGAAGGACCTAGGATTCATTATTCGGGCTGAAGGCCGAAGTATATCCCTGACTGAAGTCTCGGATGCTCTATAGCAGAGGCGGAGTTGCCTGAAGGCAGATCCATGTATCCTTGAAGGCCAAGGATCATCTTCTTCAGACTGAAGTCGAAGATACCTCCTGCAGTGTTGCCATCCTTGGAGGCCAAGGATGTCTATCTTCATAAGTACTTGAAGATCTTTTCTAGCTGAAGCTGGAAGTGGCCAGGGGCCAGGGTTTCATATATCTTTAATGTTGAAGTTCTACGGCGGGCAGTGTGCAGCAGTATTCCGATATTCGTCATGGTTCTGAGGGTGAACCCCAGATCAGAGTGTGCTCGGTTAAGTCTCTCCTTCCCAGCGGAGTAGCTTCAGGTATGTAAGTGTACTTTTTTGTTCCATTCACCAGGGGTGAACCCCAGGTCAGATTATGTTTGTTTCAGGCAGCGAGGTTGGATGTTTGTTTGACGGCAATGCCAGATTCCTTAAATCCCCAGCAGAATGATGTTTGTTTCCGGCGGCGACGTCAGATCAGTATCTCTCCAGCTAGTTGTTGAGCAGCTAGTATTGCAGCGTTCAAAGGTTTGTTCCCCGCAGAGTACCGTGTGCTCGTGCAGTTGGCAAATTTTCGGGTTTACCGATATTCAACCGTCTCGTACCTTGATTGGTTGAGAGCCGTTCGCTTCTCACCCAGTCAGGTTCAAGCCGTTTGAATAGGGGCAGCTGTTGCACCCCAAAATTTGACCAACATTTATTTGTTCATTGAGTATTTGGAAGTTGATACCTTCATCAGAAAGTTCAAGAGATCTTCAGAGGAAGTGTTTTGAAACCAGGGTTGTGTGCTTCACAGTTTGAAAGTTGTGGGTGCTCCTCAGATGATTCTGAGACTTGGAGAATGAACTTGATGTTTTGAGAAAGCCTATGAGATGTCTTGATAGCCATCATGAAGCCCAGAGAGGTCATTGAGCAAGAATTCAGAAGATTCAACCATGAGTGATAGAATTAGGGTTTTGACTGGGTCAACCCTAGATCAGCTGAAGATTTGGAGAAGGTTGAGACTTAATCCAAGGGCCATGAGATCATGGAATGATGCATAGAGATTATATAAAGATGATTCCTAGACCAACTCATCATGATTGAGGAGTTTGAGAAGTTCTGGGTTAGGGTTTCTGAGGACTGTCAGTGAAAAAACCCTAATTTGATCCCTATCTTCCAGGCAGTTTTAGCACTAGATGTGTTTGATATCTCATTTTCCCCACAACATGAATGTTGTAGAGCTTGTTCTAAGCTTTAATTTGAGTTGTGGAAGTCCTTGATAGGAGTTACAGAGCTCAAGTTATGGTTTTGACAAATTGCAGGTCAGCAGAGGTATGTGAATCTGGGTCCTTGAAAGTCACCCAACTTCCAGACAACTTTTGCCCTAGTAGGTTGATTCCTATGGTTTCTTGGTCAACATGAATGTTGAAGGGCATCTCCTTATCTTTAATTTGAGTGGTAGAAGTCCTTGATAGGATTTGTATAACTCAACTTATGGTTTGAACAAGGCAGGGGTATTTTGGTCATTTGTCAGTTATAGGTCATTTTAGCCAATACCTAAAACTCCTATTTCCAAGCCTCAAATGGAAAAACTTAAAACATGAAAGTTGCTCAAAATGTGATTTTGAGTCTAGAAAGAAGGTCACAAATTGTTGAAAAAGCTCATAGCACAAGATTCCATGATTGGTCAAAAATGAACTAAAAATGACTTATAACTTTGAAAAGTTGAAATTGAAAAGTGTTTTGGAAGATCTACAAATCCAAAATAGGTCATCCAATATATCATTTTGATTGGAAAAAACATTTTGAGAAGATTGGTTTAAGTGGATTTTCCATTTGAGGTCCAAAAAATGAGGTTTCTTTGTTAATTTGTTACTTGCAAATGAAGTTAACTTTGAAAATCTTTACACAAGCCAATGTAAAGCCTTATTTTGGTTCATAACACTTGAATATCTCATGTAAGGAGTATTTGGCACGAAAATAAGGAGTAAGAGCATGAGATAAGAGGTTTTGAACTTATCATCACATGATACTTTCATGAAGTTTCTAGATGATTCTAAGGAGTTCTAGATCATTCTTCCAATTGTTATTTAAAGAGGGTAATACACTGAATGCAAGGTTGGTTGATAGAGAGAGATTTGGAGAGAGAGAGAGGGAGAGAAACTCCATTGAAGAGGTTTCTTCAAATTCAAGGAAGTTGTGATTTCTGCCATTACAAGGATTCTCCATCAAGATTATTGCAAACAGAAAGATATTCAACATCAAAGGATCACATTCCATCACTTACAAGCATTGATTCCATTGCTAACAACCTTCACCATCATTTCTTGAGCAGGTTTTTCCCTTCTTCGAATCTCATTATTTATGTAGTTTACATGAGTTTTCTATCCATAGAATACATGAGGTAGGATTATAGAATAGTTCCTGAGAGTTTGAGCGCCATTGGAGAGGATTTTTAACAGAACCATGATTCTTGGATCTTCAATAATTAGTTGTTTAATGAGTTTTAATCAGCAAGAAGTAGTGTATATTGATCAGAATAGCACGTAGAGCATCTGTTGACCATTAAATTGAAGTTTGATGAGGGTTAATATCAGTTTAAAATGTTGAACCATGGTTGTACCCGGATCTTCAATTCCTCTGTTAGGGCAAGTTAGGGCGAGTTATGGAAAGCTTTACGTAGGGTTGTGTAGGGCTTGAGAAGTAGGCCATTTTTCATTTTGGAATCAAGTCCAACCGTGGCCTGAGCAAGGAGTTAGAGAAGCTCGAATTTGGTTGCATGGTGGAAGGGGTTCTGAAACCCTAGTTCGTTTGAAGACGATGAAGCCAAGCCGTTGGATCAGTCCCATATGTTTGACATTTTATCCCAATCTAGTGGCCAGGATTTAATCTGAAGAGAGGGAAAGTTTGAATTATTAAAACGCCGCGTTTCATTTTTAGGAGGCGTTCTGGGCCTCAGTTCCTATTCGCACCCCCGCCTTTATTTGGCCCAATGCATTTTAACTGGTCTGATATGCTATTCATACCCCCCTCCCTTTTAATTAATTCATTTCTTTTTTAATTTTCTTTTAATTTTGTCTGTTTTGAAAAATTCATTAAAAATAGATAAAAAATGATTTTTAACTTCTTCTTTTTTTCATGATTAGATTAGAATGTATAGAAAATTATAAAAATAAAATTGGGATTTTATTTTTATGTTTGATATTTTTAGTAGATTTTCCAATTAAATAGCTTTTTAATTGTTTCATTTTGATATTTGATTTTGTAGGAATTATTTTAGTACTTTCCATTAATCTTTTTTACCCATTCTTTTTGGTGCAATTAGATGATTAGTCATACTTCCCCATAGGATTTTTTCTAGATTTTTTAGAATTAATCTTGATTAGTTTAATTAGGGTTGATTTAGGATAGTCTAATTAGGGTTTAGAATTGTGCATAGGTGATGATTCCTTTCTTTGATTGAGTTTTATCTTGATTTTTAGGTAGAAACCTTTGTAGATGTTATGAGTAGGTGTTGAGGACCCTTGTGGATAATTGTTAGATTTTTCCCCATTAGTTTAGTATTTTTAGGCATTTTCTGAAGATTGCCTGATAATGTGATTTGTTCAGTGGGTTATCTGTTCATCTGTGGGGTTCATTCTGAGGAATTTGATGAAGGGCTTGTGTGGCCTTAAGGGTATTGATGATGAGCATCATAAAGAGGAGCTTGTAGACCAAGATGCAGAGACCCAGAGCTTGTCTCATCTCCTGTCTGTGAGGTTTGAGAGCCTGAAGTTTGAAGGAAGTTCATGGTACTTTCCTGAGGAAGGCACTATGAATGACTTTCATTCTTCCTTCTCACCTCTTTCTTAAGTATCCAATGATGTTGGAGCCAACTTGTGAGTTTAATTTCTCCTGAGGAGGAATGTAAACTGATCACATGTTGTTGAGCCACATGGGATACAACTCCTAAGTGGAAGCCTCCTAGTACTTTCCTGAGGAAGGTCCTATGGGTCTATTCACTTAGTTCCACTAGTTGATCTAGGATTTCTTAAGTATCCAATGATGTTGGAGCCAACTTGTGAGTTTAATTTCTCCTGAGGAGGAATGTAAACTGATCACATGTTGTTGAGCCACATGGGATACAACTCCTAAGTGGAAGCCTCCTAGTACTTTCCTGAGGAAGGTCCTATGAGTCTATTCACTTAGCTCCACTAGCTTAAATAGGATTTCTTAAATATCCAGTGATGTTGGAGCCTGCTTGTGAGTTTAATCTCTCCTGAGGAGGGATGTAAACTGATCACAGTGGTTGAGCCACATAGGGTATGACTCCTGAGTATACACCTCCTAGTGTTCTCCTGAGGAAGACACTATGAGTATGATTGCTTAGCTCCCTTTCTTTGGTAAGCTTATTCTGAAGCTTGAAGGCTGGGAATGATTGCTCCTGTTTAGGGTTGTGCTTGAGAGCTTTGCTTAGATTTGTTTAGATTCTGTGATTAGGGTTAGGATTAGAGAATAGTTGATTCTTTCTCAAGTGTGTTTGTTTGCCTGTTGGCACTTCATCCCCTTTATCTGTTATTGCTTGATAGCATATTGTTTGTTTTCAGTATGATTGCTGTTATTTCATGACTGGCTTGAGGTTGAGATGAGCTTGTGGAGGCTGAAACCCCACACACATTTCCTCCCTCACTTGCATTGCATGCATTTTACTGTTAAAGCTGATGTTTTTGTCTGTTTCTGTGTATCATTGATATGATCCCTTAGGACTCTCATTCCCTCTGATGAGGATTTGATGATAGACTTTTAGGTTGAAACCTATGCATGACAACATCTAGGAGTTCCCTGTTCAAACCTCAACCATAGGATGAATCCATGGCATGATAGCAGTAGGACTTGATAGTCTCCCTCCTAGTTGAGCTTTTTCCTGTAGTTTCCCGAACTACGTTTGCTCTGATCTTTCATACCAGATGAAAGTACGTAGGCATAGGATGCGATGTCCTAGCGAGCAACCTTCCCCAATCTTCCCCCGTAGTTAGCCGAACTACGTTGACTCTGATTTCTCATTCTCTGATGGGAATACGTAGGCATAAAGCGCGACGCTTTGCCGAGTCATTTTTCTTTTCTTTTTCAGCCAGCCTTGATAGGTAGATAGATTATAACCAACCCGTCCAAGTAAACAAACAAGCGAGGATCCCGTCGAGTACGACGGACGTGAGGGGTGCTAATACCTTCCCCTTGCGTAACCGACTCCCGAACCCAGACAATGGTTGCGATGACCTTGTCTTACCCTTATTCGTCAGGTTTCTCCGATCGTTTCCTTTCCCGCTCTGAGGGATAAATAACGAAAGGTGGCGACTCTTCTGTCATGCCGGCACCTTATTTTCGCGCAAGCGACAGCTGGGGTAGCTGTTGCACCCCAAAATTTGACCAACATTTATTTGTTCATTGAGTATTTGGAAGTTGATACCTTCATCAGAAAGTTCAAGAGATCTTCAGAGGAAGTGTTTTGAAACCAGGGTTGTGTGCTTCACAGTTTGAAAGTTGTGGGTGCTCCTCAGATGATTCTGAGACTTGGAGAATGAACTTGATGTTTTGAGAAAGCCTATGAGATGTCTTGATAGCCATCATGAAGCCCAGAGAGGTCATTGAGCAAGAATTCAGAAGATTCAACCATGAGTGATAGAATTAGGGTTTTGACTGGGTCAACCCTAGATCAGCTGAAGATTTGGAGAAGGTTGAGACTTAATCCAAGGGCCATGAGATCATGGAATGATGCATAGAGATTATATAAAGATGATTCCTAGACCAACTCATCATGATTGAGGAGTTTGAGAAGTTCTGGGTTAGGGTTTCTGAGGACTGTCAGTGAAAAAACCCTAATTTGATCCCTATCTTCCAGGCAGTTTTAGCACTAGATGTGTTTGATATCTCATTTTCCCCACAACATGAATGTTGTAGAGCTTGTTCTAAGCTTTAATTTGAGTTGTGGAAGTCCTTGATAGGAGTTACAGAGCTCAAGTTATGGTTTTGACAAATTGCAGGTCAGCAGAGGTATGTGAATCTGGGTCCTTGAAAGTCACCCAACTTCCAGACAACTTTTGCCCTAGTAGGTTGATTCCTATGGTTTCTTGGTCAACATGAATGTTGAAGAGGATGTTCTTAGCTTTAATTTGAGTGGTAGAAGTCTTTGATGGGATTTGTGGAACTCAAGTTATGGTTTGAACAAGGCAGGGGTATTTTGGTCATTTGTCAGTTATAGGTCATTTTAGCCAATACCTAAAACTCCTATTTCCAAGCCTCAAATGGAAAAACTTAAAACATGAAAGTTGCTCAAAATGTGATTTTGAGTCTAGAAAGAAGGTCACAAATTGTTGAAAAAGCTCATAGCACAAGATTCCATGATTGGTCAAAAATGAACTAAAAATGACTTATAACTTTGAAAAGTTGAAATTGAAAAGTGTTTTGGAAGATCTACAAATCCAAAATAGGTCATCCAATATATCATTTTGATTGGAAAAAACATTTTGAGAAGATTGGTTTAAGTGGATTTTCCATTTGAGGTCCAAAAAATGAGGTTTCTTTGTTAATTTGTTACTTGCAAATGAAGTTAACTTTGAAAATCTTTACACAAGCCAATGTAAAGCCTTATTTTGGTTCATAACACTTGAATATCTCATGTAAGGAGTATTTGGCACGAAAATAAGGAGTAAGAGCATGAGATAAGAGGTTTTGAACTTATCATCACATGATACTTTCATGAAGTTTCTAGATGATTCTAAGGAGTTCTAGATCATTCTTCCAATTGTTATTTAAAGAGGGTAATACACTGAATGCAAGGTTGGTTGATAGAGAGAGATTTGGAGAGAGAGAGAGGGAGAGAAACTCCATTGAAGAGGTTTCTTCAAATTCAAGGAAGTTGTGATTTCTGCCATTACAAGGATTCTCCATCAAGATTATTGCAAACAGAAAGATATTCAACATCAAAGGATCACATTCCATCACTTACAAGCATTGATTCCATTGCTAACAACCTTCACCATCATTTCTTGAGCAGGTTTTTCCCTTCTTCGAATCTCATTATTTATGTAGTTTACATGAGTTTTCTATCCATAGAATACATGAGGTAGGATTATAGAATAGTTCCTGAGAGTTTGAGCGCCATTGGAGAGGATTTTTAACAGAACCATGATTCTTGGATCTTCAATAATTAGTTGTTTAATGAGTTTTAATCAGCAAGAAGTAGTGTATATTGATCAGAATAGCACGTAGAGCATCTGTTGACCATTAAATTGAAGTTTGATGAGGGTTAATATCAGTTTAAAATGTTGAACCATGGTTGTACCCGGATCTTCAATTCCTCTGTTAGGGCAAGTTAGGGCGAGTTATGGAAAGCTTTACGTAGGGTTGTGTAGGGCTTGAGAAGTAGGCCATTTTTCATTTTGGAATCAAGTCCAACCGTGGCCTGAGCAAGGAGTTAGAGAAGCTCGAATTTGGTTGCATGGTGGAAGGGGTTCTGAAACCCTAGTTCGTTTGAAGACGATGAAGCCAAGCCGTTGGATCAATCCCATATGTTTGACATTTTATCCCAATCTAGTGGCCAGGATTTAATCTGAAGAGAGGGAAAGTTTGAATTATTAAAACGCCGCGTTTCATTTTTAAGAGGCGTTCTGGGCCTCAGTTCCTATTCGCACCCCCGCCTTTATTTGGCCCAATGCATTTTAACTGGTCTGATATGCTATTCATACCCCCCTCCCTTTTAATTAATTCATTTCTTTTTTAATTTTCTTTTAATTTTGTCTGTTTTGAAAAATTCATTAAAAATAGATAAAAAATGATTTTTAACTTCTTCTTTTTTTCATGATTAGATTAGAATGTATAGAAAATTATAAAAATAAAATTGGGATTTTATTTTTATGTTTGATATTTTTAGTAGATTTTCCAATTAAATAGCTTTTTAATTGTTTCATTTTGATATTTGATTTTGTAGGAATTATTTTAGTACTTTCCATTAATCTTTTTTACCCATTCTTTTTGGTGCAATTAGATGATTAGTCATACTTCCCCATAGGATTTTTTCTAGATTTTTTAGAATTAATCTTGATTAGTTTAATTAGGGTTGATTTAGGATAGTCTAATTAGGGTTTAGAATTGTGCATAGGTGATGATTCCTTTCTTTGATTGAGTTTTATCTTGATTTTTAGGTAGAAACCTTTGTAGATGTTATGAGTAGGTGTTGAGGACCCTTGTGGATAATTGTTAGATTTTTCCCCATTAGTTTAGTATTTTTAGGCATTTTCTGAAGATTGCCTGATAATGTGATTTGTTCAGTGGGTTATCTGTTCATCTGTGGGGTTCATTCTGAGGAATTTGATGAAGGGCTTGTGTGGCCTTAAGGGTATTGATGATGAGCATCATAAAGAGGAGCTTGTAGACCAAGATGCAGAGACCCAGAGCTTGTCTCATCTCCTGTCTGTGAGGTTTGAGAGCCTGAAGTTTGAAGGAAGTTCATGGTACTTTCCTGAGGAAGGCACTATGAATGACTTTCATTCTTCCTTCTCACCTCTTTCTTAAGTATCCAATGATGTTGGAGCCAACTTGTGAGTTTAATTTCTCCTGAGGAGGAATGTAAACTGATCACATGTTGTTGAGCCACATGGGATACAACTCCTAAGTGGAAGCCTCCTAGTACTTTCCTGAGGAAGGTCCTATGGGTCTATTCACTTAGTTCCACTAGTTGATCTAGGATTTCTTAAGTATCCAATGATGTTGGAGCCAACTTGTGAGTTTAATTTCTCCTGAGGAGGAATGTAAACTGATCACATGTTGTTGAGCCACATGGGATACAACTCCTAAGTGGAAGCCTCCTAGTACTTTCCTGAGGAAGGTCCTATGAGTCTATTCACTTAGCTCCACTAGCTTAAATAGGATTTCTTAAATATCCAGTGATGTTGGAGCCTGCTTGTGAGTTTAATCTCTCCTGAGGAGGGATGTAAACTGATCACAGTGGTTGAGCCACATAGGGTATGACTCCTGAGTATACACCTCCTAGTGTTCTCCTGAGGAAGACACTATGAGTATGATTGCTTAGCTCCCTTTCTTTGGTAAGCTTATTCTGAAGCTTGAAGGCTGGGAATGATTGCTCCTGTTTAGGGTTGTGCTTGAGAGCTTTGCTTAGATTTGTTTAGATTCTGTGATTAGGGTTAGGATTAGAGAATAGTTGATTCTTTCTCAAGTGTGTTTGTTTGCCTGTTGGCACTTCATCCCCTTTATCTGTTATTGCTTGATAGCATATTGTTTGTTTTCAGCATGATTGCTGTTATTTCATGACTGGCTTGAGGTTGAGATGAGCTTGTGGAGGCTGAAACCCCACACACATTTCCTCCCTCACTTGCATTGCATGCATTTTACTGTTAAAGCTGATGTTTTTGTCTGTTTCTGTGTATCATTGATATGATCCCTTAGGACTCTCATTCCCTCTGATGAGGATTTGATGATAGACTTTTAGGTTGAAACCTATGCATGACAACATCTAGGAGTTCCCTGTTCAAACCTCAACCATAGGATGAATCCATGGCATGATAGCAGTAGGACTTGATAGTCTCCCTCCTAGTTGAGCTTTTTCCTGTAGTTTCCCGAACTACGTTTGCTCTGATCTTTCATACCAGATGAAAGTACGTAGGCATAGGATGCGATGTCCTAGCGAGCAACCTTCCCCAATCTTCCCCCGTAGTTAGCCGAACTACGTTGACTCTGATTTCTCATTCTCTGATGGGAATACGTAGGCATAAAGCGCGACGCTTTGCCGAGTCATTTTTCTTTTCTTTTTCAGCCAGCCTTGATAGGTAGATAGATTATAACCAACCCGTCCAAGTAAACAAACAAGCGAGGATCCCGTCGAGTACGACGGACGTGAGGGGTGCTAATACCTTCCCCTTGCGTAACCGACTCCCGAACCCAGACAATGGTTGCGATGACCTTGTCTTACCCTTTTTCGTCAGGTTTTTCCGATCGTTTCCTTTCCCGCTCTGAGGGATAAATAACGAAAGGTGGCGACTCTTCTGTCATGCCGGCACCTTATTTTCGCGCAAGCGACAGCTGGCGACTCTGCTGGGGACGCAAGCATCTAGGGACTTTTCCCATCCCTTATGCTGGGACCGTTTCCCATCCCCTACGCGAGTCAATCCTATCGTTTGTGTGTTTGCTTGTTGGGTTGCGTTTATTTATCGCATTTTCACTTCCCGCACTTTACTTCCCGCATTTTATTTCCCGCATTTTATTTCCAGTTCGATATGATTATCTGTGCTGCTGTGGGAGAGGGATGTTACTGTGAGTGAAAAGCCGGACCTGGGCTTGAGTACACACCTAGATATAGTTGCGGAGAAGTAGTAGACGAACCTGTCTGTTGAACAGGCACAGTTCCCTACGAAAATCTGCGCTCAGACGAGATTCTTGCAGAGGTGCTCCTTTCCGGTCCTGAGGATCTGAGGGGAGTCCAGACGTGAGGATTGTCGACTCTGGGGACCGATCATTTGGAAGTCAGCTAAGAGAGGCCTCTTCATGACTTGACGATGCCACTCCTTCTGGGAATCGTATTGTCACTCATGAATGTCTGTGACGCTGACAACCGCATAGGATGCCGTACCTTTGTCCGTGGATTAGGTCCATCATACCTGTGAGTGGGGTTGGGATATTGCAGGAAACTTTGACCTCCAGACCACCTGGTTTTCTTGACAGCGAATCAGTTATGTTGGGTTCTCAGTTGCAGATATGTTTTTGATAGAGCAAGGGTTTGATCAGAGGATCTTATCATCAGGTGTTTGTTTGTTCTTGATAGAGCAGGTTCCGATCAGAGTATCGTTATCAGAGGTTTGTTCTGGATGGAGCAGATTTTTGAATGAGGTCTGAAGATCTCATCAGCGGTTGTTATTTGTTCTGGATGAAGCAGATTTTTGAGTGAGGTCTGAGGATCTCGTCAGCAGTTGTTATTTTGTTCTTGATAGGGCAGGTTTTGAGTGAGGTTTGAAGATCTCATCAGCAGCTGTGTATTTGTTCTTGAGAGGGCAGATTTGTGATTTGGGGTCTGAAGACTTCTCCAACAGATATTCCTCGATCTTGCATCCAGGGTTTTTCATTATCAGGCCTTCGTTCTTGACAGAGCAGAATTTTGATCTCGATCCTACCAGATGGTTATTCACAGCAGATCAGATCAGGGGTTTTTCACCGGGGTTTCCTTCTTAGCAGTGACTGTTGACATCGAATCTCCACAGCAGCCTTGGATATATTGTTGCATGCCTGCATTTTGCATTAGCTTGCATAATCATTCCATTAGCGTGTGTCTGTGAGGTTGCTGTCTCCATGAGTGGGCCTAGATTCTTCCCCTTATTATTATCAGCAGATGCCAGGACCGGGGAAGTCTCTCAAGCACACAGACACACGCATGCATTTGCATGAAGCATTCTTGCATGACATACATTCTGCTGCTTTTCCTAACCTCTTCTTGACAGGTTTTTCAGGTACTCAGGTTCCGAGCTGCTTTCAGGATTGATCAAAGATTCATCCACCGCTACTCGACGCGTGCCAATCAAACGAGAATCATGGACCAGGTACAATCAGACGTTCAGGAGCTTCGTGAAAGGATGGATCGTTTTATGGAGTTGATGCAAGTAGTTGCGAACGGGCAAGAGCAACTTCGTACTTTGGTTCAACCTCTCATCTCCAGGGTTGACAGCAATGGAATTCTTCACGGCGGGGCCGTACCCACTCCTCCTCCTCAAGTGGATACTCCTCAGAACGTTGTTCCTGCTGCCGGGGGCAACGGTAGTGCCAACGGCAATCTTATGAATAATCTCGGACTTAACGCGGCGGGCGCCGTCAATGGTGGTTTGGGAGCCAATGTTAATGTTGGTGCAGGAAATATGGTGGTGCCTCAACCGTGGCTGGAGGACCATCAGGACGACATTTTCTCTCAGAGGGGTGTAGAGGCTGAGTTGACTGCTGAAGCTAGACTCAGGTTCAAGGCACTGGAAGATAAAATGAGAGATATAGAAAATCAGAACACATTGGGCGTTGACATGTCCAAACTTGGGCTGATTGCTGACTTTAAAGTACCTCACAAGTTTAAGGTGCCTATCTTTGAGAAGTATAGAGGCACTACTTGTCCCCGTGTTCATCTCCGATCGTATTACAGGAAGATGTCTGCTTACTCTGATGATGAGAAGTTGCTGATGCACTTCTTTCAGGATAGTCTTTCTGGCCCATCGCTTGAATGGTATATGGGTTTGGAACCCGCTGCTGTGCGAACGTGGAAAGATCTCGCTGAAGCATTTGTTCTCCACTATCAGTATAATAGCGACTTGGCTCCCAACCGAGTTCAGCTTCAGAATCTCTCGCAGCGGAGCAATGAAAGCTTCAAGGAGTACGCCCAGCGGTGGCGTGAGTTGGCTGCTCGGGTTCAACCGCCGATGGTTGAGCGTGAGTTGGTACAGATGTTCGTGGCCACTCTTCCCGGAGTCTATTATGAGAAGTTGGTTAGTGGCATGTCCGGAACTTTCTCGGCCCTCATTACTTTGGGCGAGCATGTTGAAAATGGTATAAAGATCGGCAAGATTCAAGGCGAATCATCCTCATCTGGAGGAGCCAGCAAGAAACCTTATACTGGCAAGCGTCGGGAGGGCGATGCCAGTGCTGTCTCTAATGCTAGGAGAAAGGGCAAGGGCCCTCAGTCTCAGATCGCTAGCATAAACATCCCAGTTGCTCCCCCTCAGCCGCAGCAGCAGCCTCAGCAACAGAATAATCCGGGATATAAGAAATATCAGCATCGGGGTCCCCTGGCAAACCGTCATTTGGAAACTCCTCCTATGTCGTATGCCCAGCTTCTGCAGACGTTGCTTCAGCTCCAACTGGTTCAGAAGAGGACGCTAGCTCCCTTGACAGGGGCACCGCCACCCGGGTACGATGCTAATGCTACATGTGAATTTCATTCTGGGGCACCTGGCCATACAGTTGAGAACTGCAAAGCTTTTAAGCATAAGGTCCAGGACATGATTGACGCCAAGATAATAAATTTTTCTGACAACGTGCCCAACGTCACCAAGAATCCGATGCCTCATCATAGGGGGGGCGGAGTAAATGCTGTCATTACCGAAGAGAATTCAGACTTGCTGACTGATGTCAGAGATTTGAAAACGCCACTGAGTTTTGTTAAAGCTAAACTGCTGAAGAAAGGCTTCTTTCCCGGGTGTGGGGAGTTTTGTATGGAATGTGCTGCACTTCCTGACGGGTGTGAGCAGTTGAGTGAAGGTATCCAGAGTCTGATGACCGAGGGTATTTTGCAGTTTAGTCGAAGCGTTGAGAATGCGTCGGGAGAAGTCGTGCTGGAGCAGGCTGACGAAGTTGCTACCATCACCATTCCTCGCCACCCTATCACCATTTCTGCACCTCGTCCACCTACTATCACCATCACCAGGGCTGGACCAATCCCTTTCGAGAGTACCAATGCCGTGCCATGGCATTACGGCGCTGAAGTGTATTGTAATGGCCAGAAGGTAGAGATTGAGCCGCCCAGATCGACTGCGCAGAATCTTGCTGAGGCCAGTGGTATCACCAGAAGTGGCAGAGTGTTCGCGCCGGCGGAGGGTGCGGCAGAGAAGGTAGTCCGGGCTGATGCTGCTGACAAAGGCAAAGGTAAAGCCGTTGAAGAGGTTCCTGCGGGGGCAGAAAAAGACTTGTTGGTTAAAGACGCAGAAGAGTTCATGCGACTGATCAGGAAAAGTGACTACAAGATTGTAGATCATCTTCACCAGACTCCGTCAAAGATCTCAATTCTTAACCTGTTGCTGTGTTCTGAAGCACACCGCAACGCATTGCTGAAAGTATTGAATGCTGCATACGTGCCGCAAGAGATATCGGTTAATCAACTTGAGGAAGTAGTAGCTCATGTCAACGCTGGTAATGGGCTGGGTTTTACAGATTTGGAGCTGACGCCCAAGGGAAGAGACCACAACCATACCTTGCACATCTCGATAGAGTGCAGGGGCACGATTATGTCACATGTCCTAGTAGATACGGGCTCCTCGCTGAATGTGCTTCCGAAGAAAGCACTAATGAAGTTGGATACCCGGGGACTGCTGTGCACGCCCAGTGATCTGGTCGTAAAGGCTTTTGACGGAACCAAACGCCACGTCTTTGGAGAATTGACCCTGCCAATTCAAGTCGGTCCAGAGACGTTTAATGCAGTGTTCTATATTATGGATATCATGCCCGCCTACAGTTGCCTCTTAGGTCGGCCATGGATTCATTCTGCTGGTGCCGTAACGTCTACGTTGCATCAGAAACTTAAATATGCTGTTGGGGGCAGCATAGTGACAGTTTGCGGAGAGGAGGACATCATGGTAAGCCACCTGTCGTCCTTCAAGTATGTCGAAATGGATGGCGAGATCCATGAGACTCTTTGCCAGGCGTTTGAGACCGTCAAGGTGAAGGAGGTAGCTCCCATTGTTGCAGAGAAGCAGGAGGTGAACCTCTCTTCGTTTAAGGAAGCTAGAGCAGTTGTCGAAGCTGGTTCTACCCCAGGTTGGGGGCACGTCTTGGATATACCATTCAAACAGGATAAGTTTGGATTGGGATATTCTCCTGAAGCTGAAGCTTCAACTTCTTCTGGTAGCTCATCTCGTGGAAAGGGGCCGATCCTATTCACCAAAGGAGGGGTAATATTCGAAAGTGTCAACGCAGCGTCAGAGGACAGCGGGGACAGTGACTGTGATCTCGATGCCTGGATTCAACCGAGCAAACCAGGCGAGCGCCTTCACAACTGGACCATCAAGGAGATTATCGAGCTGACAAGTGAAGAGTAATGATTTGCTTTTTACAATCTTTTGTACAACCCTATGTCCTGCCCGGGGCATAGTGGTTTTACTGTCAGGGCCTTGTTGGATTATGTGCATACATTTTATCAATAAATAAAAAGGCGTTTTCTTCGTAATCAAATGTTGTGTTCTCTGTTATTCATATTTTATGTTTGTTTTGAAAAACAGCAAAATGGCAACGAGGTTCGTGCAAACCTGCATATTCCTGCTTTAAACTTAACCCTTGTTATTGCAGGATCCACGTAACAGACGACATCGACTCTGGACCCTCTACGGCTCACTACGACTTTGATTGCCCGATCTATCAAGCCGAGGATGAGATTGATGAAGACGAAGACCTTCCGGAGGAATTGGCCCGCTTGTTGAAACAAGAGGAGAAGGTTATTCTGCCTCATGAAGAGGAGGTTGAGATCGTAAATCTGGGTTCTGAGGAGCTTATCAGGAATGTCAGAGTCGGGGCTGCGCTGCAGAATGATGTCAAGCATAGACTGGTCGAGATGCTTCGAGAGTATAGTGACGTCTTTGCTTGGTCGTATGAGGATATGCCTGGACTTGACACAGATATCGTGGTTCATCGCTTGCCGTTGCGTGAAGATTGCCCTCCAGTCAAGCAGAAGCTCAGGAGGACGAGACCAGACATGGCTGTAAAAATCAAAGAAGAAGTCCAGAAGCAGTTGGACGCAGGATTTTTAGCCGTCACCACCTACCCTCCGTGGGTCGCCAACATAGTGCCTGTGCCGAAGAAGGACGGCAAGGTACGTATGTGCGTCGATTATCGGGACTTGAATAGGGCGAGCCCTAAGGATGATTTCCCGTTGCCTCATATCGATGTGTTGGTCGACAATACGGCCCAGTTTTCCGTGTTTTCGTTCATGGATGGCTTCTCCGGTTACAATCAGATTAAGATGGCGCCGGAGGACATGGAGAAAACAACGTTTATTACCCCCTGGGGCACGTTTTGCTACAAGGTAATGCCCTTCGGTCTGAAGAACGCAGGGGCCACTTACCAGCGAGCAATGGTAACTTTGTTTCATGATATGATTCATCATGAGATCGAGGTCTATGTTGATGACATGATTGCGAAGTCCCAAACGGAGGAGGAGCATCTGGTCAATTTGCTGAAGCTGTTTGAAAGGCTTAGGAAGTTCAAGCTGAGGCTGAATCCTAACAAGTGCACTTTCGGGGTGCGGTCCGGAAAGTTATTGGGGTTTATCGTTAGTGAACGAGGTATTGAAGTTGATCCTGCAAAGATAAAAGCTATCCAAGAGATGCCAGCGCCGAAAACAGAAAAAGAAGTTCGTGGTTTCTTGGGCCGAATAAACTACATTGCGAGGTTTATCTCCCAGCTCACGGCCACTTGTGAACCGATGTTCAAGTTGTTAAAGAAAAATCAGGCGATTACTTGGAATGAGGATTGCCAGAAGGCATTCGATAAGATAAAGCAGTATCTTCAAGAACCTCCGATCTTGATACCCCCAGTGGCTGGACGGCCATTAATCATGTACTTGACAGTTCTGGAGAATAGCATGGGGTGTGTTCTCGGTCAGCACGACGAGACGGGCAGAAAGGAGCATGCCATTTATTATTTGAGTAAAAAGTTCACTGAGTGTGAATCTCGATACTCGATGCTGGAGAAGACGTGTTGTGCACTAGCTTGGGCTGCCAAACGTCTACGACAGTATATGCTCAATCACACCACTATGCTGATTTCGAAGATGGATCCGATCAAGTATGTCTTCGAGAAGCAGGCTCTTTCGGGCAGGATTGCCAGATGGCAGATGGTGTTAACAGAATATGATATTCAGTACGTCTCTCAGAAAGCCATCAAGGGGAGCGTATTGTCTGACTACCTTGCCGAACAGCCAATCGAAGACTATCAGCCGATGAAGTTCGAGTTCCCTGATGAGGACATTATGTTTCTCAAAGCAAAGGATTGCGAAGAACCATTGCCCGACGAGGGGCCGGATAGGAAGTCTCAGTGGAAGTTGATATTCGACGGAGCAGTCAATTCCTATGGCAGTGGTATCGGGGCTATCATCACAACTCCTCACGGATCCCACATCCCGTTTACTGCGAGACTGACGTTTCCAGTTACCAACAACGAAGCCGAGTATGAAGCGTGTATTATGGGTCTAGAAGAGGCAATTGATTTGAGAATCAAGAATCTAGACATATATGGTGACTCAGCGCTTGTAATCAATCAGATCAAAGGGGAGTGGGAAACTCGTCAACCGAATCTAGTGCCGTACATGAATTACGCCAGAAGGCTGCTTCCGTTCTTCGACCGAGTAGAACTTCATCATGTACCACGGGCTGAAAATCAAATGGCTGATGCTTTAGCCACGTTGGCTTCTATGTATAAGGTCAATCTTTGGAATGAGGCTCCAAGCATTGTTCTTTCGCGTCTTGACAGACCAGCATATGTGTTCGCAATCGAGGATGCCACTGACGGCAAGCCATGGTTCCACGACATCCAGACCTTCCTTATGACTAAGGAGTATCCGGCGGGTGCGTCAACCCAGGATAAGAAGACTCTGAGGAGGCTGTCTGGAAACTTTTATCTCAACCCTGATGGAGTGCTGTATAGAAGAAACCACGATCTCGTGCTACTCAGATGTGTAGATGAGAAAGAGGCCAGTATGCTCATGGAGGAAGTCCATGAGGGCACATTTGGTACGCACGCCGGCGGGCATGCCATGACGAGAAAGATCCTGAGAGCAGGATATTACTGGTTGACTATGGAGTCGGATTGCTTCAGATTCGCGAGGAAATGTCATAAATGCCAGATTTATGCTGATAGAGTTCATGTGCCGCCGTGCCCCTTGAATGTCATGTCCTCCCCTTGGCCGTTCTCCATGTGGGGCATTGACATGATAGGCAAGATCGAGCCCACCGCATCCAATGGTCATCGTTTCATTCTGGTAGCTATCGACTACTTCACCAAGTGGGTGGAGGCAGCCTCGTACGCTAATGTGACCAAGCAGGTGGTTGCTAAATTCATTAAGAGGGACATCATCTGTCGCTATGGAATTCCCGAGCGGATCATTACTGATAATGGTTCAAATTTGAATAACAAGATGATGAAGGAGCTGTGCCAGAGCTTCAAGATTGAACACCACAACTCATCTCCTTATCGGCCGAAGATGAATGGCGCCGTTGAAGCGGCCAACAAGAACATCAAGAAGATTGTTCAGAAGATGGTTGTGACGTATAAAGATTGGCACGAGATGCTGCCGTTTGCCTTGCATGGTTACCGTACGACGGTGCGTACGTCGACCGGGGCAACTCCTTTCTCCTTGGTGTACGGTATGGAAGCTGTCCTACCGCTAGAAGTGGAGATTCCCTCTTTGCGGGTTTTGGTTGATGTGAAACTTGATGAGGCAGAATGGGTGACGAATCGCCTGAACCAACTCAGCCTGATGGACGAGAAGAGGTTAGCATCGATTGCATTTGGTCGCCTGTACCAAAGCCGAATGAAGAAAGCTTATGATAAGAAGGTGCGTCCTCGAAGCTTTCAGACGGGTGATCTCGTCCTGAAGAAGATTCTTCCGCCACACTCCGATCACCGGGGCAAGTGGACTCCGAATTACGAAGGGCCGTATATCGTCAGCAAGGTCTTCTCGGGAGGAGCTTTGTTGTTATCCACGATGGACGGTGAAGATTTTGCATCCCCGGTGAACGCGGACGCAGTTAAAAAATACTTTGCTTGAAAGCGACCCGCTGGACAAAAAAAGAGAGTCCAGGCAAAAAAGGGGCATCCCGGCGAACCAAAAACAGAATAAAAGGTTCGGGCAAAAATTAGGGATATATTGAAAAAATGTACACCCGCGAAGTCGAAAACCTACACTGGGCGGCTTCGGCAAAAAGGGGTATCCCGGTGAACTGAAAACCCGAAAGGGCGGTTCACGCAAAAGTTAGGGATTTAAATAAGCAAATGACTGCGTTCCGCGTATGGACTTTCATTGTTTAGTGGTTCGGAAGACCTGAGGGCCGTTTATCTGAATCAATCTCTTCCAAAGCTGAAGCATCGGAGAAGTATCGAAGTCGAGTGGGTCTTAGAGGGATCAACTCATGGTGTTCGTCTACGCCTCGATTGCCGACATTTGTATATACTGATGTATATTTATGTTTTCTTTTTTTGCGCGGCTTCCTCATTTCAGGAGCTTGCCTCTGTTGTAAAACATTTTTGCCCATTCAGGGGTTCACCATCAATAAAATGCACATTATTCAGCAATTCTACTTGTCTGTTTTGCATTTATCTGTTTTGTTTGCGAATGATAACGCCAATGTGTTTTTTGATAAAATGCGCATACATAAACCTGCGGGCCTAAGCCCATTGATTGTCGAAACAATTAATTGAACGTTGTCGCGAGATAATAACCCTGATAGGCCCCTTTGAGGAGGGTATCTTGTCTGTTTGTTTGTGTCGTTGCAGGCATAGCACCCGTCAGAAGATGTGCCGTGCATATCCCCGAAGCAGGATGAGTCCTCCTTCTTCAGCAGAGTTCAGTAGTCTCTCCTCCGCAGAATCAGAATCAGGATAGTGAGCATTGATATGTCTTCCCCAGGTAGAGGTGATTCTCTTCCCCAAGCAGACGCGTCCTGAAGGAATGCCATCTCGTCAGATGAATCGAGCACCGAAGAACGATGATTATCCCCAGCACCGGGTCACAAGTGCAGATTTCATAGAAGTGTTCGGGAGTTGAAGCTCGTGTTTCCCCAGTAAAGTCGCTGAAGCATGATTGATTTTCCCCCCGCACCGGGTCACAAGTGCAGGGTTCGCAGGAAGCTAGTCGTATGCCGAAGTATGCAGTAACTGATAGTGCCAGACTGAAGTCTCCAGTGGAATTGAGATTCCTCACCAGAATCAGGCTCTCTCCTGAAGACGGACGATTCCTTCTTCCCCAGTAGAGTGTTGGAACAGCTGATGTTGTATTCCCCGGCAGAGTTGTACTCTCCCCCGAAGTCAGATGATTCTTTCTTCCCCAGCGGAATTGAAGTTCCCCATCAGAGTTGCCCTCTCCAGCGAAGTAGAATGATTTCTATCCCCGGCCGAGTCCGCAGAAAAACAGAATCCTCGGAAGTTGATCAGGTCATGATCAATTTTCCTCAGCAGAGCGTAGAGCAGCTGATGCTGCATTTCCCCAGAGTCGCACTCTTTCCAGCGAAGCAGAATGATTTCTCCCTCCTCAGCCGAGTCCGCAGATGTCCAAGGGATCCGAATCCTTGGAAGTGGGTCAGATCATGATTGGTTTTTCCCCAGTGGAGTGTTGAACAGCTGAAGTTGGTTCCCCACGGAATGGTTATCCCCAGAAGAGTAGCCGAGATAGCCACGCAGTTCATTCTCGCGATTGATATCAGCAGATCCAAGTTCTCGTAGAGCTTCATCCCCTGCAGCAGTCAGCTGAAGTTGTTCCCCTGCAGCAGTTCGCGGAAGATTGATTCCTCAGACAGAGCCTAATTGATATTGGCGTGTTCACATTCTCCTCAGCAGGATGATTCCTCTACCTGAGTGGTTCTTTCTCCTTGACAGGAGGATTCCCCCCTCGGCATTTATTTTGCTGACGGGATCGTATCATTGTGCATGACTGCATAGCATTCAACACTGCATAGCATTGTGCATGATTGCATGGCATTTAGCATAAATACATGTCATTCCCACTGTATGGGGCGTAGTGCAGAAGCATACGCATCATAAGCATGACCTAGGTCATTATCATCCTTATTGTACAGGTGTACTACCGAAAGACCGGTTGCCCAGGACGATTCCTGATATTCTCTCCAACAAGGTCGCTCTCTTAAGATGATTCTAAAAGACCCCGGTGTGATCCCCGCAGTCGCTCACTCAAGATGATTTTTGAGACCCCCAGCGGAGCCTTCAGTTCGAGATGATTCTCAAATCCCTCAGCAGAGCCGTTTGCTTAAGATGACTCTTAAGACCTCAGTACAGTTTCCCGAGCTGTTTGCTTAAGATGATTCTTGAGCTCCCCAGTAGCGTCCGCAGCAAGAGTTGCCCAGGAAGATTTCTGGAACCCCCAACGGAGTGGGGGGCTTTTCCCCAGCAGGTGGTTGGCACTTCCCCAGCAGCAAGCAGGTAGATTGATATCCCCAGCCGAGCACAGTCATGATTGGCAGATGGAAAGTTTCCCCAAACAGATCCCGAAGGATTGTCCAGCAAGCTGAAGTTTGTTTATCCCGCAAGTTTGAGAACTTAATGACATGAGTGTCTTGTAGCCTGACAGCTATGTTCCCCAGAAGGGTCATTTCCCAAAAAGTCGTTCAGGGCATTTATCGCTTTCCCCGTGCAGAAGTACTTGCTCCCTAGTAAAGTTGGTAGGAATCGTCTGAGTGTGCTCTTTCGTTTTTCTCCAGCAGTTGTTGAAGTCGTTTGGGTGAACTCTCTCGTCTTTCTGCAGCAGAGTCTACAAGGTTGTTCGGGTGAACCCTTCTTCCTTTTCCCCAGTGAGTCGTCAGGATTATTTGGGTGAACCCTCATTCCTCTCTCCTCAACAGAGTTGTTAACGTGATGATTATGTCCGGTGACCCGACATGTTTGCTTTTAATTAGCAACGACTTGACAGGATGTCAAGTAAGTAGCAGCGTGATATGTCCGCTCCAACAACGATGTCTAATCTGAAGATGGATTTCATAAGCGCCAGAAGGCGATATCAGAAGGTTCCTGTGAAGCCAGATTTCCGTGTGGATGAAGCAACGGGGGGCTGAGAACAAGGTTCCAGGGTTGTAGATACAACAGAGTGATCCGTGTGAGTCTGAAGACCAGGTCAGTTATCCTGAGGTGATGATTGGTCGCGATCAAGTGAATGATACGTCTTCTGATTGAAGTCGAAGATGTTTCTCCAGCTGAAGCGGAGTTTTGCCTGTAGGCAAAGTGTTTGAATCCCCGTGGAGTCATGAGTGGCTCAGGATACCATTTCTCTGACTAAAGTCACAGATTTCTTATGCTGAAGCAAAGGTGCCTGAAGGCAAGGTTATCCCCCAAGGTCGTGAAGGACCTAGGATTCATTATTCGGGCTGAAGGCCGAAGTATATCCCTGACTGAAGTCTCGGATGCTCTATAGCAGAGGCGGAGTTGCCTGAAGGCAGATCCATGTATCCTTGAAGGCCAAGGATCATCTTCTTCAGACTGAAGTCGAAGATACCTCCTGCAGTGTTGCCATCCTTGGAGGCCAAGGATGTCTATCTTCATAAGTACTTGAAGATCTTTTCTAGCTGAAGCTGGAAGTGGCCAGGGGCCAGGGTTTCATATATCTTTAATGTTGAAGTTCTACGGCGGGCAGTGTGCAGCAGTATTCCGATATTCGTCATGGTTCTGAGGGTGAACCCCAGATCAGAGTGTGCTCGGTTAAGTCTCTCCTTCCCAGCGGAGTAGCTTCAGGTATGTAAGTGTACTTTTTTGTTCCATTCACCAGGGGTGAACCCCAGGTCAGATTATGTTTGTTTCAGGCAGCGAGGTTGGATGTTTGTTTGACGGCAATGCCAGATTCCTTAAATCCCCAGCAGAATGATGTTTGTTTCCGGCGGCGACGTCAGATCAGTATCTCTCCAGCTAGTTGTTGAGCAGCTAGTATTGCAGCGTTCAAAGGTTTGTTCCCCGCAGAGTACCGTGTGCTCGTGCAGTTGGCAAATTTTCGGGTTTACCGATATTCAACCGTCTCGTACCTTGATTGGTTGAGAGCCGTTCGCTTCTCACCCAGTCAGGTTCAAGCCGTTTGAATAGGGGCAGCTGTTGCACCCCAAAATTTGACCAACATTTATTTGTTCATTGAGTATTTGGAAGTTGATACCTTCATCAGAAAGTTCAAGAGATCTTCAGAGGAAGTGTTTTGAAACCAGGGTTGTGTGCTTCACAGTTTGAAAGTTGTGGGTGCTCCTCAGATGATTCTGAGACTTGGAGAATGAACTTGATGTTTTGAGAAAGCCTATGAGATGTCTTGATAGCCATCATGAAGCCCAGAGAGGTCATTGAGCAAGAATTCAGAAGATTCAACCATGAGTGATAGAATTAGGGTTTTGACTGGGTCAACCCTAGATCAGCTGAAGATTTGGAGAAGGTTGAGACTTAATCCAAGGGCCATGAGATCATGGAATGATGCATAGAGATTATATAAAGATGATTCCTAGACCAACTCATCATGATTGAGGAGTTTGAGAAGTTCTGGGTTAGGGTTTCTGAGGACTGTCAGTGAAAAAACCCTAATTTGATCCCTATCTTCCAGGCAGTTTTAGCACTAGATGTGTTTGATATCTCATTTTCCCCACAACATGAATGTTGTAGAGCTTGTTCTAAGCTTTAATTTGAGTTGTGGAAGTCCTTGATAGGAGTTACAGAGCTCAAGTTATGGTTTTGACAAATTGCAGGTCAGCAGAGGTATGTGAATCTGGGTCCTTGAAAGTCACCCAACTTCCAGACAACTTTTGCCCTAGTAGGTTGATTCCTATGGTTTCTTGGTCAACATGAATGTTGAAGAGGATGTTCTTAGCTTTAATTTGAGTGGTAGAAGTCTTTGATGGGATTTGTGGAACTCAAGTTATGGTTTGAACAAGGCAGGGGTATTTTGGTCATTTGTCAGTTATAGGTCATTTTAGCCAATACCTAAAACTCCTATTTCCAAGCCTCAAATGGAAAAACTTAAAACATGAAAGTTGCTCAAAATGTGATTTTGAGTCTAGAAAGAAGGTCACAAATTGTTGAAAAAGCTCATAGCACAAGATTCCATGATTGGTCAAAAATGAACTAAAAATGACTTATAACTTTGAAAAGTTGAAATTGAAAAGTGTTTTGGAAGATCTACAAATCCAAAATAGGTCATCCAATATATCATTTTGATTGGAAAAAACATTTTGAGAAGATTGGTTTAAGTGGATTTTCCATTTGAGGTCCAAAAAATGAGGTTTCTTTGTTAATTTGTTACTTGCAAATGAAGTTAACTTTGAAAATCTTTACACAAGCCAATGTAAAGCCTTATTTTGGTTCATAACACTTGAATATCTCATGTAAGGAGTATTTGGCACGAAAATAAGGAGTAAGAGCATGAGATAAGAGGTTTTGAACTTATCATCACATGATACTTTCATGAAGTTTCTAGATGATTCTAAGGAGTTCTAGATCATTCTTCCAATTGTTATTTAAAGAGGGTAATACACTGAATGCAAGGTTGGTTGATAGAGAGAGATTTGGAGAGAGAGAGAGGGAGAGAAACTCCATTGAAGAGGTTTCTTCAAATTCAAGGAAGTTGTGATTTCTGCCATTACAAGGATTCTCCATCAAGATTATTGCAAACAGAAAGATATTCAACATCAAAGGATCACATTCCATCACTTACAAGCATTGATTCCATTGCTAACAACCTTCACCATCATTTCTTGAGCAGGTTTTTCCCTTCTTCGAATCTCATTATTTATGTAGTTTACATGAGTTTTCTATCCATAGAATACATGAGGTAGGATTATAGAATAGTTCCTGAGAGTTTGAGCGCCATTGGAGAGGATTTTTAACAGAACCATGATTCTTGGATCTTCAATAATTAGTTGTTTAATGAGTTTTAATCAGCAAGAAGTAGTGTATATTGATCAGAATAGCACGTAGAGCATCTGTTGACCATTAAATTGAAGTTTGATGAGGGTTAATATCAGTTTAAAATGTTGAACCATGGTTGTACCCGGATCTTCAATTCCTCTGTTAGGGCAAGTTAGGGCGAGTTATGGAAAGCTTTACGTAGGGTTGTGTAGGGCTTGAGAAGTAGGCCATTTTTCATTTTGGAATCAAGTCCAACCGTGGCCTGAGCAAGGAGTTAGAGAAGCTCGAATTTGGTTGCATGGTGGAAGGGGTTCTGAAACCCTAGTTCGTTTGAAGACGATGAAGCCAAGCCGTTGGATCAATCCCATATGTTTGACATTTTATCCCAATCTAGTGGCCAGGATTTAATCTGAAGAGAGGGAAAGTTTGAATTATTAAAACGCCGCGTTTCATTTTTAAGAGGCGTTCTGGGCCTCAGTTCCTATTCGCACCCCCGCCTTTATTTGGCCCAATGCATTTTAACTGGTCTGATATGCTATTCATACCCCCCTCCCTTTTAATTAATTCATTTCTTTTTTAATTTTCTTTTAATTTTGTCTGTTTTGAAAAATTCATTAAAAATAGATAAAAAATGATTTTTAACTTCTTCTTTTTTTCATGATTAGATTAGAATGTATAGAAAATTATAAAAATAAAATTGGGATTTTATTTTTATGTTTGATATTTTTAGTAGATTTTCCAATTAAATAGCTTTTTAATTGTTTCATTTTGATATTTGATTTTGTAGGAATTATTTTAGTACTTTCCATTAATCTTTTTTACCCATTCTTTTTGGTGCAATTAGATGATTAGTCATACTTCCCCATAGGATTTTTTCTAGATTTTTTAGAATTAATCTTGATTAGTTTAATTAGGGTTGATTTAGGATAGTCTAATTAGGGTTTAGAATTGTGCATAGGTGATGATTCCTTTCTTTGATTGAGTTTTATCTTGATTTTTAGGTAGAAACCTTTGTAGATGTTATGAGTAGGTGTTGAGGACCCTTGTGGATAATTGTTAGATTTTTCCCCATTAGTTTAGTATTTTTAGGCATTTTCTGAAGATTGCCTGATAATGTGATTTGTTCAGTGGGTTATCTGTTCATCTGTGGGGTTCATTCTGAGGAATTTGATGAAGGGCTTGTGTGGCCTTAAGGGTATTGATGATGAGCATCATAAAGAGGAGCTTGTAGACCAAGATGCAGAGACCCAGAGCTTGTCTCATCTCCTGTCTGTGAGGTTTGAGAGCCTGAAGTTTGAAGGAAGTTCATGGTACTTTCCTGAGGAAGGCACTATGAATGACTTTCATTCTTCCTTCTCACCTCTTTCTTAAGTATCCAATGATGTTGGAGCCAACTTGTGAGTTTAATTTCTCCTGAGGAGGAATGTAAACTGATCACATGTTGTTGAGCCACATGGGATACAACTCCTAAGTGGAAGCCTCCTAGTACTTTCCTGAGGAAGGTCCTATGGGTCTATTCACTTAGTTCCACTAGTTGATCTAGGATTTCTTAAGTATCCAATGATGTTGGAGCCAACTTGTGAGTTTAATTTCTCCTGAGGAGGAATGTAAACTGATCACATGTTGTTGAGCCACATGGGATACAACTCCTAAGTGGAAGCCTCCTAGTACTTTCCTGAGGAAGGTCCTATGAGTCTATTCACTTAGCTCCACTAGCTTAAATAGGATTTCTTAAATATCCAGTGATGTTGGAGCCTGCTTGTGAGTTTAATCTCTCCTGAGGAGGGATGTAAACTGATCACAGTGGTTGAGCCACATAGGGTATGACTCCTGAGTATACACCTCCTAGTGTTCTCCTGAGGAAGACACTATGAGTATGATTGCTTAGCTCCCTTTCTTTGGTAAGCTTATTCTGAAGCTTGAAGGCTGGGAATGATTGCTCCTGTTTAGGGTTGTGCTTGAGAGCTTTGCTTAGATTTGTTTAGATTCTGTGATTAGGGTTAGGATTAGAGAATAGTTGATTCTTTCTCAAGTGTGTTTGTTTGCCTGTTGGCACTTCATCCCCTTTATCTGTTATTGCTTGATAGCATATTGTTTGTTTTCAGCATGATTGCTGTTATTTCATGACTGGCTTGAGGTTGAGATGAGCTTGTGGAGGCTGAAACCCCACACACATTTCCTCCCTCACTTGCATTGCATGCATTTTACTGTTAAAGCTGATGTTTTTGTCTGTTTCTGTGTATCATTGATATGATCCCTTAGGACTCTCATTCCCTCTGATGAGGATTTGATGATAGACTTTTAGGTTGAAACCTATGCATGACAACATCTAGGAGTTCCCTGTTCAAACCTCAACCATAGGATGAATCCATGGCATGATAGCAGTAGGACTTGATAGTCTCCCTCCTAGTTGAGCTTTTTCCTGTAGTTTCCCGAACTACGTTTGCTCTGATCTTTCATACCAGATGAAAGTACGTAGGCATAGGATGCGATGTCCTAGCGAGCAACCTTCCCCAATCTTCCCCCGTAGTTAGCCGAACTACGTTGACTCTGATTTCTCATTCTCTGATGGGAATACGTAGGCATAAAGCGCGACGCTTTGCCGAGTCATTTTTCTTTTCTTTTTCAGCCAGCCTTGATAGGTAGATAGATTATAACCAACCCGTCCAAGTAAACAAACAAGCGAGGATCCCGTCGAGTACGACGGACGTGAGGGGTGCTAATACCTTCCCCTTGCGTAACCGACTCCCGAACCCAGACAATGGTTGCGATGACCTTGTCTTACCCTTTTTCGTCAGGTTTTTCCGATCGTTTCCTTTCCCGCTCTGAGGGATAAATAACGAAAGGTGGCGACTCTTCTGTCATGCCGGCACCTTATTTTCGCGCAAGCGACAGCGTTTCATTTTTAGGAGGCGTTCTGGGCCTCAGTTCCTATTCGCACCCCCGCCTTTATTTGGCCCAATGCATTTTAACTGGTCTGATATGCTATTCATACCCCCCTCCCTTTTAATTAATTCATTTCTTTTTTAATTTTCTTTTAATTTTGTCTGTTTTGAAAAATTCATTAAAAATAGATAAAAAATGATTTTTAACTTCTTCTTTTTTTCATGATTAGATTAGAATGTATAGAAAATTATAAAAATAAAATTGGGATTTTATTTTTATGTTTGATATTTTTAGTAGATTTTCCAATTAAATAGCTTTTTAATTGTTTCATTTTGATATTTGATTTTGTAGGAATTATTTTAGTACTTTCCATTAATCTTTTTTACCCATTCTTTTTGGTGCAATTAGATGATTAGTCATACTTCCCCATAGGATTTTTTCTAGATTTTTTAGAATTAATCTTGATTAGTTTAATTAGGGTTGATTTAGGATAGTCTAATTAGGGTTTAGAATTGTGCATAGGTGATGATTCCTTTCTTTGATTGAGTTTTATCTTGATTTTTAGGTAGAAACCTTTGTAGATGTTATGAGTAGGTGTTGAGGACCCTTGTGGATAATTGTTAGATTTTTCCCCATTAGTTTAGTATTTTTAGGCATTTTCTGAAGATTGCCTGATAATGTGATTTGTTCAGTGGGTTATCTGTTCATCTGTGGGGTTCATTCTGAGGAATTTGATGAAGGGCTTGTGTGGCCTTAAGGGTATTGATGATGAGCATCATAAAGAGGAGCTTGTAGACCAAGATGCAGAGACCCAGAGCTTGTCTCATCTCCTGTCTGTGAGGTTTGAGAGCCTGAAGTTTGAAGGAAGTTCATGGTACTTTCCTGAGGAAGGCACTATGAATGACTTTCATTCTTCCTTCTCACCTCTTTCTTAAGTATCCAATGATGTTGGAGCCAACTTGTGAGTTTAATTTCTCCTGAGGAGGAATGTAAACTGATCACATGTTGTTGAGCCACATGGGATACAACTCCTAAGTGGAAGCCTCCTAGTACTTTCCTGAGGAAGGTCCTATGGGTCTATTCACTTAGTTCCACTAGTTGATCTAGGATTTCTTAAGTATCCAATGATGTTGGAGCCAACTTGTGAGTTTAATTTCTCCTGAGGAGGAATGTAAACTGATCACATGTTGTTGAGCCACATGGGATACAACTCCTAAGTGGAAGCCTCCTAGTACTTTCCTGAGGAAGGTCCTATGAGTCTATTCACTTAGCTCCACTAGCTTAAATAGGATTTCTTAAATATCCAGTGATGTTGGAGCCTGCTTGTGAGTTTAATCTCTCCTGAGGAGGGATGTAAACTGATCACAGTGGTTGAGCCACATAGGGTATGACTCCTGAGTATACACCTCCTAGTGTTCTCCTGAGGAAGACACTATGAGTATGATTGCTTAGCTCCCTTTCTTTGGTAAGCTTATTCTGAAGCTTGAAGGCTGGGAATGATTGCTCCTGTTTAGGGTTGTGCTTGAGAGCTTTGCTTAGATTTGTTTAGATTCTGTGATTAGGGTTAGGATTAGAGAATAGTTGATTCTTTCTCAAGTGTGTTTGTTTG
The DNA here is from genome assembly GCA_963859935.3 of Lathyrus sativus. Lineage (NCBI taxonomy): Eukaryota > Viridiplantae > Streptophyta > Magnoliopsida > Fabales > Fabaceae > Lathyrus > Lathyrus sativus. Next base: position 627,487,151 of record OZ012737.1, on the reverse strand, counting down.
CCTGTTGGCACTTCATCCCCTTTATCTGTTATTGCTTGATAGCATATTGTTTGTTTTCAGTATGATTGCTGTTATTTCATGACTGGCTTGAGGTTGAGATGAGCTTGTGGAGGCTGAAACCCCACACACATTTCCTCCCTCACTTGCATTGCATGCATTTTACTGTTAAAGCTGATGTTTTTGTCTGTTTCTGTGTATCATTGATATGATCCCTTAGGACTCTCATTCCCTCTGATGAGGATTTGATGATAGACTTTTAGGTTGAAACCTATGCATGACAACATCTAGGAGTTCCCTGTTCAAACCTCAACCATAGGATGAATCCATGGCATGATAGCAGTAGGCCTTGATAGTCTCCCTCCTAGTTGAGTTGTTTCCTGTAGTTTCCCGAACTACGTTTGCTCTGATCTTTCATACCAGATGAAAGTACGTAGGCATAGGATGCGATGTCCTAGCGAGCAACCTTCCCCAATCTTCCCCCGTAGTTAGCCGAACTACGTTGACTCTGATTTCTCATTCTCTGATGGGAATACGTAGGCATAAAGCGCGACGCTTTGCCGAGTCATTTTTCTTTTCTTTTTCAGCCAGCCTTGATAGGTAGATAGATTATAACCAACCCGTCCAAGTAAACAAACAAGCGAGGATCCCGTCGAGTACGACGGACGTGAGGGGTGCTAATACCTTCCCCTTGCGTAACCGACTCCCGAACCCAGACAATGGTTGCGATGACCTTGTCTTACCCTTATTCGTCAGGTTTCTCCGATCGTTTCCTTTCCCGCTCTGAGGGATAAATAACGAAAGGTGGCGACTCTTCTGTCATGCCGGCACCTTATTTTTCGCGCAAGCGACAGTAATAATGGAGGAAGATAGAAGTGTGCTCGCCAAGATCATCGCAATCTTGTGCCTACGTATCTTATATTCAAGAATGAATAAAGAATCAGAGCAGTCATAGTTCGTGGTAACAACCACGAAATGGATATGGGGAGATGGAAAATGGAGAAAGGGTTCGACGACGAGTCGAGGAATTAATTAGAAGATAGAACCGACTTGACGACGTGTCAAGGGTTAGGATGGTGAGAAACGATATTAGTCCCTAAGGGTGCCCCTAATATCGAAACCACTAGGAATTGTGAAGTGTGTGCGAAATATCGACGGTTGCGAATGCGGATGAGCACTCGACTTAGGAGAATGTTTGAAAATGTTTAAAAAAAATTGAAAGATTGAGTGAATAATAACTCAAGAGCGTGCCTCAAGAACTATTCACTCGAAGATCCAAGGAATGCTAGATTCCAAGAACCTCCTTCTTTCGGAGTTTTAATCGAAAAAATGTTTTGAAAAAGTCGAAAGAGTGAATGAATAATAACTCAAGAGCGTGACTCGAGAATTATTCACTCGAAGATTCAAGGAATGCTAGATTCCAAGAACCTCCTTCTTTCGGAGTTTGAATTGAGAAAAATATTGAGAAAATGATTTGAATCGAATCGAGGAGTATGAAAAGAGTTTGTGGTATGATATGACAATAATAATATATCAAGATAATATAACAATAATATTCACAATAATATTTAACGAAAATTAAAGTTATTGGTTAGTTTAGTGAATCGAATTGGGACACGAAGGAATGGGATCTCATCTTAATCGCAAACATAATGCCGATTAATCGAAGGTAGCCTATCACGATCCCAAAGTACAGAAAATGACCCCAATGGTCATTCACCATAGATTTGAAATCGAGAAGGTTATCAACTTCGATACGCGACGCTTACGAATAAAAGACTTCATCGATCGAAATAAAATCGAAAGAGGAAAGTGGTCTCGGATCCTTTGTTTCACGCCAATAATTTGACGGTTAAACATTGGTAATCTCGTCATCGACCGAAAAGATAGAAAATAGGGGAAAATGTCCAATGACAAATGCGAAATAATTCAACTTCTAAAATAACAAATATTATGACTATGTATAACTATGTTAGTAATAAAAATCTATGTATATTATAACTAATAACAAATATATTAGAAGTGGAAAATATTAGTAATAATAAAAAAAGAACTATATATATATTACATAAAAAAAATCTATACATGAAAACTTACATTATATTTTCAAAAAATAAAATGTGTATATATTTTTACTATAAAGAAGTATATATGAAAACTGGTGGTACAGTAACATATCATGATGTCAATTTGAATTCAAAACGTGTTTCACTATAAACCACAAGTAATGTTCATCTTCTTTAATGCAAAAGTAATTAACATATATTAAAAAGTCAACATCCGATGTAATGTAGTAACCTTATTATTTACAAAAATTTACAGGCTGTTGCAGCATCACGCAAAAGTTCAGCATAGCCACCGCGACCGACAAAATGTAGGCATATGTGTATATAAAAAAAATTAACTACACAATCATGAAAACAAAACCGACATCAAGTGAATTAAATTGTGCGTAAATGAAAATAAACAAAACAAAAAAAAAGTTAAACCATTGAGCATGAATAAACAGCCTCATCAAAACGAATTGAAGCTACACACAAGCAAATAAAGATAGTAGAAATAAAAAGTAACACAAACTACCTCCAGAATCAAACAGAAATGGTGAAAATGGATTCAAGATTCACTGAGGAAGTTTGGGGTAGAGTTAATAGATCAGGGGAGATGCTTGAAGTATCGACAACGCGGTTTGTTTTTCGAAATGATTATGGTGGTGTAATAGTTTGTCATAGCTAGAAGGTGAGCTGAAGGTTCGTCGGTGATATTCACGGCTATTAATGGTGTTGCGATTACGTTTGTTGCTACGAAGGTTGTGAGAGTGAAAAGTTGGAGGCGGATGGAAGAACAACCTTCTTCGGTAGCTTGTGTGGAAGAAGGGGTGGAAGACCGACTATGAAAAAAGAAAAAGGAGAAGGGAGGTCTGGCGACTAGGTCTTGTATGGAAGACAATGAATTGTGTTGCTATTATATACAACCGTGACATGTGGCAGCTGGAATGGTTAATTATAAATGTTGATGATTAAATGATAAATTAAAATTTAATGAAAAAGTTGATTTAATTAAATACTAATGTTATAAATGTTGATGATTAAATGATAAATTAACAATTAATGAAAAAGTTGATTTAATTAAATACTAATGAAACAAATCTATTAATAAAAAAAAATCCTAATTAAATAAAATCATAATAAAATCTAAATAAAACTATCAAATAAACTAATTAAAAAAAACTACTTAATAATCTATAAAAAAAATAAAAACTAAACTATTTTTTTAAAATATCTATAAAACAATGAAAACCTAATTAAAATAAATAAGTGATAAAATAGAAATATGAACGAAAAGGCAATGTTTTGAGAAGAAAAATGGGAAAATGAAAATGGAAACAAAATTAACCAAAATGCTCTCAGGCCACGTGTCATGCTCCCATTGGGCAAAATAATCGAGATTTGAAGAAACGCTCAATCGGGGGCGGACACGTGTCTAAGCGACACAAAACAAAAATGCGAAAATAAGTTACAAATGGGTAGGACAAATTTAGGGTATGACAGATGCCCCTATCTAATTGGCTTAAACTTAAGGAAATGAACTGCTGCAACGTTCATTTTCTGAGGTAGAAGTCAATTAGATATGAAGAAAACCCTGAATTTGTTCGAAAGAAAAGAGATGCTTAGGAGTTGAAATATTGGAAAATGTAAATCTCTGAGTAAACTGTAAACAACTGGAAAACGGCCGTCATCACCAAAAGGATGGTGGTATGAAACACACACGGCTACTATCACCAAAAGGATGATAAAACAAAACACTTGCACAATCTGACATTAATGACTATGATAGACCCCTTACCAAAAGGATGACGGAGCAAAACTCACACCAACAATATCGCACAATCTATCATTAATGACTATGATAGACCCCCCACCAAAAGGATGACGGAGCGAAACACACACCAACCACTACCACCAAAAGGATGATAGAACAAACACTATCGCACAATCTGACACCAATCCAAGTGACAGACCCCCCACCAAAAGGATGACGGAGCGAAACACACACCGGCCACTACCACCAAAAGGATGATAGGACAAACACTATCGCACAATCTAACACCAATCCAAGTGACAGACCCCCCACCAAAAGGATGACGGAGCGAAACACACATTGGCCACTACCACCAAAAGGATGATAGGACAAACACTATCGCACAATCTGACACCAATCCAAGTGACAGGCCCCCCACCAAAAGGATGACGGAGCGAAACACACACCGGCCACTACCACCGAAAGGATGATAGGATAAACACTATCGCACAATCTGACACCAATCCAAGTGACAGACCCCCCACCAAAAGGATGACGGAGCAAAACACACACCGACCACTACCACCAAAAGGATGATAGGACAAACACTATCGCACAATCTGACACCAATCCAAGTGACAGACCCCCCACCAAAAGGATGACAGAGCGAAACACACACCGACCACTACCACCGAAAGGATGATAGGACAAACACTATCGCACAATCTGACACCAATCCAAGTGACAGACCTCCCACCAAAAGGATGACGGAGCGAAACACACACCGACCATTACCACCAAAAGGATGATAGGACAAACACTACGCACAATCTGACACCAATCCAAGTGACAGACTCCCCACCAAAAAGGATGACGGAGCGAAACACACACAAACAAATATCGCACAATCTATCACCAATCCAAGTGACAGACCTCCCACCAAAAGGATGACAGAGCGAAACATAAATATAAATAAATATCGCACAACCTATCACCAATCCAAGTGACAGACCCCCCACCAAAAGGATGACGGAGCGAAACACAAACAAACACTGTCGCACAATTTATCACCAATCCAAGTGACGAACCCCTCACCAAAAGGATGACGGAGCGAAACACACACAAACAAATATCACACAATCTATCACCAATCCAAGTGACAGACCCCCACCAAAAGAATGACGGAGCGAAACTCACACCAAACACTATCGCACAATCTGACACCAATCCAGATGACAGACCCCCCACCAAAAGGATGACGGAGTGAAACACACACAAACAATATCACACAATCTGACATCAATCCAGATGACAGACCCCCTACCAAAAGGATGACGGAGCGAAACACACACACAGGTTGCTATCACCAAAAGGATGATAAAACGACACAAATTGAAGATTACCAACACCAAAAGGATGCAGGCTGGGTTGAACAGATGAAGTTCGGCTATCACCAAAAGGATGATAGTGAGGCAATTGACAACGGTCACGCTTGCGAAATACAACTCACTGGGGAACACCCATGAGGAAGATTGGACTGAAATGAACAACGGGGTACGCCCACCGTCTTGCTTGGAGATCATAATTTTTGTTGAAATGATTTCATGGTTACGCCCATGAATTGGAGAGGATGCCCCTGTCCGGGCTGAGTTTGTCTTTGAAATTTTGTCTTGGTCAACAAAAGGTTGAACAACTTCGTGAGGAACGCTCACGGCTTTGCTAAAGATGCCCCTGTCTGGGCTGAATATTGCACTGAAGGTCTTGGATTTGCTCAACATAAGGCTGAACAACTTCATGGGGAACGCCCACGGCTTTGAATGATATGCCCCTGACTGGGCTGAATCTTGCTTTGAATGTGTTTGAATTTTGTGGGAGAAACCCACAGTCTTGCAAAAATGCCCCTGACTGGGTTGATGATGGTCTTGGAAATCTTTGAGATTGATCTTGGACCTTGACTTGCATATGCGAATGCTGAATGATAATGAGGTTCCATAATGAATGGAAATGTAAATGCAAATGCTGACGTGTGGAGATGCAAGAGCCGGGGAATTATGATATGATTTGAGTATGCATATGATGCAAGATGCTTATGATGGCGAATGCAATGCGTATGATGCAGATGATGCAGACGGGTAATTGGTGAAGACGCCAGCGTGGTGGACTTTTTGTAGTTGCCAATGCGGATTGGACTTCGGGTGGTGGGAGGGATTGACTTCCTCGACACGCAGTTTATTGAAGACGTCGTGATTGGAGCAGAAGCTGTCCTTGATGCCCCAAGTCTAGGATATTTGGTGACTGTGAATTTGCTTCAGAGAGAGTTGCAACTCTGCTTGATGGTCAGGACGACCTGGTCTTGCCCCAGTTTGAACTTGTTAATGGTTTGCCCCTGCTCGAGCTCTTGAGCGATTTGCCCCAGTCTGTGGGTTTTGAAGTAGTCTTGCTTCATGTACGCCACTGAAAGTCAAGTTCCTCCTTAGTTTCCCCTTGTTGAGATGTCCTTGAATACCTAGCACTGATTTGCAATTAAAATTGTACATTCATAAATGGTAATATTAATGCACAGTTCAATGTAAGTTTTGAAAAAGTGTGTCATTGAGAGTGTCGTGGTAGTGAGACGAATGGACAATTAGCTCAAACGTTGTGCTGATTTTGATTGGTATGAAAGATATATCAAGAGAAATGACACCAACGCTGATGATTAGAAATCATGTGAGGAGTCAGGTTACGCAACCTTGCGATAGTATGCTTTCAAAACGAACCTCGCCTCAATTAGGTCTTTCGAGGGTTATAACATGGTCTGGTTCGCGGTTATGAAACAAAGGATATTAGGCTCAAAGTATGATTTGTACCCACCCCTTCTTCTTAATGACCTCCAGTCCTATGCTCAGTTAATTCTGCACTTGTCTTGATGGTGTAAGCTTGATGGTTCAAGGTATGCACGACGTGGCAATCACTTTATTTTGGTTTTTGATGGATGTCAGTGACCCTTTTGATTTGGGTGGCCACTGAATCTTATTTTGTTTTTGTTGAGGGTTTCGGGGTCCTCTTTTGTCTTTGTTTTCTGATCCCTAACCTTTGCGTGGATTGATTTTTCTTGTCAGATCCATCAGGATTGCCTTGATTTTGCCTAAGTCCCCTCTGAGGTGTTTGACTTAGCAGGCTTTTGATTTTTCTTTTTTGATTTTGTTGTGACTGTCATGTCGTGGGTCATTGATGAACAACCGTCTTTTGGATTTTTGCTTGGTTGATTCGAATGCGTAGTTGGATTAACTGAACACTACCCTGCCCCAGGTTGAGTGTAAAAGGTTTAAGTATTCGAAGGAAACTGCTACTCCTAGGCTCGAAGTGGTTTACTAGGGATTAACTCCTTATATCTCCGGTGTTTGGGGAATTGAAGCAATGTTTGTACATCATTGACGAGATTCGTTCTGAAAGCGCACGGTTTGCAATTATGGGTATCTCGTTTTCATCATCCTCCCTCAAATCATGCTAAACAACAGTTGATAAAGTGAAGTGAGTAAATGTGTCTGTGATAAGTGAAAAATGAGTGAATACGACATAACTAATTCAAAACATGCATAAACAATACATTAATGAAAAACCGAATACGAATGGCAATTGCTCAAAGCATACAGTACTTAAATAAACAAAAACAAATACGAGAAATGCGAAATATGAAATGGCAACATGACTGCCTTCTTTGGGAAATGAACTTGACTGGACTTGATCTGATTTGCTGCTGGTACTAGCTGGTCGGTGGCATTGGATTGTTGATGATGTTTGGAGACTTCCCATTGAAGTTGATAGCGTCCTTGTCGATCATGTCTTGGATCTTGTGCTTGAAAGCCCTGCAGTCCTCAATGGTGTGACCTGGAGCGCCCTTATGAAACTCACAATGAGCATTTGCATCGTAGTCGGCAGGAATGACAGTTGGGGGAGCCAAATCTCTTGGAACAATAGCCTTTTTCTCCATCAACTGAGCAAAGATACTAGCATATGTCATTGGTAGGCAATCAAAGACTCTATTTGGCTTCCATGTCCTCTGCTGACGCTGTTGGCGACCACCTTGTTGCTGTTGAGCAGCTTGCATCTGCTGTTGCTGAGGAGGATACTGATATCCTTGCTGGTTGTAGGCTTGTTGCTGAGGAGCCTGTTGTTGTGGCATCTGAGCTTGAACTGCTTGAACAACTGGCTGATAAGGCGTTGGAGCATATTGCGCAGCAGCAACATACAGATACTGATAATAGGGAACTTGATAAGGCATAGGAGCAGGAGCTTGTTGGGAAGCTTACCCTTTCTGCAAAGAGATGGCATTTGTTTCGCCCTCTTTCTTCTTGTATCCGTTGAAAGGCTTCTTGGCATTGGCCTGGTTGTTAGAACCTCCTGGGATCTTTCCGCTCTTCAGACCTTCTTCAATTCTTTCACCGACGATCACCAAGTCAGAGAATCCAGCAGAGACACTATCGATCAACTTTTCGTAGTATTGGCCTTGTAAGGTGCCCATGAAGATGTCAATCAGTTCACGATCAACAAGAGGTGGACGCACCCTTGCGGCTAGCTCTCTCCATCGTTGCGCGTACTCTTTGAAGGATTCGCTGTCCTTCTGAGTCATACTCTGAAGCTGAGTACGATTCGGTGCAAGATCTGTGTTGTATTTGTACTGCTTGACAAATGCATCGGCTAGCTCGGCCCAAGTGCGCACGCTGTTACGTTCCAGCTGCATATACCACTCGAGTGATGCCCCAGACAAGCTGTCTTGGAAGCAATGAATCATTAGCTTTTCGTCTCTGGCATATGCAGCCATCTTGCGACAGTACATCTTTAGATGAATGTTTGGGCAACTGAGACCTTTGTACTTTGAAAATTCGGGCACCTTGAACTTTGGAGGAATGACAACATCAAGCACCAAGCATAATTCCAAAGCACTGAAAGAATTTGAACTGTGCCCCTCTATGGCTCGGAGTTTCTCGGCTAGATCTCGGTACATCTTCATGGCTTCTGAATCCTGAGCAGCAACAGGACTGGAAATGGGGATAGCAGCATGATAGTTCTGAATATCGTCATAATGATCCATCAAAGTATCTTCAATATGGGGAGTTGGGATCTGCACGACAGTAGGCTGGGCCTGCGGGATAGCTCCAATGGTAACTCCGGGCGTTGGGGTTGGTTGAGAAGTGTTTCCTTCGGCTGCGTTATTAAAGTTCAACGGCATCCCATGAGGATTTGGAATTGGAACCAAAGGAATGGCAGTAGACCCTTGTCCTTGACCATTGTTGTTGACGACAGCAGCGGCTTCACGCTGTTCTTCCTCTCTTCTGGGCGTAAGGATGGCTTCGAGGATCTGGTCAATCTTTCCTTTGATGGAGTCCAACTCTTCTCTGAAGGCAACTTGCTCCTGCTGAATCTGCTCCATCATTCGTCTTGTATTGGCTCTAGTTGCGTACTGGTGTTGAGGAATCAGCTTGATTTACTGGAGAGGAAGGAAGGAGACATAAGATTCTGCTGAAGGATTGGAAATGCAAAAATGCACAACATATGAGATGCAATGCAAATGATATGTGAGATGCAATGCAAGATACAAGATCCATGATCACAGTATCACAGTTCAAACAGTTCCTGAAGCTGGTAACTGTAACAGGTAGGTAACCAAAATTTCTGACCAAAGAAACCTGACAGGTAATCCCTATACGGGAAGATCTAGACACTCTACCCATAAACCCACTCATGGTATGGTTTCTACGTTTGGTTCCCAGGATCACTGAAACTAGTTGTATTAGCGTCACGCAACAGGCTGGCTGTATTACGACGATAATGACGATAAGGTCTCTCCTGAGCGGAGTCCTCATGCTAAGCCCATAAGGAGCAAGTCCTCGAAGACTAACACTACACGACCACCATTATTGGAACTGGTGCTAAAAAAGGTTCCCAGAATCATGGACCCTTCATGAATCCAATCGTGCAACAGGCTAGCTGTATTACAACAAGATCTAGGAATAGGTCTCCTCTGGAGGAGCTTTCATGCTAGGCCCACAAGGAGCGAGTCCTCAAAGACTAACACTACTCGACTACCAATTCTAAACTATGTATTCTCTCTGCTTTTACCAAAGCTCGGGCATAGAGCTTTACTCATGATGTCATCCCAAGAACCAACAGGCAAACAAGATAACAAGCATAAAATATACAAGCGATAAGAGAACAAATACATAAACGAGAAGAAAAAACAAATAAAAATAAACACTCCTCACAAACCAAAAGATAGGCTCGACTCTCTCTTTACATGGAGTAAAATGTCCCCAGCAGAGTCGCCAGCTGTCGCACCTCGAAAAATCACGGAGACATTTCGGAGAAACGACCCTCGCGCGAAAGGCGCGGAAATACGGTTCGATAGAGTCGCCACCGAACTTTATTTTTCCCGAATAAACGGGAGAGGAAAATATCGAGAAAACCTCTTAAAACGAAAGGGATAGGAACAAGGTTGTCGCAACCATGTTCCGGGTTCGGGAGTCGGTTACGCGAGGGGAAGGTATTAGCACCCCTCACGTCCGTTGTACTCAACGGGAACATCTTAAGGTATTTGTGGAGAGTGTTGTCTAGGTTTACTTGTTTTTCTTCTCGATGATAAAGGTAGAATTGGTAGGGTAAAAGGTTTAAAGACGCAAAGGAGAGATGGGTGGTTAGAGGATAGGGTGATCGCCAAGGATTGGGGCCCTTGTGCCTACGTATGCTCTTTCGGACGAGAATGAGAAATCAGAGCGTCGTAGTTCGACTACGGGAAGGGTTGGGAATGTATGGACGGAATAATGGAGGAAGATAGAAGTGTGCTCGCCAAGATCATCGCAATATTGTGCCTACGTATCTTATATTCAAGAATGAATAAAGAATCAGAGCAGTCATAGTTTGTGGTAACAACCACGAAATGGATATGGGGAGATGGAAAATGGAGGGGAGTTAGCTCGCCAAGATCATCGCGATCTTGTGCCTACGTATCTTACATTCGGACGAGAATGAAGAATCAGAGCAGTCATAGTTCGTGGTAACAACCACGAAAAGAAAAAGTTTGAATTTGTTTTGAAGTTGAGTTTGAGACGAAAGGGTGACTGACAAGCAACCCAAGAGCGTGCCTAAAGAGCTCGTCACTCAAGAATTCAAGGAATGCGAGATTCCAAGAACTCCATTCTTCCGGAAATTTGGTTGAATAGGTTAAAGATAAGGGGTTGAATGTTTTGAAACCGAAAGAATGAACTAGTAACCACTCAAGGGCGTGCCTCGAGAGTTACTCATTCGAATATTCAAAGAATGCTAGATTCTAAGAACATCCCTCTTTCGTAAGTTTAAAAACGTTTGTAGAAAGATTGAATCGAAAATGGAATACGAGGCGAAACGAGGTTGGTTTGAAGAAAGGGTTCGACGACGAGTCGAGGAATTAATTAGAAGATAGAACCGACTTGACGACGTGTCAAGGGTTAGGATGGTGAGAAATGATATTAGTCCCTAAGGGTGCCTCTAATATCGAAACCACTAGGAATTGTGAAGTGTGTGCGAAATGTCGACGGTTGCGAATGCGGATGAGCACTCGACTTAGGAGAATGTTTGAAAATGTTTAAAAAAAATTGAAAGATTGAGTGAATAATAACTCAAGAGCGTGCCTCAAGAACTATTCACTCGAAGATCCAAGGAATGCTAGATTCCAAGAACCTCCTTCTTTCGGAGTTTTAATCGAAAAAATATTTTGAAAAAGTCGAAAGATTGAATGAATAATAACTCAAGAGCGTGCCTCGAGAATTATTCACTCGAAGATTCAAGGAATGCTAGATTCCAAGAACCTCCTTCTTTCGGAGTTTGAATTGAGAAAAATATTGAGAAAATGATTTGAATCGAATCGAGGAGTATGAAAAGAGTTTGTGGTATGATATGACAATAATAATATATCAAGATAATATAACAATAATATTCACAATAATATTTAACGAAAATTAAAGTTATTGGTTAGTTTAGTGAATCGAATCGGGACACGAAGGAATGGGATCTCGTCTTAATCGCAAAAATAATGCCGATTAATCGAAGGTAGCCTATCACGATCCCAAAGTACGGAAAATGACCCCAATGGTCATTCACCATAGATTTGAAATCGAGAAGGTTATCAACTTCGATACGCGACGCTTACGAATAAAAGACTTCATCGATCGAAATAAAATCGAAAGAAAATCGAAAGAGGAAAGTGGTCTCGGATCCTTTGTTTCATGCCAATAATTTGACGGTTAAACGTTGGTAATCTCATCATCGACCGAAAAGATAGAAAATGGAGTCAAAATGTTCAATGACAAATGCGAAATAATTCAACTTCTAAAATAACAAATATTATGACTATGTATAACTATGTTAGTAATAAAAATCTATGTATATTATAACTAATAACAAATATATTAGAAGTGGAAAATATTAGTAATAATAAAAAAGAACTATATATATATATATATTACATAAAAAAAAATCTATACATGAAAACTTACATTATATTTTCAAAAAATAAAATGTGTATATATTTTTACTATAAAGAAGTATATATGAAAACTGGTGGTACAGTAACATATCATGATGTCAATTTGAATTCAAAACGTGTTTCACTATAAACCACAAGTAATGTTCATCTTCTTTAATGCAAAAGTAATTAACATATATTAAAAAGTCAACATCCGATGTAATGTAGTAACCTTATTATTTACAAAAATTTACAGGCTGTTGCAACATCACGCAAAAGTTCAGCATAGCCACCGTGACCGACAAAATGTAGGCATATGTGTATATAAAAAAAATTAACTACACAATCATGAAAACAAAACCGACATCAAGTGAATTAAATTGTGCGTAAATGAAAATAAACAAAACCAAAAAAAAGTTAAACCATTGAGCATGAATAAACAACCTCATCAAAACGAATTGAAGCTACACACAAGCAAATAAAGATAGTAGAAATAAAAAGTAACACAAACAACCTCCAGAATCAAACAGAAATGGTGAAAATGGATTCAAGATTCCCTGAGAAAGTTTGGGGTAGAGTTAATAGATCAGGGGAGATGCTTGAAGTATCGACAACGCGGTTTGTTTTTCGAAATGATTATGGTGGTGTAATAATTTGTCATATCTAGAAGGTGAGCTGAAGGTTCGTCGGTGATATTCACGACTATTAATGGTGTATCGATTACGTTTTTTACTACGGAGGTTGTGAGAGTGAAAAGTTGGAGGCGGATGGAAGAACAACCTTCTTCGGCAGCTTGTGTGGAAGAAGGGGTGGAAGACCGACTATGAAAAAAGAAAAAGGAGAAGGGAGGTCTAGCGGCTAGGTCTTGTATGGAAGACAATGAATTGTGTTGCTATTATATACAACCGTGACATGTGGCAGCTGGAATGGTTAATTATAAATGTTGATGATTAAATGATAAATTAACAATTAATGAAAAAGTTGATTTAATTAAATACTAATGAAACAAATCTATTAATAAAAAAAAATCCTAATTAAATAAAATCATAATAAAACTATCAAATAAACTAATTAAAAAAACTACTTAATAATCTATAAAAAAATAAAAACTAAACTATTTTTTAAAAAAATCTATAAAACAATGAAAACCTAATTAAAATAAATAAGTGATAAAATAGAAATATGAACGAAAAGGCAATGTTTTGAGAAGAAAAATGGGAAAATGAAAATGGAAACAAAATTAACCAAAATGCTCTCAGGCCACGTGTCACGCTCCCATTGGGCAAAATAATCGAGATTTGAAGAAACGCTCAATCGGGGGCGGACACGTGTCTAAGCGGCACGAAACAAAAATGCGAAAATAAGTTACAAATGGATAGGACAACTTTAGGGTATGACAAGGTCCCGACAGGCTTCAATTGTGAAGTTGAAACCTCTTTGGCAGCCTTTTTATTCCGTTGATACCGCCTCCACTGAGTCCTTGTCATAGGATTCTTCCCTTTGTAATTGGGGGACACCACATATCCCCTAGGCTCAATCCTCTTTTCAGAGACCTTTGCCCCATTCTATAGATTCAACACCTTCCATTTCGGCCTCTTACTCCCCTTCTGACTCACGGGTGCCACCCGCTTATCCTTTGGAGCGTCTGATGGTGGCCAAAAGTCTTGGGCCGTGCTTGCTGGAACAACTTCCTATACTCTTCGCTTCAAAGAGGACCACCGTTCTGTTCGAACACAAACCTTGGGACCGGTGGCTTACCATCTTGCAGTGCCACTTTCTTACAAACTTCATACTTCTTAGCAGCCTTTTTATTAAAGACGACATTGCATCTCGGGCATAACACATCGTTCGACCCACTCACCCTGCATTTCTCTTGGAAATTTGTCAGGCTTTCGCCAGCTTGAGGGTAAACTGCCTTGAGTTCCTCTTCATACTTCTTGTCGGAACCACCAGTAGTCTCGACCATCATGCATTCAATAGTTTTGGTTGTTAATTGTTTGTTGAGACCTTTGATAGTCTCAACCATCATGCATTCATACAACTCAGAGTACAAGGCTTCTTCGACCTTCAGAGGGTCTGCGTCAACTTGCATCTTTGGCCTTTCGCCAAATTGAAGTCGGCCTTCCTTCAAAGCTTTCTGCACCAAACCCCTGAAAAGAACACATTAAGATGTCTTATGACCAAAGAAATTATGAAGTTTACAAAATCCTCTTTTCTTCTTTTGCTCTAAAGGGGGATCTTTTGCCCTAGGAGGGACAATAATCTGACTGTCTTTAACTAATAAATCAAATATTTCGTTGCACTTAGATACGTCAAAAGTATAAGTTTTTGCAACATATTTATCTGTTATTTCAGTTTCAACTAGATTTTTTCCATTTGATGGTTTTAATAATTTACATGTGTACGGAGGCCCTGACTTGAGTTCAACCATGTTAACCTCTCTTTCGTCGACGAGCTCCTCATTGTTAGAAGAGTATTCGTCAACGGCTATGTATGAAACTTTCTCTTTCTTACGCTATCTGTTAGCCTGGGTTTTTTCAGCTTTCAAATGTTCGACATGTCGGACCCTATCAGCTAGCTGCGCCATATCTCTGAGATATTGCGTGTCTAACTTTTTCTCGATTGAGTAACCTAGGCCTCCAGTCGCCATCTCGACTAGCTCATGTTCAGGGACTTGAGTGAAACATCATGTTTTCAAAAGTCTAAACCTATTAAGATATTGGTCCACCGATTCTGTGGCCTTCAACTTGACACTAGCTAACTCTTTCAGACTAATTTTCGATTGTCCCATGTAAAACTGTTCATGAAACAACCTTTCTAATTGTGCCTAGGTATGAACAAACTATGGGGGTAACGTGGTAAACCAAGTAAACACATTATTTGTGAGGGAACTTGGAAAATACTTCATTTTCAAGTTCTCATTGTTTTCTATGTCACCAGCTTCAGTTTGATATCTGGCAACATGTTCGATGGTGGACTCTTCGGTCTCTCCGGTGAATTTGGTGAACTTTGGAACCTTTCATCCCCTAGGCAAATCTGTTTTCAAAACAAAGTCTGGTAGTGGGGACACATATGTTGGTCGTCGAAGGCCTAGGTTCTCTCCATTGCGAACCATAATCCGGCCCACCATAGCTTCTAAGTTTGATTCGCCAGCCATGGCTTCGTGTGGAACTTGTCTAACCACATAGTCTGGACCTTGGTTCCTATGAACTAAAACAAGGGGGTTGCTGGTCAATTATTTCGTCAAAGACTTCGTCTTCTCTAACCTATCTGTGTCATCTGAGTCGCCAATTGTTGGTAACTCTAGGTCGAATCTTGTATTAATGGTCTTAATATGGTGCCCATTTACTCGGTCAACATGTGAACCATTTTGTGATTACTTTCATCCATCTTCTGTCTCATAACAGCGACAGAACTTGAGGTGAAAGTTGGAATTAATTGAGATGGAAGACTAAACCCTAGGGGCCTAGTAACTTGGTTTTCCAAAGGCCCTAATCCTTGATACAGTGAGAAAGCTGACGATGAACTTTCTCCAAAGAGTGGACCAATATGATGTAAGCTCGACATGAACTCTATTGGCATCCCAAAGGATCAAGGCGTGGGCATTGTGAAATTAGGCACATACTGGCTCCCAGTTCCCGCCATCATAGGCCTAGGTTCAGGTCGACGTGGTGCCACGACATACCCACTATGTGCAGTCGAAACTGCAGACACAGTGTCAGCGTCAACATCAGTTGTTTGCATCACAACCGTATTTCCCTCTGAAGATGGTTCTTTATTTGAACGTGGTATCACCATCTTACCACTAAGTAAATGCATACACCCAGACCAACGTGTCCCACCGGGAATACCAATATGTTTGCACGCGATTTTTACGTGAACAACCTCTAGCCTCATAGCGCATGTTTACTTGCGGGACCGGCCAAACAAGTCTTAGAACAATCTGGTCGAGTGAATGCGATGTTGGTAGAATGGTTTTTGTTTAGAGTAAGTTGGAAACAAACTTTAAGAAAAAGTGTATACGAATTAATAAACAAGCAAGTAAACAAGTAAAATGTAAGATATCTTAAAATTTGGTAATGTAAATTGCTTTAAAAATAAAGGTTAGAAATCATATACCTGATGATCTTATATTTTCTATTCTATCAAAATTATAAGTGGGATATTTTTATGTTCTATAGTATTATATAAGTATTTAAATAAATTTTACAATAAATAAAATAGAGCACTTATACGTATCATCAAATTAATATTTGAAGTAAAAAATAAATACTCTCTCTTCCAACTCAATTTTGGCAACATCATTTTGTGATGCTTCAAAGTATGCATCTATAAAAAGAAAAAGAAAATATATGAAATGAATATTCTTCCTCTAACCAATTATTTACACCAATTCAAGTTCTTTAATATTATTTTATGATGTTTACCTAAAATAAATCATAATTATGAATTAGAAAACACCAATAAAATTAATAAGACAACACCTAGGATCTGCTTGTTTTAATGATTGGAATTACATCTCTAAAAATGTGACAATGAAAATGAATATTCTCATATTTGTTTTAAGGTTTTAAAAGTTGTTCTGGCCTGAGTCCCGGTCTGGCCACGCAGGCCCAGCCCAATAGTATTCCACCAAGCCCAGCCCACCTTGGACCACAACGTCGGGCACAGGTCCCCGACGAGCAGGAGAGGTCTCCCTGCGAGAAGGTCCTACCACAACCACGTCGGGCAGGAGGATGTTCGTCGGTCAAACACTGCCCTGTCGGGCAGAACCTTCTCCTTCTGCGGGCAGAACATGCTCCCTTGTCGGGCAGAACAACGTGTCCTTCACACGTTCTCCACGTGCTCCCCTCCGCAGGGACACATCACTAACCAACTGCCCACCTCCGAAAGAGCAGGTCAAACTCACTTTCCGGAGATCACGGGACAGTTAAACTAGCGCGAAGACCATGTTCTGGTCTTCACTACACCACGTAAGCCCTAGCAGTCACCTGGATTGGGCCTGGCAATCCAACCCAACGCAAGTGACCGTTGGCCCAGCGCTGGGGTCTCCCTATAAATACCCTCTTCCACAAGAGGGTCAGGTAATTCACTTCTTACCCCATTTCTGTATTTGTTCTCACTCTGCCCAATTCCTTACTTTGGCATCGGAGTGTATTGAAGGTACACCTCCCTTCTCCTCCTCATCACCGGTGAACAGGTAACAGTCCAACAGCGTGTGGCCAGTCAGCGATCCTCTTCTGATCAGGTCAGATCAGTGGCGCCGTCTGTTGGAACAGAAACTTCCTCGTTACTCCGAGCAGAGAACCAAAGTTTCACCAACACTCCACGATCATGACTAGCCCACACTACAACCATACCATGCACGACTTCGTGCCCAACCCTGCCGCGAACGGCGGCAAGCCAACGGAGATGTCACACCCAGCGGAGACCGACGAGAGAGACAGCCAGACTGCATCTCCATCGTCCGCCGTACCAACACCGGCAGGACACGCAGCTCGCGATGGGACGTCCACGCCGCGGGGAGAACTACCCCTGAACCGGTCAGGAAACAAAGCCGACCAGCCGGCCAGTTCCCCACACCTCCGGAAACAATTGTCGTCGAGCTACCACCTCGGACAGGCCCAAAAGCATACTAAACATGCATTTCAAACATACATACATTTCGAGCATACAAGTACGTGTAGAAATAAAACGAGCATAAACAACATGCGAAAACGAGGCGCACACTTAGACAATTCTCAAAAATATATTACTAAAAAGCGGGCACCAGCCCAGTAGTCAGCATTACATAAACAATAAGGGCGCGCAAGCCCGACAAAGAAAACAACAAAATACAAAGTATGGCACGCAGACCCGGGGCTAATCTATGCTCCCTCCTCTTCCTCAGCTTCAGGCTCGACGACAGGGACGACATGGCCAGTCTCCTCAGCGCTCGGGTCGACCAACCGACCATCGACTATCTCGTGGAAGGGCCCGATTCCATCCTCGACGAAGGCGACCCCGGAGTTTACCACCCTAAGCTGCGCGACAACACCGTTGAAGCCCGCAGAGAAAGCATCTAGACAATCACCTTCCAACACCCGTATCCTAGCAAGCAGGTCAGCCCGGGTAACCAGCAGCTTGTCATCATCAGTCTCGTCGTCGGCAGGAAAAAGGTCGCCTTCGAGTTCCACCACACGAGCCTTCGATGCCCGCAGTTCCTCCTCAGCTTCTCCTCGGCACTGTTGCCCCTGTTGCGCTTAAGAGTCACCTCCTCACGAGACTTCTCCAGCTCTTCAGTCAGCTGAGTCACCTTCCCCCGACTCACCTCCAGATCCTCGACTGCCTTGTTCAGACAAGACTGCGTGAAAACGAGATCCCCTTGCAGCTTTGACAACTCGACGGCCGAGCAACTTACTTCGCTCAGGACCATCGCTGTAGTGAAAGTCCGCATCAGCGCGGCCAAGTCCTCGGTCAGAACCTGCCTCCGCGTAGCACGGTCGGCACTCAAAATCACCTTCGCCTCCCCGGCAGGAATACTGGGCGACCTAGCCCCATGGAAATAGCTAGGGTGCTGGTGACAAGGAGCAATGGCGTAACCCTCCTTGGAAGAATCCGCCGATAAGTCAACCACAACCGCATCCTCCTGAACTCTCGCCCTCTTCGGGGGCCCTTGCGAAGTAGGCGACTGGCTACCGGGCAGGGACGCCGACGACCCTCATCTGTCCTATTCCGCGGAAGACTGCCCGACCCGCATCTTCGGAGGAACAACAGCCTTCGAGGCGCGCAAATTTTGCACCCACTCCTCGACAGAAGACATGTTCCCTGCAAAACAAAGAAAGCCGGTTAACAAAAGACAGAAGAGTATCAAATCGTGAGAAGGCGAGGCGTCCACCACCTAGGTAGCGCAAGGCATCTTCCTCCGAGGAACACTCGAGCAGGGCCTTCGTATTCATCAGCCTCGGCGTCTCGCGAATGTTCCCATAGCTATCGAGGATATATCGGCCATCGGGGGTCACCAGCTTCGACGGCGGCAGATTGCACACGAACGAAACTATATTCAAATAACTGGCCATATCTTCATCGTCGAGCGACCCCGCACGCACGATATACGGATATGTTCCCCGAAAGTAGTGTTCCAGAGACCATTCCACGTGCACCTGTGGCAGCATGACAGCCTCGCGACGGCCATCCACGATCCTCTCCCCCTCTAAATATAAAGAGTGAACCCCTTCGTGCGTAATCGGGCTGACCACGAAGAAACGACCTTTGAAGTCCCGAACAGAATCCATATACATTCTGAAAAGCCTGTCCGGTTGCTTGAACGACACCCAACCATGTCGACCACTCACCGTCTGCCGTTGCAGATGGAAAATACAAAAGAACAATGGCAGCGTGACGCCAACCTGGAGATATTGGCATACAATCTCGAAGACCCGAATAAAAGCCAGGGCGTTGGAGTGTAGCTGCGACGATCCAACCTCAGCCAGTTGAAGAGGCCCAGGTGGAAATCTGAGAATGGCAACTTGAGCCTGGCCTCTTTTAAGTAGAACTCATACATCGGGAAGCGCATCCGCCCATGTTTCTAGCAGATTCGATGGTCTGGCCGGGGACGATAGACTTGCCAGTTCTGGGGATCCCCTTCTTCCCGGTCCTCCACGGTGGCGTAGGCCCCGGTCGGGTCAGAAGCGAAGCAGGAGGGCGTAGACAGAGGCTCCTCGGCCACCCAGTCCCCGACAGGAACGACACGCTCGTCGAAATGTGGGACATCCGCCTCATTATCCTCGACCATTGTGCCCAGGACAAACAAAGTCATTAACACCTGAAAAGCAGAAGGTAACAGTGAATTTGATGACAAAGATGAAATTCACCCTTCCACCGCAAGTCAAGTGAAAGGGCGACGAGGACACCCCAGCATCGTCCCCGGTGGATCTACCCGAAACCTACCACCTCCCCGGTCACCAGCATGACCCAACCTGCAAACTCTCCTCGGGGGCATCCGTCAGAATAAACGTCGCTCCCCGAGACGTTCATCAGAGTAAGGATCTCTCCCCGGGGCATTCATCGGAACAAGCATCCTTCCCCGGGACATTCATCGGAACTAGCGTCTCTCCTCGGGACGCTCATATTAAAAACCCAAGAAAACCCTCCTACGACGACGGAGATCTTCGCCTCTCCCCGGGGCATTCAAACTGCCCCGACCACAGTCATAAAACAAACAAGAAAACTGAAGAAAGAAGAAAGAAAACTTACTGTGATACAATCTGCGACGGAATACGCGGCGGCGGAGAAAACAGACGACAGCGGGACAGCAAAGCAGAAGACTTGAGAACAAGAGGGCGAAAAAGTGAAGAATGAGCGGGGGCTCACCTACTTATACCCAGCGCGGGACTCGAAGCGTCCCTAGGCACTCGAGTACCCTAGGGTAGCCGCCCTAGGAGCCACCTAGTGCGCGACACGTGGCAAAAGCAGACAGTCGTGCCCCCTCACAATCCTCCGCCCACACATGTCCTCGAACCCGGGCAATCGACGACGTGGAAAGAAGCACGTGCTCGCACCCCGCAGAACAACGTCATCAAGTCCTCGCTCCCTTCCTCGGAGCTACGACTTAGGGGGCTCCTGTTCTGGCCTGGGCCCCGGTCTGGCCACGCGGGCCCAGCCCAATAGTATTCCACCAAGCCTAGCCCACCTTGGACCACAACGTCGGGCACAGGTCCCCGACGAGCAGGATAGGTCTCCCCGCGAGAAGGTCCTACCCCAACCACGTCGGGCAGGAGGATGCCCGTAGGTCAAACATTGTCCTGTCGGGCAGAACCTTCTCCTTTTGCGGGCAGAACATGCTCCCTTGTCGGGCAGAACGACGTGTCCTTCACACGTTCTCCACGTGCTCCCCTCCGCGGGGACACATCACTAACCAACTGCCCACCTCCGAAAGAGCAGGTCAAACCCACTTTCCGGAGATCATGGGACAATTGAACTAGGGCGAAGACCACGTTCTGATCTTCACTACGCCACGTAAGCCCTAGCAGTCACCTGGATTGGGCCTGGCAATCCAGCCCAACGCAAGTGACGGTTGGCCCAGCGCTGGGGTCTCCCTATAAATACCCTCTTCCACAAGAGGGTCAGGTAATTCACTTCTTATCCCATTTCTGTATTTGCTCTCACTCTGCCCAATTCCTTACTTTGGCATTGGAGTGTCTTGCAGGTACACCCCCCTTCTCCTCCTCATCACTGGTGAATAGGTAGCAGTCCAACAGCGTGTGGTCAGTCAGCGATCCCCTTCTGATCAGGTCAGATCAAAAGTTATTTTCAAATACTTTTCATTTTTATAAATATTGTTTGCAAATAATTCTTATCATACTTATTCGCATGCATATCATACATAAAGAATAGGAATTCAATATTCTCATAGAAATAAACTCAATTTTCTATAACTTTTCACTATTACTTACATATTATTATTTTATATTTCATTTTATAATTTTTAAATTAAATAAATATGTAATCATTTTTAAAAAATTTAATTTTTATTCAAACCTATAAGTGTGAATATTATTTCTAGAAATAATAATTTAAAAAATATAATTTCAAAAAACATTTTTTGTAACTTGAATCAAACACGTCCCTAGAAAATAACCTAACAAAAAAAATTAAAAAATAACCCTTAAGTTAGAAAGAAAAATAAAATCCATAAATTTAAGGAGAAAGATAATTCTTAGAAACTGTCATTTAATATTATATTGGGATGCTTCAATTCAAAGTATACACCTATAAAAGAAAACATAATTAAATGGAATAAGAGAAAATAAAAATCATAAATTTTAAATTATAATTTTTTTAAAATATTTATAAAATAAAAATCATAAATTGATGAGAGAAATTCACCGATGACCTCTAATTTAAAATATATATAAGCTAGTTACTACAAAATAGGAATCTGAAGAAAGAAAAAAAAAGGAGAAAATAGATTTAAGAGTGATATACTTCTTTTAAACCATTGGAGAGATAAATAATAGTAAATACGTAAATATAAAAAATGGTAAGGCGTAGTTAATGTAATTATACAATATTAAATAAATAATAACAAGTTAGCGGGGTAAATAATAAATAAATAAATAAAATGATAAATGAATAAATTAAAAAATATATTTATAACTACAGAGTTGTTCTTAATTTTGGTGCCAAAATTTATTTAAGCTATTTAACAATTTTTATATATAATAAGTAAATAAATATAAGAAGTCGTAAGTGGTAATTAATGTGATATATAATATTAAAAAAGTTAATAAATAATAACAAGTTAGTGGGTGAATAATAAATAAAATTATATATATATATATATATATATATATATATATATATATATATATATATATATATATATATATATATATATATATATATATATATATATATATATATATATATATATATATATATATATATATATATATATATATATATATATATATATATATATATATATATATATATATATATATAATTTTATTTTATGTTATTTTAATTTTTTGGTGTCAAAAATTATTTAACTTATATATATATATATATATATATATATATATATATATATATATATATAATAAGTAAATAAATATAAGAAGTGGTAAGTGGTAGTTAATGTGATAATATTAAAAAAATAAATAAATAAGAAGAAGTTAGTGGGGTGAATAATAAATAAATAAATAAAATAATAAATTATTTAATTAAATATACAAAATTATAAAATTGACCTTAATTTTAGCGTAAAAAATTATTTTAGCGACTTAATCAATTTTAATTTTACTCACTTTTAATTATACCAAAAACAATTTTAAGCACGGCATAATCAAACACAATCAAATAACTCCATCAATATCTTAGAGTAGTCAAATTAAAGGGCTGGGGCTTAAATTTTAAACCCTAAAAATATAGTTGGCCCAAAATCTTAATGATAAATGAACTCTAAAATAAGTAGGCTCTTAAAAGTAAGGTCCTTAAAATTTAAGAAAGGCTTCAAGGCCCCCAACACTTTTAAAAAGTTAACTCTTTTGATAAAAAATCAATTATTTTCTTAAAATGACGTTTTGTTTTCAGAAAAAGATCAATTTCTTTTAAAATAATTATTTTTTTCAAAAAAAAAAGAAAATTTTTAATTAAAAAAGTAACTTTTTTAATTTTTGAAAATAAATCCGTTTTTTTAAATCAATTTCTTTTATTTTCGAAAAAATCGACTATTTTTAACTTTTGAAAAAAAATAACTTTTATATTTTCAGAAAAATCAACTATTTTATTTAAGTATTTTTTTCAAAAAAATTATATTTTTTTGGAATAACTTGATGTTTTATTTTCGAAAAAATTGATTATTTTAATTATTGAAAAAATCAATTTTTTTTAACTTTAGAAAATAAATGACTTTTTTTTCGAAGAAATCATTTTTTTAAAAAGGAAAACTCGATTTTATTTTCGGAAAAAATTGACTATTTTTATTTTTGAAAAAATCGACTATTACTATTTTCCATAAAAATTGATTTTTTTTTTATTTTCGAAAAAAATCAACTATTTTTAACTTTAAAAGAAAATCGACTATTCTGAATTTTTGAAAAAAATTGACTTTTTTTATTTTCCGAAAAAATGGATGTTTTCAATTTACAAAAAAAATGATTTTTTATTTATTTTTGAATAAAATTGACTTTTTTTTTTCATTTTGAAAAAAAATTGATTTTTATATTTAAAAAAGAAACTCGATCTTTTTTATTTTCAAAAAAACTGACTTTTAATTTTGCAAATAATCAGTTTTTTTCGAAAAAAATCGATTTTTTTTTATTTTCGAAAAAGATATTTTTTTTTTTGAAAAAGATTGCCTTTTTTTTAAAAAAAAGTTACGTTTTTGTTATTTTCAAAAAACACTCGACTTTTTTATCTTCAAAAAAGTTATTTTTTTTTTATTTTTGAAAAAAATCAGTTTTTTTTTAAACGTAAAAAGTTTGATTTTTTTTATTTTCCAAAAACACTCAACTTTTTTTTATGAATAAAGTTAGATTTTGTTAAAAATATTTTTATTTATTTTTTAGAAAAAATTAATTTTTTAAAATATTAATTTTTTGAAAAAGAATAATTAAAAAAACCAAAAATATTTTGTTTCAAATTGATTAGATTTTGAGCCCCTTACTTAGGGCCCCATAAAAAGCAAAAAAATATGAGGGGGCTTAAAAATAAGGGGTCATAAAAATATTTATGTAGTAGGGAGTCTAAAAAAAATGGGGCCAACGAGGGGCTTAAATACTAGAGCTTTGTTATATAGGGTTTTTTTGACCCCTCTAAGTATAATTGAGGTGTGTAAAAATTAATTAGAATTTTAGTTAATTTAATTTAATTAAAAATAATAAAAAATATCGAGTTAATGAGATTTGGGTGACAAATAAGAATAATAAAAAAAAGGAATGAGGTGAAATTAAGAATAATTTGGGGCACGGTTAAATAATTAAAATATTAATATTAGGTTAATATTAATATAGGGAGAGTGAACCTATTTTGATTAGTATGTATAATTGGAAATTAAGAGAAAGAACTTTTATGAAACAAATACAAAAATAAGGGTTGGTGAGGGAGAGAGAGAGGGAGAGGAAGCCATAGTTAGAGCTTGCACTTGCTGAAAATTGAGGTAAGGGGGAGATTGATTCTAATATGGGTGTATATTTTACATAGAGAATAGATATAAGTACTTAATATCTTCTTATTCTCTTTCCTTTCCTCCATTGATGGAGTTTTTGAGATTAGAGATGGTTGTGCAACCTATCCAATTAATTGTGTTGATTGTTAAAATTTGATGTTGTTGTTATGATGAATTTGTTTATGAAATTTTGTGTGCCTTTAATTGATTAATTATGAGTTAATGATTGTTGATGGTATGTCATGATATCCATGAAATTGATGATGGTAGTATATGATTTTGTTTATACCAATATGTGATATATTATGAATTTTCTGTTTTAATCATTGGATAATTGTCGTTGGTCAAATTTTGAGATCGAGGTTTTTACGAAATCGAAATCGGAGGTCCAGAAGGCCTCCAATGGTGAAAATGGATTTCAGGATTGTTTTTCGTGCCAGCAACCGGTTACGCACTAAGTGTAACCGGTTACGACAGTTTGGGGTGGAAAATTGCATAATTAAAAATGACTTAACTTAAGTTTCATGACTCCGTTTTAGGCGAGGTTCGGAGTGTTGGAAAGTTAACGCGTAGTGTTATCCTTTAGTAATGTCCTTAGAGTTTAATTGTGTGTGTATGGCTAATGATGATTTAGAAAGAGATCAATTGTTATGATTGTGTTCTAATGATTAATATGTTTGCGTATTCGATTTGAAATTGTAATGCATGTGTGTTGTAGTCTTATGATTGGCATTATTATGTTGTTGTTTGATTATTGGTGTTGGTTCAAAGATGTAATTTGTGATTACCTTATAACGGTGATAATGATGTTGATGTTATTGGTTTAGTGTTGTAACTAGTTTAAAGGATGTTATTAGTTTAGTGTTGTAACCAATTGATGTTGATTGTTATTGGTTTAGTGTTGAAACCAATTTCGAGTAACTGGTTTAGCGTTGTAACTAGTTGTGATTTGTGAAGTTGGGGGTAGTGGTGATACCTTCGTGCCTATGTGTGTTGTTGCATTGCATGCATCATGTATATTGAAGATATGTGAGTCGTGATCTACTGTTATGAACATGACGTGTCCGATCTAATGTTGTGATATGAACGTGTAATCATGTTTAGAGATGTACCTGATGAGTGGATAACCTCAGTAACATAACTATGAAATTCTAAAACTTGGTACCATATGCATTGGAGTTGAGTTGGGTTATGCATTACATGCATAAATTTCATTGCGTGATTGATTGTTGTGTGATTGAGTTTTCTGGTGTTGAGAAACATTGTGTGCTATTTATCCTTGTTGTACTTTGCATTCTTATCATATTTTAAATTGTATTCTCACCCCTTTTGCTTTTTGTACTGGCTTTACGCATATGATGCATATAATCAGGCAGGGGAGCGTTAGTGTGGTGCGTACCGGAGGATGGCTTGAGACAACTTTCTTCGTTTTCTTCAATTCTGTTTTTATTTTTAGATCCACGAATAAATACTCTAATAGTGTAACATCGGGCTTGTTATGTCTATCTTGCAAGTTGACTTTATTGTATCTTCAATTATTTCAAAGTTTATTCCTTGTTGGAGACACTTATGATGAAATGTTTAAATGCTTGATTATTCGCTGCGATAGTTTATTAGATATTTCAAAAAGGCATGTTTCTCTTTGGAAATGTATGTGTGACAGCTGAGTTGGTGAAGTTATTCATGAATTATCGATCGTTGTCTTTTATTTTAAGAGTCTAGGTTTACAGTGTTACACCAGGGTGGATGACGCATCCTCTTAACTTCCAAAAGCATGCCCATAGGCATTGGCATGACACTACTGTATGAGCCAGAGGCCATGACGCATAGTTTCAATTTAGAGTGGAAACACTAGTAACATTGACGCATCCTCTTTGTGACGAATATTTTTGTTTGAAATATAGTTACTTTAGTAAATAATTTGAAATGTTGGTTATTTTTTTTTATAGAAAACTTGGTTATTTAAAAAAATATGTGTCATTGATCTTATTGTATTAAGTTTGTAATGAATTTTTGAAAGATTTATTTTATTAAATTGTGACTGTAAGGTTGTGTATAACACACACGCGCGCACACACACACGCGCGCGCGCACACGCACACACACACACACACACATGTGTACACACACGCGCATACACACACAATTTAACTCCGTATTTAATAAATGGTTTGACTGTAGATTTAATTAATTGAACTAATTAAATCTTAAACCTAAATCTTTATCGGTTCAATTTAGTATTATCCTTAAATTAAATTGGTATATCTTATAATTGAAATTGTATCATGTTAGTAGAACTGTCAAAATGGGCTAGCATACATGGATCGACCCACCAAACCCGAAAAATCATAGGGTTTGAGTCTTAAAATTAGAGCCATATTTTTAGGGTTTTTTAGTCCAGCCCTAAAAAACACGCTACCCATTAGGACTAGCCCATATGGGTCATGGGTAACCCATTAGACCCATATCACTATAAATTTTAAAAAATTATAGTAATACTTATATTGTTTTACTCCAAAATAACACATTGATTTTTCTCATCTCACTAAATTTTATCTCTATTCTATTCAATCTTTCTCGTTTAAATATTATACATTAATAAAATCAACATTTTTTTCTCGTATTCTATTAGTTTCTCTTATGTTAAATATTCGAATATTATTTTATACAATTTGGACATGTATTGTATTTAAAAACATATTATAGTATTTATAAAAGATAATATAGTACTTAAAAATGTATTATGTTTAAAATAATATAATTTTTAATTTTATTTATAATAAATATTATAGAATTTTTATTTGAAGTTTTTTAATTAAAAGAAATTTCGTTTAGGGCCGGGTAACCCAAAGCCCATCTAGGATCGGACTGGGGTAGTAATTTTCGAACCCATATTAACAATGACTTTTTTTGATTCAATGCTAAAAAGCTCGAGCCCATCAAAACCGACCCGTTTAAAATCGAATAGACTATTTTGACAACTCTACATGTCAGATTGAATACTAGATACACATTTATGAAAATTTTACCCCATACCCCTACAATTATACCCATACCGCTACACTAAAATTTTTTAGACCAAAATACCCTCGTATAAATAGTTATAATTTTAGAAATTTTACTTTCCCATTTCATTTGCATTTGAAGACTTCCAGAACTACCATTTTTCATCTACAAATCGGAACGCTTGGCATAAGTCTTCCCGTACACAAAGTGTAAACCGGAACACATTTCAGAAGTCTTCCGGTTCAGAAAACATATATCGGAACTCTTAGAGTAAGTCATCCGGTGTTGTAAGCTTTCCGAAAGTCATTGATGAAGACTTCCGGTTTTTGTTTTTTTAGTTTGTTTACCAGAATACTTTAAGTATGTCTTCCGGTATTATGAGTTTTTTAAATTCACCGGAAGTCTTTTTACAAGTCTTCCGGTTCATTTTTTAATATATTTTTTTAATTTTAATTTTAATTTTAATTTTGGCAGTGGTGCGCACACGAGGCATAGACGGTAGGATCCCTTTTCGCGGACTAGGCGAATCATCGAGAATGGCTAAAGAAGAGCATATTGATGCATCTGCATTAGCAACCGAGCCTGTTGGATATCCAGGAGGATCGTACGATACCTCCCTTTTAGTTAAGTACGAACATCATATTGCTAGACATATATGGTTCAGTGAGGTAAGTAAACGAAAATTATTTAATATTGAATAAAATTCGAATTTTTAATGTTGAATTTTATAATATATTTACTTTTAATTGTTTTCAGGAGAGAGGTTCGAAGAAAGAGTTAAAGGTAGCAGGACATGGGTTGAAGTTGATTTAGAGGGTTCCACTACAGCTACCAAGAGAGGTGGAGGGTTGGATATCTAGGTCTGGTCTAGCTTCACTCCAGAGATCAAGTTTGACAAAGATAGACACGAACCTGGTTTCCGCATTTGCAGAGAGATGGCATCTAGAGACATCTTCATTTCACATGTCGTTTGGTGAGATGACGATTACTCTAGATGACATCTCTTGCCTGCTTCACTTGCCCATCAGGGGAGTCTTCTGGAGCCCTCAAGATATCAATGAAGGACTTGTTATTGAGTAGGATGTTGATTACTTATAAGTGTCACAGAGAGTGGCGCAACAACAAGTCCGTGACTGCAGGGGTTCTTATTATAAGTTGGAGTGGTTATATGATCGATTTGTAGAGCATATAGCTGCTTCTAGATGGGATTATGCGATTAGAGCTTATCTGTTGATGTTAGTGGGTTCCACTATTTTTGCGGGCAAAACGTTTACGCTTGTCGAGGCATGATACCTATCATTATTTATAGACTTGGAAGGGTTATCAAGATATAGTTGGGGAGCAGCTGCGTTGGTTACCCTCTATAGATATCTCGGAGATGCTTCCATGTTCAGTTGTAAGCAGCTCGGTGGTTATCCGACTCTCCTACAGGTATTTATTTTAATTTAGTATATTTTGTTTAAATTAATTTTATTTAGTATATTAATTTTATTTATCTAGTTTATTATGTTATAGTTAATTATTTTAAATTTAGTAATAGTATTAATTTTGTAACAGTGCTGGATTCATGAGTATTTTCCAACACTTGGAGAAAAAGGAGAGAATTGGATACCAGCTAATAATGTGGGTCTCCCTCGAGTGATGAGATGGTCCTATAGGCAAGGTGTCCTGAAGGTGGATGACTTGCGACCTATTCTGGAAGAGCTGGCACCATCAATTCTATATCCTATCAACTCACAAGCACAAGGTAATTCGTAGGTTGTTCTAAGAGTACAACGACATATTTCGTTGTTAGTTCCAACATAATCAACTCGTTTTAACTCTTCAGCAATGCGTCTCAATGCATCTCGAGACACTGAACCACGTAAATTATTGTAAAATGGACTTACGTGGGTGTGCTCAACTTCATAAAAACTCTTTTGAAAAGAAGCTCTAATTTTTCCCAGTTGTAACTTTAAGTTGTCATTCATAGCCTCCCAACATTTGACCATGTCACCAATACTGTTCCCCAACATTTGCTTTAACTTCCAATGAGCAGACTCAACCCTAAAATTAACACATATTAAAAATATTTTTAAAAAATACAAAAAAGATATACAATTTAGAAATACTAAAAATAAATACATACCGATTAGTCGTGATGTTACCAAAATGTAGCACTCGATTAATCCATGCTCCAACAAATCTTTGTCAATGTGGTGTCAACCATATGTCCTTCACATAATCAATAAATTCATTACAATCAACACACGCCTGCTCAAGTTGGTTCAACCTTTGATCATACTCAACCTCATCACTAGCCCATACAACATCCGTCCATAATTCGTCAATTTTCTTTTGCATGTCACTAGCCACATATTGTTTCCGTTTTGCACCAACATTCTTGTTAATATGAAATCAACATAGCAAATTGATCGACCTTGGAAACATAATTTCAATGGCTTTCATCAAACCAAGATCTCTATTTGTCAAAATCACTTCTGGACACAAATCTTTCTTCACAAACAATTGTTTAAGCTTATCTAGCATCCAACAAAAAGTCTCAATCTGCTCAGACTCAATATACGCAAATGCTATCAATTTCAAACAGAGGTTGCCTATATTTGTTTGTCTTGTAAGTGCTATCCATAACTAACACAATAAAAAAAATATTCAACAACTTAACTGAATCTGGATGAGCCCAAAATATATCTCTAATAACTTCAGAGTCATCTCTTTTTCTACTCCAATAAACATAACATGCATCCCCAATAAGCTTAAACAAATGTTGTATCTCACTTCTAGGACCTCTTATATTTTTTTCTATCATACTCTTCTGCTTTTATATTTGCGTGATCCGAGTGATATTATCTGGATCTTGCTCTTGCAATGAAAGCAATATATGTCTAGGTGGAACCTTTCTCTTTGTCAAATCAATAACATGTTGCTTCTGATCCGCTGTCAACCTACCAACAAATGCGTGACCTTCTAATCTATCAAGTAAACCATGGTTATGAACTCCACATTTTACATCAATCTTCCATCCAGATCCATCAATCGCTGGAATTGACCTAATTCTAAATGGACATCCACATTTTTTCGTCGCACTATGGGTTCCACTATCAATATCTTTGTGTTTTACACCTTTATCACATCCAAATATTAATTTGTTACTTCTTCCTCTCTTACCTGTTTCAATATCTGAACGAGTGATGATAACCGTTACTTTATTTCGGATTCCGCTCTCTTTAATCCATCTTATCACCTCTTCTCGTGTACCAAATCTTTGAGTTGTTGAAAAAATATCAGACGTATCTACACATATCTGATCTTTATCGCATATTTGTGAAGGAATTTATGTACCTGCATAAAAAAATAATAAAATAAATTACAAAAGCAAACGGGAAGACTCAGGAAAAGAGTTCCGGTAGACAAAGATAATAAACCCGAAGACTTGTAAAAAGTGTTCTGGTACACTTTTTCTCCATACCGGAACTCTTAAGACAAGTGTTCCGGTAAATAATACTACAAAACCGGAAGACATGACATATAGTCTTCCGAAAGATTTCTACGTAAAACTCAAACTGGAAGTCTTTGTTTAACTCTTTCGGTACATATTTTGTATAAATCGGAACTCTTAGCCAAAGTCTTCCGGTTTGGAAAAAACAACATACCGGAAGTCATTTTAAAAGTGTTCCGAACGACTTGATGGCTGAATTTTTCGGAACTCTAAAAATTTGACAAGACAGTAAAAAGTAAAAAAATAAAATAATAAAAAATAGACAGAGATAAAATTGATATTTTTTTTAAAATATAGGAATATAGGTATAATTGTAGGTGTATAGGATAAAATTTTTCACTTTTATAATACATGTTCAATTATAACATATAATAAGTTTAATTATTTTTAAGGTGATATCCAATTGAATATAATATCACCTTAGAAAATACTCCAATTATTAAACACTCCAATTTAAGGTGATATTAATTATTTTTAAATGTATCATTTAATGAAATTACATACACAATTTATAATCAATATTTTTCATTTTACAATTATGATAATATGATAATATGAAACATATAAATATTTGAGTTTTTTTTTTATAAACTGTATTCAATTATAAGATTGAATAAATTGAAGGTTTAATCTCACTATTTATTAATAGAAGATTCAATTAAATTATATATGGACTAATCAACCATAAAAATTGATGGCACCTGCCTAATTTAAACTTGGAATATTGAAATAAGTGCACCCTAAGATTCCAAACATTCACACTCCTTAAAATTAAATAGTTGATAAAAATAATATATTAAAATTATGTTTTAATTTTAATTATATATTTCATATGTGATGTAGATCAGTGATGATTTAGGGTCTATTTGGTTGAGGGTAGATGGTGAGGAAGAGAGGAGATATTTATAAAATATGTGTTTGGTTTATTTTTTATAAGGGAAGAGGAGATGAGCAAATTCCCTCCTAGACTCACTTTTTGCTCCCATCTAATTGGGGGATTTGGAGGGAAGGTGAGTTTCTTCCTTTTTATTTTGTTGAATTCTTCTATTTTGATTTTATGTTGTTTATACGTGTAACATATAACTATAATCGGTGATTGATCGATTGCCGTTAACTAAAAATTATGATTCCTCGGTTGTCGTTAACTAAAAGTTGTGATTGTTTTGATTATAGTTATACATTATCAGACAAATTTCTTATTCCATGAATATTGAATATGTCACGAATGCTTTGAGAGTAATTATAAAATAAATTTCATATTCAAATAAAATTTATTTGATAAGTTCTAAAGTAAATTTTACAAAACTTTAAATTCAATATGGTTGTTTTTTTCGTCTATGGATCACATTACGAATTGGACCTCTAATTTACCTTGGTTCAATCATGTATTATAAAGCTTGATTTGATCAAAATTAAACTTTTGATGCCGTAAGAAAAATAACATTCTCTAGTACTTCTGGAAATTTTGTGAAATTGCAATGAACAGTGAGTTAAAACATTGAGAACTCACTTTGAAGGAATTTTTATTTGGTGATATTTACTCAAAACTATTTTTATTTAGAATTGTTTTTACTAAATACGAATGATAATATTTGTAAGGATAAAAAGGTAATTTAGTTTTAAAATCCTCCCCTCATGAACCAAACATATATGTAGTTAAAAATCCATCCTCTCCCCTTCTTTGAATCAAACATATATTTAGTTAAAATACCTCCATTCTGTTGGAAATTCACCTCACACCCTATGAAGAATTCCCTTCAATCTTGATCTCAAGATTGATGAACAAACCCATAATATGATAATGATGGTAATAACAAGTAATGATCAAGAACAACAAAAGAGAAGAAGAATAACAAACAAGAAAGAGAAGAATGAGAGAAGAAGTATTTGGAGAGAATGTGTTACCCATAACTGTGGGATTTCTTATTGAACTTTCACTTGCTAACTGCAACTGTGAAATCTGTTCTGTTGTGATGTAGAATACAAAGCAAGGCACCCTATTTATAGTTTTAGGTTTACACTAGCCCAAAACATAAAAGGCCCAAAATATTCTAAATTAAATCTAATCATATGATATCAAATCTAATCATATGATATCTAATCATATCATATCAAATTAATCATATGATATCAAATCTAATCATATGATATCAAATCACAATGAATTATATTTAACACACCACCTAATTCATTGTGTCTAAACTGTCTACATTCATCATGTCCCTTAGTCTTCTGAAGGCTTCGACCTGCACTCCCTTCGTCATGATATCTGCAATCTGATTCTCAGTTCTGCAGTGTTCCAACTTCATCTTCCCTTCTGCTACCCGCTCTCGGAGATAATGGAACCTCATCTCGATGTGCTTGCTTCGACCATGAGCTATTGGATTCTTTGCCAAGTTGATAGCTGACATGCTGTCTATCTTCATGGTAATTGCTCCATGGTTCTTCCCTGTGATTTCTTCGCCTTGTTTCACAAATCCAGCTGGTTGTACAACATAAACTTCTTCTTCTAAGGGGCCATTAAGGAATGCACACTTCACGTCCATCTGACATGTGTGCCAGTTGTTCATATTTGCTAGACCAACAACCAACCTGATTGTTTCGATTCTAGCAACAGGTGCGAATACTTCATCGAAGTCGATTCCTTCCTTCTGAAGAAATCCTTTCGCCACAAGTCTCGCTTTGTGTCGAGTTACTTATCCTTTAGGATTTACCTTCACCTTGTAAACCCACCTCACATCAATTGCCTTCTTGCCTTGCGGCAATTCGACAAGTGACCAGGTATCATTGACTTTGATGGACTCTAACTCTTCAATCATTGCTTTCACCCACTTCGAATCTTTCAATGCTTCAGCTGCATTGACTGGTTTGACATCTGCGTAGAAAGCATAACGTACCAGCTCACCCTCTTCATCGACTACATCATCTAATGTGATTACACATTCTTGCAACCTTGCAGGCATGTGTCTTGTTCGTCGAGGTCTGCTTGAACCTGCTTCATCTGCAACTGGCTCCTGTCGAACTTCTATTTCGACTTCAGTGGCTGCAGTTGCTAAATACTTGTGCTCCATCACATTGAGTCCAATCTTGAAGGTCCTATTCTGAGACATTGGAGCCTTCAAGATTAGTCTACCACCTGCGTCGAGGACTCTCATCATCTTGTCTTCGACAACTACCTTGTAGTTCTTTTCGACAAGTTGCCCTATACTGAGCAAATTACTCTTCATGCCTGGTATGTACAACACATTGGAAATTTTTGACCTTTTGCTATCTTTCCTCATAATCAGAACATCACCAACACCTTCAGCTGCTAGAGTGTTGTCATTTGCAAACTTCACCGTATTCTTCGACGAGGGCTTCATGTTGAGAAACCAATCTTTCCTTCCAGTCATGTGTGATGAGCATCCTGAGTCCAAGTACCACTGATCTTGGAATCTTTCTTCATCGTTTGTTGTGACCATTAGCAACGTTTCTTATTCTTCATGTTTCGCCAGCTTTGCATCAGTCTCTTGATTTCTCTTCTTTTCTGGACAATCACTAACATAATGACCATACTTCTAGCAATTGAAACATTGAATGTGGCTTTTGTCTGTCTTTCGACCATCACCTCTTCCTTTACCTGCAGCACCACCTCTTTGGTTGCCTTGGTTCCAAGGTTTCTTTTGATTCGACTGGTTTCCTCCTTTGTTGCCATTCCAGCTACCTTTGCCTTTTCTCTCCTTTTCCGTCTGTGCCTGCAAAGCCATATCTTTCGACTTTCCTGCAGCTCTCTCAACCATCCTCTGTTCATGAGACTCAAGAGTCCCTTGAAGCTCTTCCTTCGTCAACACTGACAGATCTTTCGACTCTTCTATGGCAACTACCACGTGGTCGAATTTTGGAGCCAACGATCTCAAAATCTTTGAGACAACTGCTTTCGTCGTCAGTGTTTCTCCATATACTTTGATTTGATTCACCAACCTTGTAACTCTGGTGAAGAAATCTGTAATGCTTTCATTGTCTTCCATCTGAAGCAACTCATAGGTTCTCTTGTGAGTTTGTAACCTTACCTCTTTCACCTTCTCTGCGCCTCCAAACGACTTTTCAAGAATCTCCCATGCTTCTTTTACTGAATCAACATCACTAACCTTTTCAAAGTTATCAGGATCAACACACTGATGAATTATAAAGAGTGCTTTATAGTCCTTCTTCTTCAATTCTTTGTGCGCAGCCTTTTCCGCCTCCATTGCATTCTCCACAAGCGGTGTCACTCCGTCCTTCACAAGATCCCAAAGATCTTGATAACAGAAAATCACTTTAACCTGCTTGCACCAATTCTCATAATTGTCTTTCTTGAGAATTGGCAGGGTCGCCGGAAAGTTGTCGTTCGAATAGTTCATCGCCATCACTATCTTCCTTCCTTGAATCTATCAATCGGAGCTCTAGATACCATATGTTGGAAATTCACCTCACACCCTATGAAGAATTCCCTTCAATCTTGATCTCAAGATTGATGAACAAACCCATAATATGATAATGATGGTAATAACAAGTAATTATCAAGAACAACAAAAGAGAAGAAGAATAACAAACAAGAAAGAGAAGAATGAGAGAAGAAGTATTTGGAGAGAATGTGTTACCCACAACTATGGGATTTCTTATTGAACTTTCACTTGCTAATTGCAACTGTGAAATCTGTTCTGTTGTGATGTAGAATACAAAGCAAGACACCCTATTTATAGTTTTAGGTTTACACTAGCCCAAAACATAAAAGGCCCAAAATATTCTAAATCAAATCTAATCATATGATATCTAATCATATCATATCAAATTAATCATATGATATCAAATCACAATGAATTATATTTAACACCTTCCGCCCCCTCCCTTCCCCTCTCCTCTATTAAATTCCCTTCCCTCCCCCTCCCTCCGTTGAACCAAGCAAATCCTTAGAGTTTAATTGTGTGTCTATAATTAATGATGACCTTATAATGGTGATAGTGATGTTGATGTTATTGGTTTAGTGTTGTAACCAATTTAAATGATGTTATTGGTTTAGTGTTGTAACAAATTGATGTTGATGTTATTGATTTAGTGTTGCAACCAATTTCGAGTAACTGGTTTAGTGTTGTAACTAGTTGCGATTTGTGAAGTTGGGGGTGGTGGTGATACCTTCATGCATATGTGTGTTGTTGCATTGCATGCATCATGTATATTAGAGATATGTGAGTCGTGATCTAGTGTTGTGAACATGATGTGTCTGATCTAGTGTTGTGATATGAACGTGTAATCATGTTTAGAGATGTACATGATGAGTGGATGACCTCAGTAACATAACTACGAACTTCCAAAACTTAGTACCATATGCATTAGAGTTGAGTTGGGTTATGCACTGCATACTTAAATTTTATTGCGTGATTGATTGTTGTGTGATTGAGTTTTCTGGTGTTGATAATACTTGTGTGCTATTTATCCTTGTTGTACCTTGCACTGTTATCATATTTTGAATTGTATTCTCACCCATTTTTCCTTGTTGTGTTGGCTTTACGCCTATGATGCAGATAATCAGGCAGAGGAACATTAGTGTGGTCTGTACCGAGGATGGCTTAAGATGTCTATCTCTGTTTTCTTTAATTCTATTTTTATTTTAGTTCTGCGAATAAATACTTTGATAATGTAACATCGGGTTGAGGTTGTTATATCTATCTTGTAAGTTGACTTTATTGTATCTTCAATTATTTCAAAGTTTATTCCTTGTTGAGGACACTTATGATGAGATGTTTAAATGCTTGATTTTCCACTGCGATAATTTATTTGATATTTCAAAATGCATGTTTATTTTTGGAGATGTATGTGTGACACCCGAGTAAGTGAAGTTACACTACGCCATAAATCACTTTTAGCAGCGCATAGAAAGACAACGCTTTTTACAAAAGCGCTGCTAAAGGGCCATAAAAAAAAAGAAGAAAAAAAGCACCTACCAAAGACAGCACTTTTAAAAAAGCGTTGCTAAATGGTGGGTCTAAGAAAGCGCTTTTAAAAAGCGCTGCTAAAGGGGGCCCTAAGAAAGCGCTTTTTAAAAGCGCTGCTAAAGGGGGACCCTTAGAAACCGCTTTTTATATAAAGCGCTGCTATATGGAATTGATAAGACACCCTATGAAAGCGCTTTTAAAAGCGCTGCTAAAGTCCTTTAAAAGCGCTGCTAAAGGTATTCATATTATAATTTTAAAATACCCTCCAGAATTTTAATAGAATCAGAACAGTCACGCTAACTATTTCTTCTTTCTCTGGCGAACGAAAACACGAACCAACCACCCACTGTTCATTGTCCGACCATCACCTTCTTCCGTCCGATCATCCTTCCGACCATCACCGACCGTTCACCGTCCATTTTTTAGTTCATCCATCTGTCTGCATTGCCGGTCCACCATTGTTACGGTACGTGAAGCTTGCTCTGCTTTTCTTGTTTTTTTTTTTATATCTTTTCACCATTGTTATTCTGATGATATAGATGGTTTTATATAGATGGTATTTGAACATAATAGATGGTTTTATATTGTTGCTGTTGTTGTTTTTATTGAAGGTTTTGTGTTATTTGAGTTATTGAAGGTTTAGTGTAAAATATGATATTGAAGGTTTTGTGTTATTTGTTGTTGCTGTTGTTGTTCTGATGGTTTTTGTTGTTGGTTTATGTAAAATATGATATTGAAGGTTTATGTAAAATATGATATTGAAGGTTTAATATGATATATGAGATATATATGATATTGTTGTTGTTGTTGGTGTAAAATATGAGATATTTGAGTTTTTTTTGTTGTTGTTGTTGTTGTGTTATTTGTTGTTGTTGTTGTTGTTCTGATTGTTTTTGTTGTTGTTATTGATATATATATATATATATATATATATATATATATATATATATATATATATATATATATATATATATATATATATATATATATATATATATATATATATATATATATATATATATATATATATATATATATATATATATATATATATATATATATATATATATATATATATATATATATATATATATATATATATATATATATATATATATATATATATATATATATATATATATATATATATATATATATATATATATATATATATATATATATATATATATATATATATATATATATAGTTTAATATATGATATTTGATATTTGATATTTGATATAGTTTAATATTTGATATATGATATTTGTTGTTTGTTGTTGTTGTAAAATATGATATTTGTTGTTTGTTGTTGTTGTAAAATATGAGATATAGTTTATATTTGATATAGATTGTGGTTGTTGTTGTTTAATATGATATTTGTTGTTGTTGTTGATGTAAAATATGAGATATATATATTTGATATATATTGTTGTTGTTGTTGTTTAATATGATATTTGTTGTTGTTGTTGATGTAAAATATGAGATATATATATTTGATATATATTGTTGTTGTTGTTGTTTAATATGATGTTTGTTGTTGTTGTTGATGTAAAATATGAGATATATATATTTGATATATATTGTTGTTGTTGTTGTTTAATATGATATTTGTTGTTGTTGTTGATATGAAATATGAGATATAGTGTATATTTGATATAGATTGTTGTTGTTGTTGTTTAATATGATATTTGTTGTTGTTGTTGATTATAAATATGAGATATAGTTTATATTTGATATAGATGGTTTGTTGTTGTTGTTTAATATGACATTTGTTGTTATTGTTGTTGTTATTCTGAATTACAGGTATATTATGGCCAGCAACGAGGAAACATCACATGATGGAAAAGAAACACCCAAAGACGTTGAAGGCGAAATTAAAAGAGGCATAACGATAATGAAAAGAATCATCCGTGCGAGAGATAGAGGTGTAAAGTACGATGTCCATTGGAATGAAAGAGATCCGTTGGTTGAGCCTAATGGTGCGCTGCTGACAAGTTATATTGGAGCAGTTGTACGTTCGCAAGTTCCGATTACTTGCGATAACTGGAGAATTCCTGCATTACAAGCGGCTAAGGATAAAATTTGGAGCGAGATTCAAGTATGAGATTTGATCATTTTTAATTATGTTGACAGTTACATCTTTAAATTAATTATACTAACATGTTATATGTATGTGTATTTGTTTGCAGAGATCTTTTAATATTGAGGATTCTAGGAGAAAATATTGTATTCAGTTGGCCGGAAAACGCTTGAGGGGATTTAGAGCGTTTTTAACCAACAAATTTCTTAAAGATTCTGATGGCAACTTTGTAGACTCGGAGCGTCCAACGAAGTACGCTGATTTGATTTCGGATGCAGAATGAGAGACATTTGTTGCGAAGCGAAGAACCAAAGAATTTGAAGTAAGTACAACTTATCATGAACAATGTATAGTATATATACCTATTCCACAAACAAACTGATATGACTTAAACTTGTTTTTTCAGGTTAAGAGTGGCGTAAATCGGGAACGGGCATCAAACCCTGCGTATCCATATAGAAAGGGGCGTTTGGGATATGCACGCTTAGAACAAAAATTAGTAAGTGCATATATATGCTTTAATATGATCTATTTACAAAAAATAGTAAGTATACATAATAGGATATAATGCTTTATTGTTCGTCTTAATGCGTAGTTGGAAGAGGAGAAAAGTGATGCGACATCTCTTCCGGACCATGTCGTATGGAAGGCTGCCCGGGTGGGAAGAGATGGAGCCGTCCAAGAAGAAGTTCAACAAGTGTTTGAACAATGTGTAAGTACAACATTAGTTTTTGAACAAAGTGTTTGAACAAAGTGTATAAAATATTTAAATATGCTTTTATCTATATTTCAGGAGTCCCTATCCTAGACTATAACTCCTGCTGAAGGCGATGATTGCAGGAGTTTATTGAGTCGGGTGTTGAATATTCCTGAGTACTCTGGGCGTGTGAGGGGCAAGGGATTTGGTGTCACTCCATCCAAACTGTATAAGCAACCAAGGAAAAAAAATCCAACCAATAAAGAAGTGATGGCTACTTTGGAGGAAATGAAAGCTCAAATTCGTGAATTACAGAAGGATAAGGAGAGATACATGTCCGAAAGGCGCGCTCCAGAGGCCGGTAAAGCTACTAGTGACAAAGATAGTATCGGTTGTCCGCAGAAGCTTCCAGAGGTAATTGTATATATTACATTGAAATTAATTTAGCATATTTTTCTTAATTGACACATTAACTGATCATTATTTGTTTAGGGCATTTCACCTTGTCGACTATATTTATCGTCGCCGACTTATCGCATGGTTGGCAAGGGAAAGGTGCATAACACCCTGGGAGACTTACTTCACCATAAACCCCTCCCTGCTGGATTTTTGAAAGTATCTGTTGATATTGCATTAGAGGGGGGGGGCGTTGTTGCCTATACCAGACGATGTATCAGACGCAACAGTGGTGGGAGACGCGATAGGAGCTTATGTAGCATGGCCGGCGAATCTCATTTTCATAGATGATGAGGTAGGTTGAACCTTGTAATATTCCAATGTTTTATTACCCATACATGAAAGTTATTCTGACATTTACACTTTCTTATTGACATGATGATCTTAGACTCCCACAAAATCCAAAACAAAAGATGATAAAATTATTGTGCGGGATACCGATTCAGCTGCATCAAAGTTACAGGTACTAGTACTACAGTTTAAGTGATTATTTTATTATAAATTATTTACTGAACTTATATATGACTTTTAGGTTCTTGATCAGCAGTCGCAACAAGTCAGCAAGGGAAACATGCCTGAAACTTCCAAGGTGCCCAAAAAAAAGGTCGAGACAAAAAGAGCATTTGTTCCTCAATTTAGGATGTGCCTTGAAACATATGTAGGGACAACAGACGTGCCTGAGGGCGGCATCCGTCTAATACATATGGATCAAGGTATTTTCGGTTTTGAATATCCCGAAACACTTGCTAAGGAGGATTTCGACCAGGTTTTCAAACATTTAGAATTGGG
Organism: Lathyrus sativus; assembly: GCA_963859935.3. Classification (NCBI taxonomy): domain Eukaryota; kingdom Viridiplantae; phylum Streptophyta; class Magnoliopsida; order Fabales; family Fabaceae; genus Lathyrus; species Lathyrus sativus. The sequence goes on along the minus strand of OZ012737.1, from coordinate 627,445,743 downwards.
CGTCGGGGTTATGCATTCCTACATCAGGTACTTCGATCCATTTTAATTAGATAATTGAACATTTTAAAATTCGCTCGTTTAACTGAATAATCTAATGTTGATTATATTTTTTTTAGGCTCTTGTATGACAAGTTGTTGGTCCCCGCTGATTTGACTTCAGTATTCGTATTCTTATCTGCTAGCAGTGTCAACTCACGGACAATAGACCAGATACCAGAAGCAGTCAAAGAGTACACAGTCCAGAGATTTATGGGTGCGAATACAGAGAAGTTGTTTATGTTGCCATATAATACTGACCATGGGTTAGTTTTTATTCTAAATTCATTTATTATAATTGTTCGATTTTTGCCATATTATATAACATTTCCGTCTAAACTGTTGTCTTATTTTATAGTGGTCACTGGTTGTTGGTCGCAATTAATCCGATTAAAGAAATAGTGTATTATATAGATTCATTGGATGGCGATACAAACAAATATGAAAATCTGAAGAACATGGTTGATACGTAAGTGATGATATATAGTGTTCTGAATAATTATATATGTTTATTTATTATGTGACATTGTTCTAAATATGTGTTTATATTATGTTAGAGTTATACAAATATACAGAGCACAGAGAGATGCGACAGTGCCAAAAAGCAGGGCTAGCAACATCAACTGGATCAGAGTGGAGGTATATTTTCCCATGTTTGACTGTTATAGTGGTTCTACTTATAAAACTATTTAAACTATATATCCTGATAAATGTTCGTTCGCTTTTTTCCTAATACAGTGTCCTCGTCAGCGTGGTGGGATTGACTGCGGATATTTTGTACTGCGCTTTATGAAGGAAATCATTCTTTCTGGTCAATTAGAGATTCCAATCATGGTATGGATCAATTCATGAGTTATATGATTCATTTTGATAATTAACTAATATTTCATCTGAGTAATTAGTATTAAATCGTGTTTGTTCTGTTATATTATGTAGTATTTTGATTAATTCAAATGCGCTACGTACTCGAAAGTAAAATTGGAAGAAATTAAGGAAGAATGGTGTCAATTTATGATTGAGTTAAGAATTCTATAATGTATATTGGTTTGTAATTATGTGTAAATTGTATATTGTATATTGTATATTGTATATTGTATAATGTACAATGTTTAAATTATGTGTAAATTATACTTGAGTTAATTATGTGTAAATTGCAAAGTGTTATTGTATAATGTACAATGTTTAGTTATATTGTGTTGAATTAAAGGCCAAGTGTTGAATTACAATGTTTAAAGGCCAAGTTATATTTAAGGCCTGAATTATAAGCAGGAAATTTAATTGTTATAAGCAGGTTTGTCTAAAAATATATAAAAAATGTGATTTTTCAAAAAAAATTTTTTTAAAAACGTGAAGTATAGACAACGCTTTTACAAGAAAGCGCTGCTAAAGGGGGGAAAATAGGCATAAAAAAGCGCTGCTATAGGTTAGGAAAGGAGGGGTCTAAGAAAGCGCTTTAAAAAAGCGCTGCTAAAGGGTGGTCTACAAAAGCGCTTTCATAAAGCGCTGCTAAAGGGGGGGAGGGGGAGGGAGAATAGGCAGCGCTTTGTAAAGCGCTGCTAAAGGGGTAAAAAAGCGCTGCTAAAAGTGATGCCTTTAGCAGCGCTTTTTCCACACAAAAAAGCGTTGCCTTTACCTTTAGCAGCGCCACTTTAGGCAGCGCTTTAAAGCGCTGCTAAAGGTAAAAAAAAGCGCTGCTAAAGGCCATTTTTGGCATAGTGTTATTCATGAGTTATCGATCACTATCCTTTATTTAAATAATCGGGGTTTAAGGTGTCACACCAAGAGGGATGACGTCTCTTAACTTTCAAAAGCATGTGTCATATGCATTGGCATAACACTAGTGCATGAGTTAGAAACCATGGTGCATAGGTTCAATTTAGAGTGCATGCGCCAGTAGCATTAGTTCATCCTCTTTATGATGATTTTTGTTTTGTTTGAAACATGGTTTTTATGGTAAATAATTTGAAATATTAGTTATTTGAATTTTTTTTTTAAATTTGATTTAAAATAAAAATCTGTCATTAATCTCATTGTATTAAGTTTATAATAAATTTTTAAAAGACTTTTTTTATTAAGTTGTGACCCTAAGATTGTGTATATGAAATTTAACTCCATATTATTAATTTATTTAATAAACAATTCGACTGTAATTTTAATCGATTGAACCGATTAACCTTAAATCAAAAACTTCACTGATTTGATTTGACCTCTGGTCCGATTTTAAAACATTTGTTTGTCCTAAAATCAATTTAATATTATCCTTAAATTTAAATTAAATTAACATGTATCATACTACTTACACAATTAAAATATATGTTCAATGATAAGATAGACAATTTAAGGATAATAAATTAGTAATTTTTAAGATGATATACAATTGTCTATAATATCACTTTAAAAGATACTTCAATTTAAGGTGATATTAATTATTTTTAAATGTATCATTTAATGAATATTACATAACTCTGTATTTAATTTTAGGATTGACTAAATTGAAGGTTTAATCTCTCTATTTATTAATAGAAAATTCAATTAAGTTATATATGGACTAATCAACCATTAAAATTGGTGGCACCTTCCTAATTTAAACTTGGAATGTTGAGATAAGTACACCCTAAGATTCCAAACATTCACACGGAAGACTAATCCTTAAAGTTAAATATATTTGATAAAAATAATATAATATAATTATGTTTTCATTTTATTTATATGTAGGAAATATGAACGTTGAATCAATTAAAGTCAAAGAAGGATATAAATATGAAGTGACTATCCATGGCATGACTTGGACTTGGACCATAGCCTAATAAATCAACTTAAAAATAAAAAAAAGTTAAGTGAGATCAATATGGTCAATAATCAGAAGCTTCGTTGTAAGTGCAACAATCGCTATAATTTATTAGTTATAGATTGAAACATGTAAAATCTTGCATACCCAAAATTCAAATTGTGCCAAAGTTAACTAACACCAAAAAGATGAATTCAACCATATAGATGAACTTCATGTAATATATATCCAGCTTGCATATTTACAAAATAGTGAAAACAATCATAATCACACCATTGCTAATAGACCACACCTGGATAACTTTGTTTTCGTTTGACATTTGTGTTCTTTTAAGAAAAAAAAAGAAAAAAAAACTATCTAAAAATAATTTTATTTCAGTTGAAAAAGAGGTTTTAATTGGATTTCATAAACAAGATAATAATGAGCGTTATAAAAACTTATCACTTTACTCTTTTAAGTAAAGTTTCACCAAGAAAAAAATGGAAATGACCATGGGTTCAATCACCACAGTAATCGATTATCTGTTTTTCACGTTTTTTTTTGTAATTTTTAAGCAGGTAACGATTACTTGCATGTGGTAATCGATTACCACTGTGAGAGAATGTCATTTTTGTGTTCTTTCAAGCTTGTTTACTATTCTTTCCTCATTTAACTTTCATGGCTTGATATGCTTGATATTTAGGGATATTTTGTGAGTTGTTTAACTTCTATTTGAAGCATGTATTTAAACTTTCAATGTGTGATTTGTCGATTCTCGATTATTTGCATTTTTTTGACCCTTGTATGATTATGATCATTCTTGCACTCCTTTGTTCACATAATAACATGATTAATATTGCATGTTAATTTATGTTTGTTGCTGCCATTGCATTTCTTCTTGATTGCATTAAGTTTGTTCTTCATTGAGCAAGCTTAATTTTGTATAATTAATAATCTGAACGTTTGCTTTGACGATCTTTCGACTCGCTTGAAAGATTGTTGACTTGTTCACTCTTTTTTTTATTAATTGATTGAAACCTTATTTCGATTAGTTGATCTCCCCTCTTTCTTCTCTTTTAGATCTTTTAGAGCCTTGTTCTCTCGTTCCCCTGCGGAGTCGAAGATTTGCAACACGTTGGAGCACTGTAAAAGTTTGTGTCGTTACTCTGTCGCTTTCTTTGTCGTACTACACTTTGGTGTTAGGGAAGGAATGAGAGTGGAGAATTCCTACACTCATTCTGATTATTTTGGGTAAGAGACGAATCACCCTGTGTCTGGAATTGTCATCTTTATCTCCTTACTGTAGCACCTTCTCCTTCCCATTCGAGTCGATCCTTGATCACATGTAGCCTAATCTATTGTCTCTAGATTTAACTTCCTCCTTTTGATTCAACACCCTTTTCCTTATGGCCAATCATTATTCTTGGATTCCCCAGGAGATTTATAATCAGTCCTTTCTTTGGCTAGTCTACCGTTCTTGGGTTGAAGACCAATTCTTTTCTTCCCCAACAAAGATAATCATTTCTATTAGAACAAGATTTGGTTCTGTAAGATATCTCTAAATTTTGATAATAACAAAGTGGTGTTTGTGTGAGAATAATTTTGGTACTCTAACGTTTTTTTTTAAGAATTAAAAAATAGGTTCTGACTCTGATAGAGATCATATTCAACGATTACTCTGATATAGTCAAATTTGCTTTTGCGCTACAAGAAGAAAGTCTTCTTCTGATCTACTCTCATTCAGAAAGATTCTAAAAATACAATATGTTGTTGCTGCAATTTTCTCTTGGTTTCTACTTCTGATCATGACTCTAATACTTTACTTCTGAAGGATTTCAAACTTCTGAAGTCATTATCTTCTAAAGACTAAATGTTGAAGACTCTGAAGACAAGGTTCTGTTGAACGAAGTTTTGAAGACTCTGAAGACTTGAGTTTCTGAAGAATAAGTGTTGAAGACTCTGAAGACAAAGTTCTGCTGAACTTCGTTCTAAAGACTCTGGAGACAAAGTTCTGCTGAACGTCATTCTAAAGACTCTGAAGACAAAGTTCTGCTGAACATCGTTCTAAAGACTCTAAAGACTTAAGTTACTAGTGACCAAAGGTTCTGAAGACTGAGTGCTTATAAGTCTGAAGACAAGGTTCTGGTGAACAAGTTTTAAAGACTCAGGAATCTGAAGACCTATTGATTAACTCTTCTACTCATGCTTCAATCATCTCTATTCAGAAGCCTCTGATGTAAAGAAGAGAAGCTCAAACGTCTAGGAGGAAAAATAGTACATAATACATTTTAATGTCTCATTCCACTACCCTGATTTGGTGGTACAAAGGGCAAATTTTGTGTACGATTTTCATCCCTAGGTAACGACATTATTTTAAGTCGCCAACTACCTAAAGGATATTTCTGATTTGTCCTCCAACGAATCTTTTTCGGGCTATATAAAGACTTGATTACTTAAAGAAATTAAGAAGCTTTACAACGATTAATACAAAGGTTACACTTTGATTGAAAACAATCCATGAAGAACTGAAGCTATAGTATTGAAGCACCACAATACGAAGAAAAAACATTGTTCATACTGTATTAGTGTCTTTAAGACATTTGAGATATTAATAGTGTTTATATCTGCTTGTTTAGAAGCAATTTCATTGTAAACATCTTCGTTCAAATAGTTGTTTGTAACTCCTTAAGGGACCGGTTAGGTATGAATCCTTAAGAAGAGACAGTTGTCTGTATTGTTAGTCACCAGCGGTTGCTTGTGCAGATCGTAATTCCTTAAGGGAACAGTTGGGTCAGAATCCTTAAGAAGAGACGATTGTTTGGGTTTCTAGTCACCAGCGGTTGCTAGTGCATTGTAATATGTTGATTATAGTTGATTAAGTCCTTGTGTATAGGGCAAAATCACCTTGGCGGGTGGACTGGATTAGATTGATAGTTTTCAAGTGAACCAGGATATATCGTGTGTCTTTCTTTCTTGATTAGTCTATTTGTGATCTTTCTTTGAGTTTCACAAAAAGCTTTCATTTTTGAAAACCCAATTCAAACCCCTCTTTCTTGTGTTTTCTCACACCTTCAATTAGCATTAGAGCTCTGATTGTGATAAAAAAAATTATCAACACTTCACCGTGTTCAGTATCGATCCAGTATTTGTATGAGATATCATGGCTATAGCTAATGTTAATCCTATTCAATATGAGAAAGATCATTATAGTGCCAAACCACCCGTCTTTGATGGTGAAAAGTTTGACTACTGGAAAGATAGAATTGAAAGTTTCTTTCTTGGTTATGACATAGATTTCTGGGATATCAAGAAGTGCGATGACCAACCAACAAAAGAAAGATTACAAGAATCATCACAAGACAAGAACTATACTACTGAATGTTATCTCTTATACTAAGTATGAGAAGATAACAAACATAGATGCTGCCAAGTCTATTTTTGATTCTCTAAGAATGACTCATGAAGGAAATCCTCAAGTTAAGGAGACAAATGTGTTTGCCTTAATCCACAAATGTGAGGCATTCAAAATGGATGATGATGAAACAATTGAGAATATGTTTTCAAATTTTCAAATGCTAGTCACAGGACTTAAAGTTCTGGAAAAATGATGCTCAACTGCTGATCATGTCAAAAAGATAATTAGAAGCCTTCCCAAGAAATGAAGACCTATGGTAACTGATCTTAAACTATCCAAGGATCTGAATAGTATAAGTCTTGAAGAACTTATTAGTTATTTAAGAAGTCATGAGACAGAGCTGGAGCAAGATGAACCTCAGAAGAAGAATAAATATATTGCTCTTAAGTTTAAACCTGAAAAGGCAAAGGCTTATCAAGTTGAGGAAGAATCATAAGATTCTGATGAAGACTCAGAAGATGAGCTATCACTTATCTCCAGAAGGGTCAACAAACTCTGGAAACATAGGCAAGGAAAGTTCAGAGGATTAAGTAGAAACAAAAGTCGTGTTGACTCGTCATCTGGATAGAAGAAGCAGAGCTCTAGAAAAGAAGTCATCTGTTATAAGTGTAATGAACCAGGTCATTACAAGAATGATTGTACAAAGCTTAAATACAAGAAGCCAAAGAAGAACTTCACCAAAGTCAAGAAGGGACTCATGGAAACTTGGGACGACTCTGATTTTGAAGAAGAAGAATCTGATGAAGAATAGGAAAATGTTGCACTAGTGGCAACAACAGTTAACATTGAGGTCTCTGAAGAACCAGAAGACAAAACACTATCAAAATTAGAATCAGACTCAGACACAAAGGTATTATCTAAACTCTCTCGTTGTAAATTAGAGTCTTGTCTTTTAGAAATGCTGGAAAAATATCAAGCTCTTCAAAGTAAATACAAGAATCTTAAAAAATCTCATGTAATTACTTCTAAAGCCAAAGATAAGCTTGAACAGAATATTCTTCTTTGAATGAAAATGTTTCTTCTTTAAGAAAATTGTAATTGTGCCTTAAAAAGCAAAGTTTCTAAACTAGAAGAAAAATTAGTCTCAAATGTCTCTGATACTTGTTATGTCAATAAGTATGATAAAACATTCCAGCACTTTCTGGCTAAAAGCATATATAGAAGTAAGATTGCTTCCATGATCTATGAAGTTAGCAGAAATGGTAAGAAATGTTTGGGTGTACATAATCATTTGAATATGATGAAAGTTAAGCTGAAAAACCAAAACCTCTCTATGATCATTTTGTGCCTTCTGGCACTGAGCTTGATTTTTTTGTGCTTGTGAAAGCACCTTCACAGACACATAAATCTATTTCTAAATCCAAATATCATGCACAAGTTCCACTTGATTATCCTGTTGCACATAAGCCCAAGGTTATTAAATACTCTGGGAAAACTAACAAAAGAGGACCCAGGAAGTGGGTACCTAAGGATAAGATTATCTATGTTGCAGATATCCTTAGTAGCTCAGTTGAAACACCAATCATGGTACCTGGACAATGGTTGCTCACGATTCATGATGGGAAGAAGGCATATGTTCCAAAGTATGGAGGCTTCATCGGTTTCAGAGGAAACCAGAAGGGTAAAATCATTGGCTCTGGAACTGTTGGTAATGGTAAACTTCCTTCTATTACTAATGTTCTTTTAGTCGATGGTTTGATGCATAACTTATTGTCTATTAGTCAACTTAGTGACAATGGTTATGATATCTTTTTTAATCAAAATTCCTGTAAGGCTATTAGTCAGAAGGATGGCTCAATCCTTTTTAATGGAAAGAGGAAAAACAACATTTACAAGATTAGACTTTCTGATCTTAAGGAACATAATGTTAAATACTTAATGTCTGCTAATAAGGAGAAATGGTTATGGCATAGATGTTTGGGCCATGTTAGCATGAGAAAGATTTCTCAGCTAAATAAGCTTGAATTAGTCAGGGGCTTACCAAATCTGAAGGTTTCTTCAAATGCTCTTTGTGAAGCATGTCAGAAATGAAGGTTCTCCAAAACTTATTTCAAAATGAAAAATGTTGTTTCTACTTCTAAACCGTTAGAACTTCTACACATTGATTTATTTAGACTAGTGAAAATGCCTCAATCAGTGGAAAAAAGTATGGATTAGTTATTATTGACGACTATAGTCGTTCGACATGGGTAAAATTATTAAAACACAAGGATGAGTCACATTCTGTGTTTTTTACCTTTTGCTCACAAGTGCAAAATGAAAAGGATTGCAAAATTATCAAAGTCAAAAGTGATCATGGTGGAGAATTTGAGAATAGATTCTTTAAGAATCTTTTTTATTCCCATGGAATTCCCTATGATTTCTCCTTTCCCAGAACTCCACAACATAATGAAGTAGTAGAAAGGAAGAATAGGACTTTGTAAGAAATGGCTTGTACCATGATCCAAGACACTGACATGGCTAAGCATTTCTGGGCAGAGGCAGTAAATACAACATGTTATATTCAGAACATAATTTCTATCAGACCTATTCTGCGTAAGACTCCATATGAACTGTAGAAGAACAGAAACCCCAACATTTCATATTTTTATCCTTTTGGTTGTATATATTTTATGTTGAACACTAAAGAGAATCTTGGCAAGTTTGACTCCAAAGCTCAAAAGTGTTTATTGTTAGGGTACTCTGAATGCTCTAAAGGCTACAAAATCTATAACATAGAAACACGAATTGTTGAGGAATCAATTCATGTCAGATTCGATGATAAGCTTGACCCTGAAAATTCAATGCTAGTTTAAAACTTTGCAGATCTTAAGATTACCTTATCAGAATCCAAGGAAGAAGATTCTAATGAAGAAGACAAAGATGCAGAAACTACAAAATTAAATACAATCTCACCAGAAACAACAAATAGTCCAACTCATCAGAAGAAAAATAAACTAAGAACTTCTCATTCTAAAGAATTGATTTTGGGTGAGATAGCTGATTCAGTCAGAACTTGTTCATCATTCAAGCCTTATAAGGAAACTCTTCTGGGTTTAGTGTCATTAATAGAGCCTACAACAATTGATGAAGCTCCCCGAGAGAATAATTAGATTCTAGCCATGCAAGAAGAACTAAATCAATTCACCAGAAACGATGTTTGGGATCTTGTTCAGAAACCTAAAGGTGTCCACATCATTGCAATAAAATGGGTATTCATAAACAAGCTTGATGAGAAAGGTGAGATCGTAAGAAACAAAGCATGAATGGTAGCACAAGGTTATAGTCAGCAAGAATGGATATACTATACTGAAACCTTTACACCAGTTGCCAGGTTAGAATCTATTTGCTTATTAGTTTCTTTTGTTGTTAATCATAACATCATTCTTTATCAGATGGATGTAAAAAGTTTATTTTAAATGGATATATTTCTGAAGAAGTGTATGTACACCAACCTCCTGGTTTTGAAAGTTCTGAAAACCCATATTTTGTTTTCAAACTTAAAAAATCATTATATGGTCAGAAACAGGCTCCTAAAGCTTGGTATGAAAGGCTAAGTAACTTTATTTTGGAAAATGACTTTACCAGAGGAAAAGTGGATACAACACTATTTCGCAAAATATTTAAAAATGACATTCTGGTTGTGCAAATTTATGTTGATGATGTTATATTTGATTCTGCTAATACTTCCTTGTGCAAGGAATTTTCTAAGTTAATGTAGACTGAATTTGAAATGAGTCTGATGAGAGAACTCAAATTCTTTTTGGGAATTCAGATTGGTCAACATTCAAAAGGAACGTACATTCATCAGAGCAAGTATGCAAGAGAACTTTTGAAAAAGTTCAATATGTCAGATAGTAAACCAACAAAGACACCTATGCATTCTACATGCATTCTGGAGAAAGAAGAAGTAAGTAAAAAGGTTTTTCAGAAGCTTTATCATGGTATGATAGACTCTCTTCTGTATCTAACTGCTTCTCGTCCAGATATTTTGTTCAGTGTTTGTCTCTGTGCTCACTTCCAATCATATCCAATGGAAAATCACTTAACAGCTGTTAAGAGGATCCTAAGGCATCTAAAAGGAATAACTAACCTTGGCTTGATGTATAAGAAAACATCAAAGTACAAGCTTTCTGGTTATTGTGATGCAGATAATGCTGGAGACATAATAGAAAGAAAAAGTACTTCTGGAAACTGTCAGTTTCTGGGTAACAACCTCGTCTCCTGGGCTAGTAAAAGATAATCAACTATTGCACTATCTACTGCAAAGGCAAAATACATCTCAGCATCACTGTGCAGCACTCAAATACTCTGGATGAAGAATCAACTAGAAGGTTTTCATATATATGAGAGTAACATTCCTATCTTCTGTGATAATACTTCTTCTATATGCTTATCCAAAAATCCTATCTTGCATTCTAGGGCTAAACATATTGAAATAAAACATCAAATTTTACGTGACTATGTTCAGAAGAGTTTTTTTCAATTAAAATTTATGGATACAGATCACCAGTGGGTTGATATTTTCACAAAAACCCTTGCTGAAGATAGATTCATATTCATTCTAGAAAATCTATTTATAAAATCTTGTCCAAAATGAGTTGATGAAATTTTTTAATGTGTCAAGTCACCAGAACTTCTGAGATAAGATTTTGAAGATTAAGCAGATTATTTCTCTTTTATTTAATGATCTTCTGATTGGTGATACTTCTACAAGTTAGAAGATGTCTTAGTCAGAAACCAGTCTAGTCAGATACCTCTTGGTATTCTTGACCTTGGGAACATCAAACATGTCATTTTTTTAATAGACGTCTATGATTTTCTTGTGACACTTGTCCAAAATCAAATCATATCTTACTGTTGAAGAGGCACCTTGAGCGTTGTAATTTTGTGAGACGAGGTTCAAGTAATTATTTCCTATCACTCTCACCTTTTCATGATCTAAAATATTTTATAAATACTCAGATTCTCACTATCACACACTACACTACTCTTTCACTTCCCACACTTTTTCTTAGAAACCCTAAAAACATTTGTGCTCCGAGAAAAACTCCATCATCGTCTTCAATGGATCTCCAATAACAAGGAAATAAATCCAGTATTCTAGAGACACCTGTTATCACTATTGACACGACGATCTTCACGTTCTCTGTGAAACCATAGTAGATTTCAAAAATGTAAAGAATAAAGGGTGTGACTTACCCAATCACTATATTTTCAAGGATGGAACGGGTACTTTCAAATATTGCAAGGACCCACCTTTCCTATCTTGGTGAAAGATTTCTAGATACATATAACTGCAACCATAAATGTCATTGTCTCCTCTGTGTTTGGAAAATGCATCATTATTGTTGCACCCCAAAATTTGCCTAACTTTTTTTTACCTAGCTTATGTTTCACTGCATTCATATAGCATTGCATGGCATTAGCATTTGCATACTATCATCCATGTACAGGGGATCAAGGGGGTGTGCTCATAAAGAAGAGGTTACCAAGGCCTAAGCCAAATCAAGAAGCTTCATTCAAGCAGGTAAAGGTTTATCATCCTCATCAAGTCATTAGAGAAGGTCAAAGCTTGTGGAAAAAATGGATGGTGGAAATGGTTGTATCTCCTATCTTGAGGATCAATTGAGAATCATCAGAGAGTTGCAAGTCAATGGATTTGGGTGGAAAGCATCACAGTAGCTCAGGAGATGACTTGAGGATCATTATGGAGTTTATTCAAGTCATTATGCAAAGTACAAGAGGCCACAGTCAAAGCTGAGTCAACTAGGGTTTCCATCTGGTCAACCCTAGGTCAACTATGAGTCTTGAGGAGATTAAGACTCAATTCCAAGCAACTATGATCATGGAATGTTGTGTTGAGACACTTAAGAGATCATTTCAAGATCAATTCATCAATATGCAAGAGTGTGAGAAGTAATTGAGCTAGAGTTTCTAAGCTTGACAGTGTAAAATCCCCTATTTTAGTGCCTAACTTCAAGACCACATAACTCAAGATACAAGTTTCATCTCATCTTGACATAAACATAAGACTTGTAGAGCAAGTTCTTAGCTTTAATTTGAGTATTAGAAGTCATTCATTGGATTTCTAGAACTCAAGTTATGAGGCAGACAAGTTACAGGTCATCAGATGAATGTGATTTTGGTACTTGAAAGTCAACCAACTTCCAGGACATTTTTGAGCTAGAAGGATGTCTCTCCTCACCTTGACCCAAACATGAATGTTGTTCCTCATCATCTTAGCTTTCCAAATAGTACTATAAGTCCTCATTTGGATTTGTAAAACTCAAGATATGGAGCTTGCAGGGCAAGGGTATTTTGGGAAACTAAGATTACAAGTCATTCTCATTATAGGTCAAGTTCACCACTTTGCATACCTCAAATGAAAATGTTTCCAACTTCAAAGTTACTCTAAATGGGGTCATTTGGTCAACAAAACCTCAAGGGATCATTGACATGGCTTGAATTGGAAAATGCTTAGAGAAAAATTCATGAAAGGAAGCTTGAAAAGGGCTAATTCAAATCAATTCATTTTGGAACCAATTCATGTCATATTTGTGCTTGTTTTGAGTCCAATTGATGTTTTAAGAACAATGGAAAAAATAGAAATCAAGTTTGAATTAATTTGCTATGCTAAATCCAAGATTTCTTCATCCTTAAGCAACATAATGCAAATCTACCATAGATTCATTTCTAAGGCCTCAATCTTACCCACACATGTTCCTTACATCACAAGCAAGGCAATTGGATCAATTTGCAAGCTGTTTGGCTCTGTTTTCACCATAACATAAAAGCTTCAAACATGAGAAAAGTGGATTTTGAATTGGGTCGCCATGGGCTTCTAATCACTCTGAGTCCATTCCATATAATCTCCTCAACATTCCCCAACTGCCAGAACTGATTTTGGAGCAAGCATAACATAAACTCAGTTAGAAAAAAGTGGTAAAAAAATGGAAAATCGGTTTTGAAGATTAAGCAACTTTCAAGAGGAATTGAGCATTTAGAGACTTCCATTGGTGATCCTTGAGTGATTCTGGATACTTTTCTGCAAGCTTCCATAGAGTTTGAAGGCCCATTGGAGGTGCTCCAATAGGTAATTTATTTTTCACTCATACTCTTTGTTCAAGCTTTATTCATGCGCCATTTTGGACCGTTGTAATCCCCACACATAGTAGGTAGATTCTGGTATGAATTGGAGAGTTATTGTGCAAGTTTTTACTTCTTGAATCTTCCATGGATGATCATGTTTTTGGAGATTTAACGGTTAAAACTGAAATTAAATCACATTTTTGGATTCTATGCGAAAAATCATGCAAGTTTGGTTCAAGAATCGTCGAGTTTGGTGAAGAAATGAGGGAATCTGCATTTTGGATGGATGAAGGAGATGACCGGCGCGTCATCGGTACAGCCGTGCGCGATGGAGCTGCAATTTCCGCTTATTTCCGGTGTTCAAATGAAGAAGACGATCGCGTGTCACTCTCCCACGTGTTGGATCGCTTGACTTTCGCACGGACGGCCGCGATTAAGACCCATCGTGGTCGTCGTTTGACTTGCAACATGTGATTACTTGTGTCACTTAAGTTCAGTTGGGCCTTTTGTTACTCACACCCCCATCCGCCTGGCCTATTGGAAATACACATGAATCTGTTGCTAAACACACCACTGGTTTTCCATTTTCTTTTCATTTCTTTTATTTTCACATTATTCCTATGGTTTCATATTAATTCCTTTTTAATTGTTAGAAAATTCATAAAATCATGGAAAAATATGTGTTGGCTAGTTTAACATGTGATGCAATTTTTCATATTTTTTATTTTGATTTTCCATTTCTTTTTCAATTAATTGAATATTTTCTCTTTTAATATGTTTTTAATAGTTGAAAAATGACATGCTATGCTTGCTGATTTTATTTCTCATGCAATATATCAAATAAATTTCCAATTTTTTGCATGCTGCTTCTAGACATAATGAATAATATTTTAGTATTTTTCTGAATTTTTTGGATTCCATTTGAATAGGTTTTAGAGCACATCTTTAGAGCCTTCCACATTTGCGTCTCCCATAGCATATATCATGGTTTAGCTTTCTGTTAGCATCCTTAGACTTAGAGTTTTGACCTGAAACTTTTACCATAGCCTCCTAACACATTTAGGATCCTTTAGGAAGTTTATCAAGATTTTAGGACTTGTTTTCCTATTTTTCTTACATTTTACATTCTGACTAAGTTTGTGTGTTTCTAATTGCACCTTCTCATAGTTTGGCCTCATAAATGAACTTTTAGAAAACCTTAAGCACCCAATTTTGGTTTGATCCCTTAGTACATAGGTTGACACCTTTATAGGTTCATTTTCAAGTCTTTATGATATCATTAGCTCCCTTAGTAGAGATGTCCTTTAGAGCTTTGCTTGTAGGGTCTCTTTAGAAGATTTTTGTGAATGGTTGCTCCTCCTTGTGTGGTTCATGTGCTTGGTTTTGCCTTGTCATTCCAATCTCCCCTAGTCCTATTCTTAGGATCCCTCTTGGGAGAGCCTAATCCTTCCTTTGGTTGGATTCTGTGCATTCCTCAAGAGGTTGAGCCCATGATGAACATTCAATGGCATAGTATATTCCTTTGGTTTATACTATCTTCTTTCTCCTAGTCCTGATGAGGATCCCTCTTGGGAGAGCCTAATCCTTCCTTTGGTCGGATTTTGTACATTCCTCAAGAGGTTGAGTCGTGGATGGACATTCAAGGGCATAGTATATTCCTTTGGTTTACATTATCCTCTTTATCCAAGTCCTATCTTTAGGATCCCTCTTAGGAGAGCCTAATTCTTCCTTTGGTTGGATTCTGTGCATTCCTCAAGAGGTTGAGCTGTGGATGGACATTCAATGGCATAGTATATTCCTTTGGTTTAAACTATCCTCCTTATCCAAGTCCTATCTTTAGGATCCCTCTTGGGAGAGCCTAATCCTTCCTTTGGTTGGATTTTGTGCATTCCTCAAGAGGTTGAGCCGTGGATGGACATTCAATGGCATAATATATTCCTATGGTTTACACTATCCTCCTTATCCAAGTACTATATTTAGGATCCCTCTTGGGAGAGCCTAATCCTTCCTTTGGTTGGATTCTGTGCATTCCTTAAGAGGTTGAGCCGTGGATGGACATTCAATGGCATAGTATATTCCTTTGGTTTACACTATCCTCCTTATCCAAGTCCTATCTTTAGGATCCCTCTTGGGAGAGCCTAATCCTTCCTTTGGTTGGATTCTATGCATTCCTCAAGAGGTTGAGCCGTGAATGGACATTCAGTGTTGATACACACTAACCAGATACCTTAGATTGCCATCTAGGTTCCTTATCTGTCCTACATTCTTAGGATCCCTCTTGTGAGAGCCTAATTCTTCCTTTGGTTGAATTCTGTGCATTCCTCAAGAGGTTGAACCTGGGATGGACTCTTGTGTTACCACACATCTAAGCCTGGTGTAGCCTGGGATAATTTCCTTGTTTCTCATCTGGTTTACCTCTCTCCCTCATGTTTGATTGATTTGCTTGCTGCATAAGGATAGAACTGCATGAGTAGATGCCTTTGTTTAGGTTCATACTTGCACTAAAGGTTGAGAGTTTATCTCCCTTTGCTTGATTGTTTCTCTGCTTTCTTACCTGTCATGTTTGCATTAAAGGTTGAGGTTTGCCTCCCTTTGCTTGTGTGCTTTCTCTGTGCATCTGTTTGCATCCCATGTTTGCATTAGAAGCTTGAGGCTTCCTCCTTCTGCTTGTATTGTTGCATTGCATATGCATCTGTTTTACGTTCTTCTTTCACTTGCTTTGTTAGCTTTGTTTTCTTTCCCCTTTGCATGTTCCCTTAGGATTCTCCACCTCCTTGTTTAAGGATAGTGATGATAGAACTTTAGGTTGAATCCATGCATGACAACATCTAGGATAGATTCCCCTTCAAACTTGACAATAGGATGAATCCATTGCATGACAACATTAGGGTTGGATAGTTTCCCCTGTAGAGTCCCTTTCTCTTCTCTCTCTCTCTCTCTCTCTCTCATCTCTCTCTCTCTCTCTCTCTCTCTCTCTTCTCTCTCTCTCTCTCTCTCTCTCTCTCTCTCTCTCTCTCTCTCTCTCTCTCTCTCTCTCTCTCTCTCTCTCTCTCTCTCTCTCTCTCTCTCTCTCTCTCTCTCTCTCTCTCTCTCTCTTCAAACAACAATAAAACACATAATAAAGGTTAATGAATACCGTACGTTACGAGTCTTAAGCTACTTAGGAAGTAGTGATCAGGGGGCCTCTCCTCAATTACCTAGAGTGTTTAGTACACTCCCTTAGGGCGATGTGCGACACATTCGTTCCTAAGTCATAGTCTCTAGTGCAGTATGAATTACAAACATTCATAAAAAACACTTTTTTCGTAAAAGACTCAAAAACCAACCTTCAAACCTCTTTTTGCCCCGTGGGCTCTTAATTCAAGGAAAAGCTTTTCTGATGAAAAGAGTTCTATTAAGCTTCCGTTCTACCACAAACAAGCATTGTCCCTAACTGCTGGGACTGCTATTTAACTTTACTCGGGTAAAACAGATGAATCAACCCGTGTTCCGTTTTATCCCGAACTACGTTTGCTCTGATCTCTCCTACCTGTTGAGAGTACGTAGGCACAAGACGCGATATCTTGGCGAGCAACCTTTCCCCATCACCCGTAGTTAGTCGAACTACGTTGACTCTGACTTTCCCATTGCACGAGGGAGTACGTAGGCCCAGAACTGCGAATTTCTGTCGAGTCCTGTCCTTTTTCTTTTTTTTTGAACCAGCCTTGATAGGTAGATAAACCCGTCAGATAAACACAACAAGCGTGGATCCCGTTGAGTACAATGGACGTGAGGGGTGCCTAATACCTTCCCCTTGCGTAACCGACTCCCGAACCCAGAGATTTGGTTGCGATGACCTTGTCTTTTCCTTTTCGGTAGGTTTTTCCTGATCGTTTCCTTTCCCTCCTTTGGGATAAATAACGATAGGTGGCGACTCTTCTGTCTTACACCTTTTTTCGCAATAGCGACAATTATCACAGAAAAGACTATCTATGATTTGATCTCTTATGAAGGACATGGGCTGAGAATCCATAATGTTTAAGCTGATAAACAAAGGGAAGCAAAAGTCAATGAATCCATCTTCAAAGTAGGAATTATTCTGGATTCTAAGAAAGATCCTTCATCTTCCTTCTTAAAAGACCATTTAAGAGTTTGGTTCAGGATAATATTGGGAAGTATTTATCACTGGCACCCTGCTCATTCTTCCAATTACATAAATGTGTCTCAAAAGTATGTTCTATACTTCCTTTTGAAAGGAAAGATGATACATCTCCCAGTCATTTTGTTCAGATTTCTAAGAGACTCAATAATGGCCTCAAGAACTGGATTTGCCAAAAAGGGGAATCATATACCTTACGACAGACTCATTTATGATATTTTCGTTGAGTCTAGTATTGTTGAAAGTTTATTAGTTGCTGGACAGACTGATGAATTGGTAAATAAATCTGGAAACATCTTCTGGGATAAGAATTTGTTGAATATGAAGCTTATTAAATAGATTTCATGCCGAGCTTCTTTACCAACAATTGATGACATTAATGCTATGAGGGTTCCAATTTCTAGATTTCCAATCTTCTCAAGAACTTACAAAACCAATGAACTTACACACTACCTTGCTGGATGTAAAGGTGAAGCATTGGATGTGTGGATTGACACGAATAATCTTCCAGATACTCTTCTAGAGATGTTAAAGATCAACGAAAAAGGCAAGAAAAAGAAACATGTTGATGATGAAGGACCATCAAACAAGAAGATCAAAGTGACGACTACATCCGCTTCTCCTGCTGGTGAGCTAGGTAAATCTTTCGATTCTTCTGTAACAAATTCTGTTATTACTAACAGAAATACATCTTCATCTCTTCCACCACCAATAAAACTACTTTAATCACCACCAACGTTTTCAACCAATGTCACCACCACACCCATCTTTACTTTTGAAACAAGCCCTCAAATTATTCCACCCTTTACACAACTTCCACCACAAATACTCCAAATTACTTCAACTGAACCAATCAACACTATTTCTGAACCAACCCTTGTCATATCTGTACAATCATCTTAAACTATCTCCACACCATTAACCTCTCCACAGATAATCCCAGAAACGATTCTAGAGCATCCTGAACCTTTTCCATAAAAACCAAATCTTGAAAATCATAATATCACCAACTTGGGTGATTCTGCTGAAGAAACCCACTCAATTCCTGAGAATCAATCTTCTGATCCTCTCCGTCATAACCTAGATGAAGTTATTTATGTCTTTAAAGATCGTGTTCTTATGATATTTAAGGCACTCTCTAATGAGTCAAGTTCTAGTGAAGACCCTTCCTCCTTGGGTGCTTCCTGGGATCAATTAAATCATTAGATGTCAGATGAATTTCAAAAAATTCAAAATCTCTTCGTTCAGTCAAAAAACTATCTTGTTCAACAAGATGAAGAGAGATTGAAAGCTAAAAAGGAAGCTAAAGCAAAGTTTGCTGCTGAAAGGAAACTAGCAGAGAGAATGGCTAAGGAAGCTCTTGACAAAGAAGCTCAAGATCAAGCTGAGAAGGAAGCTGCATTGAAAAATCAAGAAGAAATCATGAGAGCTGCTAAAAACTATACTTCTGATCCTGTTATACAAACTTTGGAAATAATTCAAAAGGATCAAGAGTTGTTTAGAACAAGGATGGACAAACAAGATGAACTCAATTTTAGCATTCATAATATCCTTGCTCAGATCCTTCAGAGGCTCCTTCCTCCTCCTCAACCTTAGACACTCCTTAGGCTACCCCTTAGTTTTCTTTGTGTTTATCTTATGTTGTTTGGATTTTGTTTTACCTTTTTGATTATGAAAAAAAGGGGGAGCATTTTAAATGGAAAATTATTTTGAAAAAAAAATATCTTGTCTCTGAATCATAGCTCAGACATTCTAACTCTTTAATTGCATTTAATTCTCTTTCTTAGAATGTTTTCAAGAACAAATTAATTATTGATAAGCAGACTCTGATTTAACCAATCACTATCTGATGCATTTGATAAGAATCAGACTTGAACCATCTCAGATTTATAAGTTCAATCAGGCTTTAATATATAATCAAACATTGTTATCGTGTATCTGATAAGAACTTTACAATCAGGCTCTGATATCCCAAATCTAATAAGATTTTTGAGATCTTAAATTCAGGGGGAGCTTTGATTAAGAGAAGTTATTTCTAAACTTATCTCTATCATTTCCTATTGATTATCATTGTACAAAATTGTGTCATTAAAATACATGGTTTTGTCATTATCAAAAGGCGGGAGATTGTTATAACAAGATTTGGTTCTACAAGATATCTCTAAGTTTTTATAATAACAAAGTGGTATTTGTGTGAGAATAATTTTGATACTCTAACATTTATTTTTCTGAAGAATTAACAAATAGGTTATGACTCTGATAGAGATCATATTCAACGATTACTCTGATATGACCAAATTTGCTTTTGCGCTACAAGAAGCAAGTCTGCTTCTGATCTACTCTCATTCATAAAGATTCTAAGAAGACAATATGTTGCTACTGCAATGTTCTCTTGGTTTCTACTTCTGATCATGACTCTGATACTTTACTTCTGAAGGATTTCAAACTTCTGAAGTCATTATCTTCTAAAGACTAAGTGTCGAAGACTCTGAAGACAAGGTTCTGTTGAACGAAGTTCTAAAGTCTCTGAAGACAAAGTTCTGCTGAACGTCGTTATGAAGACTCTAAAGAATTAAGTTACTAGTGACCAAAGGTTCTAAAGACTGAGTGCTTATAGTTTTGAAGACAAGGTTCTGGTGAACAAGTTCTGAAGACTCTGAAGACCTACTGATTAACTCTTTTACTCATACTTCAATCATCTCTATTCAGAAGCCTCTGATGTAAAGAAGAGAAGCTCAAATGTCTACAAGGGAAAATAGTACATAGTACATTTTAACGTCTCATTCCACTACTCTGATTTGGTGGTACAAAGGACAAGTTTTGTGTACGATTTTCATCCCTGCGTAACAATATTATTTCAAGTCGCCAGCTACCTAAAGGATATTCCTGATGTGCCCTCAAACGAATATTTTTTTGGCTATATAAGAACTTGATTACTTGAAGAAATTAAGAAGCTTTACAACGATTAATACAAAGGTTACACTTTGATTGAAAGCAATCTATGAAGAATTGAAGCTACAATATTGAAACACCACAATACAAAAAAATAATATTGTTCATACTGTATTAGTGTCTTTAAGACATTTGAGGTATTAATAGTGTTTATATTTTCTAGTTTAGAATCAATTTCATTGTAAACATCTTCGTTCAAACTGTTGTTTGTAACTCCTTAAGGGACCGGTTAGCTCTGAATCCTTAAGAAGAGACGATTGTCTGTATTGTTAGTCATCAATGGTTGCTTGTGCATATTGTAATTCCTTAAGGGACCAGTTGGGTCAGAATCTTTAAGATGAGACGGTTGTCTGTGTTGTTAGTCACTAGAGATTGCTAGTGCATTGTAATCTACTGATTATAGTCAATTAATTCCTTTTGTATAAGGCGAAATCACCTTGGCAGGTGGATTGGATTAGCTTGATAGTTTTCAAGTGAACCAAGATATATCGTGTGTCTTTCTTTCTTGATTAGTCTATTTATGATCTTTGTTTTAGTTTCACAAAAAGCTTTCATTTTTGAAAACCCAATTCAAACCCCTTTTTCCTGTGTTTTCTCACACCTTCATTTTCTTTGATTAAGCACGGTCTGGATGTCAATACCGAATCCCTAGCGGAGTTCGCAACTTTCTCTTGGTTATATCTCCCTTCTTGTTTGGTTAATCACTGCCTGCCAATTAAAACACTAATTTGTTCTTTTCTCAGTTAACCACAGTCCACCTGTTAACATACTGAGTTTTCTTTGTGTTAATCACCTTCTTCTGGTTAATCACTCGTTCTTTGGTTAATGATGGTCTGCCTGTTAAAACCAATCTCTCTTGAGTTAATCACCTTTTCTTGGTTAATCATTCATTCTTTTTGGTTAATCACAGTTCGTATGTTAAACGTCGAATCCCCTGCAGTTAGCAACATTTCTCTGGTTCAAATACTCGCACCTTTGAGTTAGTAACCTTCTTTTGGTTTGAATACCCTTTCTTCGGTCAAGTACTGCTTGTTCAGTCAGTGTACCGTCCTTTAGGTCACAACCTTCGCTTGGTTCCACACTCGTCCTTTGGGTTATAACTTTTGCTTGTTTCCACACTCTTCCTTTCGATTAACTACTATTTATTAGTTAACACACCGAGTTCTCCAGAGAGTTAAACACCTTGGTTCAATACTCTCATTCTGGTTCATTACAGTCCGTATGTTGACACTAACCTTTTGCTTTCCCCATAAAATCTTTCTCTTATCTTTCTTTGGTTAATCATTTCCTGTCAGTTAATGCACCGAGTCTCCTGTGGATCTTATCTTTACCTCGATTCTTATCTTTTTATCCTTTATTCTCCTAGTTTTGACGTTGTTCTTCTGTTTTATCCCCAGTGGAGTCAGTACTTCTCTTCTGCATTCCTCAACAGAGTTTTTCTTTATCTTTCTTTCTTGGTTTTGACAGATTCTTTTGCATCCTCAGTGGGGTCTTGCTTTCTTCCTTTCGCTCTTGGTTTTTACACCGTCTCCGTTTCATTTTATTTCTCTGTCCTAGTTCCCCCGAACTACGTAGGCTCTGATTTCCTCATTGCACTATAAGGTACGTAGGCACGAGATTGCGAAATTTTGGCGAGCTACCTTCTTCCATTCTTCTTTCTCTCTGGTCCGTCCAGATCTTCTTCTTTTCTTTCTTTGTAAGAACCATACTAGATGGCTCTAATCTAATAAAGTACTTTTATGCGGATGCGGTAAGCACTACATCTTATGTAAGTAATCAGTTTATCATAAGGCCAATATTGAAAAAGACTCCATATGAACTTTTCAAGGGAAGAAAGTGAAACACTGCTCATTTTCATGTTTTTGGATGTAAATGATTTGTCCTCAACAATGACAAAGACAATCTCGGTATGTTCGACGAGAAATCTGACGAAGCTAGTTTTCTTGGTTACTATTTCACAAGTCATGTAGAATTTATAATAAAAGAACTTTAAATATTGAATAATATATGCATATATCCTTTTATGAATCTAACAACTCTAAGGATGATAAAGTTGTTTCTGATGATGATGATGATGATATTTTAGAAGTACCTATGGAAGAGATTGCCAAATATGATAATGTTGAACAATCATAACACAAAGAGGAAATCAATCAACAAGAACAAAATCAAAGTGATCTTCCTCAAGAATGGAGAACCCATCATGATTACCCAATTGACAACATCATTGGTGACATTAGCAAATAAGTTTTAACAATGTTAAATCTCAAGGATGCTTTTATGAACATGGAATTTATTTCTCAAATAAAACCTTCAAATATTAATTAAGCCCTAGAATATGACCAATAGATACTTGTTATTCAAGAAGAATTACACAAATTTAAAAATAAATAAAAATAAAATTTAGGAACTTTTTCCTAGACCTAATGATAAACACATCATTGGCACAAATGGGTGTTTAAGAATAAACTTGATGAAAATGCTATAATTGTTTGAAACAAAGCAAAATTGATGGACAAGGATGCAATCAAGAAGAAGGAATCGACTTTCAAGAAACATTCACTTTGGTTGCAAGGTTATTAGTTATTCGATTGTTACTTACTCATTAAAATTTTAGTTATTCCAAATTCATGTCAATGGTGTCTTCTTGAATGGATACATCAATGAAGAAGGCTATGTCAAACAACCTCCAAATTCTAAGACTTTAAAAATCCTTCACATGTCTAAAACTTGAGAAAGACTCTCTATGGCTTAAAACAATCACCAAGGGCTTGGTATGATAGACTTAGAAACTTTCTTTGTGAAAAAGGATTTGAAAAAGGTAAGGTTGATACTACATTATTCATAAATAAAAACAAATATCATACCATATTATATCAAATATATGTTGACGACATCATATTTGGATCAACAATTAAATACATATGTAAAGAATTTTCAATGATGATGCAAGGAGAATTTGATATGTCCATCATGTGTAAGTTAAACTATTTTATTGGACTTCAAATTAAGAAATTAAATAATGGAATCTTCATCGACCAATCCAAGTATTTCAAGGAATTGTTGAAGAAGTTTAATATGGACTGTTGCAAAGAGATGGCTATTCCAATGGGTACAAGAACATATGTTGCTCAAAATGAATTTGTTGTTTCTGTTGACATAAGAAAGTATCAAGGTATGATTGACTCTTTACTTTATTTAACAGAAGTTTGTCCTAACATTATATTTAGTGTATGTATTTGTACTTGGTTTCAAGCAAATCCAAAGGAATCTCATCTCGCCTCTGTAAAATGAATAATGAAATATCTCAAAGGAACAACAAATCTTGGACAATGGTATCCTAAGTATATGTGATTTGATTGGTTTTTCTAACTCAAATTATGTAGGTTATAAAATTGATCTTAAAAGCACAAGTGGTAAATGTCACATCCTAGATAATGCACTAGTATCATGGTCAAGTAAGAAACAAGTGTTTCTTGCTCTTAGTATAGCAGAAGCAGAATACGTAGTAACATGTAGTTGTTATGCTCATATTCTTTGGCTAAAACAACAACTTTGCAATTACATAATTGATCTTGGATGCATTCCACTTAGATGCAACAACACAAGTGAAATTAACATAACAAAAAAAAATCCAGTCATACATCCACGAACCAAACACATGGACATACGACATTATTTTCTATGAGATCATGTTCTTGAAAGAGATGTCGAAGTTACTTTTGTGGATACACATATTGGTGGAAAATTTTAAAATTCCGTTTTCTAAAGAACCATTTTTCAAGATACGAAGGGAGCTAGGAATTTTGGATGAGCACGATGTTTAAGCAATAACCAATGTCAAAATAATGATCATTCAAATATATATCAAAGGTACATGATTCTTGTTCTTCTTATGATTAAATAGTTAATTCAAAATTCTATGTGTGAATTAACAATACTAATAATCCTTCATGAATGTTCTTTTATATTTAAGTATTCTTATGTTTGGATTAAGGCTTTGTATTATGTACATCCTTTTATATACTTCCTCGATGTTATCTTTTACTTATTTTTCTTTTCTTTTTGATAATATTAAAAGGGGGAGAAAGATTTATACATATTTGTGTTTTATTATTTCTATCTTTTATCTAAGTACACGGAGTTCATGGATTAAGGCAAAGTATTCCAAAAAAGTCACAAATATCAAGTATAGATTTGTCATCATAAAAAGGTGGAGATTGTAAAGTCAATCCTAATTTTCTATGATATTTTGATGAAGGAAAATAAGTGAAAAGAAGAAAAAGATTAAATGATATCTTAAGTAGAAATATCAAAGAAGAAAAAGGTTTATAAGCTTTAAATGCTCACAACTTTCATCACATATCTTCTAAAAGTTTGACAAAATATGGTATCATGATTCACTTTCAAATAGATTTTTACTAATTCAATTTTAGGATTTTTTTTAGGTAAATCGACTTCCTTATATTAGTAAATCGGTTTCCTTCCTCTCTGCCAAACAAATTTTTAAGGAATCTAATAAGGGAAATCACTTTCCTCCTTTGGTAAACTGATTGTTTAAGATTTCAATTCTTTTGTATGTTGCAAGCATCAAAATCAATTTATTAATAAATCCATTTACCTCTGTTTGTTTTGAAAAAATACTGAACCAATGCATCACCTTTTTATCTCTAATGAACATAGAACCTTTTCATAATCATTGCATTTGATCGTAAATATTTTTCAAACATTGCTTCTTAAAATTCAAGAGGTGCATGGTTAATTATAAATAGAATGTTTTCTAAAATTCAAAATCACCTTTTTCACGAACAATTTTATATGTTTTAAGTATTAATAAATATTTTGACAGGAAAAAAAAATCTTCATAACTTTAAAATCATATGTGAAAAAGTGTGGAGCATTTAAATATTTATATTCTATTAATTTATTCATTGAAGGAGAATGTTGAAATTATCAATATATCAAAAAAGGGGCAAAGTTATCAAATTATCAAAGTTTCTACAAAGTTTACATATTACAAAATTATCAGTTTATCTGTAATTTTTCACCAAGTGTGTAGTGATCCTTTATTTATAAAAAAAATTTATACTTCTTATTATAGGTTGTTGCAAATAGAAAAAATTATTTTTTATTTGTTGGAAAATTCCTTTGAATCGGGGTGATTCAAAGTTCGTCATTGTTGTTGGTGTTTTGAAAATCAAGAAAGTGATGTGTTTCTTTGTTGTTGTTAGAAGATTGTAGAAGAAGTCTTGGTGTGAGGGTTGTACAAAGATCTATCAATAGTTGAAATCTCTCAAAAGGGTGTGAGATGACTAAATATACCCTTGATTGAAAAGAGAAACTAGTATAACTCTCTGTGTCACTTTATTTTATTATGCTTTACTTTTTTGTTAATCATTCATTCATCATTCATAATTCTGAAAAATTTTAAAAAACCAAAAAATTATCATAAATCTCTAAAAACATCTTTAAACTTAACTCACCCTCTCTTAGGTTACATTTTATACTTACATGTTTGCATATAATCAAAATTCTTGTAGATTTGGGCAAGAATTACTTGATATGCTTAGGAAGCAAGCAACCAAGGAAATTATTTGTATTTCGCCTTCAAATGGAGCTCAAGTAAACTTAACGTGGTACATACTTATAATGTATGTGATTTCCTTGACACATAATCTATTATCTTAAGGGCATAATAGATTATGACATCTTATTTTTAAAACATGATGGTTTTTGAAACTTAGATTAGTGTGGAGACTTTGAATTAAGAGGGACTCTTAAGGTGTAATTCAAGTTTAGTGGTTAAGTTAGTTAAGTTGTATGTTATTCAAATAGCTAACTAATTTAACTAATTAAGTTGTTGGATTTTGTTAATGTTTGTAAGTTCAACTAGTGATTTATATATAATCAACATTAGTTCATTAGTTCATTAACACACAAGTGTGTGAAATGCAATATACACAAATTACTTTTACTTGTTCTCTTTCTCTTTTTGTGTGTATAATTCTAACAATTGTTAGGTTACACACCAACAACCGAATTCGAACTTGAAATTTCTTTAGGAGTTTATAGTCATTATTGTCAATTTTGTTGACATATCTTCTCAATTAATGTGATTTGGGCAATACACTACAATTGAAGATTCTTAAAAAAAAATAAAAATGTGAGAAGTTAAAATACTCTTTTTATTTTAACTGAGTATCATTTAAATTTTTTACATAGAAATTAAAAATACAATAAATTGTTAAAAGATATGGTAACTTTATTAATTTAATTTTCTTATCGCTGTGTTTCTTATTATCATAAATATAAAAGATAATATAATATTTTAAAATAATGTATCTACAGTAATTAGAATCTATAATTAAAAAAATTAACTTTAAATTAAATGTGAGAAGTAACATTTATTTTAAATTAGAAAGTAGGAAACAATCATAATCACGCCATAAACTAATGGATCAAATCATAATAACGTTGCTTCCCTTGCTTTGACATATGTGCATTTTAAGAACTTTCATAAACTTTACTTTGACTAATTCTTAGGTGGATTCTACTATATCATATGTTTCACGACGCCTAAAGCATCAACGACTTACGGTATATCTTAAAAATAGTTATATAAGGATATTAGATGCGAGAGTCAATATTCGAATTCATAATATTTTATTTGTTCATTTTAGAAGTATACGCGTTTTCAAACATTGAAGATTTCATAGTTCATCTTTTTTGTAGATATATAACGACATCAATGTTCTTTGAAGCACGTATACTTCTAAAATTGTGATGTACTAGTATCGGGTAAGCACTCGTACCGAGTGCACGTGGTACTTATACTCGAGTAAAACTTTTTTTAATATTTACCTAAAATAATTTTTTACAAATTATGTTAGTCCAATATTATAGTAAAACAAAATATCATGTCATTTCATTAAATGAATTATAACTTCGTAATAAAAAAAATTCTAAGTAAAAACAAATCAATAAACTAAAAAAAAAATGATATCATTTTATAATTTTATATTTTTAAATGAAAAAAAAATATATATTTTTTTATTATTGAGTTATGAAACAATCGAACACTTATTTAACAGATATGATTGACAATTTATATAATAATATAAATAAAAATATATAATTATATATTATATATTGTATCGGTGTGGGACGGGTTGAATACTAAAGTATATGTACTCGCACCGATATCTATTTATTTTAGTGGATAATTAGTCATGCACGCGCTCATATTCATTTTGCAGGTTTTTACCCTACCCATTATAATCCATCAAGTCTAACCATGACTCTAATGTCACTTGTTAGGAAGTTTGGAGAGTGCTGAAATTATCAATAGGTTAAACATTCAAGATCTAGAAGACCTTAACACCATATATCTTCATAAAACTATAAAACTATGGAATGTGTTTGCCTCACTTGTGGGAGAGATTGTTAAATTCAAATGTGTGTGATTAAATCACACAACGACTAGAAATATAAAAAATATTAAGTATATAAAAAAGGTGACTCATACTCTAATTGACTTAAGATTCTGAGTAAATTTGTGGTGTCAGTGTCGCTTGATTTTGAAAGTTAGCGTATTGACACTTCCGGTGTTTCTTGGTCTCCCAAGGAAATAATATTAGAGAGAAACGTGTAAAATCCTGAAATAAAAGTCAAAATTTGTGCCAAAAATAAAAGAGAGCAATCAAGCAAGCAAATAAACTTCGTGTAAAACACTCGCAATCACATCAATAATTACATGTGGACCACATCATATACTTTTGCTTCCCTCAATTTGACATTTGTGCCTCATATGAAGTTTTTTTCTCTATAAAAGAGATTAAAGTATTAACATAAAGGCCATATACTCAGACATGACAAATCATCAAAAGGGCATTGCCTTTGTCTTTTATACACTAGTTATATCTTTGCTTCCATTGAAAATCACAGCATCACTAAGAACAGAAGCAGAAGCTCTTGTCAAATGGAGCCTATCACCTCCTCTTCCTTCATGGTCACTCACCAACCATATCAATATTTGCAATTGGGATGCTTTGGTTTGTGACAACTCAAATACAACTGTCTCAAAGATAAACTTGTCTAACGCCAATATCAGCGGAAAACTCGCTGACTTGGATTTTTCTTCTCTCCCAAATCTAACCCTCCTAAACCTCAATGGAAATAGATTTGGTGGATCAATACCATCAACAATTGGCAACCTCTCCAAACTCAGTTTCTTGGACTTGGGAAACAACTTACTTGAAGGCACACTCCCTTCTGAGCTAGGCCAGCTAAGGGAGCTTCAATATGTTAGTTTTTTCTTCAACAATCTCAATGGCACTATTCCCTATCAGTTCACTAGTCTCCCCAAGGTAAGTTACCTTGACTTTGGATCAAACTATTTTGTATCTTCCCTTAACTGGTCTCAATATTTAAACATGCCTTCCTTAAATTACCTTGGTTTGGAATTAAATAAATTTACTGGTGAGATTCCAAGTTTCATATTTGAGTGCGCGAACTTAACATACCTTGACCTCTCTTGGAACAAATGGAATGGTACAATACCAGAATCCATGTATGTTAATTTGGGCAAACTCGAATATCTCAACCTCACAAACTGTGAGCTAGAAGGAAAACTGTCATCCAACTTGTCCATGCTCTCAAATCTCAAAGATCTTCGTCTAGGTAATAACATGTTTAATAGTCCTATTCCAGCAGAGATAGGATCGATATCTAGACTTCAAATTCTTGAGCTGAACAACATTTCAGCCCATGGGGAAATTCCTTCTTCCTTAGGTCAACTAAAGGAGCTAGTGCATCTTGATCTCCGTCTTAATTTTTTCAACTCTAAAGTCCCTTCTGAGATTGGCCTATGCACAAATCTAACTTTCTTGAGCTTAGCAGGAAATAATCTAACAGGTTCTTTGCCTTTGTCATTAGCAAATTTGACCAAACTTTCAGAACTAGGATTATCAGATAATTTCCTTTCTGGTCAAATTTCTGCTTCATTGATCTCTAACTGGACTGAGTTAACTTCCTTGCAAGTTCAAAACAATAGTTTAATAGGAAAGCTTCCTCCACAGATTGGCCTTTTGAAGAAACTTAATTACCTTTTTATGTACAGAAATCTTTTCTCTGGTCCTATTCCTGAAGAGATTGGAAACTTAAAGGAAATGTCACACTTAGACCTTTCAGTCAACAATTTCTCTGGTCCAATTCCAAGAACCATTTGGAACCTCACAAACTTAACAGTCATAAATCTTTTCTTCAACAACCTCGCCGGAAACATTCCAGCGGACATTGGAAACTTAACCTCACTGCAAGTTTTTGATGTCGACACTAACAACTTGGATGGAGAATTGCCACACACAATTGCTCATCTAACTTCCTTAACTTCTTTTTCTGTGTTCACGAATAACTTCTCAGGAAGCATCTCTAGAGATTTTGGAAAGAATAGTCCTTCTTTGACTACTGTCTACTTTTCAAACAATAGTTTCTCAGGAGAACTTCCTTCTGACATGTGTAGCGGTCTCAATCTAGAAACTTTGTCAGTAAATAACAACAGCTTTACAGGGCCGTTGCCGAACTCTTTGAAAAATTGTTCATCTCTTGTAAGAGTTAGGCTTGATGACAACAAATTCAATGGGAATATCACAGAAGCTTTTGGGATTCATCCAAATCTTACTTTCATCTCACTTAGCAGAAATCATCTCGTTGGTTATCTATCTCCAGATTGGGGTAAATGTATCAACTTAACTGAGATGGAAATGAGTGGAAACAAATTTTCTGGAAAAATTCCATCTGAGCTAAGTAAGTTGAGTAAATTACAAGTTCTTAGCCTGCACTCTAACGAATTCACCGGAAATATCCCCCCTGAAATTGGAGATCTAAGTCTGCTCTACAAGTTCAATTTGAGCAGGAACCACTTGTCCGGAGATATCCCAGAGAGTATTGGAAGATTAGCTTGGCTTACTAATGTTGATTTATCAGATAATAACTTTAGTGGAAGCATTCCTAAAGAGTTCGGTAACTGTAACCGGTTACTAAGCATGAATTTAAGCCATAACAATCTATCTGGTGTGATACCGTACGAACTCGGCAATCTGTTCTCACTCCAATCCATGTTAGATATCAGCAGCAACAATCTTTCAGGAGAAATTCCTCAAAATCTTCAAAAGTTATTATCATTGGAGATTCTCAATGTATCACACAACAATCTATCTGGGACAATCCCACAATCCTTTTCAAGTATGCTCAGCCTTCAATATGTGGACTTTTCTTACAACCACTTGTCAGGTTTGATACCAACTGGCACCGTTTTCCAGAATCAAAGTGCTGAAGCTTTTGTTGGGAATTCAGGTTTGTGTGGTGAGGTAAAGGGATTAGCATGCCCCAAAGTATTGTCCCAAGACAAATCTGGAGGGTCCAAAAAAAAGGTGCTTCTTGGTGTTACAATATCAATTGGTGGAGTATTCTTTATAGGGATGATTAGTGTTG
Organism: Lathyrus sativus; assembly: GCA_963859935.3. Taxonomy (NCBI): domain Eukaryota; kingdom Viridiplantae; phylum Streptophyta; class Magnoliopsida; order Fabales; family Fabaceae; genus Lathyrus; species Lathyrus sativus. Next base: position 627,414,873 of record OZ012737.1, on the reverse strand, counting down.
GAATCCTGCTATTACAAAGGAAAGCGAGAAAACATAGTGAAGAATCTAAAAGCATTGAAGATAATGATCAATCTAATTGCATGGTATGGGGAAGAGATGGAAAATTCACATTTTCTAATCTTGTGAAAGCAACCAATGACTTCAATGAAAAGTATTGCATTGGAAAAGGAGGATTTGGAAGTGTTTATAGAGCAGAACTACCTACAGGTCAAGTTGTTGCTGTGAAAAGACTCAATATATCAGATTCTGATGACATCCCAAAAGAGAACCGCATGAGTTTCATGAATGAGATAAAAACACTTACAGAAGTGAGGCACAGGAATATAATAAAGCTTTATGGCTTTTGTTCTAGGAGGGGAGAAATGTTCTTGGTTTATGAACATGTAGCGAAAGGAAGTTTGGGGAAAATGTTGTATGGAGAAGGAGGAAAATTTGAGCTAAATTGGGGTACAAGGGTGGAAATTGTGCAAGGATTAGCACATGCGATTGCTTACCTACATAGTGATTGTTCTCCACCAATCGTGCACAGAGATATCACACTGAATAATATACTGCTGGATTCAGATTTTGTGCCTCATCTTGCAGATTTTGGCACTGCAAAGCTGCTAAGCTCTAACGATTCAACCTGGACTTCAGTTGCAGGAACCTATGGCTACATGGCTCCAGGTACACAATCCATTCAATTAAGAAATTTTTTGAGAAGTCAAATTCTGATATACATATACATATATATCATCTCTACAATTTAAAAATTTTGGATACATACCTGACGAATTTGTTGACCGGCAAAATTTGAACTTGCATTTTGCAGAGCTAGCACAAACCATGAGGGTGACTGAAAAGTGTGACGTGTATAGTTTTGGCGTGGTGGTGTTAGAGATATTGATGGGAACACACCCAGGAGAATTCTTGAATATCCTATATTCAAACAAGTCTTTGGCATTAATGGAAGTGCTTGTGAAGGATGTTGTAGACCAGCAGCTTCCACCTCCTACAGACGAATTAGGCGAAACAATAATGTTTACAATGAGAGTAGCTTTGGCATGCACATGTGCTGCTCCTGAGTCTAGACCCATGATGCGTTCTGTTGCACAAGAACTATCAGTTACTGCACAGGCTCGTCTTTCTCAGCCATTTGGTACGATAACCATAAGCAAACTTATAGGATTACAAAAATAGATTTGTCAAGGACTGTCAAGAAGATTTTTAATATGAGATGTTTCCAAGAGGATTGAGGATATACAGAATAAAGAATCCATGTGATTTATAAATTTTAAAAACAATGTAAGTTATATCATTAGGGTATTGTATGCAGAAGCATGTTTTGAAATAACAACTTCTCCGAGAATATTTCAAAGAAGTATTCATTAGAGATAACTATTGTTACAGATTAATTATTAATTAAAGGAGAAGTCAGAACCTGAGCAGATATACTTACATATGAATATGATGTTCACACAAGCGCATCAAGATTAGAACCACCTTTCTTTAAAGAGTAAAACTTCATTCCATTAAAGAAAATTTTTCCATTCTTCATAAACCAGTTATCTTTTAATGTCTTATGTCTTAGAGTAGTCAATAGCGGCCAATAGAGGCGCTATCCCGCTATAGCGGAGCAAAGACCGACCGCTATGGGAAGAGCCTTAGCGGTGCTGAACATTATAGCGGCCGCAATGGAGTAAATAGCAGGTAGCGGGGACAGAGCGGTTCACGGCCCGGGGGGCTTTTTGTCCTGCTATTCTTTTCCTCTCCGAAAAACCAAAATTACACAAAATAGCTGTAGTAACAAACATGGTTGGTAATCATTAAATGACTCTTTTAGTGGTTATATCTAGATTTTCAAAATTTGAATATTCGAATTCTTTTATTAAAATTTCTTCAACGAGTTTTACCACCTTGAGTTGTCTTGAAACTTCTAGAAAGATAATTGTGAGTGTAACTATCTATTAATCTACTTTAAAGAGAGAAAGATGATATGCCAAATTTAAAGAAAATGCGCTACTTTGGACTAATACACCAAAGTGTAACTATCTATTAATCTACCTAGGGAAAAGAACAAACACATAGAACTCAAATATATTTTGTTCTATGTTTGCATTTCAAACCTAAATAACTTTTCCCTGTTCCAATTCTATTAGAAAGCACCAAAAGATGACATCACAAAATTACCATAAAATCAAGAAGAAAAGAAAACCTTTAGATCTTACTTATGAGTCATATAGCATTGACTTCAAATGTGAGTGAGAAGAAAAGACAGTGAGGTTAGGAGAATGTATGGAAGTCTCTGATGCGAAAGTTGTGCAAAAAGCCAGAAAGCAAAATGAATTAATAAACAGTAAATTAGGCACAAGATGCGTTAAGATTAAATCATAAAAATTACAATGTTTGTACAATGAGAAAAGATTAATCATAATCCTATTAACTAAAAAAAGCCACATACCAATTTAATGTGTTAAAAGAAATATTCTGATGATGCCAATTTCATGAAAATATACCATATTGAAAGATTACGATAAAGGTTAAAAAGGAAACTGTAAACTCTCATACCAACATTGTTTTTCAAAGACTATTATGAAGTTGAAGTTGGCATGACAAACATGTGAGCTCGGTAACACTAAGATGCCTGCAGAAGGCCGAAACAACTCTGAGGATAGGCAGTAGAAAACCGAAATGGCAGTGTGAAGACCAAAACAACATTGTGGATAGGCACACCAGACCGAAAATCTCCCTGCACTAGAACAAACCGGAAACAGCAGACTCAACTGGCTGCTGCATACCAAAAACTGCAGAGCACACCCACCTTGACCAAACTCTCCGAAACCAGACTGTGACAGAAAACGACGACTAAACAGCATATCTTAGTCCTATGAATCACATATGCAAACATGAACATTACACAAGATGCATGGATACAAAAACAATACAGTGGAACCACCCATCAAGGAAACCAAAATATGTAGCAGTAACTGTGTTCAGCCAGCCCTATTCCAAATCAATTTTAGCCAGCACACTCTAAATTCAATACAAGTTCCAAACATGCATGAATTCGTTATATCACAGTAAAGAAAAACATCAAAATTTAAAACTTCATATAAAAATCTAAATATTTAGAGGATTATCATCGACAAAATGCCGATTAAATACATAATTGTAACTTGGTATTTTAAAAAGTTAAATCATTTCTCAAAGAATCAAATATAAAAACAAAAAACATCTTATATTCAAGAATCAAAACTTCAGCTGAACTTCAGAGGAGCAATTATCTTTTTCTAATGATGACCTTAATGAAAGCATTGAGAGAATAACATCAGCATTCACTTCATCACAACCTCTCAAATCGATCTCCTTCAGTTGTCTGCATTTTTTAACCAAGTGCATCACTCCCTTTTCTGTGACATATTTACAACTTATCAAAAACAATTTCAAAAGCCCACAACAACTCTTTGAGATCTCATAGAGTGTTTTATCATCAACCCCCGTACCAGACAAGTTCAACAACTCTAGCTGGGGAACTACAAAGTTCATTTTAATTTGTCTCACTTTTCCACAATAGGTCAAGTGCAGATGTGTAAGCTTTGAACATCTACTAAGAACTTGACAAATACCATTTTTAGATATGTCAGGGCAATAACTCAAATCGAGAAGCTGCAAATTGGGGAAAATGGAATCAAACAATAGGAGGGTCTGGTCGTTGATAAGTGAATTGCTAAACAAATGTAGAAACTTTAATTGAGAATTAACATGAAAATCTTTCAAAGTATCTGAATTTTCTCCACTCTTTTTTCCAGTGTATTCCATTCTTATCTCACCAAGTGAATGACAATTAGCAAGTGCAAACAAAGCCGAATCTGTGAGCTTGGAACGTCCACTAAGGTTTATAGATAACAAATCACGAAGAAGTAAAGACAATTGGGAAACATGATGATTATTTAGAAAATCAACATCTTGAAGACCCAAATGTTGTATCCCCGGACACTTGGATAATAAAGCATAAATTCCAGGGTAACTATAGCTACCGGTACAGTTTTGAATAACAAAAGTCTTTAAAGGAAGAGCTTCTCTTGCAATAGAGTAAAGCAAATGATCAGATATATCCGAACACAAGAGCTTAAGAGAATTCAAACCCTTCAAACTCACGAAAGAATCATTGTAATATGTAGTAATGTAGTTAGCATGAGTGAGGTCAATCCTGGAAATAGATAAAGATTTTAATGATTGTCTGTCGCGGAGAGCCAAAGCAACGGTGGCATCAAGATCACGGTAGCCAAAGGAGAGGTCAAGGGAATTAACATTGGAGAATCTATGCAAGAAACGATGGAGATAACAAAGATGTAGATGATCAATTTTCAAAGAGAATATGAGACGGTTGGTGATGGAGAGAAATTGTTTAGAGACGAGAGATAGGGATTTGAAGTTGAGTTTCTTTATATCGTCGATGGGGTTGATGATGAATGTGAACACATGCTCCCAGCAGTCATCTTGCAAGTAAAAATCAGGTTGTGCAATTATAATTGAATTTGCAGAATGTTGTGAAGATTTGACACAAGTTCTCATACTCTTCATGCTCTTCATGGTGTTGAGGAACAAGTGTGATTTGTGAAAAGAAAATAGGGGTGGCAGTCACTAATTTCATAGGTAAAGATTTTAGGTTACAAAGAATATATTTATATACCCTTAAAAACGATAACCGCCGCTATCTATTTTTTAGTAGAGAATTTTTTTTTCACTTTATGATTTCTTATATCTTATTTATTATATGATTTTTTTATATGTTTTTAAAATTTTCATATATATTTTTGACAATAAAATTTAATTGAACGGTAAAATATTTTAGAGAAATATTTTCGAACGCATCAAAATTTAAGTGAACGTTGAAATATTTTGGAGATATATTTCTGGATCAATTTGGAGAATATTATCGCGTTAGACTCTTTTTCTCTCACACTCTTCATTTTCATTCACAAACCTTTTCATCTCTCTCATTCTTAAATATCTTCAACTCCACCAAATTTGATTTCATTCGTCCGAGACTTAAGTAATCATCAAACATCATCTAATACATTATTCAACATCTTCCAAATTATATAATTGAGGTAAGTTTTTCGAGTTTCTAATAAATATTCGAGTATTCTTATAAACGAGTTAGAATGCATTGTTAGGTGTAGACATGTTTATAAATCAGCTGACACATAGTTTAAAGTAAGTGTATATATTATTTGTTGGCTCAAATGGACGATTAGGGCTTCAGATTTCTCATTTTGAAGGGCAAAGGATGTCATAGTCGTGACCTCTGAGTTTCAGAAAATTTCGGAGATGTATTTTCGAAATTTTCTCAATCTGTTTTTTTTCTTTCTGTTTTATAATTTTCTTGTTTGTGTTATTCATTTGCATAAACTCAATGTATGGTTAATTATACCTTGCAGGCATAATGGCTGACAGAGCTGACCGATTGAGGCATGGACGGGTTACCCAGCACGCATTCGTTCGGCGGGAGCGGAGCCAGCAGGTTTCAGAGACAACATGTACCCCTGGTCAGGGAGAGGCTTTGACTATTGGGGCACAATCTACTCCTGAAGTTCAGTCCACTCTTGGGGCTCGACCTTCTCCTCAGGCCACTTCATCCATCTCAGCCCACTCCTGGGGATCGGGGATCGGTTTTCGCCTCAAGTCACTCCATCTACATCTCAGTCCATGCCACATTTTACTTCTTCTTCCCGTAGGCCACAAAATGCACCAGATGACGCATCACTTCCCCCATCCTCCCGCAGGCGTCGGGATGCACCTGTGCCACCTCTAGAGGCTGAGGTTGCTGATGATCTTGATGCACCGGTGCCACCTCTGAATTCTTGATCCCTGAATGCTTTTTATTTTCATTTCTGGCTTCGATCATTCAACACTTCCCGCGCATCGTTGGTTGGGTGAGTTGAGATGAGTATACCATGAGATGCCCTATGCTTGTGCTTTTATCTCGCTGAAAGGGAACCAGACGATCGAGCCCTTCAAAGTCTATCTTAACCGCTGAAAGAAAACCAGACGGTCGAGCCCTTCAAGAGGGATTAAAAATTTGTTTTTCAGAGGATAAATTGAATTTCGTTAACATTGCAGGGTATCATATACTTAACTAGGCATGGCAATGGAGTGGGGCGGATGAGGGTTTAAGGAGACTCAAAACCGCCCCCGCCACCAACCCGGTCGAGGCTAATAATTGGCCCCCCGCCCCCGCCTCCATCGAGGAACGGGTTTCCCCGCACCCATTCCACCCCCACCCCCATAAATTGTATTTTATTTTAATTATATATTTTTTAAAATGTATTTTTTTCAATAACAATAAAAATAAATAGGCATAATTGCAATTTTAGTCCACTTGTTTTCATTTTTTTTTAATTTTGGTCTCCATATTTTAAAATCCAGAATTTTGATCCCTTTATTTTTTATTTTTAGTTTTGGTCACCCTATTTTAAAATTCAAAATTTCGGTCCCCTTATTTTTATTTTTTTAAACTTTTGATCCCTATATTAAATTAGTTCAAAATTGAAAAAGGGACTAAAATCCAAAACTAAACTTAAAATAGGGGACCAAAAGTCAACAGAAATGAAAATAAAGGGACTAAAATTTTAGATTTTAAAATAGGGGGACCAAAAATAAAAAAAAAATAAAAATAGAGGGACCAAAATTCCTGATTTAAAATAGGGAAATCAAAACTAAAAAAACTAAAAATAAGGAGACCAAAATTGCAATTAAACCAAATAAATAATTGATTATTAACATGTCTATATTCAAATAAATAATTTATTATATGCCAAATAAATAAAAATAAATCCCGCACCCGCACCCATAAATAAAATAGGGTTTTCTCCGCCCCCGCCCTCAATTATATCGATTTTCCTCGTTAATTTCAGGGCAGGGCGAATTTATTTGCCATATATTTATTCAACCCTTATATTTTTTATTATTTAATTAATTAATACAATAACAGTTAAATGAATTATAAAATTATTGATTTCAAATAACAAAAGAGAAAAATGATGATGCATTAATTTTACACTGTCAACATGACAATCAAATTTCCTGCAAAGTTAGATTGAAATTGTTCTGGACTGCACTGGCACCTGCCTCACAGCTGAGCAAGGCCCAATCCAATATAGCTTAAGGTCAGGTTCAATACGACCATAGGGCACAATATAGCCGTTGGAGCACATAGCCGTTGGGGACGTGCCCCTCACGCGCTTGACAGTTCACGCGACCAACTGCCCTTCTGAAAGTCACGAAGACAGTTGGACCAAGTCAAAGATCACGCGCTCGATCTTCCACCTGGAAGTCCCTCATTGGCCAGCCAGATATTTCGGTTACATGGGAGACCTTGGCTCCGCGCTGGGGGGAATACTTATAAATACCATATCTCTTGAGACGGTCAGGTATTCTAATCATTCTTACACATACCTAAACAATCGTACTTGCTTTCTCTCTTTAGCCCAAACACTTACTTTGACATTAGGGTACCTTGAAGGTACAACCCCTCGTCTCCTACAACCACTGTTGTTGACCTATATTGAAGGCCAAGATGATTCATTCTGATCATTCCAGATTAGTGGTGCCGTCTGTGGGAACACCAGTTCCCCCTTCTTTTTAAACCAAGATTTCCCAATCTTCTCAAACAAAAGACCAAAGCTACCTCTCTGAACTTTCATCGTCATGGCCTCCTATAGTAATTACGTCCAGCAAGATTCCCTTGTCGTTGTTCTGGGTTGTGACGAAACCCTCATTCCCGGAGCTGCCACCGGAGAAATTGATCACAGGAACAGAAAGCCAGCATCTCCTGACAATGTGAAGCCTCGTGACCAAAGTTCCAACCATGTATACGAACCTATCACCATCCCACAAGATGTTGACCCTTGCACAGCGGCCTTCATCGACGCCCTCAATAAATCCAACTATTTTCTCTTCCAACAAGAAGAAAAAATCTACATGATGGAAAACACCATCGGAGAACGACCTCCCCCGCGGGGATCCCTCAGCCCATCTTGCCGGTCACATTCCCCTCTTCAGAAGCATCGCCGAGACAAATATGGAAGCATCTCCTCTGTCAAAGAACAGTCCAAACTGGAGAAGCATGTACATGAGACCATTCGAAAGCCCGATTGTACCCCTCCTCGAAAATCCAGGAACTCCCTCGTATCCAAAAAGACTAGGCCTTCCGGAAAGCCTCGCTAAGAGCACCGAAGCCGACGTGAACGTTGATCAGTGCATTTTGATGCACGTTCTTCCATGTTTGTACTCAAGCATTTCTTTGATTTGTTTTATTTATTTTTATGTTTTAAGGTGTTTTTATATTTTATTTTATTTTTGCATTTAATTGTTTTTCGTATTTATTTTTCAACTTTAGCAGCTTTCGCGAGAAAAATCATAACTAGAGTTCCGGGAATCTGTTTGAGGTGTTATAAAATTCTCCGGAAAGCTAAGAGAGAGAGCTACGAATTCCGTGTTGGAGTGGAAGTCAGATTCGGAGCGCAAAATTCCAAAATTTCGTTTGAAGTTACAGCATTAGAATTTTATTTTAGTGTTGGGTCATGTATTGGCCCTGGGTTATATTTTCGACCCAATTGGGTTTTGAACCGGATCCATTGTTTGCCTTTTTAAGGAGAGCTCGTGTTACTATTCGAATTATACACTATTCACGAAAAGTATTGTTGAAGCTTTGTACGAATTATGGAGAACTAATTCCTTCACGTTAATCTGCTGTAATCGGTTTCCGCCGACACTTTGAGGTTCTTTCAATTCATCCAATAAAATCTATTTCCTTTCAATTCTTCTCTATGATATCTTGTTTGCTTAATTCGAATTATCTTAGGGATGATTGATTTATTTCGATGATTGCATGCTCTTATACTTTAATCGCGTTTGCTTAATCCGCGTATGTTTCTCGTATTTGCTTAATTCACGGTTACTATATTTTATCCGTTTGCTTAATTCAGAAATTAGGAATATATTTCGTATAATATCAAAATCGGAGGTCCGGAAGGCCTCCAACGATGAAAAACGCAGAAAATTCTGCATGCTGTCCGTCACGACAATTCATGTTTTCGGTTGAAATCGTTTTGGTCATAACTTTTGATCCGTAAGTCTATTTTGATCCCCGTTCGAAGCGTTGGAAAACTAATGAATAAAGCTATAACATAGTACAAATAAGAGAATTAGTTTCCCAATATTTTTATATCTAATATATTTAGGAATCCAATTGTGTATATGTTCAATTAATGGATTGTTGTGCTGTTTGCTGCCGGTTGTGAAATTATTTGTGTATAATTTATCAAATACTTGTGTGTGTGCTTGTATAAGTATATTTGGGTGTGACAACATGAAATGTAGGATAGTTATTGCTTGTTGTAATGATAATAAAGTTGTGTTTGTATTGTAAAATGTGTTGTATACCATTTGAAAGTGAATTGTGTGAGGATGATTCATAAAAATGTGCAAGTATGTGTAATTGTATGGTAATTGATCGCGACTTTATGTGTTGGTCGGATATAACTGCAAGGATACAACGTATCCCGTAGTTTTAAAAAATTGTCGAACCCACGGGGATTAATAATCAACCTAAAGTGATCTATATTGCATTGTAAAGCTAAGGCTTAATGTCACGGAATAAAAAGGGACGGAAAAATAACCAATACTGACGGGTTTAAAACAAATAAAGAAACAAGACCGAAGAATGATTTCCGCGCTCTTAAGGGACTCTATAGATTTCAGGTTCTAACAAGGGTCTTAAGTATAGTTCTGTAGGAATTGTCGGGTTAAAAACTCAATCTCACACTCTCGCGCTATTTACCAAGCCACACCCAATAACCCCCAAGATTTTGCTCTCGCTCACTCAGTATTTAATAGACGAATTTTGAAAACTAACAAATCCTAACTGAAGCCTAAAGCTCTCGTTGTGTTTAAGTCCAATGCTCGGTGTCTACTATCCGACGATTACCTCAAAATCTCGCTCTATTGGACACACCTTAATGCATTTCTCACTCTCGTGACAAAACACTGTTAAGTGGTTTCTCGCTCTCATGACAAAACAACCTAAATTAGAAGTAGACACTAAAGCCAAATTATAAGACATGCATAATTAACACTGATGGTTTCTACAGAGTCTCGTTGAAACGACGGTCCTCAAACTACGGGCTCATACAAATTTAGTCTGACATATTAAATTCTAATACTAACATGTTCATGTTGCTGGTGTTAAATATAATTCATTGTGTAAACAGATTTGATTTGATATGATTAGATATCATATGATTAGATTAGATTTGATATCATATGATTAGATTTGATATCATATGATTAATTTGATATGATATGATTAGATATCATATGATTAGATTTGATTTCATATGATTAGATTTGATATCATATGATTAGATTTGATTTAGAATATTTTGGGCCTTTTATGTTTTGGGCTAGTGTAAACCTAAAACCATAAATAGGGTGCCTTGCTTTGTATTCTACATCACAACAGAACAGATTTCACAGTTGCAGTTAGCAAGTGAAAGTTCAATAAGAAATCCCACAGTTGTGGGTAACACATTCTCTCCAAATACTTCTTCTCTCATTCTTCTCTTTCTTGTTTGTTCTTCTTTTCTTTTGTTGTTCTTGATAATTACTTGTTATTACCATTACTATCATATTGTGGGTTTGTTCATCAATCTTGAGATCAAGATTGAAGGGAATTCTTCATAGGGTGTGAGGTGAATTTCCAACATCTGGTATCTAGAGCTCCGGTTAAGAGATTCAAGGAAGGAATATAGTGATGGCGATGAACTATCCGAACGGCAATTTTCCGGCGACCCTGCCAATTCTCAAGAAAGACAATTATGAGAATTGGTGCAAGCAGGTTAAAGTGATTTTCTGTTATCAAGATCTTTGGGATCTTGTGAAGGACGGAGTGACACCGCTTGTGGAGAATGCAACGGAGGCGGAAAAGGCTGCGCACAAAGAATTGAAGAAGAAGGATTATAAAGCACTCTTTATAATTCATCAGTGTGTTGATCCTGATAACTTTGAAAAGGTTAGTGATGTTGATTCAGTAAAAGAAGCATGGGAGATTCTTGAAAAGTCGTTTGGAGGTGCAGAGAATGTGAAAGAGGTGAGGTTACAAACTCACAAGAGAACCTATGAGTTGCTTCAGATGGAAGACAACGAAAGCATTACAGATTTCTTCACCAGAGTTACAAAGTTGGTGAATCAAATCAAAGTATGTGGAGAAGCGCTGACGACGAAAGCAGTTGTCTCAAAGATTTTGAGATCGTCGGCTCCAAAGTTCGACCACGTGGTAGTTGCCATAGAAGAGTCGAAAGATCTGTCAGTGTTGACGAAGGAAGAGCTTCAAGGGACTCTTGAGTCTCATGAACAGAGGATGGCTGAGAGAGCTGTAGGAAAGTCGAAAGATATGGCTTTGCAGGCACAGACGGAAAAGGAGAGAAAAGGTAAAGGTAGCTGGAATGGCAACAAAGGAGGAAACCAGTCGAATCAAAAGAAACCTTGGAACCAAGGCAACCAAAGAGGTGGTGCTGCAGGAAGAGGTGGTGGTCGAAAGACAGACAAAAGCCATATTCAATGTTTCAATTGCCAGAAGTATGGTCATTATGCTAGTGATTATCCATAAAGGAAGAGAAATCAAGAGACTGATGCAAAGCTGGCGAAACATGAAGAAGAAGAAACGTTGCTAATGGTTACAACAGAAGATGAAGAAAGATTCCAAGATCAGTGGTACTTGGACTCAGGATGCTCATCACACATGACTGGAAGGAAAGATTGGTTTGTCAACATGAAGCCCTCGTCGAAGAACACAGTGAAGTTTGCAAATGACAACACTCTAGCAGCTGAAGGTGTTGGTGATATTTTGATTATGAGGAAAGATGGCAAAAGGTTAACAATTTCCAATGTGTTGTACATACCAGGCATGAAGAGTAACTTGCTCAGTATAGGGCAGCTTGTCGAAAAGAACTACAAGGTAGTTGTCAAAGACAAGATGATGAGAGTTCTCGACGCAGGTGGTAGATTAATCTTGAAGGCTCCAATGTCTCAGAATAGGACCTTCAAGATTGGACTCAATGTGATGGAGCATAAGTGTCTAGCAACTGCAGCCAGCAGAGATGAGTGGTTATGGCATTTTCGACTAGGTCATCTCAACTTTAATGACATCAGAGAACTGAAGAAAAGAAATATGGTTTCAGGATTACCAAAAATCGACATTCCAAGTGAAGTCTGTGAGGAGTGTGTTCAGTCGAAACAACACAAGAATAGCTTCAACAAGGATGCAGGAAGGAAGTCGAAGGCAATACTTGAAGTCATATACTCTGATGTATGTGGTCCAATCCAGGTGGATTCGATTGGTGGCAATAGATACTTTGTCACGTTTATAGATGATTACAGTCTAAAGTTGCCTCATCAAGAAGAAAAGTGATGTGATTGAGGTATTTTCCAGATTCAAGTCCATGGTCGAAAGACAGAGTGGTCGAAAGCTGAAAATTCTGAGGACTGATGGTGGTGGAGAGTATGTGTCGAAAGAGTTCGATACACTATGTGTAAAAGAAGGGATTGTACATGAGGTGGTGCCACTCTACACTCCACAGCAAAATGGGATTGCAGAACGCAAGAATAGAACCATCATGAATATGGTGAGAAGTATGTTGAATGGAAAGCATCTACCCAAAGAATTATGGGGAGAAGCAGTTTCGACATCAACATATATATTGAACAGATGTCCAACGAAGAAGCTTGAAGGAATCACACCAGAAGAATGTTGGTCTGGTGTCAAGCCTAGTCTCAGTCACTTAAAGGTGTTTGGATCTATAGCACATAGACATGTGCCAGATCAGTTGAGAAGGAAGCTTGATGATAAGTCGAATCATATGATATTGATAAGATATCATTCGACAGGAGGTTACAAGCTGTTCGACCCAGTGAATAAGCAAGTAGTGATCAGCAGGGACGTGATCATAGATGAGCTTAAAGAATGGGATTGGACCGAGAATGCCAAGAAGGATTTAATGAGAATATCTTGTGAAGAACCAGCCACTGAAGTCGAAATAGAAGTTCAACAGGAACCAGTTGCAGATGAAGTAGGTTCAAGCAGACCTCTACGAAAAAGACACATGCCTGCAAGGTTGCAAGAATGTGTAATCACATCAGATGATGTAGTCGATGAAGAGGGTGAGCTGGTACGTTATGCTTTCTACGCAGATGTCGAACCAATCAATGCAGCTGAGGCATTGAAAGATTCGAAGTGGGTGAAAGCAATGATTGAAGAGTTAGAGTCCATCGAAGTCAATGATACCTGGTCACTTGTCGAATTTTCGCAAGGCAAGAAGGCAATTGATGTGAGGTGGGTTTACAAGGTGAAGGTAAATCCTAAAGGAGAAGTAACTCGACACAAAGCGAAACTTGTGGCGAAATGATTTCTTCAGAAGGAAGGAATCGACTTCGATGAAGTATTCACACCTGTTGCTAGAATCGAAACAATCAGGTTGGTTGTTGGTCTAGCAAATATGAACAACTGGCACACATGTCAGATGGACGTGAAGTGGGCCATGATGAATGTAGACAGTTTAGACACAATGAATTAGGTGGTGTGTTAAATATAATTCATTGTGTAAACATATTTGATTTGATATGATTAGATATCATATGATTAGATTTGATATCATATGATTAATTTGATATGATATGATTAGATATCATATGATTAGATATCATATGATTAGATTTGATTTCATATGATTAGATTTGATATCATATGATTATATTAGATTTAGAATATTTTGGGCCTTTTATGTTTTGGGCTAGTGTAAACCTAAAACTATAAATAGGGTGCCTTGCTTTGTATTCTACATCACAACAGAACAGATTTCACAGTTGCAGTTAGCAAGTGAAAGTTCAATAAGAAATCCCACAGTTGTGGGTAACACATTCTCTCCAAATACTTCCTCTCTCATTCTTCTCTTTCTTGTTTGTTCTTCTTTTCTTTTGTTGTTCTTGATAATTACTTGTTATTACCATTACTATTATATTGTGGGTTTGTTCATCAATCTTGAGATCAAGATTGAAGGGAATTCTTCATAGGGTGTGAGGTGAATTTCCAACAGCTGGAAATTAAAACATGCATGTCGGTTAATTCTAAGTAAAAATTCAGAATTAAGTTTTTGGGGTAAAATTTAGTTATATAGCATACACATGCAAATAGTAAAGCAATAAATAAATGCAAGAAGTAATAACCTGTAAATTGTAAGGAATATAAACTGAATCGAAACTTTTATTAACTTAAACTTTGATCCAAGTACATCAGCAACAACAGAAAAAGGAAATACAATAGTGTAACAATTGCTCAGTGTAAACAATTGTTGCTGTGGAAAGTAAATATATAGTTCGGGTATAGAATTCGACAACACTCCCACGAAGTTCTTGGATATAAAATGCAGGCCTCTGGAGTCCTATTTATAGAGGAATTTTGGCTCTAAGAGCAGAGGTTTGAATTCAAATTCAAACCAAAGAAAATTGCCAGAAATTGTCTCTGACAATTGCTCTCGCTAGTAACGACGATCACCGTCTCCTAATGGCGAGCACCATTTGCTTGAATCAGAATTCCCTCTTTTTTTTTAGCATGGTGAGCTCCATTTGGATGAAGGGAGATACATGGCGAGCGCCATTCAGGTCGGACGTGCCAGAATTTGTGATTTTCTTTACTTTTCCTTCATTCTTCAGCTTACTTTGATACTTTTCTTTTACATGACTGGTATGGCACTTGTCAAAGCAAAATAAAGCAAAATATAAGCAAATAACAGAGAAAACAGTAAATAATCGATAAAACAACAAGTAACAATATGCAAATTGTATCGAATTAAATGATACAAAATTGAGTCATAAAACTCCCCCACACTAAGACTTTTGCTTGTCCCCAAGCAAACTCCTAATGGAATAAGAACAGTAAGCACAATGTTCGACTCATAAGCACGATAAAAACAATCTAAGCACAAGGTCTCCAGGCTAAAGTGATACGGATAGGTACTAAATAATGAAAACAAGGACACCGTAACGACACGATTCCACAAAAGCGGACAAAGAGTTCCTTCCTATGCGCTACCGGTTTAAATCATGATATTATAACATAACCTACAAATTTTGTTCTTATTCGCCTCTCTTTCATTCTAGTACAATCACATTAAGCTCGTTATCCTACGTATTTACATGGTAAGTGAACCTGTTTGTGTCATCTGATCTTTTATTCAACATTTATTATTATTATTTTTAAACTAGATTAACATATATTTGTATCGATTCATTACTTAGTTCATATGTGAGGATGGTGCTGGCTTCTAATATAAAGTACTAAAGAGGCTACTTCTAAAGAAACTAAGAACATAATATGTATTCAAACTAGTATCGCATATTTAGGAACTCTAGGATGTAGGAACGGTATCGACGTTAACCAAAACTTTCCCAAGTTCGACTACCTAGCCTAAATCATAAAATGAAACAACCCATACTAAATATGTCAGGCCATTGGGTCAAAACTAACAAAAAAAAATTATGGTGGGTCAAAATAAGGGAGTTATTATACAATGCAAAGACATAGAGTAAAAACAACTCAAATGCGCATATGAGTCGATAAAAAAAACAAACTAAAACTAGAAAGTAGGAAATAACATAAAATAAATAAAACAATAAATGACTCCTCCCCGTCGCACCCTAATTTTTGACTCTAAGATCCCACATTCGTTTGCATCATCTGTATATGTTTATCATCTCTTACATTTTTCATAATACTTAATTAATCAGTTGAGATCAACTTATTGGAATTACACCCGAATCGGTCAAATTAGAAGTCAACAGTGTGGAAAATCAGTGGACAAAAAATTTTAAAACCGAGCTTGCAAACGTCAGTGATATTAATCTATGTTTTGCGTAGTTTAACCTGATGTGTTCGTTTTAATTTTTTGACTACTTTTCGGTTGCATTTTTGGACAGTTTAAGCCATTTTAGCGGATAAAATTTATTTCTAAGTTTGACCAAACGTTGTATTTTTCTAATACGTATATTTCGTGCCGATCATTTTGGTGTATTCATTTTATTTTTTCGAGTACTTCGATACTAATTTGTTTTTCCATTTTAATTTTAATTTTAGTTAAATAATATTTTTATTTAATTATGCTTTATAGTTATAATTTATTTGATTTGATTTGTTTTATTTTATTGAGTTTATCTTTTTTATTATAATTATTTTTATAAAGCTTGATAGATAAGTTTGAAATATTTTTTTAATATTATAGTACATACAAAGTAGATTTTGTTCAACTTTGTAGTAAATAGTACACTGCATTGTGCACCAAACTAGCTGCAACTTCTCATGCTAGCCTTTTGCCTCTTCACGTTTACTGTTGTTGATATCCACCATATTTCTCTTTCTCATTTTTTTTGCTTTGAAAAATATATAATATAGAAATAACAAGACACCCCCATGTAGAAAAAGACCACTACTCACTCCATGACAACCACACGACCCTCTTCCTTATTTTAAGAAAAAAGTTTTAAAAAATAGCTTTCCATCATATACAAAACCACGCACAGTAATCTCTTTCATTAAGTAACTTTTGTTTAAAAACACCAACTTGCTAGTTTCATACAAAGGAAAGTGCAGTAGACTCATCTCCATTCACACTGCATAATAACCATTGCCTAGACTATATAAAAGAATAACCAACCCCTAAACTTTTGATCTCTCTTTTACTTAGATTTAGGCTTTGATTTTTTCTTTGCATTTTACTTATGGATTATTCTTTCTTTTTCCCTTCCCTTGGATAAATTAAAGGTCGGTGGTGATATTTTAGGATTTGTGATTCAAGTTAATTCAATAACTTGATATCTGATTCTCACTGCAACAGAAATGGTGACTTCACTGGGTACCTCCCCTAAGAGGGTTATGCCCACCTTGTTTATATTTGTGTTTGCTATTTGTTTGATTGCTTGTATATTTGTATATATGTGTACATATATCTGTTTGTGCCTGGGTTTTTGCTGTGTGCAGGGTTGTGACCTTAGAGTGGTGAGATAAGTCCTAACCCGGACTTGAGTGACACATATGATAGGATGTGATATAATCAATAGTTGACTGTTGGGAGTAGTCCTAACAAGTTTGACATATGATGTAATCACGCTCAGTTAAGACCTCATTGAGATGATTGATGATGTATGAGTAGTCATGCATTCCATTAATTAATTCAATCTGAGAGTCCGTGAAACTGAGGACCTTTAGTAACACTTTTAACCCACTAAGCCTTTTTAAGACGTAGTGCGGAAACTATCAGGGAGTAGTCCCGAAATAGTTGTTACGCGATGCTACACTCAGACGAGTTTATCTTGAGAATATTATTAGTCCACGAGTAGTCGTGTAAGCTAATAATATCCGATGGATTTATCGATGACTCTGGGAACTTTGTTAGAACCCGTTGTGCGGGTGCTTTACCCCTAGTGCACACCCTGTGGTTGGTTCTTTACCCAGACCTCATGCAGTGATCTTGAAACTTTGATTCTACTATGTGTGTTTTGCATCTTGTCTTGCATCACATTGCATATCGTTTGCATTTTTTGCATGATCCATTACATACCATCTGCTTGTCCAGCGGCTCATGTCCAGTTGTCTTCATCTTCCAGTGTGCCTCTGAGTCATCAAATTGATTCCTCGAAATCGATATCGCACTAGAGCTAATTATAGATGCAAGATGTCAGAGCAAGAAGTACACAATGTAGACATCCGAATGGAGATCAATGAGTTAAAGTCAGGCATGACTAAGCTCACCGAGATGCTTCAAGTCCTGGTGGCCAGAGAAGAATCTCAAAGGATCGCCATTCAGGAAGTTTCAAGTGTTGATCCTCCTCCTGTTCAAATGCCGCCTTTTGTAACACCTTTTTCTACCCCACAATTAAATGGCAAAATAATCACATATATCAGAGTAAAATAATAAACTCAATCAAAACCACCTCAAAGGGCGTACATTTCCCAATAAATCAAAAATAGGTCAAGACTCCGTAAACAACGGGTTTTTCTAAAAGATATCAAAAATTTCACAAAGGCAGCGGAACTCAAAAGGCATAATCCAAAGTTTTCCTTATACGGAAAGATTACCAAAATAACACAATAAAACATGGTTAAACTCAAAGACCCCAACCCGATGTTACACTATCAGAGCAAGACCCTCTAAGTTAACCAAAAGGCCAACAAATCAAAACTTCAAAAGTCCTCAACGGCATCCACGGCTAAACCTGGTCATCTGCATGTTACCCACAAGGAGGCAACATTCAAACAGGCAGGGTGAGTAAAACAATTCATAATAATCAATGTAGGAAATCAACATATAAAATGGCGTCATTTTCATATTCAACATCATCATATTCATCAATAGGCATCAAAGGCCACAACATCATAATTACTCAAGATCATCTCATAAATGTAAATGCAACAAGACTCAATGCATGTGGTACCAATGCATGTGGACACTGGGCCATCAACCCTCCATAGATCCCCATCAATAGGATCGATTCTACTTGAGAACCGGAACACATCAAAATACCTCACATCTGCACAATGAGATTGAAGCCAAAGTAATCAAAGTCCTGAACCGAAGTCCGGATGCACATGAATGCATGATGCAAACGTCAATAATCATCCTCATAATAACATCATAGGTGCATCATCATTCATCATAATCATCATCATCACAATCATCGTCATACATCATGTCATCATAGAATCATCAAAATTCATAGGAATATCATCATAGTTCATCAATCATACATCATAGGAATTATCATATCATCATGTACAAATCACATAGAACTCACAGTAATACTCATATTAATTCGCCAAAGAAATCACAACATCAAAACATCAAGGCATCGCTGCACAAAATCGAAACTCTACTACGTTCGCTAGCAAGTTCATTATGCGAGTCTGGGGCGAGTTTCTTCGTTGTGTGAAGGATTCTTCGCAGTGCGAGTCTGGGACGATCTTCTTTCGTTGTGCAAAGGATTCTTCGTTGTGTGAACACGCGATTATAGCAAAACGCTGTTACGCACCAGAACCTAAAATCAACCCAAAAGTCCCACAGTTCACTTTCCCAATGCCCCCAAAACAGCCCTAAATTATACCTAAGGTCTTACGGCGATAAAGGCACAAGACCTATGACTTATTAGGCCAATCCCGTATCATATTCGCGCTCTAAATCCCATAAATCCTTACAACTACACCACAATCATCAGAGTTTCTCACTATCGAATTTCCCTACAGGGTTAGACAAATGTCAAATCAGAGCTTTTGGCCACGAAGGCCTAATTTTCCCTTAACCCAAATAAATCCCTATGGTTAAAATCTCAATAATAGATTTAGGTCAGGAAGGCCAAATTCCCTTAATCTCATAATCAGCCTCAAACCGTTAAACCCTTAAATCGGCCTTAGATACATTGAAAACAATGAAGGTAATACTCTCCATACCTTAATTGTCGACTCTAAGCCTTCCCAAATCTTTCAGAAAACCTTTCGAAGCTTTTGCATCAAACCTCCTCCTCAGAGCTCTGGCCTCAATTCTTTTCACGGTCTAACAAAATGAATCCTAATCCCATTACAATTTCCTTTTTGTTAAACCTAGCCTTGGGCCTCAAAATTGGACTTTCCCAATATTACCCTCACTAACTCCTCTTTAATTGTCCAATTTGCCCTTAGTTAACTTATATTTATTTAAATTAATAATAATACTAATATATTCATATTATATACTATTATTTAAATAAATAACTCAAATTCCATAATTCTCAATATTCCACAATAACCACCGAAAATCACCGAAATGCGAATATTCTTATTTAAATAAATTAAATAAATATTCCAATAAAATTTGGGGTGTTACACCTTCAACTTGGCCAGAGTTTGGTTTACCTCACAGCTACTCTCCACCCCTTGCATCTACTGTTATGATTAGTCAGACTGTCAGACCAGTTTTTCAAGCTCCCGTCTTTGCTAAGCCCAGACTTGTGGTCCACACTGTTGTCCAGACTGTTCAAGCTCCTTTCTTTGTCTACAATGCTGCCAGTGCTCAAGGGGAAGACCATGAAGATTTTATTGAGCCTGAGGTTGTTCGTGAATAGTTTTAGATCATAGATTAGAGACTTAAAGCCGTCGAGGGTATTGACTTCTTCAACGTAGATGCAGACAATATGTGCCTAGTTTCTGGCCTTGTTATTCCTGTTAAGCTCAAGACTCCCGAGTTCGTGAAATATAAGGGTCACTCATGTCCAAGAGCCCATCTAGTCATGTACTTCCGAAGGATGACATCTTACACCAACAATCAGAAGTTGCTCATCCACTGCTTTCAAGACAGTTTGAGTGATGCCTCTCTCAAGTGGTATATGAACTTAGAGCATAACAGTGTCCACTACTTCTAGGATCTCGCCAACTCCTTCATGAGGCAATACAAATACAATATGGACATGGCTCCTGATCGCTGTCAACTTTAAAATATGTCTCAGAATGAAAGAGAGTCGTTCAAGGAATACGCTCAGTGTTCGAGATAGTTAGCTTCCCAAGTTGAACCCTCTCTAGCAGAGAAGGAGCTAACTAGAATGTTCCAGGATACTTTGTCCCCTTTCTATTGGGAAAAGATGATCGGGGGTGTCTCTTCAAACTTTACAGATCTGGTGACTATTGGCCAAAGGTTGAAGAAGGACTGAAAAATGGTAAAGTATCCAAAGCCGTTGAATCTTCCAATGGTGCGAAGAAATCCTTTGGGACCTTCCATAAGAAGAGAGAAAATCAGACTAATGTTGTCATGAATGAAGTGAGAAGTCCTCATCCTAGACCTCAGTATACTGATCATCATGTTGTTGCTGTTGTTGCTGCTCCACAACCAGCTCAGATTCCTCAACATCCAACTGTTGGACAGAACCAGTATTAGAATGGGAATCAATTTGATCCATTTCCCATGACATATACAAAACTTTATCATGACCGGTTCAACAAGGGATGATCACTACAAGGACTCTGCAACCTCCTCCTAATCCTCTTCCAGCTAGATTTAGAGCTGATATCCATTGTGCATTTCATGAGGGCGCCCCAGGCCACGACTTGGAGAATTGCTATGCATTGAAAGCCAGAGTGCGTGATTTGGTTAAAATTGGAATCCTTGGTTTTAAGGATAATCGTCCAAATATCCAAAACAATCCATTGCCATAGCATCAAAAGTGAGCTTCAGTCGACTTCAGCAAACTACCTTCCTAAAAGCCAGTGTTTCAGACAAGACAACTCATCCTTGTTACTGATTAGTCACTAGGCCATGTTTCTTGTTGTTTGCACTATCCTTATTTTGTACTAGCTGTTTGCCTTCAAGTTAGATTTGTACTTTTGTATCAATGAAATAAGCATTGAAATTTTTAATTCAATTCATTTTGTCCAGCATTTGCATCTTTATGCTTTATCTTATAAAATATGCACCTTTTGTTCAAACTTTTGATATGCAAATATTTGATGGAGGGTGATGAAAAGGTTATACCCATAACTGTTGCCGGTATGCTTTCAATCAAACTTTGTTAACGATGTAAGGAATTGTTTCAATCCCCCAAACACTAGAGAAATAAGGAAGTTATTCCCTTGTCAACCCCTTTGAGCCTTGAAGTATGAGTTTCTTTCTTTACAAAAAACCACACAATCTTAACCTTGGGGTGGGTAGTTCTCAGTTAACTCGGTTGTGTGTTCATGCAAGACACTTTTCATATAAAGGTTGCAACCGCAATTTTCCTTCGCACATAACAAACAAGTGTCGAAGATGTCTTTCAAACCAAAAATGCCAATGATGGTTCACCGTAATCATTGAGCCAGACAGTCACTCTCTTTCTCCCAAATTTTTTTTTAAAAAGTCCGCTAAGTCAAAACTTATGAAGGAGACTTAGGCAAAACTGGGCATCCCGCTGACTGTAAGCTTCAAAAGAAACAATTCAGGTAAAAATTAGGGATAATAAAAGAGGAGATCCTTAAATCCTTCACTCTGAAAGTCCTCAATGACAAAAACAACTGAATATTGTAAGGAAGTAGTGATTGCCATTCCAAGAGTCCCTTGACTTCTGAACCATCATTACTATCATCAGTGCAATTCCTAACCTATAGGAACTTGAGTGTATAGTCTGAGTTAGCTGAGCATAGGACTGAAGATCATCAAGAAGATTCGGCGGGAACAAATAAACTTTGATCATTTATCTTTTGTTTCTTAAACTGTGAACTAGACCATGTTACAACCCTCGAAAGACCTAACTAAAGCATGGTTATTTTGAAAGCATACTACAGCAAGGTTGCGTAAACTGACTCCAAAAGATCTTTGCAAATCAATTATTTTAGCATTACCACTTTTGCTTTTACTTTTCACTTTCCGTGTTTTGAACCGCCGTGTTCTGACATGTGGCTCATGCTTTGCATCTTTCAAAAATGATTTTGATTTCAGAGGTTGCATGAACTTTTCATTTACCATGTTTGTATGAGCACTTTTGTTTGCAAATTGTCTTTCCTCTCAAGGAATTTTTGAACAGTTAAGAAACTTGGTCGGTGATCCTATCAGGGGCAAGTTTTTTTCACATCCTGTTGAGAATTAATTTAAGATTTGTTCAAGGCAAGTTCTTCTTAGATTTGGTTTATCTAGAGGATCTTTCAAGACTCACACTGAGGCAAGCTTTCCAAGTGCACAGTGGATCAGTCATTTTCAACATCAGAAAAGCTGAAGCAATTATCAGTTCATCTACAACAGACAGCTAATCTAGGGCAATTTACTTGAAGAATCCCCAAGCCACTCTTCATCCTTCCTACAAGAATCATCAATTTGATACATTTTACTAGTGCGACAAAGATGTGCCCAACAGTAGCATATTTAGTCCCCAAGTAGAATGGCAGTGACATCCATGTTGAGGAGCCCGTCTTCCAGTTTTGTTTTTTCTCCAAAAGAGTCGAGCCTTGTTGTCAACATCTGCATTTGCATTTGATCATATATTATCTACATAATTCATATACATATGCATAACATGAGTGTTTCATCCTCATTTTCATTTCACTAGAGGTCATGTTATTATTTGCGTCTTACCGTGTGGTTAAAGTCCAACTTACTTGGCACCTACCAAACAAATATTGTCGTGTTTATCTGACGTTCTTCCAAATATGATATTTCTTATCCGATGTCTTTCCGGATATGTCTGTTGTTTTTTCATCCAATGCCTTTCTGGGGTGTCACATATATTTCTCTCTCTGATGTCTTCCCAGATTGAGTCTTTGTTCTAATGTTATTCTAGAACTTATCTGATGTTTTCCCAAGTATCTCTTTGTGATTCTGATGTTTTTCCAGAATCTATCCGAGGTTTTTCCGTATGTGTTTCTCTCTCTGATGTTTTCTAGATTGAGTCTTTTGTTCTGATGTTATTCCAGAACTTATCTGATGTTTTTCCAAGTATTCCTTTGTGATTCTGATGTTTTTCCAGAATCTATCCGAGGCTTTTCTGGATATGTTTCTCTCTCTGATGTTTTTCCAGATTGAGTCTTTTGTTATGATGTTCTTCCAGAACTTATTTGATGTTCTTCCAGATTGTGTCTTTTATTATGTTGTTATTCTAGAACTTATCTGATGTTTTTCCAGAACTCCTTTGTGTCTATCTGATGTTTTTCCAGATACCACTTTGTTTATCTGATGTTCTTCCAGATATGATGTTTCTTATCTGATGTTCTTCCAGATATGTCTCTAAAATATTTTCTTGTACATTTAAAGCTCTTCTAAATGTTTTGAATGTATGTTCAGAGCTTTTGTCTTCATTCAATGATTTTCTAGATGTCTCTGATATTTCTGTTTTCCAGTGTTTATTTAAGGCAACATAACCTTTTTCGTCCCTTAACTTTAGCTCGGGGTCCAGTTTGGTCCCTTATCTTTAAAAAGTGTCAAGGTGTTCCTTTAACTTTTAAAATGGTATCACGTTTATCCTTCTGTTTGTTGTCGTTAGTCAAACTTTGAAAAAATGCCACGTTTGTCCAGGTGGAGCTACTGACGTGGATATGATTAGGAACGATACATAGAAAAACAATCCAACGTTTCCATTACCCAGAAGAAGCCACGATACATAGAAAAACAATCCAACGTTTCCATTACCCAGAAGAAGCCACGATACTACGCTTGGAGAATTCATTGAATCAATAAATCATTGAAGAAGATTCAAGGTTTGCAGACGCGAAGATTTAAGACGCGAAGGATTGAGGGAGGAATATTCAAGACACGAAGGAGACATAATCAAAAGGTTAGTTCATTTGTCTCTGTTTTAGGGTTTTCTGCTAGAGGTTCAAATTTAGGGTTTATGTAAATTTGTTAGTGTAAACTCTAATTATTTAAATGATATAATTAGGAAAGTTTTTCATTTATTCTTATGGTTTTATGTGTTTATGTTATGTTATTCCTGTTATGCTATATTGTAATGCTACATTGTATGTTATTACAGGGTCTGCTACCTACTATGGATGAGCAATTGCCAAGGGTGTAGCACAGGTTTTGTGTTAGGCACCTCTGTAACAATTTTAGGAAAAAGTTTCCTGGAAAGATACTGAAGGACATAATATGGAAGGCTGCCAAGTCAACATACCTACAGGCATGGGAAAGAGAGATGAAGGGAATGAGGGCCATCAATGAAGAAGCATTTAAACATATGATGAAGACCCCACCAAGGTTTCAGAGTAGATCTTACTTTAGGACTGAAAACAAATGTGATGTTGTTCTCAACAACATGTTTGAGTCCTTTAATAGTGTCATTCTTGAAGCAAGGGCAAAACATCTAATCACTATGTTAGAAGACATCAGAACATACATGATGGAGAGATGGGCAAATAACATAATGATATTTGATACTTTGGATGAGAATGATATTTTTCCCAATATTAGAAAAAAACTTGATATCACAAGCACATACACCAACAAATGGCTAGTAAGGTATGTAATATCAGCATACGTTAATTCTTCAGGATGTCTATGACATACATGTGACTAATATATTTTGTTTGTTGAATCATTTAGGATGTCTGATGAACATATATTTGAAGTAAGGCACCTAGAAAATCAAGCTAACAAGTTTGTTGTGAACCTGAAAGATCAGATATGTTCATGCAGAATATGGGAACTCACAGGACTCCCATGTGTTCATGCTCATTCTGCTATGAAGAGTAGGAATTTCAAAATTGATACTTACATTCCAGATTATTATAGGGTTTTAAGGTACAAGGCAGTTTATAAGCATGTGATCTACCCTGTTAATGGAGCAAACTTGTGGGTTAAGACACCATATCCAAATGTGCAACCACCCAAGTTCAAGAAGATGCCTAGTAGACCTAAAAAGAGAAGGAACCTAGAACAAGGTGAAATTGATGGGTCTGCTCGCAAATTGAGAAGAATAGGTTTTCTGGTGAAGTGTAGTAGGTGTAAGAAAGCAGGACATTACAAGTCTACATGTAAGGACATAACAAGTCAGACTACTCAGCAATCAGCCCAACCCTCTCATACTCTAACTCAGACTGCTCAACAACCAAGCCAACACACTCCTACTTTAACAACTCAGCCTACTCAACAACCAAGCCAACCCTCTCAGAACAAAGCAACACACACTGCTAAGAGAACTTCTACTCAAGAATCTAGCCAAGCATCTCAGACTTCTAAGGGAAAGGCTGCTCAAAAGACACATGGACCTGCTAAGGGAAAGACACAAAAGCTGTCTGTAAGGAGGCCAACAAGACCTTTTGTGCCACCCGGGCCTACAACTAGGTTAAGTGCTTCCAAGAATGTTGTTTGCCCAGTAACAAGGAGGTCTACTCCAACAAAGAGGACCACGCCAAAGAAGAAACTCTAGTTGTGGAACATGTGTATTCAGTTATGTTAAAAACTCTAGTTGTGGAATGTATTACAATGTTTATGTATTCTGTTGTTGTTGTGGAACATGTGTATCAGTTATGTTAAAAGCATAACCTAACTGTCATGAACAAGTTTATGTATTCTACTATTGTTGTGGAACATATGTATCAATTGTGGAACAAGTCTATTTTGTGGAATGTATTACAAGTTTATGTATCCAGTTGTTGTTGTTGTTGTTGTTTATGTATCCTGTTGACATGAAGTTTATGTTAAAAGCATAACCAACTTATAGGTATTATGAAATGAACCTAAAAGCAGAACCTGTCATGAACTTTATGTATTATTAAATGAACCTGTCATGAACTTTATGTATTATGAAATGAACCTAAAAGCAGAACCTGTCATGAACTTTATGTATTACTACGATCATGTCTAATGTGGTGCAAAAATGCAGACAAAATTAACAGACCAACTTTGACAGGTCTATAATATACCAAGTAAACATAAAAACATAACATACCAAATATATCATTGACAAATCAAATTAACATAATCTTTAACTGTTGGTTATGCTTTGACAGACCAAATTAAAAACACTTTGACATGATATTTATCAATGCATACCAAGTTAACATTATCTTTAACTGTTATATTCATGTGGAACTAATATAATCCAAAACTAAAACTGATACATTCATGTTGAACTGCAAAAAGTGAAATTAACTAAACTGATACAGGATTAGCATCCATATATTAGAATCCAACTATTACATTCATGTTGAAGTGATACAATCTAAAATTGATACAAACTTTAACTGAACTTAAACCTAATTCTTACAACCAAAACTTAATTATTCTTACAACCAAAACTTAACTTAATTCTTACAAACAAACCATAAAATACTACTTCCAAACAAACCTTAATACCCTAACTACTCCTAACAACTAATACAATGATAATCATCACAAACATCAAATTCAAAATTTTTTTCCACTTCATGATATTCTTCATTTCACTTTCAAGTTTCATCAACTTTTTCCCTAATTCTTCATTCTCTATTGTCACTTTTTCAATTTCCTTTTTTGCTTCAACGAGTCCCTTAGTTACCACACCCAACCTATGCATCCAAAATTGCTCCTTCTCATCACCCATCTCCTCATAAAACGAACCAAAGAAGCCACAACCAGCTTGCATACCTCCCTGTAAGTTTCATTGTTTAGAGGATGATGGATAATGAATTTAAACTTAAAAAGAAATATAACTTATAATTTAGACAGAAACAGAAATAGAAACATAAACATAACTTAAACAAAAATAGAACTTCAGCAGAGAAGAAAACCAGCTTGCATACCTTATAATTTAGACAACCCCAAAAAAGTTTTCCCATATTCTTAACAGTAGTTGCCCTTTGAAGAACAACCATGTCTCCACAATGGCATATGGGCTTCCATCATAACCTACTACAAACATCTAAATCTCAATTTTTCGATTTCAAAATGGAGGAGGCACAACTGGATTTCATGCTTGCCAAATAAAAAAACCCTAGATTAATTTAGGGATTTGGGATTTGGGATTGGGATTGGGATTAATTTAGGGATGTAAACGGAACGAGGAAGGAGAAGGAAGCAACATGATGAACATAATTTCCAGGTCATCTTCCAGATATAAAAAATAAATGGACGTTTGGGGACAACTGACGGTGAGGACTAAATTGACACCATTTTAAAAGTTAAAGGACCAAATTGACACTTTTTAAAGATAAGGGACCAAACTGGACCCCGAGTTAAATTTAAGGGACGAAAAGGGGTATTTTTCCTTTATTTAATGTTCTTCTGAATGCTTCTGATGTCTGCTGGAATATCTCTAATGTAT
The DNA here is from genome assembly GCA_963859935.3 of Lathyrus sativus. Lineage (NCBI taxonomy): Eukaryota > Viridiplantae > Streptophyta > Magnoliopsida > Fabales > Fabaceae > Lathyrus > Lathyrus sativus. Next base: position 627,387,054 of record OZ012737.1, on the reverse strand, counting down.
TTCATAGAGTTCTCCTCACCTCATTCAACGATCTTCTAAATATTGTGACTTTGTTCCACCCTGTTCCGTTCATGGATGATGACTATTGATTCTCTAGTGGAGCTTATTCAACGATATTCTGAACATCTCTGTCGGTTGCCCGTATGTCTTTGATACCTATTTTGTTCCAAAGTTCATTCAATGTTCCTCTAAATGTCTTTGATGATTGTTATTGTTGTCTTCCAGTGTTTTGTTTAATGCATTTGCGACTAAACTTTTGATGACTGTAACCCTGTCCCCAGTAAGTTGCTTATGCTTTTCTAGATGTTTTTGTTTTGTTTTCTATATCTGTGTTCCTTCCAGCATCTGATGCTTTTCAGATGTCTGTATTTTTGTTTAGGCTTTGTCCCTCTTTTTCCAAGTATTACTGGATATTCTTTGTCACCTTGGCAGATGTCCATGATATCTTGTTTTCCTCAGCCGTGTCTCCTTGAGACGTTTCTCCCGTAAGTTGTCAATCTTTTCCCGGTGGAGTTGTAACGTCTTCCCAGTATATATCCATCTCCTGTGACATCTTTCCTCATAGGATCTTTGTTTTGCGCTCATATAATATCATAAGCACTTTGTGGTATCTTAGGGCCAAAAATTGATCATGTTTGTATTTAAGCCTCTCCAATCTTGTCGAGATGAAGACTTAAAATTTTCATATCTCCGGATCGAAGAAACTTAAATAGGGGCATCTCTCGCACCCTAACTTTTTACTCTAAGATCACACGTTCGTTTTCATCATCTGTATATGTTTATCATATCTTACATTTTTCATAATACTCAATTAATCAGCTGAGATCAACTTGTTGGAATTACAGCTGAATCGGTCAAATTAGAAGTCAACAGTGCAAAAAATCAGTGGACAGAAAATTTTAAAACCGAGCTTGCAAATGTCAGTGATATTAATCTATGTTTTGCGTAGTTTAACCTAACGTGTTTGCTTAATTTTTCGACTACTTTTCGGTTGCATTTTTGGACAGTTTAAGCCATTTTAGCAGATAAAATTTATTCTTAAATTTGACCAAAAAACGCTGTATTTTTCTAATACGTATATTTCATGCTGATCATTTTGGTGTATTCATTTTATTTTTTCGAGCACTTCGATATTAATTTGTTTTTCCATTTTAAATCGATTTTTATTTTAATTTTAGTTAAATAATATTTTCATTTAATTATGCTTTATAGTTATAACTTATTTTATCTGATTTGTTTTATTTTATTGAGTTTATCTTTTTTATTATTATTATTTTTATAAAGCTTGATAGATAAGTTTCAAATATATTTTTTTTAATCTTATAGTACATACAAAGTAGATTTTGTTCAACTTTGTAGTAAATAGTACACTGCATTGTGCACCAAACTAGCTGCAACTTCCCATGCTAGCCTTTTGCCTCTTCACGTTTACTGTTGTTGATATCCACCATATTTCTCTTTCTCATTTTTTTTGCTTTGAAAAAAATATAATATAGAAATAACAAGACACTCCCATGTAGAAAAAGGCCATTACTCACTCCATGACAACCACATGACCCTCTTCCTTATTTTAAGAAAAAAGTTTAAGAAATAGTTTTCCATCATATACAAAACCACGCACAGTAATCTTTTCCTTTCAGTAACTCTTGTTTAAAAAGACCAACTTGCTAGTTTCATACAAAAGAAAGTGCAGTAGACTCATCTCTATTTACACTGCATAATATCCATTGCCTAGACCGTATAAAAGAATAACCAACCCCCGAACCTTTGATATCTCTTTTGCTTAGCTTTAGGCCTTGCTTTTTGCTTTGTATTTTTATTTATGGGTTATTATTTCTTTTTCCCTTCCCTTGGATAAATTAAAGATCGGTGGTGATATTTTATGATTCGTGATTCAAGTTAATTTAATATCTTGATATCTGATTCTCACCACAACACTCCCCCATACTTAAACTGAACATTATCCTCAATGTTTTATCTTAAGGTTAAAGAAGGAGCGATGGAACCTGATGTGGATCAGTGGCGATGGGCACGGCCTCGATGCTGATGCTGGTCTCTTTGGACATCTGGTTCATCTTGTGGAATGTGATCTCCAATCCGTTGCACCTCTCCATGTAATCCTGCCATACTCGATACAATATCCCTCAAGTCAAGTTGAGTCCTCTCCATGAACTCCAATTGTCTCCTCTACATATCGTGCAAGGTCACAGCACGCTCGTCCTCTCTCTCTTTTTCCTGCTCGTGCTTGATAGGATCTAGTCCAATGTCGTGCTCATACTTGCAAAATCATCAGACAAAGGTGTGGTGTATGGTGCGGTACTTGGACCGGGTGCATCAGAAACACGACTACGGGCACAAGACTGCGCAACAGCCTGCCTCCTAACATCAACATTTTCTACCTTTAAATCACGCGCATCTAAATCAAAAACCAGTTAGCCTGAATGCACACATTAATGCGCTCAGGGTTAGGCAAGGAGAAACTGCGGACCTCACTGGTACGCACCATGATATGATACTTTCCATTGGGAAAGTTATTGATAAGATGCATATTACGACAGTAATCAAGATCAGCAAAAAGACAAGGGGTACTGTCAGCATTTTCTAAAGCAGGCTCTAAATCTAGAGAGTTAGCTATGGCGGTAATGATGCCGCCGATACAGATGGATCCATCAGCTCTATTTGAAACACTAATAAGATGGGCTATGAGGAATGGTGTAGGATCCACTAGGGTTTGGTGGAGAGCACATTGAATAAAGAACAGATTTTAGAGTTCACATTCCCTGTGTTCTCGCATCTAAATATGTTAGAAGCAAGGATACGATGTAGGTAATGGATTGTTGGGTTATGGATGGTAGTGGCCTTGAGGCCTTTCCATTGGTCAGTGGTGATGTTGGTAATGTTTCGCAAAAATTCAAAAGCACTAGCTTGCCACTCACTCTCAAGGGGTGCTATGGTGGTAAGTCCCTCAGCAGTAGAAAAACCAAAAATCTCTCTAATACGCTCATGGGACAGCGAGTAATCTCCATTAAACATCCGAAAATGAATGGTTCCGGTGGTACGGGAAAGGTCACGGACATAGCGGAGCGAACTAATAAATTCATAAGTTAAGCTAACACATGTGTTATTAGACATAGAGAAAAAGCGAGTCATACCTAGATTTCTCAGCATCCAAGAGATGCTTTGCATGAGACCTAGGGAACTAAGGTCTTCTGGGTCAGGATACCTTGTTGCATCAATGGATCCTTTGAAAACTCGGTTATAGTTTGTGCGCTGAGTGTTTCTGATTTCTCCCTTCGGGAACTCGATACCCATGTAGTCAATCTCTTGATTGGCTTCCATTATTGGGAAAAAGCTTTGAAAAGTAAAGAATGCTAGAGTGATTTTGAAAGAGGGAGAGTGGGGTTGTTAGTGATGATGAAAAGTGATGGATTGAAGGGTTTAAATAGGGATAAATTAAGGAATTTGGGTGGTTGGGAAGTTATGTATGTTAATGAGGAGTTAATAGGGTGGTTATGGTGCATTAGAAGGTGAAAAGGGTGGTTTTATGGGAAAATGAACTTAAAAACGCGTGCAGAATTTGAATTTCCTGCCTCTGTCCTCCCAGGAACAGATGGTGATCGCCTTTAGGCAATGGCAAGCGCCATTTGCTTAAGGTGAGGAAACTGTGATTCTGGCACATCAGAATGCAACTAAACAGTATTTTTTTGGGTATTTCTTGTTTTCTATCAGAGTCAACATGTATTAATTGCGAAGATGAAATATAAAACACTAAAGAAAAGGGGAATTTGCATTGATCGAAGATTTAAGAACGGTACAATTACTCGTCGGCATTCCGACGACATAACAGTGAATTAAAACAACAGTACGGGAAACGGAAAAACTGATACATGGAATGGAAACCATCCTAAGAACAAAAGGGAAATGAAAAAAGAACAACTTCAGACTCATATGTCGTGACGCATCATCGAGTAAACAGTCTGATAAAGGTGATCAAACTACTCAGTCACGACGTCCATCAAGCTAATATAGTCAAACCTAAGAGATTCGATTTCAGAAAGAAGGTAGTCCACTTCACTTTGGATAGCAACGATGGCATCAGACACAACAATGGTAGGATTATAAGGGTACTGTAGGTCAATGGCTGAACCATGGGTGACAGCAGGAAACAAGCTAGTGTCTATATGCTCATATGGCTAAGGAGAATCTGGTGGGGTAAAAGTCTCATTCAAAACCTCTAAGTCATACAACCAGTTGTCCTTATTGTGAATACTTGTCCTCTCATGGTTAGGCAATGTAAAGTTATGGACCACAACATTGTTGATAAGCAATTCAAATTCCACAAGGCCTATATTTGCAATTATGCCACGGTTGAAACATAAATTGATGTCCATTGGGCAAATACCGCCAAAAATAACAGAATGGTTCAAATGGTAACACATGTCGATGGCATCAGCAATCATTGTGACCAAGCCTCCTATGATAATATGGTGAAAGGAATCTCAGGTCAGCTTAAGGAAATTAGCAAGCATGAATGGGGCAGTGATCAGTGCATATTTATGAATATTCTCCTACATTTTTACTTAGGCATTTCTTTATTTTATTTTGTTTATTATTATATTTTATTATGTTTTCTTATTTTATTTTATTTTTTGTTTAATTTAATAATCGCAACTATTTTTCAGCTTTAGCAGTCTGCACGGAAACGATCATAACTGGAGTTCCGGGAATCCGTTTGAGGCGTTCTAAAAATCGCCGGAAAGCTAAGAGAGAGAGAGCTACGACTTTCGTGTTGGAGTCGAAATCAGATTCGGAGCTCAAAATTCCAGAATTTCGTTTCAAGTTACAGCATTAGAATTATGTTTTAGTTTTGATCTTGTTTTGGGCCTGAGTTATGTTTTTGACCCAGTTGGGTTATGAACTGAATCCATTGTTTTATAACGAAAAAAAACCTCGTTTACCGTATCCTATTCACTATTCACGAAAATTTTGATTGGAACTTTGTATGAATTATGGAGAACTAATTCCTTCGGATTAATATGCTGTAATCGGTTCCCACCAACACTTTGAGGTTCTTTTAATTTCCAATAAAATCTATTTCCTTTCAATTCTTCTCTATGATATTTTGTTTGCTTAATTAGATTTATCTTAGGGATGATTGATTTATTTCGATGATTGCATGTTCTTATACTTTAATCGCGGTTGCTTAATCCGCGTATGTTTCTCGTGTTTGCTTAATTCACGGTTACTATTTTATCTGTTTTCTTAATTCAGAAATTAGGAACTTGTATCGTATAATATCAATTGCGCTTGTTGATTGTTATTATAATCGGAAAGGGGATAGAATCCGCTTAGGAATTGGGAATTATTAGGATCGATGATAAGTTGGGAAACGAAAACAGTAGATTAGCCGTTTCAACTCATTACTACAATCACTTTTTCTAATCACTTATTTTTTGTTTATTTTATCTTAATCAAAACCCCCCATATTTCGTTACTGTATTTGATTATTCCTGCAAGAATCCTTGTGAGACGATATTCCGAGTCACTGTTGCTATACTAACATTTCTTACAACAAACTCGTTTTTGATCCGCGAGCGACCGCGGATCATATTGGCGTCGTTGCCGAGGATTCTTGTCGTTATTAATCAATTTTAGAGTCATAAGGTTAGTTAGTATCCTCGAGTCTAGACCTTAGTTTCCTCGTGGTTTCGTCCAATTCGCGTTTTACAGTCCAAATCGTAAAAAAATCTGTTTTTGAAAAAATTGTGTCCGATCGTAAAACCGTTTTACCATCAGAATTGCCAAAAAATCCTTTTTTCTATTTTTAATGAATTTTTTACTGTTTTCATAGAGTCGAAAAAAATCGAAAAAATTCTCATAATTGTTATTTTGCTTAATTAGTTTAATTCTGGTATTATTTTATTTTTTTGAAATTTAATTAATTGTTTTCCATCATTGTGTTTGAGTCTGAGTCTGAGTCTGACTATCTGCATAACTTGTTTGCTTCGGATACTGAACTTGATTTTGAAATGGCTGATAATAGAACCTTAAGACAATTAGTTGCCCCTGATATAAATTATAATAGCTTGTGTATTGAATATGATGATGTTGTTGTTCCTTTCGAATCGGAATCTGATTTAATACACTTGTTGTCAAGGTTTAATGGACTTGCAGGTGAGGATCCGAATAAGCATATGAATGAATTCCAAATTATGTGCTCTACACCTTCTGAACCTTCACTAGAGGACCTTGTCAAGCAAACGGCTATAAATGATCTTCAGTTTCAGCAACAAACAGATTCAAGTGTTCAAGCTTTGCAGACACAGATTGAACAGCTTGCCACTATAGTGAATGCCATGCAGCAAGCTCAAGATTCAAACCAACCATATGCCCAAACAGTAGTGAATCCAAAAGAGTTTCCTTCTAATTTAGTTGATGATACTTATTCTGAATTGTATTTTGATTTTCCATCATTAGCAGATTTTGATGATACTTACTCTTGTGATTCATGTACCGACACTAACATTTGCTCTGTTTGTGCTGAGATTAATGCTGCCGTACAGGGTGATGTTTTTCATGCAGATGAAGTTGTTTATGAAGCTAAAACTCTTAACATCACGGCTGCCCCAACCTCACCATCCATTGAACAACCTCCCCCCTTGGAGCTTAAACCACTTCATACCAATCTGAATTATGCTTATTCAGATATGGATAAAAGCTTCCAGTTATAATTTCTTCTAACCTTGATTTTGATGAAGATAATAAACTTTTACAGGTTTTGAAGAAACATAAGAAGGGAATTGGATGGACCTCTATGGAAGTGGGAAGAAAAGCAGCAACCCCTTAACCCATTGATCTCTGATGTTGTAGAAAAGGATATCAAATTCATGTGCCCATTCGACACTTTTATTTATCGAAGATTCTTATTTGATCCTGGAATAAAAGGTGAAGGCACTAATACAAATTTCAAGGGCGATGAATTCTATCCAAAGTTACTCCCCACTTTGGAAGAGGAGACTGCAGGAAATCTCTCTTTGGGAAAGGATGCATATGTGATCACTTATCCACCTTGACTCGTTGGGTGTGTTCTTTCCTTTCCCTCACTCTTATTTTATATTTATGTCCTTTCATTAAGGACAATGCTTGTTTTAAGTCTGGGGGAGGGAAACCTTTGCTTTACATTTTATTTTGTTTGTTTTTTTCAGTTATTATAATAAAAATATTAAAAAAAAAATTTGCATCTTTTTGAAAGTTCTGGGCTATAGTCTAATTTGGGATTAGTTTGCAGAGACTTGGGAACAGTTCATAAGATCGATATCGTTTTAACACCTTGAGTCTCCCAAATATGGAAGTCGAGTTAGATAGTTGTTATGGCATAGTCTTGAGTTCTCGTCCTCTAATAGATTTTAAGTAGTTTATCTAGCAGTCAGCACCATCTAGAAATCACATGCTAAGTAGTTGAGCTGATGCAAATAAGTGAATGATCATGTGTTTAATAAGAAGAAAGAAAAAGAAAAAAAGAAAAGAAAAGAAAAGACAAAAAGTGAAAAAAGAAAAGAAAAAAATATTATTACTATTTGTTGAAAAAAATGGATCATAGTCACTAACAAGCTCAGTTACCATGTGTGTGAATAGATAAAGGGTTTAATGTGATTGCACTAGAATGAAAGAGAGCAAAAGAGAGGATGAGTAAGTTAGACTTAGGCATAACGACATGATTTGGATTGGTTTGTATAGGAGGGAGCCTTATGAGTGCACAATTGTGGATTCGTGTTCCTACGATATCCTTTGTGTGTAAGATTAGTACCTATCGATTCAAACTTAAGCAAAGAAGATTTGTAGCCTGGAATGAGTAACTACTGATGTGTGTGTGTTTCCCTTGTTTTGTTTTATTTTAATTTTGCTCGGAGTGCAAAATTTCAAGTCTGGGGGAATTTGATCAGTGCATATTTATGCAAATTCTTCTACATTTTTACTTAGTCATTTATTTATTTTATTTTGTTTATTATTATATTTTATTATGTTTTCTTATTTTATTTTATTTTTGGTTTAATTTAATTATCGCAACTATTTTTCAGCTTTAGCAGTCTGCACGGAAACGATCATAATTGGAGTTCCGGGAATCCGTTTGAGGCGTTCTAAAAATCGCCGGAAAGCTAAGAGAGAGAGCCACTACTTTCGTGTTGGAGTCGAAGTCAGATTCGGAGCTCAAAATTCCAGAATTTCGTTTCAAGTTACAGCATTAGAATTCTGTTTTAGTTTTGATCTTGTTTTGGGCCTGGGTTATGTTTTTGACCCAATTGGGTTATGAACTGAATCCATTGTTTTATAACGAAAAAAAATCTCGTTTACCGTATCCTGTTCACTATTCACGAAAATTTTGATTGGAACTTTGTATGAATTATGGAGAACTAATTCCTTCGGATTAATCTGCTGTAATCGGTTCCCGCCAACACTTTGAGGTTCTTTTAATTTCCAATAAAATCTATTTCCTTTCAATTCTTCTCTATGATATTTTGTTTGCTTGATTCGATTTATCTTAGGGATGATTGATTTATTTCGATGATTGCATGTTCTTGTACTTTAATCGCAGTTGCTTAATCCACGTATGTTTCTCGTGTTTGCTTAATTCACGGTTACTATTTTATCTGTTTGCTTAATTCAGAAATTAGGAACATGTATCGTATAATATCAATTACGCTTGTTGATTGTTATTATAATCGGAAAGGGGATAGAATCCGCTTAGGAATTGGGAATTATTAGGATCGATGATAAGTTGGGAAACGAAAACAGTAGATTAGCCGTTTTAACTCATTACTACAATCACTTTTTCTAATCACTTATTTTTCGTTTATTTTATCTTAATCAAAACCCCCCATATTTCGTTACTGTATTTGATTATTCCTGCAAGAATCCTTGTGAGACGATATTCCGAGTCATTGTCGCTGTACTGCATTTTCCTAAAATTACTCGTTTTTGATCCGCGAGCGACAGTGGATTAGGCAACATTGACCGGTCTCCCTTGGAAAGCACAAAACATGATGTACAACTCATCTCTAGACATAATATTAATATTCTCTTCCTTACCAAAAAGGGTGTGAGCTAAAATCTTGTGGAAGTAACGAATATCAGGATTGTGGATGCTCTCCGAGAACATACCATCAAGCTCAGGGAGATCATAACCTGTGAAAGCATCTTTAGGAGTTTTTGTGACAACATCTAGATCATTAGGAAGTCCTAATAATTCAGCCATCTCATGATGGATGAAACAATACTTGTTACCGAACAGTCAGAAAGTGGCTAATCCACAGCCGAAACCATATCCACGAGTGGGCTCATAATAAAGAGAGCTAAGAAATTCCAAAGTCAGATTATGGTAAGTGTTGAATTTCTTAGTAATAGCAAAATCATTCAAGCCAATTTGGTTAAAAAGATAGACAACACTGTCCCGAATGCTAAGGGTAGTCATGGTAGGATCGTCAGGATAGATTAACACAACAAAGTCTCTTTGAGAGAGCTCCTCAAAGTGGCGTCTCTGGATGTTATTCTTAAAGACAACGGTGTGATTCTCAAAAGTATGCATAGTCCTAGTAGCTGAACTATCCTAAGGACAGTGAACCTAAAAATCAAAAATAGTCTACTATTAGGAAAAATATATATTATATCACAAACATATGTTAGTAATAACAATAATAACTATAACGGTAATAATTATAAAAATAAGCATAGTAATAGTAATAATAACAATAATAATAATCATGCTAACTTAAGTAACTATATAATAACAAGCTCACTGCATTATACCAAAATTCAAAATCTAAACTAACAACATAATACTAAAGGTTAAGGATCGTGGTTGCCTCTACGGAGCGCTACGTTTAACGTCGGAAGCTCGACATTGAAATGGAATGAGACATCATTCATCGGGAGGAGCGGGAAGCTCTTCCAACTTGTAGCTAGTGTAGAATGCTTTGTTCTCTACTAAGTGATAATGCTTGATTCGTTATCCATTTACAATGAATATATCGCTCGACTTTCCTCTAATCTCAACTTCTCCACTTTGCATAACTCCAATAACTTCGAAGGGGGCAGACCATCTGTAATGTAACTTCCTTGAAAAAAGCTTAAGTCAAGAGTTGAAGAGAAGAACCACGTCTCCTTCATTGAACTCTCTTTTTGCTATCCTTCTGTCATGCCACTTTTTGGTTCTTTCTTTATAAATACGGGCATTTTCGTAAGCATCAAGTCTTAGTTCCTCTAGTTCATGGATATCTAGAATTATTTTCTCGCCTGCTGCAGCATAGTTAGTATTTAGGGTCTTTATAGCCCAATAAGCTTTATGCTCAAGTTCTACGGGCAGGTGGCATGATTTACCATAAACTAGTTTAAACGGAGTGGTTCCTATAGGGGTTTGTAAGCGGTTATATACGCCCACAGAGCTTCACGGAGTTTAGTTGACTAATCTTTCCTAGATGTTGTAACGGTTTTCTCAAGTATTTGCTTGGTTTCTCTATTTGAGATCTCAGCCTGTCTGCTGGTTTAGGGGTGGTAAGGTGTCGCTACTCGGTACCGGACCCCATATTTAAGCAGTAACTTCCCAAATATATTTGAAATTAAGTGGGATCCTCCATCGCTTATGACGACTCTTGGCACTCCGAATTTGGGAAAGATAACATTTTTGAAAAGTTTGATAACTACTCGTGCATCGTTGGTAGGAGAAGCTATTGCCTTAATCTATTTTGACACATAATCGACTGCGACGAGTATATACTTATTTCCAAAAGAAGCAGGAAACGGGCCCATGAAATCTATACCCCACACGTTGAAAACTTCTACTTCCAAAATACCTCTTTGTGGCATCTCATCGCGTCTAGAAATATTTCCAGTACGTTGACACCGATCGCAGTTCAGAACAGCGATATGAACGTCTTTCCAAAGGTTGGACCAAAATAGGTCGGATTGCAGAATTTTTGCACAAGTCTTAGAAGTTCTCACATGCCCTCCATAGGATGCAGCATGGCAATGAGATATGACGTCATTAACTTCAGATTCAGGGACATATCGACAGAAAATTCTGTCGGTGCCCCTCTTGAAAAGCAAGGGCTCATCCCAATAGTAATGTTTAACATCATGAAAGAATTTCTTCTTTTATTGGTAATTTAAGTCTGGTGGAAACACCCCAGCTGCTAGGTAGTTAACAAAGTCAACATACCAAGGCAGTGCAGTTTCTGTATAAATTGCTTATATTGCTTCATTAGTTTATGCGTCATTAAATAACAAATGATATTCAATCGTCTCATTTTTGCTCTCTAACTGAGCTACAAGTCTATCGTAGGGAAAATCATCATTGGTGAGAACTTGTTTGGGTTCTTGGTTCTCAATCCTAGAAAGATGATCTGCTATTACATTATCGGTTCCTTTTTTATCTTTAATTTCCAAATCAAATTCTTACAAAAGCAGGACCCATCTTAAAAGTCTTGGTTTAGCGTCCTTTTTGCTCAATAGATACCTATTTGCAGCGTGATCGGTATAGACAATTATCTTTGCTCCTACTAAGTAAGAACAAAATTTATCTAGAGCAAACACAACAACTAAGAGTTCTTTTTCTGTGGTTGCATAGTTCAATTGTGAACTGTCTAAGGTTCTACTTCCGTAGTAGATAGCATGAAGCTTCTTATCTTTTCTTTGTCCTAAAACAACGCCAACAGCAAAATCGCTAGCATCACACATTATTTCGAACGACTCATTCCAATCAGGTGGTTGCATAATAGGTGCAGTGATCAGAGAATTTTTAAGAAGCTCAAAAGCCTTCAAACAATCTTTATCAAATATGAATTAAGCACCCTTCATTAACAAAGTTAGTAGTTTAGTGATTTTAGAGAAATCTTTAATAAATCGTCGGTAAAAAACTGGCATGTCCAAGAAAACTATGAATTTCTCTAACAGTTTTTGGAGGTTGAAGATTTTCTATTATTTCTATTTTTTCTTTATCTACTTCAACTCCTCTTTCGAATACAACATGTCCTAACACAATGACGTTCGTTGATATGCGAATGTACCATACGGACAAGTGAAAGCTGTCTTCTCTTAGTCGTCAAGATGAATAATAATTTGAAAGAATCATGAGTATCCATCTAAATAGCAGAAATAAGAGTGTTTAGCCAATCGTTCAAGCATTTGATCAATAAAGAGTAAAAGGAAATGGTCTTTACGAGTGGCTTTATTTAGCTTTCTATAGTCTATGCACATCCTCCATCCACTGTGAACACGTTTCGCAACAGATTCTCCTTTTTCATTGCTAACAACTGTTATACCACCTTTCTTTGGTACGACATGTACTGGACTAACCAAGTTGCTATCCGATATCGGGTATATAATTTTGGCTTCTAACATCTTTTGCACCTCATTCTTGACTGCATCGCTTATTATAAGATTTATTCTTCTTTGATGTTCTCTAGAGGTTTTACTGTACCTTCTAGCATAATGCAGTGCATGCAAATGGATGGGTTTATTTCTTTTATATCAGACATATTGTAGCCTAGTGCTGTCAGATACTTCCTTAAAATGCTCAGTAACTTTTCAGTTTCTATTTGTCCCAAGTCAGCATTGACTATCACTGGTCTCTCAAGCTCGACATCTAGGAATTCATACCTTAGATTTTTGGGTAGTGTTTTTAGTTCTATAGCGAGTTTTGTTGGGCTAGACATTGGATCGGGTGTTAGTGCAAGACATTCTCTTAGACTGTCATTGGTGAATGGTATTTTGTAATCATCATCTTCGAATATAGGAGGTGCTGGAATTTTAAGCGCATCATAGTATACAGATGGTTACATATCCATTTATTTCATGCATTCATCAATAACATCTAATAAACAACATGAATCATCATTAGCTGAAGCTTTTAGGAATTGAGCCAGAATAAATTCGACTTTTTCTTCACCAACTTCAAAAGTCAGCTTTCCTTTCTTAACATCAATTATTGCTCCAACTGTTGCTAAAAATGGTCTACCTAATATAATAGAGATATTAAAGTCTTATTTTATGTCCATTATCACAAAATCGGTAGGAATGCAGAACTGACCAATGCGAATGGGCACATTCTCTAACATACCCACGGGATATTTAACAGAACGATCCACAAGTTATAAAAGAAATCATAGTTGGTCTCAGTTCACCTAACTTGAGTTCCTTACATGTGGATAACGACATTAGACTAACATTGGCTCATAAGTCGCATAGACCATTGTCTATGACGTACTTTCCTATCACACAAGGTATTGAGAAACTACCTGGATCTTTCAGCTTGTGGGGCATATTATTTTGAATCATAGCGCTACACTTTGCGGTGAGTGTAAAAGTTTCATTATCCTCGAGCTTTTTCTTATTTGATAAGATCTCTTTGAGAAATTTGACATATGAAGGCATTTACGTAATAGCTTATGTGAAAGGACTAGTGATATTCAACTGTTTCAGAAGTTCTACAAATTTCTTAAATTGTCCTTCATTTTTTGTTTTAGCTAACCTTTGAGGATAGGGCACAGGTGGCTAACTTTTATCATTATTATCCTTGGTTTTTGATTCATTTAACCCCTCAGTTCCTTCCTTAAGATTTTGGTACATGGATGGATTTTCGAGTCTAGGATCAACAAGTCCATCATATTCAGGGTTTCTTTGCAATATGACAGCATTAGTATGTCCTTTCGGGTTTGGTTGAGTTTGGTCAGAAAATGCTCTAGTCGGGCTACTATGGCTAGTTGTTGTTGGGCTACTTGAGAAATCTGGGTTTCTAACATTTTACTATGAGTAGCCATTGCATCAAGTTTGCTAGTCATCGACCTCATCAACTCACTTGTATGAGCGTTTTGGTTCGCAAATTCCTTGTTTTGTTGCATCTGAGTGTTCATAAAGTTTTCCATCATAATCTCCATATTTGACTTTCTAGGTGCTTGTGGAGCTGATGGTCCTCCTTTTTGATACCCAGGTGGAGCATCAGGTGCTGAACTTGGTGGATGTAGGGCATTGTTATTTTTGTATGAAAAGTTCGGGTGATTTCTCCAACCAGGATTGTAAATATTGGAGTACGGGTTTCCTTGGGTATAGTTCACTTGGTCGGTGGGAACACCATCCAGTAACTGACATTCAACATTTGTATGTCCAAGGGTTCCACATACTTCACAATTTGGTGACACAGCAGCTACAGTGGACGCTGGTTGTGTCAAGGCCAAACTGTCAATCTTTTGAGTTAATGCATCCACTTTAGAATTTATGTGGTCTATGGCATTAACTTCGTACGTTCTACCTTTCAGAGTTGACTTTTTGTGAGAAGCGCGTTTTCCTCCCCATTGGAAGTGATTTTGAGCCATGTTCTCTATGAGTTCAACGACTTCTTCGTACGGTTTATCCATTAAAGCACCACCAGCTGCGACACTTAGGTTCATGTTGGTGTTGTACAATAGACCATTGTATAAAGTATGGATTATCATCCATTGCTCGAGTTTGTGACGCTGGCAAAGCCTCATCATGTCCTTGTATCTTTCCCAAGCGTCAAAAAAAGATTTGTTATCTTTTTGCTTAAATCCATTAATTTCGGCTCTCAGCATAATTGTTTTGCTTGGTGGAAAATAATGAGTTAAGAAGACTCACTTCAATTCGTCCCACGTTGTGACAGAATTTGAAGGTAGAAACTGGAGCCAAGCTCTAGCTCTATCTCTTAAAGAAAATGGGAAAATACGTAATCTTATTACTTCTTGACTGACACCATTTGCTTTTACAGTGTCGGCATCTTGAACGAAAACTAATAAATGTAAGTTTGGATCATCCGTAGGACTACCTGAAAATTGGTTCTGTTGAACGACTTGTAACAGCGAAGGTTTCAACTTGAAATCATTTCGATTGATTTCTGGGGCAGCAATGCTGTTATGAGGTTCATCTTGCAATGGAACAACAAAATATTTTAAGGGACGGGTATGTGGTCCTTGAGCCATGATTTGTTTTGGTTCGGCTTTGGTTTCTGAATCTGAATAAGGAACGATAGGGTCTGGAAGATTATATCTAATACGAAATTCTTGAATTTGGCGCCTTAAGCTAATAAAGCGTTCGATTTTGTCAATTGGCTGCTCTAACTCTTCGAATTGAGAGCGAGTGCTTGGCATACAATCGACGGATTGAAAATAAAAATAGTTGTCTTAGTCTATATTGTGAAACAAAGAAATCACAATATTGACTAAATTTAATCCCCGACAATGACGCCAAAAACTTAATTGCAACTTTATGTGTTGGTCAGATAGAACTGCAAGCATACAACATATCGCGTAGTTTTAAAAGATTGTCGAACCCACAGAGATTAATAATCAACCTAAAGTGGTCTATATTGTGTTGTAAAGCTAAGGCTTAATGTCACAGAATAAAAAAGGGCAGAAAAATAACTAATACTGATGGATTTAAAACAAATAACGAAACGAGACTGAAGAATGATTTTTGCGCTCCTAAGGGACTCTATAGATTCCGGGTGCTAACAAGGGTCTCAAGTATAGTTCTGTAGGAATTGTCGGCTTAAAAATTCAATCTCACACTCTCGTGCTATTGACCAAGCCACACCTAATAACCCCAAGATTTTGCTCTCGCTCGCTCGATAGTTAATAGATGTATTTTGAAAACTAAAAAAGCCTAACTGAAGCCTAAAGCGCTCTTGCTGTGTTTAAATCTAGTGCTCAGTGTCTATTATCCGGTGATTACCTTAAGCTATCGCTCTATTGGATACACCTTAATGCATTTCTCACTCTCATGAAAACGCGTTGTTAAGCGGCTTCTCACTCTCATGACAAAGCAACCTAAATTAGAACTAGACACTAAAGCCAGATTATAAGACATGCATAATTAATACTGATGGTTTCCACAGGGTCTCGGAGAAATGAAGGTCCTCAAACCATAGGCTCATACAAATTTAGCCTGCCATATTAAATTCTAAGACTAACATGTTAACATTGCCGGAAATTAAAACATACATGTCAGTTAATTCTAAGTGAAAATTCAGAATTAAGTTTTTGGGTTAAAATTTAGTTATATAGCAGACACATGCAAATAGTAAAGCAATAAATAAATGCAAGAAGTAATAACCTGTAAATTGCAAGGAATATAAACTGAATCGAAACTTTTATTAAGTTAAACATTGATCCAAGTACATCAGCAACAACAAAAAAAGGAAATACAATAGTGTAACAATTTCTCAGTGTAAACAATTGTTACTGTGGAAAATAAATATATAGTTCGGGTATAGAATTCGGCAGTGCTTTCGCGGGCTTCTTGGATATGAAATGCAGGCCTCTGGAGTCCTATTTATAGAGGAATTTTGATTCCAAGAGCATAGGTTTGAATTCAAATTCAAACCAAAGAAAACTGCCAGAAATTGCCTCTGAAAACTGCTTCGGCTAGTAACGGCGCTCGCCGTCTCTTAATGGTGAGCGCTATTTGCTTGAATCAGAATTTCCTCCCTTTTTAAGCATGGTGAGCTCCATTTGGATGAAGGGATACACGTGGTGAGCGCCATTCAGCTCTGACGTGCCAGACCTTGTGATTTTCTTCACTTTTCCTTCATTCTTCAGATTACTTTGACACTTTTCTTTTACATGACTGATACGGTACCTGTCAAAGCAAAACAAAGAAAAACATAAGCAAATAATAGAGAAAATGGTAAATAATCGATAAAATAAAAAGTAACAATGCGCAAATTGAATAGAATTAAACGATACGGAATCGAGTCATCAATAATTCTCATACTCTTCATGTTGAGGAAGAAGTGTGATTTGTGAAAAGAAAATAGGGGTGACAGTCACTAATTTCAAGGGTAAAGATTTTAGGTTACAAAGGAATATATTTATACACCCTGAAAAACGATTACCGCCGCCATTCATTTTTCTTTTAATGGAATAACCTATTTTTTTAGAGAATTTTTTTTCTCACTTTATGACTTCTTATATCTTACTTACTATATGACTTTTTTTATACATTTTTAAATTTTTCATATATATTTTCGGACGCAACAAAATTTAATTGAATGTTAAAATATTTTAGAGAAATATTTTCGAACGCACCAAAACTTAAGTGAATGTTGAAATATTTTGGAGATATATCTCTGGAACAATTTGGAGGATAATATCGCGTCAGACTCTTTTCCTCCCACACTTTTCATTTTCATTCACAAACCTTTTCATCTCTCTCATTCTCAAATATCTTCAACTCCACCAAATTTGATTTCATTCGTCCGAGGCTGAAGTAATCATCAAGCATCATCCAATACATTACTTAACATCTTTCAAATCATATAATTAAGGTAAGTTTTTCGAGTTTCTGGTAAATATTTGAGTATTCTTGTAAACGAGTTAGAATGCATTGTTAGGTGTAGAAATGTTTATAAATCAGCTGAAAAATAGTTTAAAGTAAGTCTATATATTATTTGTTGGCTCAAGTGGACGATTAGGGCTTCAGATTTCTCATTTTGAGGGGCAAAGGATGCCATTGTCGTGACCCCTGAGTTTCAGAAAATTCCGGAGATGTATTTTCAAAATTTTCTCAGTCTGTTTTTATTTTGTTTTATGATTTTCTTGTTTGTGTTATTCATTTGCGTAAACTCATTGTATGGTTAATTATACCTTGCAGGCATAATGGATGACAGAGTCGACCGATTGAGACATGGACGAGTTTCCCAACACGCATTCGTTCGGCGGGAGCGGAGCCAGCAGGTTCCAGAGACAGCGTGTACCCCTGGTCAGGGAGAGGCTTCGACTACTGGGGCACAATCTACTCCTGAAATTCATTCAACTCCTTGGGCTCGGCCTTCTCCTCAGGCCACTTCATATACATCTAGCCCATTCCTAGGGATCGTCTTTCGCCTCAAGCCACTCCATCTACATCTCAGTCCACACCATATTTTATTTCTTCTTCCCATAGGCTACAAAATGCACCAAATGACGCATCACTTCCCCCATTCTCCCGTAGGCGTCAGGATGCACCTGTCCCATCTCTTGTTGATCCAATGCTACCTCTAGAGGCTGAGGTTGCTGATGATCTTGATGCACCGGTGCCACCTCTGAATTCTTGGTCCCTGAATGCTTTTTATTTTCATTTTAGGCTTGGATCATCCAACACTTCCCCCACATTGCTGGTTGGGTGAGTTGAGATGAGTATACCATGAGATGCCTCGTGTTTGTGCTTTTATCCCGCTGAAAGGGAACCAGACAGTCGAACCCTTCATAGTCTATCTTAACCGCTTGGTCGTCATGGACATCCACTTCAATAGCCACGTAGATCAACGTCAGACACGACCTTTTGACGACATATTTCTATACTCCGAATGGCTGGCCTGCAGATTGTGTATCATTGCTCTTCATCTACACGAGCGGGTCATGCAGAAATTTGGGTACACCTACATCATCCTCAGACACCATGTCGTCTCTGCTCCTTCTGCCTTGACTTGTATACCGAGATGTTTGTTGATTATTAAAGTCATCTGGTATCGGATGAGGCTTAGGCTACCATAACGTCGAATGACTGGAGCTACGTCAACGGATACATCAGGTGGTTCTTTGTTGTCTCACATTTGTACATGGTTCCGAATGCTCCAAGACATCCGTCGAGACCAGCTCATCAGAAGATTCTTAAGGGGCAACATGCTGAGCTAAATCATACTGAGGATGTCTTGCCTCGTTGTCGTCTTATAATGGAGATGGCACGTGTAGGTATTGATGAGGGTATCTTTCTTGAGGGGTCTGCTATCAGGCGAGTACTGAATGGCATTATTGCGGCGGCACGTAGGGCACTTTTGTACCACAGACATTGCGTGAGGACAGAAGGATCGATGGCCGAGGAGGAAGACCAAGTAGAGGAGGCAGAGGAGAGGTTTTCAGGCACAATCAGTAGTTGTTTGTATTTATTTTATTTCACTACTATAGTTTGTACGTTTTTTCTGACATTGTTACTACATTTTGGATTTTCGTGACGTATGCCATTCTATTACTATATTGTTATATTACTTTGGTATGTCCGTTATTTTATAATTCATCTAGAAATAAATACACAGTGCATTTAAAAAAAAAATGTTCTGGTACACTTTAGAGATGTATCACAGAAAATTTCCCGTAGATGCATCTTTGACAATATTTAAATTGAAATGGCCTATAAGAGATATGTTGTGACCATTTAAGGTTTAAATTGTTCCGGAGATATATCTCCAAAAAATTATTAATGTTTAGTCAGCCATGGGGCACGTCCGGAGATTTATCTCCGGAATCTGGGGGCATGTGTGAAAAACTACATGGTGGGAAAGAAATGCATGAGGTACAATAAGAAATTTCCATTTTATAAATATTTCTTACCCACAAAACCATTGCAGTTGGCTCCCCTAAATTCTCGTTCTTTTTATTTTTAATTATATATCGGGTTAAATATACGATGTAGGCGAATTTCATTTTACTCTATAATATATTTTTTTGATTCTCCTGTAATGTAAAAACTCTTGTTTTTCCACTAAGTGTATAATTTGAACACAAAATTTGGGGGTAAACCAAAACTCGTTCACGTTACAGGGAGTAACTTGCACGCTTAGGTGGCGAAACAAAAGAATCTTAACATTTCAAGAGAGATTCAAAATTTGTTTTACAGAGGATAAATCGAATTTCGTTAACATTGCGGGGTATCATATATTTAACTAGGCATGGAAACGAAGTGGGGCGGATGAGGGTTTAAGGAGGCTTAAAACCGCCCCCGCCCCTGCCACCAACCTGGTCGGGGCTAATAATTGGTCCCCCACCCCCGCCTCATCGAGAAACGAGTTTTCATGCACCCGCTCCGCCCCCACTCCCATAAATTGTATTTTATTTTAATTATATTTTTTTTAAATGTACTTTTTTCAATAACAATAGAAATAAATATGCTTAATTGCAATTTTAGTCCACTTGTTTTCATTTTTTTGACTTTTGGTCCCCATATTTTAAAATTCAGAATTTTGGTCGCTTTATTTTTCATTTTTAGTTTTAGTCACCCTATTTTAAAATTCAAAATTTTAGTCCCTTTATTTTCATTTTTTTAAACTTTTGATCACTATATTAAATTAGTTCAAAATTGAAAAGGGGACTAAAATCCAAAAAAAACTTAAAGGGGACCAAAAGTCAAAATAAATGAAAATAAAGGGACTAAAATTTTAGATTTTAAAATAGGGGGACCAAAAATAAAAAATAAAAATAGAGGTACCAAAATTCCTGATTTAAAATAGAGGAATCAAAACTAAAAATAATAAAAATAGGGAGACCAAAATTGCCCATAAGCCAAATAAATAATTTAACTAAATAATTGATTATTAACATGTCTATATTCAAATAAGTAATTGATTATAAGCCAAATAAATAAAAATAAATCCCGCATCTGCACCCGTAAATAAAAATAAGATTTTCCCCACCCCACCCCCAATTATATCGATTTTCCTCGTTAATTTCAAGGCGGGGCAAATTTATTTTCCACACACACACACACACACACACACACACACACACACACACACACACACACACACATATATATATATATATATATATATATATATATATATATATATATATATATATATATATATATATATATATATATATATATATATATATATATATATATATATATATATATATATATTTAACTCTTATATTTTTTATTATTTAATTAATTAATACAATAATAATTAAATGAATTAAAAAATTATTGATTTCAAATAACAAGAGAAAAATGATGATGCATTAATTTTACACTGTCAACATGACAATCAAATATCCTGCAAAGTTAGATTGAAATTGTTCTGCACTGCACTGGCACCTGCCTCACAGTTGAGCAATGCCCAATCTAGTATAGCTTAAGGCCAGGTCCAATACGACCATACGGCACAATATAGCCGTTGGGGACGTGCCCTACACGCACTTGACAGTTCACGCGACCAACTGCCATTCTGAAAGTCACAGAGACAGTTGGACCAGGTCAAAAATTACGCGTTCGATCTTCCACCTGGCAGTCCCCCATTGGCCAACCAGATATTTTGGTTACATGGGAGGCCTTGGCCCCGCGCTGGAGGGAAAACTTATAAATACCCTCTCTCTTGAGAGGGTCAGGTATTCTAATCATTCTTACTCATACCTAAATACTCGTACTTGCTTTCTCTCTTTAGCACAGACACTTACTTTGACATTGGAGTACCTTGCAGGTACAACCCCCTCCTTTCCAACAACCTCATAGTACGGTTAATTATACCTTGCAGGCATAATGGTTGGCAAAGCTGACCGATTGAGACATGGACGGGTTGCCCAACATGCATTTGTTCGGCAGGAGCGGAGCTAGTAGGTTCCGGAGGCAGCATGTACCTCTGGTCAAGGAGAGGCGTCGATTGCTGCGGCATAATCTACTCCTAAGATTCAATCCACTTCTGGGCTCAACCTTTGCCTCAGGCCACTCCATCTACATCTCAGCCCACTCTTGGGGACCGACCTTCGCCTCAGGCCACTCCACTACATCTCAGTTCATGCCACCTTTTACATCTTTTTCTCGTAGGCCATAGATTGCACCAGATGACACATCATTTCCCCCATCCTCCCACAAGCATCAAGATGCACTTGTGCCACCTCTTGTTGATCTGGTGCCACCTCCGGAGGCTGAGGTTTTTGATGATCCTGATGCACCGGTGCAACCTTCGGAGGGTGATGTTGTTGATTCCGAGTTAGAGGCTTTCGGAGGGGGTCCATCTAATATGTCCATACTTCCTCCGCACCCAAACAACAATGTCAAACATATCTGGGATGAAGAGGTGACATTAGTCACATTGTTACTATATTTTTTATGTTAATTTAAATTGCTGACATTGATTATTTTTTTGAAATTCGCAGGTGCGTGATCCCGAGAAGTTTCTGAACCATGAGCGAAAGATTTTAGCATTGCGTCAGCCAAATGAGCACTAGTTTCAGCCGATTTTGACAGCTTCTGGGTTGAGTGACCAATGTTTGACCAGTTACAGTCTGGTCAACTAGGAAATGCTTAATGCATTCGTAGAGCGATGACACTCTAAAACCTCTTCATTTAATCTCCCGCATGGTGAGATGTCAATTACACTGGATAATGTCTCGTCTTTGTTGCATCTATCGGTCAGAGGGAGATTCCTCCATCATAGTAGGATGACCAAAGACGAGGCGGTCGATATGATGGTGGAGCATCTAGGGGCTGATCCAAGGAAGGTGCTCAAGGAGGTGGATATGACCAGGGGTGCTCATGTTAGTTTTTTGTTTTTGAAGGAGAGACTTGATGAGGCGCTCGTTGCTGTAGAGCAAGCTGATGGTGATGTCAATGAGGTGGACATACACATGACTCATGCTTTGAGGGTATATTTTCTATTTTTAGTTGGCACTGTGGACACGAGTGCCACCTACACTGACGTTGAATACCTTCGGTACTTCTTGGATATCACATGGATCCATGAGTACAATTGGGAGGCGACTTACCTTGTATATCTGTATTTGAAGCTGAGAGATAGATGTCGGTGGATGACGAAGCAGACCACAGGCAGTACGACACTACTGGCTGTAATAATTTTGTATCCTTTAATATTTTTTTATTATCTTTTTCATTTCATATTTGCGATAATTCTTGATCCCTGGATGATTTTTATTTTCATTTCAGACTTGGATCATTCAACACTTCCCGCACATCGCTGGTTGGGCGATTTGGGATGAATATACCAAGAGATGCTTTGTGTCTATGCTTTTATCGTGCTAAGAGGGAACCGGGAGGTCGAGCCCTTTAGAGTCTATCTTAATCGCTTGGTTACCGAGGAAATCCACTTCAACAACCACGTGGATCAACGTCAGACGCAACCTTTTGACGACATATTGCTATACTCCAAATGGCTGGCCTGCGGATCGCGTATCACTTCTTCTCATCTACTCGAGCGCGTCATGCGGCAGTTCATGTACACCTAGATCATCCTCAGATACTCTGTTGTCTCTGCTCCTTCTGCCTTGACATGTATACAGATTAAAGAGATGTTTGTTGATTATCAAAGTCATCTGGTACTAGATGAGGCTCAGGTTACCATAATGCTGAATGACTGGAGCTACGTAGACGAATACATCAGATGGTTCTTTGTTGTCTCACATCTGTATATGGTGCTGACTGCCCCAAGAGATCCATCGAGACCAGCTCATCAGAAGATTCTTGAGGAGCAACAGGCTCAGCTAGATCATATTGAGGATGTCTTGCCTCGTTTTCATCGCATAGTGGAGATGGCGTGTGTAGGTAATGACAAGGGTATCTTCCCTGAGGGGTCTTCTATCAAGCGAGTACTGAATGACATTATTGCGGAGGCACATGAGGCACTTTTGTACCGCAAACATCGTGCGAGGACAGGGGATCGATGGCCGAGGAGGCAGACCAGACAGAGGAGTGGTTGTCAGACACACTCAGTAGTTGTTTGTATTTATTTTATTTCAGTAGAATAACTTGTACGTTTTTCTTGATATTCTTACTACATTTTGGATTTTCGTGACGTATGACATCCTATTACTATATTGTTATATAATTTTGGTGTGTTTGTTATTTTATAATTCATCTGGGAACAAATACACAATGTGTTTTTTTTGGTTTAAAAACATGTTCTGATACACTTCGAAGATGTATCTCCGGAAATTTCCCATGTATGCATCTCCGACAACATTTAAATTGAAATGGGCCATGAGAGATATGCTGTGACCATTTAAGGCTTATATTGTTCTGAAGATATATCTCCGAAAAATTATTAATGTTTAGTCAGCCGTGGGACACGTCCAGATATATATCTCCGGAATCTGAGGGCATATGTGAAAAACCACACGGTAGGAAAGAAATGCATGAGGTGCAATAAGAAATTTCCATTTTTTTTTTATATATTTCTAACCCACAAAGAACGAGAAGCCAACTACAATGGTTTTGTGGGTTAGAAATTTCCCATGTAATTTTTTTTGGATTCCCCTGTAATGTAAAAATTCTTTTCTTTTGCCACTAAGTGTATAATTTGAACACAAAATTTGGGGGTAAACCAAAACTCGTTCACGTTACGGGGAGTAACTTGTACGCTTAGGTGGCAAAACAAAACAATCTTAACATTTCAAGAGGGATTCAATTTTTTTTCCAGAGGGTAAATCGAATTTCGTTAACATTGCAGGGTATCATATATTTAACTAGGCATGACAACGGGGTGGGGCGGTGGAGAGTTTAAGCAGACCAGAACCGCCCCCGCCACCCGGTTGGGACTAATAATTGGTCCCCGCCCCCGCCCCCATCGAGGTACGGGTTTCCCCGCACCCGTCCCGCCCCACCCCCATAAATTGTATTTTATTTAATTGTATTCTTTTAAAATCTATATTTTCAATAACGATAAAAATAAATAATTTAACTAAATAATTGATTATTGACATTTTTATTTAATTTGTATTTTAAAAAAATAATAATAATTCTAATAAACATGATATTGTAAGATTAAGAAATGTAAATGAGTTATGAAATCATTAACAATAATGAAAATAAATTAAATTTTTAATAGGCATATGCGAGTGCGGGGTGGGTGCAGGGTGAGTACTAGCATCCTCCGCTCCCACACCCAAACCCGTAAATAAAAACAGGGTTTTCTCCGCCCCCGTCCCTAATTATATCGATTTTTCTTGTTAATTTCAGAGCGGAGACAGATTTATTTGTCATGCCTATATTCAACCCTTATATTTTTTTGTTATTTAATTAATTAATATAATAATAATTAAATAAATTATAAAATAATTGAATTCAAATAATAAAAGAGATAAATGATGATGCATTAATTTTACACCGCCAACATGACAATCAAATATCCTGCAAAGTTAGATTGATTTTTTTTTAAAATTATTTATATTATATGATAGAATAATATATTTTTATTGAATAAAAGTATAAAATTATTTAGTGCACCTCTACTAAATTTTAATAAAAGTATAAATTAATTATTGAACCATTTTAATAAATTATTTCATATTAATAATTGTGTGTCGATTCCCTTTTCACTTGGTGTGTTAATTTACTAAAAAAGTATCTTATTTTAATATTAAATTCAAATTATTTTGAAAATATTTGTAAAATAATAAAAAATCTCTTTCACCCATTTCATAAATAAAAAATAGATTCATAAAATAATAACCAAATCAATATCAATTTTTAAAATCAAATATTAATTACAAATTTAAAAATGTTAATTAATTATAATATGCATTTAAAATTTATATCTTTTCAATAAAAAACTAATTATTTTTTACTAAAATAATAAACAGATTTCTAAACATTAAGGAATTTTCATAGTTGATTTTGTCATCAAACTTAAATTGTTAAAAGATTTAATTGGTATGCATCCAAGAATATATATTTTTTTGAAGATCGGAGATCTCAAGAATTTTCATTATCTCAAGAACCCGATCAGAGAATTGTCTTGGGGAAAATAATCACACCCAAATATATACACAAATCCTACAATCATGGAAATCATGCATATTGTTGGATGCATACCTTCAAAATAGAGCTAGAATTCTAAAAGGAATTTCTATGGAGCAATGTAAACCTTACTATCATTGATTCTAATAACAAGACATAACTATTAAGGATCTATGGCAACATTGGAATGAATATTAAGGATCTTCAACAAGACTTGACTATTGCTCAAAATAACAATACCAACAACAAAAACAAGGATATAATCAGTAAAATTCAAGATGAGATTAACAAACTCATGTTCAATGATGAATTATGGTGGATGCAAAGAGATAAAACATATTGGTTAAGGAAGGAGACCAGAATACTATGTTTTTCCACAGCTAATATTAGAAGAACTCAAAATAGGATATCTTATATCACCAACAGTAATGGTAACACTACCAACAATACATATGAGATTAGAAAAATATTCAATAACTTCTTGATTGACCAGTTCAAAAACCCCAATTCTAGCAATATTGGCAGGGATAGCTCGAACATCAAGAAAAAACTTAGTGAGGGTACGAAAATAGAGCTGGACAAACCATTCTTAGAAGAGGAAATCTATGCCTCTATGAGGAGCCATGGAAGCTTCTAGTCCTGATAGTGTTGGAAATTCACCTCACACTCTATGAAGAATTCTCTTCAATCTTGATCTCAATATTGACGAACAAACCCCCAATATGATAGTAATGGTGATAACAAGTAAAGAGTTATCAAGAACAACAAAAGAAAAGAAGAATAACAAACAAGCAAGAAGGAGAAGAATGAGAGAAGAAATATTTTGGAGAAAATTGTGTTACCCACAACTGTGGGATTTCTGATTATATTGAACTTTCACTTGTTAAACTCTGCAACTGTGAAATCTGTTATGTGTTGTGTTGTGTTTGAATACAAAGCAAGACACCCTATTTATAGTTTTAGGTTTACAAAAGCCCAAAATATAAAAGGCCAAAAATATTCAAATCAAATCTAATCATATCAAATCAAATCTGTTTACACTATGAATTATATTTAACACACCACCTAATTCATTGTGTCTAAACTCTCTGCATTCATCATGACTCTTAGTCTTCTGAAGGCTTCGACCTGCACTCCCTTCGTCATGATATCTGCAATCTGATTCTCAGTTCTGCAGTGTTCCAACTTCATCTTGCCTTCTGCTACCTGTTCTCGAAGATAATGGAACCTCATTTTGATATGCTTGCTTCGACCATGAGCTATTGGATTCTTCGCCAAGTTGATAGCTGACATGCTGTCTATCCTCATGGTAATTGCTCCATGATTCTTCCCTGTGATTTATTCGACCAAGTTCACCATCCAAGTTGCTTGACATGCACAAAGAGAAGCAACTATATATTCTGCTTCATATGATGACAATGCCACTACTGGTTCCTTTCTCGAATTCCAAGCAACTGGTGCACCACCTAACATAAACACATACCCAGCTGTGGATTTTCGATCCTCAGCATCACTACACCAACTGGAGTCTATGTATTCCACCAACTTGCATTCTTTTCCTTCACCAGCTGCTGGAAACAAAATACCATAACCGAGAGTTCCTTTCAAATACCTTAGTATCCTCTTCGCCGCTGCTAGGTGTGATACATTTGACTTCTGCATGAATTTACTTACCATACCAACAATGTATGCTAAGTCAGGCCTTGTGTGAGAAAGGTATCTAAGTGACCCAATAAGTCTTCGGTATTGGGTTGGGTCGACATCATCTTCATCTGAATCCTTCGACAGTTGCAATCTGGGCTCAGCTGGAGTCGAAGTTTGGTTGCAATCTTGCATCTCAAATCTCTTGAGTATTTCGCCTGCATATCTTCTTTGGTGCATTATCAAACCTCTACTTGTCTTGTAGAATTCGATGCCAAGGAAATATGAGAGATTTCCCAAGTCTGACATTTCAAACTCCTCACTCAGGTCATGTTTGAAATCTTCGATCTCCTTCTTGCAACTCCCTGTTATCAACAAATTATCAACATATAGACATAGTATAAGCAATTCGCCATTGCTTCTTCTTACATATACTCCATGCTCAGTTGTACACTTCACAAATTCCTTCTCCCTTAAGAAGCTGTCGATTTTCTTATTCCAAGCTCTTGGAGCTTGCTTAAGTCCATACAGGGCTTTATGAAGTCTGTACACCTTTCTTTCTTCGCCTTGTTTCACAAACACAACTGGTTGTGCAACATAAACTTCTTCGTCTAAGGGGCTATTAAGGAATGCACACTTCACGTCCATCTGACATGTGTGCCAGCTTTTCATATTTGCTAGACCAACATCCAACCTGATTGTTTCGATTCTAGCAACAAGTGTGAATACTTCATCGAAGTCGATTCCTTCCTTCTGAAGAAATCCTTTCGCCACAAGTCTCGCCTTGTGTCGAGTTACTTCTCCTTTAGGATTTACCTTTACCTTGTAAACCCACTTCACATCAATTGTCTTCTTGCCTTGCGGCAATTCAACAAGTGACTAGGTATCATTGACTTCGATGGACTCCAACTCTTCAATCATTGCTTTCATCCACTTCGAATCTTTCAATGCCTCAGCTGCATTGACTGGTTCGACATCTGCATAGAAAGCATAATGTACCAACTCACCCTCTTCATCGACTATATCATCTGATGTAATTACACATTCTTGCAACCTTGCAGGCATGTGTCTTGTTCGTCGAGGTCTGCTTGAACCTGCTTCATCTGCAACTGGTTCCTGTCGAACTTCTATTTCGACTTCAGTGGCTGGTTCTTCACAAGAGATTCTCACTGAATCCTTCTTGGCATTCTCAGTCCAATCCCATTCTTTAAGATCATCTATGATCACGTCCCTGCTGATCACTACCTGCTTATTCACTGGGTCGAACAACTTGTAACCTCCTGTCGAATGATATCCTATCAAGATCATCTTATTCGACTTATCATCAAGCTTCCTTCTCAACTGATCTGACACATGTCTATGTGCTATAGATCCAAACACCTTCAAGTGACTGAGACTAGGCTTGACACCAGATCAACATTCTTCTGGTGTGATTCCTTCAAGCTTCTTCGTCGGACATCTGTTCAATATATATGTTGCTGTCGAAACTGCTTCTCCCCATAATTCATTAGGTAGATGCTTTCCATTCAACATACTTCTCACCATATTCATGATGGTTCTGTTCTTGCATTCTGCAATCCCATTTTGATGTGGAGTGTAAGGTGGCACCACCTCATGCACAATCCCTTCTTTTACACATAGTGTATCAAACTCTTTCGACACATACTCTCCACCACCATCAGTCCTCAGAATTTTCAGCTTTCGGCCACTCTGTCTTTCGACCATGGACTTGAATCTGGAAAATACCTCAATCACATCACTTTTCTTCTTGATGAGGTAATTCCACAACTTTTAACTGTAATCATCTATAAACGTGACAAAGTATCTATTGCCACCAATCTAATCCACCTGGATTGGACCACATACATCAAAGTATATGACTTCAAGTATTGCCTTCGACTTCCTTCCTGCATCCTTGCTGAAGCTATTCTTGTGTTGTTTCGACTGAACACACTCCTCACAGACTTCACTTGGAATGTCGATTTCTGGTAATTCTGAAACCATATTTCTTCTCTTCAGTTCTCTGATGTCATTAAAGTTGAGATGACCTAGTCGAAAATGCCATAACCACTCATCTTTGCTGGCTGCAGTTGCTAGACATTTGTGCTCCATCACATTGAGTCCAATCTTGAAGGTCCTATTCTGAGACATTGGAGCCTTCAAGATTAATCTACCACCTACGTCGGGAACTCTCATCATCTTGTCTTCGACAACTACCTTGTAGTTCTTTTCAACAAGCTGCCATATACTGAGAAAATTACTCTTCATGCCTGGTATGTATAACACATTGGAAATTGTTGACCTTTTGCCATCTTTCCTCATAATTAGAACATCACCAACACCTTCGGCTGCTAGAGTGTTGTCATTTGCAAACTTCACTGTGTTCTTCGACGAAGGCTTCATGTTGACAAACCAATCTTTCCTTCCAGTCATATGTGATGAGCATCCTGAGTCCAAGTACCACTGATCTTGGAATCTTTCTTCATCTTTTGTTGTGACCATTAGCAACGTTTCTTCTTCATCATGTTTCGTCAGCTTTGCATCAGTCTCTTGATTTCTCTTCCTTTCTAGACAATCACTAACATAATAACCATACTTCTGGAAATTGAAACATTGAATGTGGCTTTTGTCTTTCTTTCGACCACCACCTCTTCCTTTACCTGCAGTACCACCTCTTTGGTTGCCTTGGTTCTAAGGTTTCTTCTGATTCGACTGGTTTCCTCCTTTGTTGCCATTCCAACTACCTTTGCCTTTTCTTTCCTTTTTTGATTGCACATGTAAAGTCATATCTTTCGACTTTCCTGCAGCTCTCTCAGCCATCCTCTGTTCATGAGACTCAAGAGTCCCTTGAAGCTCTTCCTTCGTCAACACTGATAGATTTTTCGACTCTTCTATGGCAACTACCACGTGGTCGAATTTTGGAGCCAACGATCTCAAGATTTTTGAGACAACTGCTTTCGTCGTCAGCGCTTATCCACATACTTTGATTTGATTCACCAACTTTGTAACTCTGGTGAAGAAATCTGTAATGCTTTCGTTGTCTTCCATCTAAAGCAACTCATAGGTTCTCTTGTGAGTTTGTAACCTCACCTCTTTCACCTTCTCTGCGCCTCCAAACGACTTTTCAAGAATCTCCCATGCTTCTTTTGCTGAATCAACATCACTAACCTTTTCAAAGTTATCAGGATCAACACAATGATGAATTATAAAGAGTGCTTTATAATCCTTCTTCTTCAATTCTTTGTGCGCAGCCTTTTCTGCCTCCGTTGCGTTCTCCCCAAGTGATGTTACTCCGTCCTTCACAAGATCCCAAAGATCTTGATAACAGAAAATCACCTTAATCTGCTTGCACCAATTCTCATGATTTTCTTTCTTGAGAATTGGCAGGGTTGTCGGAAAGTTGTTGTTCGGATAGTTCAGCATCATCACTATCTTCCTTCCTTGAATCTCTCAACCGGAGCTCTAGATACCAGATGTTGGAAATTCACCTCACACTCTATGAAGAATTCCCTTCAATCTTGATCTCAATATTGACGAACAAACCCATAATATGATAGTAATGGTGATAACAAGTAAAAAGTTATCAAGAACAACAAAAGAAAAGAAGAATAACAAACAAGCAAGAAGGAGAAGAATGAGAGAAGAAATATTTTGGAGAAAATTGTGTTACCCATAACTGTGGAATTTCTGATTATATTAAACTTTCACTTGCTAAACTCTGCAACTGTGAAATATGTTATGTGTTGTGTTGTGTTTGAATACAAAGCAAGGCACCCTATTTATAGTTTTAGGTTTACAAAAGCCCAAAACATAAAAGACCCAAAATAATCAAATCAAATCTAATCATATCAAATCAAATCTGTTTACACTATGAATTATATTTAACAGATACTACCCCTACCCTCTTTTATCATAATTTCTGGAACATCGTTGATATCGATGTTTTAACCTTGAAATTCTTAATAATTATTGTTCCCATAACAATATCAACAACACTTACATATTAATAAACTTGACAATCCTATTGATTTTAGACTCATAGCTTTATGTAATGTTATTTTTAAGATTGTCACTAAATCTCTTGCTGTAAAATATGAACAAGAAGAAGATAAAGATGGTACGATGAAAGTTGCACGTGTTTACATTAAATTTTAGGTTCGATTCGTCTCCACCAATTTATGCAAATTGAATGCAAAAGGGTTAACTCGGCGAATCCCCTTCAGAATATTTTGGAAACTTTAACATGAATTACACATTCACATTAAACATATCGATCAATGATATTTTACAAGAATAAAGTTCTTTCATTTATTCTCATGCACTAGAAAAATAAAAGAATGACTTAGATATAATTTTTGGCATTTGAAACAAGTAATTTTTGTGTGTATATTTATGCCTAGCAAGTATCTCTATTTATAGAAAACTTGTACCAATTGATGAGAAGAAATAATGTTTCATTTGATTCTAACATGACCATTCGTGAACATTGTATATCAATAACAACAAAAAATTTCATGAAAAGTTGTGTTAATCTGGTTGCACCTTTTGACCATGCACCCAATCATTATAGGGTCTCTGGTTCTATTCTAGACAGTTGCACATTTTGGCCATTTATTTTGTTAATTTAATCATTATTATTTATCAATTTAATATTTTGAAAATTTCTCCAACAATCCTCCATCATTTTCAAAATATATCTAAATTCATTATTCAGGTAATTTCATGGTTTCAGATAAAGGTATCTTACAATTTGAACAAATACTTAGTAAGTTAAGTTTTCACACATCCCCGAATAGATTGGTAGACAAACTTTGAACCAATTATTTATTAGGACAAGCGTGCATAACTCACACATGAAACCTCTGTACCATTGATCGAATTATTAATATATGACACATTTAATAAGGCCTTGTGTCTCATATCCTTTTCATGAGAATTTAAGAGTCAAGCTCTTGAACACTATGAATCGGCACCACTTCATTCTCATATAGGTAGACTATATCAGAAATGTACCTATAATTATACATTTCAGCAAACATATGATATATGTCTATTAAGAGGAAAACCTCATCCTACCATACTTATTCTTATGGTCCAAGTACTTTTACCCATTAGGATGTATCTATCATTAAGTACTTCAAGCACTCTAACAGTGTATTTTCATTATTGAACTCAAGACTTAATATTAATCAAATGTGAGTTGAGTTTCCACTATTAATGATTAATTAGATACAGGCTTGTTCCCCATCCCTAATGATGTCTTCATTGTATTCAATTGTATCCAAAGACACCATATCTTTGTCAATTCTTTCGTCAAAGAATTGCAAGATTTTTCCAAACTTTAATAAACTCTGAATATTCAATTTTTCAACTAATCATGCATGTGATTACATTATGTACTCTTGATAGTATTTGTCATCTATCATCAAATCATAACACTTTTGTTATATTAGTACAATTTCCATATACAACATATGTTTTATATTCTTGATAGTTTCGATAAATAATCATTATGACACTTTTGTCATTTATTTCGTCATATACACAAATTTTATGTCATTCTTTATTTGCTAACCTTTTTAATTTAAAGTTTTACTTCCACTTAAATATATCTGAAATATATTTAATGCATTAAACATTTATAGCAATCGACAACCACGATCAAACAAATTTGTCATGACTAAATTTTATTTCATGAAGTGAGTTCAAACATGTAATTCATAAACTTCATATAAATATAACACCATGTGATAAATTCATGTTTCATATTTAAATTTTTATTTTTTATGATATATCCAACTAAAAATCACAAAATGAACAATAAACCAACATCACTAATATTTCTTGTAACGTTTCTCGATGAACACTTATCAACTTATAACAAGATAAAATATATCCAAATTACTTTTAATATCAAGATAAATAAGAAATAATACTTCCATATTATGATACACATATAATATGAGTTAAATCATTTTAATTTTAAAATTCTTGCATAAACAACAATATAAATCATGCATGTATAAATTTAATATCACATGTTAAACTTAACATAAATACGCATTATTTTCATCATATAATATTATACATGAATTTAAAACCTTATATGAATATATACTAATGCAATCGAATTACTATGTACCTTTCACCATGGTTATGAATAAGAGAGCATGAATCCATTTCTCCATCGAAGTTGCAACCATAAATTAATCATAAAAATCTTAAATCGAACCTAAAGATTGTTAGATCTTGTGTTGAGGGTCTGCTGCAAAACATGAACAAGAAGAAGATGACGAAGACGGTACAATGAAAGTTGCACAAAATAATTCCAAAGCGTGTGTTTACATTAAGCTTTAGATTCGACTCGCCCCCACCAATTTATGCAAATTGGATGCAAAAGGGTTAACCTGACGAATCCCCTTCAGAATACTTTGGAAACCTTAACATGAATTGTATATTCACATTAAGCATATCGGCCAATGAAATTTTACAGAATAAAGTTCTTTCATTTATTCTCGTGCACTAAAAAAATAAAAGAATTACTTAGATATAATTTTTGGCATTTGAAACAAGTAATTTTGTGTGTATATTTTATGCCTAACAAGTATCTCTATTTATAGAAAACTTGTACCAATTGGTGAGATGAAACAATGTTTCATTTGATTCTAACATGATCATTCCTGAACCATTGTATATCAATAATGTTCCAGACTGGCCCAATGGCTAGGCATGGCCCAATCCACTTCTGCACCCAGAACAACCCAATTGCCTAAGTCCAATCACTTTGGGGGGAACATTTACCTTTCTGCCTCTCCAACAGGGGAGGCTGACCAATTTACCCTTGGTCACAATGTTTCTCCTTGGCAGTCCTTGCCCGTCACGCACGGTTCCATCATTCAGAAACAATCAAGACGCCTGTGCCCTTAAGTGCATCCATGCTCGTAGCAACGGCTAGTTACGGGCACCTTTTCCCGTTTTAACGGCTGTTCTGGAAGTTACCTATTCTTCGAGAAACGCTTATCTCGCCCCGAAAATAGGGACCAATGGCAAAGCGCTGGAGGCACTATAAAAACCCTCTCACTTGAGAGGGTCAGGTATCCAATATTCACCCTGAAATACTCATATTTTGTACTTGCTCTCTCTCTCTCTCATGATTGTTTTCTTACTTTAGCATCATAGTGTCTTGCATGTACACCCATTCCCTCTCTTTCACACCCAGCATCACAGACACTTGGCTCAACTCAGGTTCTGATCAACCAGTAAGATCAGTGGCACTGTCTGTGGGAAACTTGTTATCCCTAAATTTTCTCTCTTCGTAGACACGAGACCAAAATAGATCTTCAAATTTCTGATCATGGCCAGCTGTGACAACAATCTTGATGCTCATAACTCTGTTTTCCTCCCTGTCAACAAGACTGATGTCGACGGAGCAACCACCTCTCATGGTGGCGGCGTCCTCCGACAATGAGATGGAACCACAACTTCTCCATCCCCTGTTCGCGGAGGTCACGGCGAAATTACGCTTGTCCCGTAGCACCTGTCAGTTCTAGTTCCGCCCAGAGTCGACCCGGCCATGACGGCCCTCCTCAAGGTTCTCAACAAGACCAACCTCCTAATCCTCAACCAGAATGCGAGGATTGAAGTATTGAAAGAGCTCAGTAGTCCAAGATCCCCTCCGCCGAGGAAGGAGCTTCAATAACCATGGAGTCCTCCTCCCCGACGCGAGAGGAACCGTCAGACACTTCTAGAGCTAGAGACCCTGAGCATCCACAAACGCGACAACATCTCCCCCTGGAACCAACATTCCTTATAAGCCAAGAGGACCAGAAGAGGCTTCCAAGAAGAATCCCAACGTTCGCCTCCGCCCAGATCCAAGGGTCGAGCACGAACCTCGTCTCTCTGACGAGACCATCATCTTACATACAGACCAGATGCCCGCTCCCTGTCTTGGACCAGTAGCAGCAGTGGCGACGAGTCTTGTGGTCCGTTGTCCCAGAAGATCATGGCCATGCGTCTGCCAAAGGGACTAGAGAAACCCCCTCTCTAGGAACATATGACGGAACAACAGACCCCAACGAGCACATCGAAAATATCGATGTGTTGCTCGACTACCGCGGCGTCCAGGGCGCTATCAAATGCAGGTTATTCCCGACCACACTTAGGAAGGGGGCGATGACCTGGTACAAAGGGCTTCATGGCGATTCCACCACTTCATGGTGACAACTGGGGAGACTCTTTTCCAGACACTTCACGGCCTCTCGTCGTCATCCGAATACCGAAGCCTCCTTTAAGGCCATCATTCAAGGGAGAGATGAACCCCTGCGAGCCTACATTGAAAGGTTCAACAAGGAGGCCGTTCAGGTTTCTACAACTGATGACATGAAAAAGTTTCTGCTCGAGCGTGGGCTCCGTCCCCGCACCGAAGACTGAAGACTCATGTCTATCCTTTTCTACCCAGCAACACCAAAGAGGCGAAGCCGCTTCCCTGTGTCGATTCCATCGGCCTGGACAGTCGCTTCTCTGAAGATGACCAGAAGACTCAGAAGGTAAAGGGGAAAGAGATCCAGTCATCCTTAAGCATCCCTTCTAGTAGAGACAAAGCTTCCCATCTGATGTGCCCAATTCCGGATGGAGAATTCAAGCTTGTCTTACTCGGCGATGACCCTAAGCAAGGAGTGAAGATTGGGATCGGTCTCCCTGAGCTAGTAAGGAAACAACTCAGAGCATGCCTCC
Organism: Lathyrus sativus; assembly: GCA_963859935.3. Lineage (NCBI taxonomy): Eukaryota > Viridiplantae > Streptophyta > Magnoliopsida > Fabales > Fabaceae > Lathyrus > Lathyrus sativus. Next base: position 627,351,171 of record OZ012737.1, on the reverse strand, counting down.
AAGAGAATGCAGATATGTTCGCATGGAGTTTCGTGGAGATGCCTGGGCTAGGTCCTGATGTGACTTGTCACCACCTCACTATCGACCCCGTTGTTAGGGCAGTGGCTCAACATAGACGACGGCAGTCTCTGGAGAAGATGGAGATTACCGAACAAGCTGTAAAAGACATCCTAGAGGTAAACTTTATCTCGGAGGCCAAGTGCACCACTTGGTTGTCCAATGTTGTACGCGTTAAAAGAATAATGGAAAATGGCGCATGTGTATTGACTATACCGATCTTAATAGGGTCTGCTCTAAAGACGCATATCCCCTCCCCAACATAGATAAACTAGTTGATAATTCTGCTTGTTTTAAATTGCTATCTTTCATGGGCACCTATTTGGGCTATAACCAAATACCTATGGTGAAAAGCGGCAAGAGGTACACGACCTTCATAACCGAGTCGGGCAACTATTACTACAATGTAATGCCCTTCGGTTTGAAGAATGTCGATGCTACCTACCAAAGGTTGATGAAAAAAGTCTTTCGAGGAGAAATTAAGGACATGATCAAAGTCTATATGAATGACATGATCATAAACTCCCACGAGGAATCCGATCACACGGCCCACTTGAAGAAGGTCTTCGAGCAAGCCAGGAAGTACAATATGCGCTTTAATCTGGAGAAGTGCACGTTCGGGGTACAAGCAGGCAAGTTCCTCGGTTTCTATCTAACTGAACGAGGATTTGAAGCTAACCCCGACAAGTGCAGAGCCTTCTCCGAGTTTCCCACGCTGAACTCAAAAAATTCCATCCAGTCCCTTAACGGGATGCTCGCATCGCTTTCCCGCTTCATAGCCAAGTCTTCCTAACACGCCCTCCCTTTTTTCAAACTCCTCCGTAAGGAAGCCACGTTCGAATGGACAGAGGAATGAAAAAAAGCTCTCCTCCACTTGAAGCAAGCCCTGTCGGCGCCACTAGTCCTCTCCGGGCTAGAAAATGGAGAAAACCTCTTTCTCTACGTTGCTGTAGAAACCGAGGCTGTGAGTACCACCCTCATTCGTGAAACTCCTGACGGGAAGAAACCCATCTATTTCACGAGCAAGGCATTGCAAGGGACAGAGCTGAGGTACCAACAGATAGAAAAGATGACCCTCGCACTTATTAACGTTGCGAGAAGACTGAGGCACTATTTTCTGACCCATAAATCGTGGTACACACGGATCAGCCTATAAAGCAACTACTGGACAATCTAGACATGGCAAGCAGGATGCTCAAATGGTCGCTAGAACTATCCAAATTTGACATCCAGTACAAGAGAAAAAAGGCCCTCAAGGCACAAGCACTAGCTGACTTCATAGCAGAAATGACCTTGCCTGGCCAACCGATGAGGGTACCCGTAAGTGGGTCATATTTGTCAACGGAACGTCCAGCTCGGCCAGGAGCGGAGCAGGTGTCATCTTGGAAAATGAGGGAATCCTCATCAAAGTTTCACTTACAATGTTCTTCCCTACCTCAAACAACCAGGCTGAATACGAAGCCTTCCTGGCCGGTCTGCGCCTCGCCGAGGACCTGGGAGCGGAAGAAGTCGTCATCTACACCGACTCTCATCTATCGACCCTCCAAGTCCAGGGAGAATACCAGGTCAAAAACGACAACTTGTCTGAATACCTGGCCCTGGTTAAGGAGAAGATGGCAAAGTTCACCTCTGTGGAAGTAAAACACGTTCCCCGTGAACACACCATTCGAGCATACATCCTATAAAAACTAGTCAGCACGAAGAAGAAAGGGGGAAAAATTATTCATCTAGGAAATAATCCCACGACCTAGCATTGAGAGAGCACCCGCGACCCTAGACGTGCACGTCGTCGGAGACGACCATTGCTGGATGACCCCAGTATACAATTACCTCACTAAAAAACAAACTACCATCCGACCCTAAGGACTCCAGTGTAGTAAGGCATAGAGCATACTCCTACGTTCTGGTTGAAAATAATATGTACAGGCGAGGATTCTACATACCTCTCCTCAAGTGAATCAAAGAAGAAATGGTCACCCATATCCTGCGCGGGATCCATGAAGAAATCAATGCCCAACACCTCGGTGGGAGATCTCTCGCGAGGAAATCTCTTCGGGCAGGTTACTACTGGCTGACCAAGCAAAACGATGCAAGGGAACACGTGAAGAAGTGCGAGAAATGGTAACGGCACAGAGACATGCACCTGGCACCACCCAACGAGCTCAAGGCAATGTCATCCCCGTGACCATTCGCCTGGTGGACCCTGGACATCCTGGGACCGTCCATCATACGGTCGAACCAGAATAAGTACTTGATAGTAAGCGTAGACTACTTCACCAAGTGGATAGAAGCTGAGGCCCTGGCCAAGATAACGACCCGCAACATACTTCATTTCTACAAAAGGAACATCCTTGCCCGCTTCGGCATTCCTCAGGAAATCGTCACAAACAACGGGACACAATTCACGAACAAAAAGTTCCAGGAGTTCGTCGCTCAACTAGGCATTAAACAACACTTTGCGTCTGTCGAGCACCCTTAGACTAACGAGCAAGCTGAAATAGAGAACAAAGTAATCTTAAGAGGCCTTAAACAAAGGCTAGACGAAACAAAGATGCAGTGGGTCGAGGAGTTGCACAGCGTGCTCTAGGCCTATCGCACTACACCTCATTCGTCAACCAGGGAAACCCCTTTTTGCTTAGCATACGGGACAGAGGCAGTAATCCTCATTGAAACTCATGTGCCTTCTACACTGACTGAAGCATCTTTGGACGAAAAAATAAACAACAAGGCCCTGAGAGAAGAACTCGATCTCGTCGAAGAAGTTCGATTAGATGTAGCCCTTCGCGAAGCCTCAATTAAACAAAAAATCACAATCAGGCACAATGCCAAGGTTATCCGACGAGAGTTTCGAGTAGGCAGCCTCGTCCTAAGGAGGAATCACAAAGATTCCCGCGAAGGAAAACTCACCGCAAACTGGGAAGGACCCTACCGCGTTAGAGCAAAAATGGAGAACGGGGCCTACTACCTAGAATACCTTACTGGGGAAGAATTAACTCAACCATGGAACGCCGAAAAGATGAAACAATATTACATCTAAGGTCCTCACTATTAACATGTCTCACCCAGGCGGCGAGCACAGTCATAGACCATAAGCGCGTTCCCAGGTACAAGCGTTGCGCCACCAACACGGATCTAAGAAAGATTTAGTCAAAGAGATACTTAACCCATGCTCGATAGCGGTTCCTCGACTGTGCCCGCTGTCGTCAAAGTACTACAAACGGAAGAACCCCCAGCTTGCGATGGGAAATTCACGCTGCAAACTCAAGCCACAAACGTGGCCTGAGCTCTGCTCCTCTGTCGGGAAACAACCCGAGCCTTTCGACCAGTTCCCCACACTGTCGAAAATCATATGTCGAGCATACTCGAAACATAATAAATTACTAAGTGCCTCGTACGACAATGTTGGACGGTGTAGGACACTTAGAAAAAATATAACAAAGATATAAATAAGCATACAAATAATATTAACATAAGGCGGCCACAAGGGTCGCTAGTGTGCATGTTACAATAAAACGGGGCCGAGCCCCACAAAATAAAATTACATATTAACCAAGCGGCACGCAAGCCGAAATATCAACCGAGAAAGATTCACTGCTCCTCTTACTAGTTCTCCTCTTGGGTCACCTGCCCGTGTCCTTCACCACCTTCGCCGAACAGGAGGAACTCGGAGACGACTATCTTGCCATCCTTAATAGAATAGAGGAACCCTATGCCTTTGGTAGTCATCTCGATACCAGGGTTTGCCAGCTTCAATTGATCCATGATGTTCTAAAAAGCCTCCTCGCCGATGGCTAGAAGGTCGTCGTTAGCTTGAGGGATCCGGGCAACCAGCTCCACTCGAGTCGACAGCTTATTCATCTCCTCGGTCTCATCTTCAGTAGGAGCAGTAGCAGCCTTCATCTTCTCTAAGAAGTCCTCAGCGACTTTCTTCTGGACAGCCAGGGCATCCCTTTCCATGGTTATCTCCTTGCGACCCTTCCGCGCAGCTTCTTCGAGCTCCCTATCCCGCTTCTCCTAAAGCTTCTTAACCTTTTCTTCCAGGGCTGCCACCGCAACCTGGGATTTCTTTAACTCAAGAGGAGAGCCGTTCTCGATGTACACCATAACCATCTCCAGGATCCTTATCAAGGCAGAGGCATCCTACGCAGACATGACCCGCTTGTTGTGACGATCCATCTCCTCGAGCTTTAGAGATTCTTCCCGAGGAATGGACAAGGAAGAACCCTCGAAGAACTTTTTATTATGCAGACAAAAAGGCAACTCGAACTTGCTTTTGACGGACTCCCAACTGAGGTCCACGATTTCATTAGCACGAGCGCGCTTGAGCCTCGAACTCATGGGCATGGGGGACGCATGAGTAGCTGGCGGGGTAGACGAGGAAGTCCCTGATCCTGCCTAGGGAGGAGTCGTTCATTGACCAAGGAAACTTCTTCCTAGGGCCGCACCGCCTTTCATCTTTCCATGGGCATTCTTTACCATCCCTCCTGCACTGAAGACATATTATCTGCAAGAACAATGAAAACATCAGCGCGTGGAAAGAGAAACATCTCAAATAAAATAAGAAGAAGCGAGAAGTTACCCAAGAGTTTAAGAGCCTCCTCGCGAGTGCTGCACTCGAGGAGCTCTTTAGTATTGATAGACTGGGCTTCCACCTGTAGCCCCCCATCTTCTTCATAAAGCACATGCCCTGCGCGATTCACACACTGGGCGGGGAGGAAACCATCCATAAAAGCCACCAGGTTAGCATAGCTGACCCAATCATCGTCAACCAACTGATGAGGAGTAACTATGTACTCATCAGCCAAGCGGGTAAAGTTAGCCCCACTCCAGCAGAAAGGGAACGTGAACAACCTCCGGGAATCTATTTTTCCTTCCTCCTCTAACAAATCCTCCATGTTTTCGTCCGTAGAGACCTCCCACATGAAGGTTGAGCCGGTAGCTTTCTTTGACACAGGCTCGATCACATAAAATCTCTCTTTGAAGGTCCGAATAGATTCAGAGAATAGTTTGAATAATTTCCTCCCATGCTTCAAAGAAACTCAACCAAACTTTCTCCTTGACACCTGTCGTTGAAGATGAAAGATAGTGAAGAATAGTGGGAGAGTGGCCCCGGTCTGCAAGTACTCACACACCAAATCATACGCCCGCGTGAAGGCAATAAAATTTTGATGCAGTTGGAAGGGCGCCAAGTCCAAATGTACGAAGACTGCTCGTTGAAATTTTGTGAAGGGCGCCCTCAGCCTTATCTCTTTGAAAACATACTCATACATAGGAAATCTCTCCCTGTACGTCGAGCATATGCGCTCATCCTCTGAAGGGAAGGGTACTTTCCACTCTCCCTCTGGCCCCACTGTGGTAAACGCATCCCCGATGTATGAAGAGAAAAGTGAGGCATGCTCCATCGGCTCGGCCATAGTCCACTCCTTGGCAGAGGTCCTCGCAACAGTCACCCCTCCAACCTCAAGGGACTAGGAGTCATCATCTGTTTCTGTATCTTCCGAGGATCTATCCTTGGGAAAATCTCTAAGGTGTTCTTCTTCGTCAGCCTTGCACGACATCGCCTTTACCTGAAAAGTAGAGGATAAAAGTGAATTCGATGACAAACTCAAATTCACCCTTCCACTGCTAGTCAAATGAAAGGGCGCGCAAAAGGCCAAAGACAACAACCTCGACCTAAGCCATACTCAAATGGCACAACTAAACAAATGAGGAAGTTCTCGGGAGTTCTTTATGCCACATCCGGGGAAGACTCCCCGCGCATAAAACCCATAACTCTCATGAAGGAACCACTGAAATCCATGGTTCCCTCCGGCAGTAAACATTGTTGTGTCGTCACTACTCCGGGATCAACTAAAAACCTATGGCTTACTAAATTTCTATTTCCTAAAAACAACCACTACGATGCTGACAGCAAAGAAAATGGTCGTGCCACCGTCTGCCACCAACAGCCACCACAAAAACGCCCTAGAACTACCTTGTTAAGCCCTAACCACATGCATTCTAAAGCATAAAACCAGAAAAACAGATAGTAAGCAAATAATCAACATACTTACTTGGTCGAGGAAGAAATTTTTGGGTTTGAGTAGATCTGGTCGGACCTTGTACAGTGGCCGGAAATAAATTGGGCGTTGGCGAGCGGCGGAGAACGAGGAACATAGACAAGAGGAGAGAGAACTAAAGTTATGAATGAACAAACCCTCTCACTATTTATAGGCAAACTCCAGGCACGTGCATGAGCACGCGCGTGTAGGTCGTCATCATGACCCAAGCCTAGCCATCATTACGCATTTAATACAACACACAGATCGAGTCACACGTGACACCCTCACTCTTCAAATCCCATCAACCGTTGGGCTCCCTGAACCTCAAGCTCCCCGACAACAATGTTTCAGATGTCCGGACACAGATTTCTTCAGACACAAGGAAGCTTACGACGACTATGCATGGAAAGCGAACTGTCTTTAATTCATCACTATCATGCTCGGTAGCAACAACTTAGGGGTTACTTTTTTGGACTGACCCAATGGCTAGGCGTGGCCCAATCCACTTCTGCACCCAGAATGACTCAATTGCCTAAGTCTAATCACTTTGAGGGGATCATTTACCTTTCTACCCCTCAAACAGGGGAGGCTGACCAATTTACCCTTGGTCACAGTGTTTCTCCTAGAAGTCCTTTCCTGTCACGTACGATTACACCATCCATAAACAGCCAAGACGTCTAGTTATGGGCACCTTTGCCCATTCTAAGGGCTAGTTCTGGCAGTTACCTATTCTTCAGGAAACAATTATCTCGCCCCGAAAATAGGGACCAATGGCAAAGCGTTGGGGGCACTATAAAAACCATCTCACTTGAGAGGTTAAGGTATCAAATATTCACCCTGAAATACTCATATTATATACTTGCTCTCTCTCTTGCCCGTTTTCTTACTTTAGCATCGGAGTGTCTTGCAGGTACACCCTCTCCTCCTCTTTCACACCCAGCATCACAGACGTTTGTCTTTGACCCACCTCAGGTTCTAATCAACCGGTAAGATCAAATAACAACAAACTTTTTCATGAAAAGTTGTGTTAATCTGGTGGCTGCACATTTTGAACACACACTCAATCATTATAGGGTCTCTAGTTCTATTCTATACAGTTGTTACTTTTGGCCATTTATTTTGTTAATTTAACCATTATTATTTATCAATTTAATATTTTAGAAATTTCTCCAAATCATTACTGGTTCTGATCAAGTGGTCATACAAAACTTAAACAACAACTTCAAGCCTCGTTTCAGATAAAAGATCTTGGTTTCCTGCATTACTTCTTGGGTCTTGAGGTTCATTCTGATTCCAATGGTACTTTTTTTCATCTGCACAAGTAAACTACTGATCTGATCTCCTTGGCGGGACTCTAATATGCTTCCCCTGTGGATACTTCTCTGGAGGTTAACGTCAAATATCTTCGTGATGAGGGTGATCTTTTATCTGATCCATTTTTATATCACTACAAGAAAATTGGTAAATTGCGACGGTTCATTTTGATAGATTACGACGGTTTTAACCGTCGCAATTTTTAAGTTACGACGGTTTCTACCCCATTGCGGAAACGTGCGTCGCGAGGCCTTATTGCGACGGTTGTGAAAACTGTCGTACAAACCGTTGTTATTTTCATGACGGGTAGCTAACTGTCGTAATCTCCATACTGTGACGGCTTGAACCGCCGCAAGTTGCAAATATTTTAAAAAAAAAAACTGTGGTATTTTGTGGCGTTTTGAACCGCCGCAAGTTGCAAATAATTTTTAAAAAAAAAACTATGGTACATTGTGGCGGTTTGAACCACCGCAAGTTGCAAATACTTTTAAAATAAAATCTGCACTCAATTTAGGATTCATAATACAGCTATTGTAGGTTACATTAATGAAAATCATCAATATTCATGATATTCACACAATAAACACTAACATAAAAAAGTTTTCAATCATTAACCTTGCGTTCTCTAATTTTTTAACCGCATCACACATAGCATGTATACATTGATTCCTGTGATAAATTCAAGTTCTATCCAACAACAGACCAGTATTACCAGTGGTAAACAAAACTGTAAAATATAATTAAACTTCAAACTAGTTTCAACGATTCTAGGATCTGATCATCATTGCTCACCTTTGTTAAAAAATCTGAACTTGGATTAAGGTTCACTTTTACATTGTAGGAATATGAGAGTGACTTTACATAAAAATGAATATGAATTGCTAACTAATAAGATTCTTAATTTCTTTTTGAATAGAGGTTATACAAAACCTATAGTGTCCAATTTCATGTGTATAACTGCAAAGGATACAAAGCAACCCAAGCTCACACGCAAAACACCTTCGGCGCCCAAACAGTCTTTTCCACCATTGCATCCTTTTAATCCTGTAGGACCAACATATTAGATTTAAAGCCACTAGCATCTTACAAAAGAAACATGCTCAACAAAACAAAAAGTTCTAAACTTACTCTCCATTTCTGTTAAAGCACCATGGCCATAGTCACGAGCAGCCCATGCCAAGAGGTTTAGCCACCAGAAAGTTAGAGATTTTTGTTCTTGATATCTCTAACTGCAAGAACTAATTCAGAATATCTCTAACTTTTGATGCGGAATCTCAACACACCTTTCACGTCCTAGTAACAGATTAACATAAGTATTTAGGACTATAATTAAGACCCTCCACTGAAAGTCACTAGAATTATGTGTATTTTTTATAACATATTATTTTTTCTTCAAAATATTACATATGCAGCTTCTATGAGTTTAGGATTCATTACATGCTGATGCTGATAAGTCCTATAAGCTAAAGAATATGTAAAATCCCTTTCTTAGAAGATTACATCCATAACACCCCTCAGGGGGGGGGGGGGGAGAATTTCGAAATGGAAATCTAGCTCAGGCTTCAAGTTTCTATTTCACCCAATCAATCTTCTCTTTAGCTCAATGAAACTCTTTTCACAATCAATATCCCAAATGAAGCCTTCTCCTTTACAAGTCAATTGCGTTAACGGAAGTGCCAACTTTGAAAATCCCCCAATAAAACTCCGATGATAACCCGCCAAGCCTAAAAAGCTTCGAATCCCCGTAACTGATCTAGGAGCCTCTCATTGCATCACCGCCTCAAATTTTGACGGATCAACACTAATACCACTACCGGAAATAACATGTTCAAGAAAACTTACTTCCGACAACCAAAATTCACATTTCGACAACTTAGCACCTAATTGCTTCTCTTTTAACACAGATAACACAATCCTCAAATGCTCGACATGATCCTCTTCATTCTTCGAATACACCAAAATATCATCGATGAACACAACCACAAAACAATCCAACTGCTCATGAAAAATACGGTTCATGTATTCCATAAACACACCTGGCGCATTAGAAACCCCGAATGGCATCACAGAATACTCATAATGTCCATACCTCATTCTAAAAGCAGTCTTCTGAATATCTTCAGCCTTCACACGAATCTGGTGATATCCTGATCTCAAATAAATCTTGCTAAAAACACGTGCACCAACCAATTGGTCCATCAAATCATTGATCCTTGGAAGCGGATACTTATTCTTGGTAGTCACCTTGTTCAATTGTCAGTAATCCACACAAACCTCATATAACCTTCTTTCTTCTTAACCAACAAAACCAGTGCATCCTACAGTGACACATTCAGACGAATAAACCTCTTCTCAAGCAATCATTAAAGTTGACTCTTCAACTCTTTCAATTCCTATGCCAACATACGATATGGAGCCATCGATATTGGACTAGTTCCAGAAATTAAGTTGACTCCAAACTCCACTTCTTGTTCTGGTGGTAAATCCCTTATCTCATCAGGAAAAACTTTCTGAAAATCATAAATAATTGGGACACCACCAACTTCACCACTTCCATTAACACTCAAAGTTGCCACCAACATAAACATCCCAACACCATCCTGCACCCACTCATCAAAACAATTCGTAAGGACTTGGCTTAACTCCAAATAATTCACTACACGCACCATCTAAGCTCGCAAGATAAGTTTATTCCAGCCAACATGATCTCGTCCACTATCAACAAGAGATTAAGGGTGATCAGTTCCTCAATTTGTTAATAGACAACCGACAATCATAATGGGGCATAAACCATCTTTACCAAACTATAATAGCGTTCAACGACATACTGAGCCACCATTCCACACTTGAAGCATCTCGGAGAAGCACAAGCTTCTCCCCCACTTATTTTAATCCCACTCCTGCAGATAAGGTTTAGAAAGATAAACGTGTACCGAAAGTGTTTTCACACACATGTCGCATACAAGGGAAAAAACAACATTAGACAACCTGGCCGGATAGACCAACCTACTCGGATACCACTAATGTAACACCCTTATAAATACCACGGAAAATATACAAATAATCAGAGTAAGTCATCATGCATTCACAAAAGGGTGTCACACATAACTTTCAAACATCAAAAACACCTGTCATGCTTATTAACACTTTAATAAATAATCATGCTTCTCAAAGTTTCACTTCGCATGTAGCAGCGAATTCATTTTATATCATAATTCTCTTAATAGAATAATCATGTTCATCATATAATTCAACATTTCTTAGACACTAAGGCCAACATCACAATATTCCAATGAATATAAAAAAAAACATAACATAGAGTACATAATGTATCTCTAAAATATAAACCAAATGATCCCAGTGTTACATGACCAGAGCATGACTCGACCCAATATAACTAAGTTACTAAATAGCTACACCAACAACGATCATGCAACTACGAGCAGCTCTACTCACGATACCTGCACGATGTCAGATAGGACATCCTTCCAGTAGAAGGGTGAGAAATATTATCATAATAACAATGCATATAATCATATATGTACATTAACATAAAAGTATACATACTTTACGTTCTCACCACATCTCATCATAATTCACTCATATACATCGCAATGTACACATTCACAATTCACATCATTTCCACGTAAACATACACATTCATGTTTCTTCACCATAATTCATCATAAATTATATATACACGCTTATATATAACACCAAGCATATTTATCATGCATATATCCATAATTCATATCATTTCCACATAAACATACACAAATTATGTTTACTCACCAATTCACAACTCATAGTTCATCAATTCATACACATACGCATACTTTCATACAACAATTACCTATGCCATGTGACTCAATGCAACTCAAGGCAACTCATGCCATGTGGTACCAACACTTGTTATCATTTTTCAGTTTTTACACTTAAACCGGGTCCGTTCCCTAGACCGATAACAACAAAAGCCCATTCCCTAAGCTTTCAAACCCCGCTCTAGGTTTGGGACAAGTCACTAGTCTCCACGAAACTAGAAAGCGTTGCCTCTTGACAACAAATGATGCGTATGCAATCAACAACCAAATGCACTTAAGATCGTTCTCGCATCTTAATCCCATGTATTCTCAATAATTCATCACACAAGAATTATACATGATTGCACACACACCATATTTCATAATAATCAAAGTATTCATACTTTCACACCTCATCATTACATTTATCAAGTAATGCACAAGAATCAATTAGATTCCATCACAATTCACAACACAATTCAATGATTACACAAAGAACAATCAATCCATCACCAATAAATGAATTCAATATTTAACACACAATCAACTTGTTAAACAACAATTGATATCTCAATAACCAACCAAAGGTTTATAATCAATTCAAACAATGCATATATTTGCCAAAAGGCCACATTTCACACTTCACAATTCATAATCTAGGATTCACGCCATACGGCTACCCACAATATATCATAATACAGCACGCAAGCTATGCGTTGAAGAATCAAAGTATCAACATTGGATGGAAAAAACAGAAATAAAAAAATATTGTCACGCTCGCCACCTTGCTCGCCTAGCGAGGCCCTAGCGAACCATCGCTACCTGCTTCGCCTAGCGAACACGCTAGCGAAGGCTGATTCCTAGCTACTGCAAGTGTTCGCTACATAGTTCGCTTAGCGAAGGCTTAGCGAACCCTCGCTACCTCACTCGCCTCCAGCGAGATTGGATCTTTTGGTTCTGCCCCAGGTCTGGGACCATTAGCTACTGGCTCGCTAACAGCTCGCCTAGCGAGTCACTCGCTAACTGCTCGCTTAGCAAGTACTGCGATACTTCAAAACCCCAACTGTCCAAAATCATCAGAAACTCACAAATCACCTGATTTTCACCAAACCAATTTTTGTAGTCTTAGCCTAACATTCCTCGACTAAACTACATGACTTATTCCAAATTTTAACCGTTGAAACATCGATTTCTACCGATTAAACCATTCTAGGTCAGAAATGGTTTAATCGGGTTGTGTTGCGGTGAAATTTTGATGTCAAGCTATTGATTAACTTGAATCTTAATCATTTGCAACCGGTCTTTGATTTATCCGAAGGAAAGGTTAAAGAAAGGGGAAAACCTATTTTGCATTGTAAACACAACGTGGGGAGAGATCTAAAGTTCGGGGGTTGGTTAAGTTTAGGGAAGGTATTAGCATCCTAAACTTCTGTAGTACTTTACAGGAACCTCTTGTTTTAAATATTTGTTATTGCTATGTTATCTTCTTAAGGGTGTTGCTAAGGGTAAGAGTGAAGACAAAGACCTAAGGGGTTAGTCCTAAATATACTCGCCAAGACTCGCATCTTGTGCCTACGTATCCTAGGCAGCTGTCGCTACTCGAAAAATACGCGCAACGATGGGGAAGGCGAAAAGGAAAAGGACAGAAGAGTCGCCACAGAATTTTATTTATCCCATGAGGGGAAAGGAAAATATCGAGAAAACCTCAAGAAAAGAACGAATAAGATGGTCTCGCAACCAAGAACGGGTTCGGAAACCGGTTATGCGAGGGGAAGGTATTAGCACCCCTCGCATCCATCGTACTCGATGGGAACCATTTGTTTGTCGAATGTGTAAATTTATTTGCTTAAATATTATGTCATAAAAGTGTTCCACGAGACAGTGAAAAAGGGTTTAGAAACGGGGAAAGGACGTAACAGGGAAGAAGAGAGAAAGGACGGACTCGGTAGGACTTCGCGGTCCTAGGCCTACGTATTCTCGATAGACATGAGAAAATCAGAGTCGACGTAGTTCAGGGAACTACAGACATAAGGGGGGAATATGCTCGACAAGGATTGTGGCCCTTGTGCCTACGTATCTTTACTTGAAAAAGTAAAGAATCAGAGCAGCCGTAGTTCGGCCTACGATTTGTTGATGTTTTTTATGGATGATGCTATCGTACGCATTCTAGCAGTTAGGTGTATTGCTGCTCACTCGTTGGAGACTTAGGCATTACCTGTTTGCGGTAGAACGGCCGTATCATATCCTTTTCGAAAGATAAGTTTTCGCCATGCGAGGCAAGATGTCACATTTGATTTGTTGAATTATTTTTTAGGGGCGAGATAGGTCCTCGGATAGTAACCCCTACGGGTAGTACCCAATTCTTTATCTCAAAGTTTTTGTCATGAAAGGGTGTGGCGAACATAGCGTCTTCGTATTGAAAGACGAGTATCAAAACCACACACACTACAGTGAGCGTCTCGACACTCGGAGAGGAAGAAGTCTACACTTAATCCTTTCTCTTTAGTTCAATACAAAGAGAACTTCATTCTTTTATTAAAGTGTTTTTTGGTTTTGAATGGTAAGTGTTTTTGCGACAGAGAACCCTACGGTAAACGTCAGCACTCGGGATAGGAGAAGGCCTACGCCTAACCACTCCACGACCATTCAAATTTTTGTTATGAAAAGAGTTTGAAAATGCACTCGGTGCGGGACCGAGGTTTTAGGTGTGAAAGGTTGCGAAAGGAAATTGTAGAGGGAGATAGGTGGCGGATAAAGTCACGTCTTCGTATTGAAAGACGAGTATCGAGACCACCCACACTACAGTGAGCATCTCGACACTCGGAGAGGAAGAAAGTCTACACTTAATCCCCTCTTTTAGTTCAATACAAAGATGATTTATTTTAGAAAGATGGTTTGACAATGCTTGAGAAAATTCGCTTGACGTTGGGTCAAGGATTTAATTGTTTAAAAAGGTTTGAGGTGAAGCGAGCAAGGTCAATGGCGGACGCACAAGGCGGCCGACTTACAAGGGTTAAAAACGGCTCGATAAAATCGAGAGTTTGCTTTTGAAAATGGTTTTTGGAATCAAAAGTCACCAAGGACAATAGCAACATTCCTACTAAAATCATACAACATATGGGATTAGTCGGCTAAAAAAAAATCGGGACATGCCAATAAAAACACGGCGAACTCTTTGAGAAAAAAAATTTTGAGGTTTTTTTTTTGAAGATATTTGAAGTCATAACAAACTGCACAAAGCCAGAAATTTCTCATTTTTTGCAAGTTTTGAAGCCATGAGTCGACCATAGGGTCAGCGCATGACTCTCAGCCTTTTCTCACGGCTCAGCGCATAAATACCATGCGTCGACCATGCACTCGGCGCACACTATTTTGATAGACTGACGGGTAAGCGCCCGCCGACCCATGCGTCGATGCATACTGTAAGTTTTTTGAATTTGTCTAAAAATGCAGGCTATGCGTCGACGCATAGACCTGCTATGGTCGACCGTTAGCCTGTTAAAACAGCCAAAATCCTAACTTTTTCTACGTTTTCTTTCGTTTTCGTAGTTTCTTGACAATGGTTTCTTGGTCCCTTATGGGATCTTACATGATATATACAGTTCAACGACACATAAAAGAGTAAATAAAATGAATATAAGAGCAAAGAAATAAAGAGAGAAAAGTTTGAGAAAATGGATACCCAAGAGTTTCTTCTTCTTGCAAGTCCTCCTTGGTTTTGGATGAATGTGCTCCACTCCTCACTCTATGTTGTGAAGGCTCTTGCTCTTTAGTGGTTCTCTTGGTTTTATCTCCCTCTCTTTTTTTGGTTTGCAAAGCTTTCTATCTTTTCTTTTTTTTAGGTTTTTTGGTTGCTCTCTCTCAATTTCTGGTTTTGCAAATGTGTGTAGAAAATGGATCTTGAATGAATGAAGAGTGATCCCTTTTTGTTTACAGCCCCCCTCCTCTTATCTCAGCTCCTCTAGGGTTTTCTCTTCCCCCCAAATATCAGATTTTTTCATGGGGCAATGTCTCTTGCTACCTTTCCTTATGTCACTCTCTTTCTTTCCATTTCCATGCAAGGTGCTATGCTGTATTTTTACTGCACTACTCTATGCTGTTTTTCTGCAGCACCTTGTGCCTTGCACCCATTTTGTTGGCTTGTGCTTGGACAGCTCTTGGTCAATGCTACTACTCTTTTGACAGCATTTTGAAAATTCTGATGTGTAGAAGCATTGTCATATGTTATGCCTTTGGTCTTGTGACATGTAGATTTTGTGACATGAGGAAATTTGTCACCTTTGCATGGGGCTATTTTGCTTATGACTAACATGCATAATCTTGGTCCTAAAACATTCCAATGTTGATTTAATCCTTGCATGTTTCTTGGATGTTTGTAAGCATAATGTAGACTTGGGGTGGCATTACCATAACATGAATTTGACTAGAGACTTGAATGAAGTATTAGAAATAAATTAATTTCTAAACATTACTTAGAGTTGAAAATCTTGCAACAAATGACATTCTTGTAATGTCACAAAACTTCTCTTTATAATATTCTCGCCTTTAATCTTGAATTCATGATGGATTTCCTTTATGTCATTGAATTTGAAAGAAATGAAGAAGTGAGTCAAGTCTTGAAAGAGGGCAAATTTTGGGGTGCAACAGCAGGGGATGGAATCAGAGTATTCGTAGTTCCCCTCATAGAGGGAGATGGGGAACTTCTTGATTGTGGTCAAGGTTCTAGGGGAAATAAAGGTTCATAGGGAAACGCTTATTTTGGAGTACGGCAACTCCTATTTCTACGTTTAAAGCTCGATTTGAAAAGGTAAGGAATAAGTATTCCACGATGGGGTACTTATATGGAGTACGACGACTCCTAATCCTAAGGCTAGGCGTAAAGGGTGAATGTCCTCGGTGGGATGTCTAAGCATGAGTTCGACGACTCAAAGTTTAAAGTTTTTAGGGAGATGGTAAGGGAAAATTGACTCGGTGGTCAAGCAAAGGTAACCTTCCCTTCGGAGGGGAAATAACGATAAAATAAAGCAGCAAGCATAAAATGTAAATTGACATCCAAATGATGATAATGGGCATGAATATAGAGATGTAGGAAAGTACTGTAAGCATGATTAATTTTGACTAGTAACTTAGATATGATTAGATGTGGATGGTGAGTTGATGATTAATTAGAAGATAGTGGTGAATTGTTTTTAAAAGATTAATTTAAAAAAACTAAAGACATATATTCTAATTTATTCCTATTTTGAAAAAGTTTATTTAATTAAATCTAAGCTAATAAATTGTTAAAATTAATTAAATTAACAAATTAGTTAAACCTTGAGTTAGCTAAAAAAAAGTTCTGTTTATTTTTGGAGAAAACTTTGGTTAAGTGTAATTTAGCAAAAAGATTAGTTAAACTGGTTTAAAAAAACTAGAAGAAGATTAAGTATTACTAAGAATTAAGTTAAGGCTAAATTGATATTTTTTTTTATTTTGTTTAGAATTAATGGGGATTAATCAATAAAATATAGATTTTTGGTTTTTATAAAAAACTGAAATTGAATTAAAACTTATTCTAGACATATTTTTATTATTTTATTATTGAATTAAGTTTGAAAAATAAAAAGAATTAAAACTAAACACTTCTTATTATTTTTTTTATTTTTGAAGTAAATGAGCTAACTTAAAATAAATCTGAAACTATATTATTTTTCTTTTCACTTTTATATTTTAAATTGTTTTTCTGATTTTTATTTTATTAATAATGTTAGTGTTAGTGTTAGTGTTAGTTTTTTCATTAATAATAATTAAAATTACAAAACAAATACAGAAAATAAATAAATCAAATAAAAAACTGAAAAACTTAAATAAAACAAGAGAAGTGGGTTGGGCCGGTGGTGATGAACCCACCGGACCCAACCCGGTCAAGCCGCCCACGAGCAAGAGGGGAAGGGGTTTCAGTTTGGAACCCTAAATTCCCAAAGGCAAAATTCGCGGCGCTATCCTCCTCCGATTCTTCTTTCTCTCTTTCGCGATTCTCGCCCTCTTTCTCTTCTCGATCTCCTTCATTCTCAACCTTTCTTTTCCTCATTTTAAAAAACACAACCTATAAATATCAATAGATCAAACAAAAGGTTAATATTTTACCAAAAGGGCGATTCACGGTCGTGGCGATGAGCAAGGTGATTCGCGATTTCCGGTCGACGGTTGATGGTGGTTTTCGGATGGGGCTTCACGACAGCGGTGATAATGTTGATTTGCAGTTTATGGACGGTGATTTCACAACAACGATGGTGTCGCAGAAGTACTCCTCAAAAAGATAAGCCCTAAAATTTCAACTTTTCTGATTTTTTGTGTATGTTGAGTGTTGTGTATCTCATAACCTGTATGAATATCTGTGATATTGTTTTGAAACTTGTTGTTATGAACTTGCTCTGTCCCCCCTTTTGTGAATGCCTTATCCTTGCTTTTATAGGCCTTTGAAAGTGAATCATGGATTGAATGCAATTTCCCCATTTATTGATTATGTTTGAGACGAAATTTTGAAAAAAACAATCCTCATGATTTGTAATGATTAAGTTTCTGCTTTATGCTTGATTGTGTCTGGTTTTTTTTGTAGTTGATGATGATGTTGTTTTGAACTTGTTATGGAAACGAACTTGATTTAGTTTAAAGCATACCTTACACAGTTTTTTGGAAAGAAATTTGCTTTGTCTGGTTTTAATTTTCCTTTCAAGATCACTAATTTCTTCCTTTTTATGTAGGATCTTGTTTTTCATGATGGTGAAGATATTTTCGTTTTTGCCTCGATCTTATTCAATCACTTTGGGAATTTGGTGAATCTTAATTGTGGATTTTTATGACCGTTGCAAACTGTGGAATTCTTCCATATTCGGATTCTTTTTTATTGTGTGTTAATGGATGTTTATGAGTTTCTATCTTTCCCTTTTTGATATACACCGCAAGCATTTAGTGTGAATTATGACATTTCAAAATTTTGTTCTGTTTCTTGTTTTGGATAGGTTGTCAATACACGTGTTCTTGAGGTCTGATGCTGGGAGGAGATTTGGTTTCCACTTGAAATTAGATAGGTCCAAAACCTCTTCACTTATTGCATTTGACTTTGTTCTTGATTTCTTATCTTAATTCTTCTATTTTTGTTGCAGTACTGCAGCTAAGGATGTTGTCTATTGGAGACATGCTCTCCATCTCTTCGAACTGCATAATCTAAACTTCGAACTTGTAAACATTCTCGATGCTCTTACATTATTGTTATATTTCACAAAACTAAGTTGGTTAATTTTGTGCAGGAGTGTAGTGGGGTTAAATGACTGAAGCAATAGACGAAGTGCGTCAAGACCGGGGGCTGATTCTGTCAGTAGCAGAGGTTCAAACATGTTGTCGCCTTCTAGTCTACGAGGTTGCGTGTTGGCGTTGTGAGCCTTTTCTGGTAGTGGTAAGGATACCAAATAAATGGTACGCCCTCTACATTTCTTATTGGCTTAAAATCTATGTCATTGTGGTAGCTTGATCCTTCCTCAACGGTTTCCACTTGCAGGTGTGTGAATGTTCTTGTCTTGGTTTTGAAGAAAGTTGTTCAAATCGAAGCGTCATCCAGGTCGAGAGTTTATTGGCTGCAGCTGGACTTAAAAGTCCAAATAGGTGTTATCACTAGAAAGCCCTGCAGTAAAGATTTGAGGTTCTTGTTTTTACTATTGGGAAGAATGTTACGGATGACTATCTTCAATTGTAGAATAATAGCTTCTACTGTGTTCCTTTTTCTTGCAGGAAGTTCTGAGGAGCATTAATAGATGGACTTGAACCCCTTTTTGTGATCTTTTGGAGATGTGCAGGGCTGAACTTCAACATGTTGCAAACAACGGCGCGAGCTTGCATGTCAAGTGAATCCTCTTGTGAGTAGCAGCAGTGGCTCTTCTTCTTTTATTGGCTTACGCTTCACATGATGCACTTGTAAGTACAGAGTATGCCTAAGAGGGGGGGGGGGTGAATTAGGCTTATGGAAACTTTTTCGGATTTTTGGTATTCTTTAATTTTTCTTTGGTTAGGTTCTTGGTGATGAATGCAGTAGAAAGTAAAAGGAAAGTGGACACCAAGATTTATAGTGGTTCCCCTCATAATCCGAGAGTACTCCACTCCCCTTTCAACACGAAAGAGATTTTTCACTATTGTTTAATAAAGTACAACCTATCACACCATCAACCGGTGAGGCCTACTATCAAACAATAAAAATCAACAAGTGTACAAGAACAATCCTCTTGTAAACACTCACCCTTGTGTCCAACAATCCTAGATCACAAGTCAAAATACAAGTAATCTGAATACTTTGATTTGAGAGTAATAATGGTAATATCAATGCTGGGATTGATCTTCTCCTTCTGATCAAAATTCACTCTTTTAATTTCAACACAAGTGTTCAATACTATGCATATGAAAAGATATGATCAATATGAACACTTTTGAAAAGATTTGAAAAGTATTTGAAAGTGGTGAATTTGATTCAAAGAATATTTTGAAATTGATTATTGGAGGTTTTTTTTAATTCGATTTGAAAAACTCAGAATTTATATGTGTAAACACACCTTTTCCAAAAGGTATATTTGAGTATAATTCAAAATATGAACTGGTATAATATTCAAACCATTTTTGAACTTGAAACAAAGCCATTTTTCAAAACACGTTCAGTGTTAATCGGTTAACCTATATGGTTAATCGGTTAACACTGGAACGTTATACCAGAATATTTAAAATTTGAAATGGTTAACCTATATGGTTAATTGGTTAACACTGCTATTTTTCAGAAAAATACTTATAAAAACAATGTTATACCAATTCTAATAGTTTAAAAAATATGCTTATGCAATGTGATCAAATGATAAAGATGTTGAACACTTGTATATCGATTAAATTAATGGATTTTGATATACCATAGCTTGTGTCCAAAACTTGAAAGTTGATCAGTCAAATGTTCATGAAGCTTTGAATGTTGATCACTTTCATTCCACTTGATCTTGGTCTTTTGAAAGCGTTTGCCTTTTTGCACAGATGAAATATTCTTGATCTTGATGTTGACGTCATCAAAACTTTGAGATGAAGCTTGCTTCTACAATCTCCCCCTTTTTGATGATGACAACCAAAATGGTCTTGTGCAATTTTTGACGATGATTGGAAATGATCTTGATGATTGGCAATGATCTTGTTTTCTTCCCCTATGTCCATGAACTCCCCCTATTGAATACATAGGCAAAAAATTTGCACACATAGACATAAGAAAGCCAAAGCTCTTCTCCCCCTTTGTCATAAGCAAAAAGGAAGGAGCTTTCAAAAAAGAAAACTAGACAGACCAATAATGCAAGCAATCACAAGAATATGGAAGCAAAGCATAATGAAATTAAACGGCAGCAACGCTGCAAATATTGTACGAGTTACAATGCAAAAATAAAAACAGAGTTCAATCATAAATGGAAGCATAAAACATCAAAAACTAGAAAGCAATGCAATAAAAGACATCAACAGCAACATATTCTCTAAAGATCCTCATCAGGCATATCCACATCATCTTCTTCCTCTTCTTCACTACCATCCTCTTCTTCAATCTCTTCGTCCACAACTCGGGTGTTGGAATGTGGAGGGTTAAGAATAAGGTTTCTGAGGGAGGCAATTGTTGCACCCCAAAATTTGCTCAACCTATTTTCACCGGGGTTATGTTTCAATTGCATTGTCATTTGCATAATAAGTCATGCACATAGTCTAATCATTTGCATAGCATAGCATAACAAGTCATCTAACAAGGGATCAAGTGCCTTTCTTATCAGAAAGAGGCCCATCAAGGGGTTTTATTCAGGTTCAAGACTATCCAAGTAATCAAGAAATGAGTTGAAGCTTTGAGAAGTTTGAGGGTCAACCGGTGGATTTCTCTCCTAATCTTGGGGTGTTGAAGATCATCAATGAGTGTGGGAGCCATGGAATGTGTACAAAGATCATGGAAGACCTATAGGGTCATTTTTAAGATGAGACAAGTCATTGATACAAGTACAAGAGCCAGAGTTGAAGTACAGTCAACTAGGGTTTCATCTGGGTCAACCCTAGGTCAACTGAGTGATTGAAGAGCATCAAGGCTTAATTGAAAGGTGTGGGATTCATGAATTGATATGTGTATACAAGTGTGGTGTTGTGCCAAGGATAAATCAAAGAGAATCAAAAAGAAGAGGAGTTACTAAATTAGGGTTTCAGTATAAAAAAACCTAATTTAGGCCTAACTTCCAAGCCAGATAAATCAAAATGCAAGTTTCAAATGAATTCTTGGTCAACATGAAACTTGTAGAGCTTCTCAATAGATTTAATTTTAGTACTATAAGTCTTCAAGAAGATTTGTAGAACTCAAGTTATGGTTCTTGCAAGTTATGGGTCCTCAGAGGACACTGAAATTTATCTGTGAAAGTCACTTGACTTCCAAGCAACTTTTTCTCATCAAGGAGTTTTCAAATGGATTCTTGGCCAAAATAAGAGTTGTAGATCTTGGTCTTAGCTTTAATTTGAGTACTATAATTCCTCAAGAGGATTTGTAGAACTCAAGTTATGGTCTTGGCAACCTAGGGGTATTTTGGGAAAGTTGAATTACAGGTCATTTTTCAACATAGGTCCAAATCTCCATCTTCCACTCTTCAAATGGAAAAATGTTCAACATGAGATGTGTTTAAAATGATGTTTTTGGGCTAGATAAGAGGTCATGAGAGCTTGGAATGGCTTTCTTCACAAAATCATAAAAATGACCTAAAATGAAGATATATTTTAAATGAACCAAAGTTGGAAATTGGGGTTTTTGACCTACAAATCCAAACAAAGCCATATGACATACCAATTTGATTGTAAAAGGCATGTTTAGAATATTGACATTGCCACAATTTTGAATTGAGGGTTATTTTTAGGACTTGCTTTGAAAATTGGTTACTTGAATCATAAGTCACAATTACAAAACCACATTTCCAAGCAAATGCAAGGCTCCTTTCCATCCATACACCTCCAATATCTCATTTGGAGAGAATTTAAACTCAGAACAAGTGCATTGCAAGCCAAAATCATGAGATGGTATGTGCATAGCATGAGATGAGATTTCCATGGCATGACAAGTTGATTTTCTCATTGGATCAATCTAGAACTTTCTAGAGTCCTCAAACACATTCTATATAAGATTCAGAAGAGGTTCAGAGCAAGAGTTGGTGAGAATTGAAGGAGAGAAGAGAGATTGAGATCAGAAATTTCTTGTTGCAATTCAGAATCGGTTACAAGCTTTTACACCATTTCAATCCAAGATTTTGATTGCATTCACTTCCATTGATACTAGTGAGTGTTTCCAGATCAAGTTCCAAGCAAATTGGTGGAGAAATCGTGTTCTTGTAGTTGAAAATCTTCATCTGCAACTCAGATTCGGATTCGAAGATTCAAGAGGATTCAACCAATTCTTTTGCATACAGAAGCAAGATCATGACTCATTGAAGGTGTCTGGAAGTTCTCAAAGCTTGATTTGAAGATTTCACACCTCTGTGCATCAAGATTTTGCAGGTATGTACTTTTCAATCCACAGCTTAATTTAAGTAGTTTCAATAGATTTTGTTAGGTTAGAATGATTGTAGATGATCATATGAAGCTTTCTGGTAGCTTTAGGATCGATTTAGAGATAATTAAGTGAGTGACTCAATTTCTGTTCATGCTCGTATCTTGTTGTTCTTGGTGTTATAATCTTAGTTTGATGGCTATAAATGCTCAGTGAAACCTGATGAAGAGATTAGGTTATTCAATTTTAAGTTTGATGAGTTTTGGTTCTTGAGTGATTTCTGAGATTTCCATCGTGTTTTGAGGAAGAAGATGTTTCAATGTGTTTAATTACCATGGTTGAATTCAGTGTAAAATTTGGAGTAAGTTAGGCTTTTTAATTTTGATTTTTGATGGAGATTTGATGGAACACGATGAAGAGGAGATGAAGCTGATCACTCTGTTCATCCACGGCGTTTCCCTCCAAGAAGGTTCAAAGGTTGAAGATAATCTCTGCATCATTGGAATAGAGCAAGACCTTTGACCAAAACGAGATCCAATGGCCATGATACGCTCTCAGTTTGTGAAGGAGAAGTCTCAGATTACCCAAACGCACCATTTCATTTAATATTTGGCATTGGGCTTAAGTGATAAATTGTTATCAACACCCCCTCTAGAGGCCCATCCAAGAAACACACGTGTTTTCATTACTTCCTGCACCACGGATTTCTCATTTTCCTTTCTATTTTTCATTTTAATTTTCTGAATGATATTGGGCCTAGCGCGCTTTCCTCTTGACACCCCCTTCTGGGCCCAGTTAGTGAATGAATTATTTTCAATTGCTATTCAACACGCAGGTTTTCTATTTTCATCATATTTTCTTTATTTCATATAGTTTTTTAGGAAAATCATAAATAATTGAAAAATTAACATTTTTGCATGGGATTTTTTCCCTCATTTTCATCAAGACATCAAGAAAATTATACAAGAATAAAAATGTCATTTCATGCATTTTTCTATTTTTGGTTTATTTTTACTTTTAATAGCTTTTATTTCATCTTCATTTGATACATGTTATTTGCTGAATTTAGTATGATCATTCTACTTTGATTTTTGATGCCATTCTTTTTTCTATGGTTGGATTAGGGTATTAGGTTCCCCATGGATTTTTGTCACATTTTTTTGACTTAAAATTAATTTTTTTTGAGAGGTGTGAAACTTTAGTGTGCTAGAATTAGGGTTTCAACTTGACATAGGTGCATTTCAACACATAGTTCTTGGGTTTTTAGTTTGATTTAGGCCTTGGGGTTTATGTGGGGTATAGGGTACATAGTTAGGGTCCCTTAGAAATTAATCTAGGATTTTATGATGAGTTTTGCCATTTTATTTGATTTTTGCAAGTTGATTGATATTGGTGTGTTTCCCTCTTGGGATGTTGTTTTGTTTGTTGAGTTTTGGGCCTTTTCTTTGGGTGTTGGGGCTTGTGCTTGGCTTGAGGATTATATAAAGACTTTGAGGATGATTGAAGACAAATAATGATGCTTGGATCTTAAGTTGCTTGTGCTTGAAGATTGCTTGATGAAGACTTAGGAGATAGGAGATATAGGGAGAGCTCTAGAGTAGACTGATTTCTTCTGTCAAACATAGAGAGCTTCTTGTGCCTCTATTCCATCCTATGACACAAGGTCCCCTAAAAGAGTTCCATCTCTCCTTAGGAGGGATGTAGAGCATGCTTTGATTGGGTAGAACCTTGAGGATACCTTTCACTTGTTGTGTTAAAATCTTAATGATTTCCCTGGGTTATCATTAAGCATCTTAACATTCCAACCTCATATGTTAGTTGATTCTCTCCTGTGAGTGTCTGCATTGAGGTTGAAGACCTATTTAAGATAAGAAGTTCATTGAAGATTGGATAAGAGGAAGCTGGTACCTGTCAAAGTTGTATATCTGTTGAAGATCAGGTTTTTGCTGCTGGTTGAAGCTGTCTGTTTGTTGAGGTTCAGTGCTTGCTAAAGCTGAAGATTATTGGAGACAAGAGCTTATCTGAAGCCTGAATATCATTAGAGAGTGAAGATGGGATCTTGATTGAAGTTGTTACTGTCAACCTTTTGCTGTTAATCAACTGTAGCTGCCAGAGCTGGTGCTGTTTGGACTGCTTGTTGTAGGGTTTTGTTGCTGTCAGAGCTATGGTTGGGTGTGGTTTTCTTTGCTGTTTTGTTTGTTGATTTTCCCTTAGGTTTGAAGTGAAGCTGTTTCACTTTGCCTATTGTGTATTGCTGCATCTCATGCATTTTACTGTTTACTGTATATCTGCTGTTTCTTTTCCGTTTATCCCCTAGGATCTCTGATTTCCTCTACGCAGGAGGGAATTATGACAGACATTAGGTTGTAATCCATGCATGATAACATTAGGGTAGTTTTGATTCCCCTTTCTAACCCTAGGATTTTTAGACTTCCTTCTCTTCTATCTCAGAACAATTCAAAACACAGTAATAAGGATAATCGATGTCATACGCTA
Source organism: Lathyrus sativus (assembly GCA_963859935.3). Taxonomy (NCBI): domain Eukaryota; kingdom Viridiplantae; phylum Streptophyta; class Magnoliopsida; order Fabales; family Fabaceae; genus Lathyrus; species Lathyrus sativus. The sequence continues at coordinate 627,325,912 of OZ012737.1, read as the reverse complement.
CGAGCCTTAAGCTATTTGAGAAAGGTTGCTGAAGGGTCACTCTTCAGTAATCTGATTACTTAGTGTGTTACCCTTAGGGTGACATACGACGTAGTCACCCTCAAATCATAGTCTCTAGTGCGTCAGAGATTGCAAACATCATAAAAAACAGTTCTTGCATAAAAGAATGAAAACAAACATCAAAGTGTCATTTTTTTGCCCGCTTGGACCTTTAATCAGGAAAACCCTTTCATAAGGAGATAAAAAACACTCAAACAAGCTTGTGTCGTCCGTAGCCCGAACTACGTTTGCTCTGATCTTTCATGCAGTATGAAAGTACGTAGGCATAGGATGCGATATCCTAGCGAGCAACCTTCCCCTCCTTTCCCGTAGGTAGGCGAACTACGTTGACTCTGATTTCTCGTTCCAAGACGGGAATACGTAGGCATAAAGTGTGATACTTTGCCGAGTCATTTTCTTTTCTTTTTAACCCTTGACCCTTAGTGTAGATAGAATAACAATCCGTACTAGAAAACAAGTGTGGATCCCGTCGAGTACGACGGACGTGAGGGGTGCTAATACCTTCCCCTTGCGTAACCGACTCCCGAATCCAGGATTTGGTTGCGACGATCATTCCTTTCCCGTCTTTGCGTTAGGTTTACTCTGAGCGTTTCCTTTCCCTCCTTTGGGATAAATAACGCACGGTGGCAACTCTTCTGTTCAGTCGGCGCCGATTTTCGCAGTAGCGACAGCAATGGCTCGGGAGGTCTCTCTATGCATATTCATTGACTCTCTATGCTGGTTCATCATGGTTGTATAGAGAAACTCACTTGTAAGACCCCCTTCAGGAATTGGATACGCTTGATGGACAGGACCGTCATCGGCATACCTGTAGGTACCGTCAGCCGCTTTGATGATACCAGTATTTTTGACAATGTTAATCTCATTGATCTCATTAGTTATAGGTTTCATCTTGGAGGACGGTTCCCTGTTGAGGTCTAGTTCGGTTAATTCCAGAATTCTCGAAATCAACCGAGCATACGGTAACTGTGTGATGCACTGAAGTTGCTGCTGCAGATGATACATGATGGTCAGAATCCAATTGACCCTTATGCGGTTCTTGATTGCATACAAAAGCTGCATCTCTAAGTCATTAATCTGAGAGTGGTTGGAATCCTTTGGAATGAGGACATAGCAGATAATGTAATGAAGCATTCGATCAGAAACCGTCAGATTCTTGGCATAGCACAACATACGAGCGGTGCGAGAGTTTGCAATAATTGTTTCTTTCGGGAACCTGCAAATCTGATAGTAATACTCCATTTTATCATAATTTGCCCAAGGTCCATCCACATGATTTACACCTTTCCTCAGGAAGCAGCCTTTTGATGGAATCTTAAGGTGTCTAGCAATGGTAGATAATTTTTCAACAAACTCATGGTCTCTAATGGTGGAACTGATCATGTGGTTCTCATCAATGTCCAGATATACAGCCAACTTACTCATAAAAGCTTTAACAAGATCAGGATAAATAATACCAGAGTCGGTGATGAACTTGTCGATGCGCTGATATTCCAATAGTGCAGGAAAGTCAAAAGAAGTTGCAGGAAAAGCTCGAAGATTTACGTACTTTACCGGCAGAAGTTGACGAACACGAACTTTGAAATCCATGCGCCTCTTTTTGGTGGTTTCCATTGGAATGCTGTCGTCATCAGATTCTGATGCATACTCAGGAAGCTTTCCCTTTCCTTTGCGTGAGGATGCCATGGATGAAAGTTTGAGAGAACTGAAGTTATGGGTTCTGAGGAAGTTAGGGTTTGAGAAGTTGTGGGGATGGTTATGAGGAGTTATCCAACTTTAGAGAGTGGGAGAGAGATAGTGGGTTTTTAAAACTTAGGGTTTGAAGAGGGAAGTTCCAAAAAAAACTCTTTAAGAGGGGATAGGATTTTGGATATGGATTTTGGACACTTAAGAGAATATGGACCACATAAAAAATGCATTTATCATATATAATATTTTCAAAATTTTAATTAATTTTCGTTTCTGATTTTTAGAAAATTTAACAGTGTTAGTCGGTTAACCATATAGGTTAATCGGTTAACACATTAAAAAATTGAGTCAGAATTGAAAATTTAACAGTGTTAATCGGTTAACCCATATGGTTAATCGATTAACACACTCGAATTTTTGAAAAATACTTAAAAACAGAATGCATACACATGAAAACACAACACAAATAATGCATACACATATTAGAGAAAAAGGTCAGATGTCACCTTCATCAAGAATCCCAAGTTCTCGCCGAATTTTGTAGAATGGTTCTTTCGCCAAAGGTTTGGTGAAGATGTCGGCGAGTTGATTGTGCGTGTCGACGAAAGTAACATCTACATCTCCATTCAATACGTGATCTCGAAGGAAGTGATGTCGGATATCTATATGTTTTGTTCTTGAATGCATGATCGGGTTCTTTGTAATGTTGATGGCACTTGTATTATCACATCGAAGAGGAATGCAGCCGAGGTCTATACCGTAATCAAGAAGTTGTTGCTTGAGCCACAGAATTTGTGCACAGCAACTTCCTGCTGCAATATATTCCGCTTCGGCTGTACTGAGTGCCACACAAGCTTGCTTCTTGCAGGCCCATGACACTAATGCATTCCCGAGAATATGACATGTACCGCTTGTGCTTTTTCTATTGGTCTTACATCCTGCATAGTCAGCGTCAGAGTAACCAACTAAAGAACAAATACTACCTTTAGGATACCATAATCCGAAGTTCATTGTCCCTTTGAGATACTTTATGATTCTCTTTACGGCTGTGAGATGCGATTCCTTCGGACTTGCTTGAAAGCGTGCACATAAACAAACGCTAAACATAATGTCAGGACGGCTTGCCGTCAAATATAGTAATGAACTGATCATACCTCGATATTTTGTTATATCAACTGGAGTACCGGATTCATCTTGATCAACGTACGTTCCGGATCCCATAGGAGTGTACATCACCTTGCAACTATCCATATCGAATTTCTTCAACAATTCCTTGCAATACTTGGATTGGTTTAGGAAGATGCCATCCTTTGTTTGCTTGATTTGTAGTCCAAGAAAATAATTCAATTTTCCCATCATGGACATCTCGAATTCTCCTTGCATCATAAGTGAGAATTCTTCGCAAAGCTCTTTGTTTATTGATCTGAAGATGATGTCGTCGACATAGACTTGAACCAATAAAGTGTTTCCTTTAATCTTCTTTATGAACAATGTCTTGTCAACCTTTCCTTTTGTAAATCCCTTCTCACATAAGAAATTGCTAAGGCGGTCATACCATGCTCTTGGTGCTTGTTTTAGTCCGTAGAGTGCCTTTTTCAGTTTGTAAACACGTGAGGGATTCTTGAAGTTTTCAAAACCCGGAGGTTGTTTGACGTAGACTTCCTCATTGATGTAGCCATTCAGGAAAGCGCTTTTGACATCCATCTGGAACAACTGAAAATTCATAGAACAAGCGTAAGCAAGTAGTAATCTAATTGCTTCTAACCTTGCTACCGGAGCAAACGTTTCATCAAAATCAATTCCTTCCTCCTGGTTGTAGCCTTGCACGACCAATCTTGCTTTGTTACGAACTATGATCCCATTCTCGTCAAGTTTGTTCTTGAACACCCATCTTGTTCCTATGATGTGCTTATGGTCTGGTCTTGGTACAAGACTCCAATCTTGAATCCTTTTGAATTGATTGAGTTCTTCCTGCATTGCTACAATCCATTGGTCGTCGCCTAAGGCTTCATCAATCTTGGTTGGTTCAATTTGAGACACAAAAGCCATGTTGAGACAAGCATCCTTTAGATTAAGTCGAGTTGCAACGCCTTGGCTAATATCACCAATAACTTTATCTATCGGGTGATCTCTATGCGTTCTCCATTCCTTCGGAAGATCTTGATGTTCTTCAATAATTTGAGTGACATCTTCTTGTGGTATTTCTTGATTCTTTGAAATCTCTTCTTGTTGTTGTGAAGAACCTACTATATCATCATCATCATCCATAATAATATTATCCTCTTTCGAGGGGTTAGTTTCATCAAACGAAACATGAATGGATTCTTCAATAGTAAGTGTTCTCTTATTAAAAATTCTAAATGCTTTACTATAAAGAGAGTAACCAAGAAATATACCTTCGTCGGATTTCTCATCGAACTTACCAATATTATCTTTGTTGTTGTTGAGAACAAAGCATTTGCATCCGAATATGTGGAAGAATGCTATATTTGGTTTTCTACCCTTGAACAACTCATACGGAGTCTTTTTGAGGAGTGGTCGAATATTGACACGGTTGCTTACGAAGCATGTTGTACTAACTGCATCTGCCCAAAAATATTTAGGAAGATTTGCGTCGCTGAGCATTGTCCTTGCAAGCTCCACCAGTGATCTATTCTTCCGTTCTACGACACCGTTTTGTTGAGGCGTCCTTGGTGCTGAAAAATTATGAGAAATTCCATGCTCTTCGCAAAAATCTTCAAAGTCTGAATTTTGGAATTCTCCACCGTGATCGCTTCTTATAGAGGCTATGGTGAGTGTTTCTCATTCTGAATTTGCTTTGCATATTTCTTGAATGCTTTAAAAGCATCATTTTTCTGCACTAAAAACAATGTCCAAGTGTATCGAGAGAAATCATCAACAATAACTAAGGCGAAGAAATTACCTCCGAAGCTTTTTGTTCTTGATGGACCAAAAAGATCCATATGCAACAATTGAAGTGGCCTTGATGTAGAAACCACTTGCTTGGATTTGAAAGTTGTCTTGGTCTGTTTCCCCTTTTGACATGCATCGCATAACTTATCCTTGATGAATTTTATCTTCGGAAGACCAACAACTAGATCATGCTTTATCAACTTGTTTAAATGCTCCATGTGAATGTGAGCAAATCTTTTATGCCAAAGCCATGCCTCGTTGTTGTTCGCCATAAGACACTTTACCTTCAAGGAAGAGTCATCAAAAGAAATCATAAAAATGTTATTATATCTTTTACCTTTTAGCAAAATGTCATGAGTGACTTCATGTTCTATCAAGCATTCCTCCTTTGTGAAGTTGATTCGGAACCCTTTGTCACACAATTGACTTATGCTAAGTAGGTTGTGTTTAAGGCCTTCCACATAAAGAACGTCTTCGATGATTGTACATGGAGGTGCACCAATGGTTCCAACTCCAAGAATTTTTCCCTTATTATCATCGCCGTAAGTGACGTATCCTTTGGCCTTTAATGATAGACTTGAAAATTTGTTTATGTCTCCCGTCATATGCATCGAGCAACCGCTATCAAGATACCATTGATTAGTGGTTGTCTTCAAGCACACCAACAACACAAAATCAGGTAATGTTAGGTACCCAAATTGCTTTGGGTCCTTGATAGTTAGTACCTTTTTCAACCCACACATAATGCCCCTTAGCAACACCAATATTGCGCACATAGCAAGCATTAGGTGTATGGCCCTTAATTCCACAATAAGAACATGTAGGTTAAAAATGACTTCTATATCTAGGAACATAATTCTTTTTCTTTGCAATTTTTATCTTGTTATGATTTTGATGCTGATTTTTAGAATTGCTTCTCTTTTCTTTAGCAACTTGCTCACTTGCTTTTACAAAAATGGTCTTATTGGTGCTTAGTTTTGAAAAATTAGAATATCCTAATCCATTTTTATCATTAGGATATCTTTGATGTTTCAGAATTTCTTTTAAGCCAATTTGACCTTTTTCGTATCTTTCTAAAACTCTTTTGAGTTGAACAGTTTGGAAAGATAAAGACTCACACTTCTTACATACAAGACTTTGTTTTTCATCCATCAGTTTCTGTTTTTCATCTTCAATATTTTTTATAAAAATAGGGTTTTGTTCTTCTAAAGATGAGATTCTTTTCTTTTGTGATGAGATGCTTTTATACAAAGTCTTGCACTCTTTTAGAAGTTCATCTATAACTTCTTGTGCATCATTATCATAAACAAAAAAATTACTACTAACCTCATTTTCTTCATCGGAGTGGTGAGAGGCCATTAAAGCCATATTTGCACATTCATCGTTTTTCGATTCCGATGATGAACTTACTTCGTTGTCGTCCCATGCGACATAAGCCTTCTTCGTTTTGAAATCCTTCTTGCCTTTGAATTTTCCTTTATTTGCGAGTTTCGGGCAATCTGGCTTTATGTGACCTTGTTTCCCATATTCGTAACATGTAATTTCTTGGTTTGATGTGGGTGCCTCCTTTTTCCTGAAATGTCTATTCTTTTTAGAAAAAGAGAAACTTTTATTATTATTAAAAAACTTACCAAGCTTCTTTACTAGAAGCATGAAATTTTCGTCTTCGGAAGATTCGTCATTTTTGTCATCCTTTGTGTCAATCTTCAAGGCAATTCCTTTGGACTTCTTGTCTTGACTTTCATGCTTCTCAAGCCTTCCAAGTTCTAGTTCATGCTCTTAAAGTTTGCCAAATAAGGAAGCGGATGTCATTGTTGAAAGACTCTTCTTTTTTGAAATAGCGGTCACCTTTGGTTGCCATTCTCTTGTTAAGGATCTTAGGACTTTCAAGTTGAGATCATCATTGGTGAAGGTCTTCCCGAGAGCAATCAGATGATTAGTTAGATGAACGAATCTCTTTTATAAGGCAACAATGGATTCACCAGGCTGCATACGGAACATTTCATATTCTTGACTTAAAGTATTAAGTCTTGATCTTTTTACTTCGGTTGTCCCTTCATGCGTTTCTACCAAGGTGTCCCAAATTTCTTTTGCTGATTTACACTATGATATACAGAAGAATTCGTCCATACTGAGAGCGCTTTGAAGTATGTTGATTGCTTTCTTCTCATTCAAAATTCTCTTCTTGTCATCTTCATCATATGAGGATTTTATCTTTGGAGTGCATACGTTATTTATGACGCTCATAGGAACATGCGGACCAGTTTCTACGGTTTCCCATATACCATCTCCTTGAGCCTCAAGATGTGCCTTCATACAGATTTTCCAAAAATCGAAGTATTCTCCAGAAAAGAGTGGTGGCTTGTTACTGCTTCCACCATCTTTGAAAACCGGGTTAGTACTAGCGGAAACCATTAGGATCGATAGGAACAGGTTACCTTAACCTGCTCTGATGCCAATTGTAAGTACAGAGTATGCCTAAGAGGGGGGTGAATTAGGCTTATGGAAACTTTTTCGGATTTTTGGTATTCTTTAATTTTTCTTTGGTTAGGTTCTTGGTGATGAATGCAGTAGAAAGTAAAAGGAAAGTGGACACCAAGATTTATAGTTGTTCCCCTCACAATCCGAGAGTACTCCACTCCCCTTTCAACACGAAAGAGAGTTTTCACTATTTTTTAATAAAGTACAACCTATCACACCATCAACCGGTGAGGCCTACTATCAAACAATAAAAATCAACAAGTGTACAAGAACAATACTCTTGTAAACACTCACCCTTGTGTCCAACAATCCTGGATCACAAGTCAAAATACAAGTAATCTGAATACTTTGATTTGAGATTAATAATGGTAATATCAATGTTGAGATTGATCTTCTCCTTCTGATCAAAATTCACTCTTTTAATTTCAACACAAGTGTTCAATGTTATGCATATGAAAAGATATGATCAATATGAACACTTTTGAAAAGATTTGAAAAGTATTTGAAAGTGGTGAATTTGATTCAAAGAATATTTTGAAATTGATTATTGGAGGTTTTTTTTAATTCGATTTGAAAAACTCAGAATTTATATGTGTAAACACACCTTTTTCAAAAGGTATATTTGAGTATAATTCAAAATATGAACTGGTATAATATTCAAACCATTTTTGAACTTGAAACAAAGCCATTTTTTAAAACACGTTCAGTGTTAATCGGTTAACCTATATGGTTAATCGGTAAACACTGGAACGTTATACCAGAATATTTAAAATTTGAAATGGTTAACCGGTTAACCTATATGGTTAATCGGTTAACACTACTATTTTTCAGAAAAATACTTATAAAAACAATGTTATACCAATTCTAATAGTTTAAAAAATATGCTTATGCAATGTGATCAAATGATAAAGATGTTGAACACTTGTATATCAATTAAATTAATGGATTTTGATATACCATAGCTTGTGTCTAAAACTTGAAAGTTGATCAGTCAAATGTTCATGAAGCTTTGAATGTTGATCACTTCCATTCCACTTGATCTTGGTCTTTTGAAAGCGTTTGCCTTTTTGCACAGATGAAATATTCTTGATCTTGATGTTGAGGTCATCAAAACTTTGAGATGAAGCTTGCTTCTACAGCACTAGCTTGAGTGAGGTATTTATTTCCTATCCATTATCTTCAGTGTGTTGTTGACGTGCTTGATTAAATCATGAGTCATTTAAATATTCATAACTTCGTTTTGTGTCTGTTATTCCTCAGGTACATCCTAACATAGGATCATGACATGAAGGTATGCTTAAATATGTCTGTCTCCCTGTCAGCACCACTTTCTAGAAGATCTCTAGATAAGGCTGCAGTTAACATGAGAAACTTTTCAAGGGATAGCCTTGCTTTCATATGCAACCTAGAAAGTAGCTTTGAGATTAGTAACCCCTTCTGCAACAGCATCAAGTAGTGTATTTGCGTACAAGTCAAAACTTCTTCATACAATGAGATAGAATCCTCTGTGGTATTCAATTCCCTCCATTCCACCGCGGCCAGAGGGTTTGTTGAGAGACTTGACAGCTCGAGTGTGTGACAGTGTTGCTATGGTCGTAGAACACGGTGTGTAAGTTGCGGCAGCATCAGGTGCGTTTGAGCTGTCGATTTCCTTGCAACAATAGGATCCAGTCAAGTCATTTCTGTCCAAATTTGCAGCCTTGTATGCGGTATGGTTCTTCTTATGATTAGAAACTTCAGTAGGAGTTAAATCTTCATTAGTCCTGCTTTGATATTTTCTGCTCTGCTTCATGAATGCCGCCATATTTGGAGGCTTGATTAACTGTATATTGTGCTTTGGTTTGCAGGAAATGACGGCGCGAAAACGTGTATCAAGATGGTGTGCAGGTTTCACATCAAGTAGTCTATGTTGCTCGTTGGAGAATGCTTGACGCATATGGATTGCCAACAAGATTGGCAGAAATCATGATGAGCTATTACATTTTGGCAAAAGCTACAACTTCAACAATCTCACCGTGCAAGTGATTTTACCCCATTTACCCTCCATACAAACATGGGGTTTGATTCCTTGTTACAAACTTTTAAAATAGGATTTTCGGAGAGGCAATGCTTAGATGCTAATCAGAAGATTTCCTTCCACCTGTCACTTTTCAAATCAGAACTAGAAGTATGCATACAGTTGTGGACCTTGTGGTGCTCCATGTTAAAACATGACGACTTCCGCCATTTATAATAAAGGTTTTGTCGTCATTTGTGATATAGACACTAAGAGTTCTACCATCATTTAATAAGATTGTTATTTATTCTTTATTTCCTCATTCATATTGATGCTTAGCATTAGTCTTCCCATCTCTTACTAGCTTGTATCGAAACATGATAATGACAATATCAACAACAAGACAAATGAACCACTGCGCCACATATTATAAAGATAAATACTTAGATCACCATCAATAGCCTCCCACCTCAACTTTCTACTAATATACCACATCTCTATCTTTTTGATATGTCACACCCCTCATAGTAGCACAAGCTTAAGCGTAAGATTTATCAAATAACGTCCTTGCTCGAAGTAATGCTCGACGTCTTTGAGTGATACTTAGTGCCGTAGTCTGGATCCCAACTAAATTTGTACTTGAATGAATTGCTTGAGACCATAAACCAGGCTGTAAGAAACAATGCCTAAAGGCTTAATTGCGTTCGGGTGTTCTTGATTCCCTAAATTCCTAATTATCTCATAATGTGCTTATCCCATAGGATAGACGCTTTTCCTTCGATACGATCTCAATCTTGGCGAATCTTATGGCAATAAGGATACACTCTTGTGATGCAACTTGTGTTGAAGTTATGAATTAAACGGTGAATTTATTTGAATTCTCTTGACTTTTGTAGACTTTGAAATTCTTATATCTTCGAAACCTTGTGCAAACCGCATACAAACTTGAATGACGCACTTTTCCACCGTAGACAAATTAGTAACAACTTTTGAACTTCAAGAATCACCCCGAGATCATAACTCAGTTCGGGTGTAAAATTCTTTCTAAGCACCCCATATAAACAGCTTTTTGAGATGCCATAAACGAAGGTCTTAACATAACACTTCTAAAGTCCCACAATTCCGAATTGAAATTCATGCTCTAAATCACGTTAATATTCTGAACCACAAAAGATTAAAATCTTGGCCCTGTCTTCACAAAACAAAACAAACAAACTGGTTAAGATGGTTAGTCATGCGTGGGTGATGACTTAAATGATATGTGAATGATCGATTAATCTAGGGGTAAATTTTGGGGTACGACAGGTTGTTATAATCTGGACCTGCTCCAAAGCATTGTTGAACTCCACCTCGAGAACTCTCAAACAGTCCTGCTCGAGCTTCCGGATCCGAGCGACAAAGGCATTGCGGGCTGTAAGAGTTTTTTCCTCCTTCGTTTCATCCTCAACAAGCTTAACATTGGCCTCCAGCTCAGCCACCTTGGTCAGCAGTCGACCCCGCTCCTCGTTGGTTTCCTTCATCTCTTCCCGCATTTCATTCATCTCATAGAGGAGGCGCACCTGGGCTTCGTACCTCGTCTTGGCCTCAAGCTGATCGCACTCGCCTTATTTTTCTCCTAAGAAAGGACGACGTTCTTGTTTTGCAGCTTTTTCAGCTCAGAGGTCGGACCGATTTCATCATTGAGGACCAAGGTTGTTTCAAAGTGATCCTCATCATGACGGCCATGTCCTCGGTTACTACTTTTCTTCTGGCCATCCTTTCGACCCCCATGATCGCCTTGGTTTCGGCTTCAACCACGACCGGGGAGTTGTCCCATGAGAAAAAGTCACGATTGAGGTAAAAAAAGGTAGCACAAACTTTTCCACAGGCGCGCTCTCCTTGAGGTCAACGAGTACGGGTTTCTCGGTGCGCTTCCTTTTAGATGAAGTTTCCTACGTGGAAGGAGACTGACTGCATTAGGGGCAGGAGGAACCACCAGCTCCTTGGTCGGGCCTCAACATCTGCTGGATGTGAGAGGCTCTACCTTTGGCCTTCTTCCCACCCTTGGTCGCCGCGAGGTGCATTATACATTCCTGCACGTTCGACATTTGGCCTACGAAAATGAACAAAGAAAATCAAGTCAATCCAAAAGGGAAAAAGGCAGGCACCCCACCAAAGAAAAGGTTCACTACCTAGAAACCTCAAGGCCTCCTCACGAGACCCGCACATGATGAGAGCCTTGGTGTTAATCAATCGAGCCTCGCGATGAACCTCCCCGCACTCATCGAGGATGAAACTTCCATCCTTGTGGACGCATTTGGCAGAAGTGAACCCGGAGACAAATTTGACTATCTTTTCGTAAGATAGTTGGTTGTCGGCATCCAGTCCACCGCGCTTCATAATATAGCTGTCTATGCCTTTATCGAAGTGACCCTCGATCCACTCGAGAGGAAACTTCGACATCAATGTCTCCTCACACTTCCTGTTTTCCTCTTTGACTACAAGGTCGTACAAGGAGTCGATGACCATGTCCGATGCGAGCTTCATAACATAAACATAGGTGCATACAGAATCTTGGTACGCCCGAAACAGCTTCCTCGGCTGCTTCAAGGATACCCAGTTATGCCGACCTTGGAAGGATTGACGCTGTAAGTGGAAAGTGTGAAAGAACAAGGGGAGCATGGCCATAATACCAAGGTGTTCGCAGACAAGTTCAAACGCTCCCACGAACGCTATCGCGTTAGGGTGAAGTTGCGAAGGCGCCAGGTGGAGCCACTGGAACACTCCCCCCTGAAAATCATTGAAGGGGAGAGGGATTCCTGCGTCCCGAAACGCGAACTCGTACATCGGGAACCTCATCTCCTTGAACCTCGAGCAAATATAGTGCTTATCCCTGGGCTTATAAACCATCCAGATCGGGGAGGAACCCCCAACACAGTCCTTGGCAGTGGCGAAGGCGTCCATGTCGTCGAAGGAAATAGGCTACGCGATGTTAAGAGGTTCCTGTCTGGCCCAATATTCAGGTGTATGAACTCGTTCGACTCCAACTTCCTCGACGAGAGTGTCGGACTCAGCTTCGTCATCGATATGAAGGACACCCTCAATCCTTACGGCCATTTTACCTGAAAAGTAGAGGATAAAAGTGAATTCGATGACAAACTCAAATCCACCCTTCCATTGCTAGTAAAGTGAAAGGGCGCACAAAGGGTCAAAGACAACAACCTCAGCCTAAGACCTACTCAAATGGCATAACTAAACAAATGAGGAAGTTCCTGGGAGTTCTCTATGCCACATCCGGGGAAGACTCCTCGTGCATAAAACACAGAACTCTCATGAAGGAACCACTAAAATCCATGGTTCCCTCCGGCAGTAAACACTGTTGTGTCGTCACTACTCCGGGATCAACTAAAAACCTATGGCTTACTAAATTTCTATTTCCTAAAAACAACCACTACGACGCCGACAACAAACAAAATGGATGCACCACCGTCTTCCACCGTCTGCCACCGTCTGCCACCAACAGCCACCACTAAAACGCCCAGAACTACCTTGTTTCAGCCCTAACCACATGCATTCTAAAGCATAAAACCAGAAAACCAGATAGTAAGCAAATAATCAACATACTTACTTGGTAGAGGAAGAAATTTCTGGGTTTGAGTAGATCTGGTCGGACCTTGTACAGTGGCCGGAAAGAAATTGGACGGCGGCGAGCGGCGGAGAACGAGGAACATAGAGCAAGAGGAGAGAGAACGAAAGTTATGAATGAACAAACCCTCTCACTATTTATAGGCAAACTCCAGGCACGTGCATGAGCACGCGCGTGTAGGGCGTCATCATGACCCAAGCCTAGCCATCATTACGCATTTAATATAACAAACGAATTGAGGCACACGTGACACCTTCACTCTTCAAATCCCATCAACCGTTGGGCTCCCTGAACCTCAAGCTCCCCGACAACAACGTTTCAGATGTCCGGACACAGATTTCTTCAGACACAAGGAAGATTACGACGACTATGCATGGAAAGCGAACTGTCTTTAATTCATCACTATGATGCTCGGTACAACAACTTAGGGGTTACTGTTTCGGACTGACCCAATGGCTAGGCGTGGCCCAATCCACTTCTGCACCCAGAATGACTCAATTGCCTAAGTCCAATCACTTTGAGGGGATCATTTACCTTTCTACCACTCAAACAGGGGAGGCTGACCAATTTACCCTTGGTCACAGTGTTTCTCCTAGAAGTCTTTTCCTGTCACGCACAGTTACACCATCCATAAATAGCCAAGACGTCTAGTTATGGGCACCTTTGCCCGTTCTAAGGGCTAGTTCTGGCAGTTACCTATTCTTCAGGAAACAATTATCTCGCCCCGAAAATAGGGACCAATGGCAAAGCGCTGGGGGCACTATAAAAACCCTCTCACTTGAGAGGTTAAGGTATCAAATATTCACCCTGAAATACTCATATTATGTACTTGCTCTCTCTCTTATCCATTTTCTTACTTTAGCATCGGAGTGTCTTGCAGGTACACCCTCTCCTCCTCTTTCATACCCAGCATCACAGACGTTTGTCTTTGACCCACCTCAGGTTCTGATCAACCGGTAAGATCAAATAACAACAAACTTTTTCATGAAAAGTTGTGTTAATCTGGTGGTTGCACATTTTGAACACACACCCAATCATTATAGGGTCTCTGGTTCTATTCTGTACAGTTGTTACTTTTGGCCATTTATTTTGTTAATTTAACCATTATTATTTATCAATTTAATATTTTGGAAATTTCTCCAACAATCATTACTGGTTCTGATCAAGTGGTCATACAACAACTTAAACAACAACTTCAAGCCTCGTTTCAGATGAAAGATCTTGGTTGCCTGCATTACTTCTTGGATCTTGAGGTTCATTTTGATTCCAATGGTACTTTTCTTCATCTGCACAACTATACTACTGATCTGATCTCCTGTGCGGGACTCTAATTTGCTGCTCTTGTGGATACTTCTCTGAAGGTTAACGTCAAATATCTTCGTGATGAGGGTGATCTTTTATCCGATCCATTTTAATATCATCAATTGGTGTGGAGTCTTAATTATCTAACAATTACTCGCCCTGACATCTTGTTTGCAGTCCAACATGTCAATCAATTTATCCACACTCTTCGACACCTTCATCTGGCTGTTGTCTGCCGCATCATTCATTACTCGAAAGATAGCTCTCATTGTGGCCTTTTCTTTCATATTGTATACTCGCATAATTTGGTTGGCTATAGCGATGTTGATTGTTCAGGTTCTCCTGATAATCGACGATCAGTCATCGGTTTATGCATATTTCTTGGTTCTGCATTAATTTCTTGGAAAAGTAAAAAACAAGCATGAGTTTCCAAGTCCTTCATTGAATTTGAATATCGAGCTATGTCAACAGCCTATTCGAATATTATTTGGCTTCACAGTCTTCTAGCTGAGTTTGGTTTCTCTCAGCAAACAACAACACGTTTATATGCTGACAATACTAGTGCTATTCAAATTATTGTCAATCCAGTTTTTCACAAACGGACTAAGCATATCGAGGTGGATTGTCATTCTATTTGAAAAGCTTTTGAGAATCACACTATACCTCTTCCGCATGTCACCTCACAACTTCATCTTATTGATATATTCACCAAAACATTTCCTCGTCCTCATCATCTATTTCTCGTTAGCAAATTTGAGTGGATTGTCAATAAGTAAATTTGATATTATTAGTTTTCTATTATATCTTGTATAACTTAGAAAATTACTAATTGTATATAACTAGAATTTAAATCGAAATATTATACTTAATAGAGATAATTGCGTAATTATTGTAATTATTAAAACTGTATTATTTATAGAGGAATAGAAATGAAGAATGCATCAGACAGAATTAGTTTGACAACCCTATTCGAGAATAATAATATTTACATCATGAGTCCTACTCAATAATTTTTTTAAAAAAATTTGTCTCAAATTAATCACTCAATTTGTGATTGGAATTATGTAATTTGAAATATTTTATGTAAATGCTATTCTTAACTTTACAACATTTTTTATACCCGAATGCAGAACACTTAATTTATAGCCACAAAGATTTACCAATGACCACAATGAAAGTTGAAAATTAAATGATCCAATGCAATATTTGCTTGAATTGAAATGTCTCATTTAAGCTGAGGAAGTTGAAGTCGAAATTGGCATGATGGCAAACATGAGAGATCGGTAACACTAAGACATGTCATGGCAGGCTATACAATTAACTTTCTTCCTAACACCATGAAGGATCATGTTACAATTTTTACTCCTGTCAACAGCCAACAGCCAACCAAAACAGCCAACCAATTCGCAGCATTCCGGAGACCTGCAGGTGCCCGCATAAGGCCGGAACAATTCTGAGGATAGGCCAGAACAGACCGAAAGGGCAGTGTGAATAGGCCCGAACAAACCAGAAACACCAGACTTAACTGGCTGCTGCAAAACAAAAACTGCAGAACACACCCACCATGACTATACTCTCCGAAACCAGACTGCGACAGAAAACGACGACTAATTTTTTAACCGCATCACACATAGCATGTATACATAGATTCCTGTGATAAATCCAAGTTCTATCCAACAACAGACCAGTATTACCAGTGGTAAACAAAACTGTAAAATATAATTAAACTTCAAACTAGTTTCAACGATTCTAGGATCTGATCATCATTGCTCACCTTTGTTAAAAAATCTGAACTTGGATTAAGGTTCACTTTTACATTGTAGGAATATGAGAGTGACTTTACATAAAAATGAATATGAATTGCTAACTAATAAGATTCTTAATTTCTTTTTGAACAGAGGTTATACAAAACCTATAGTGTCCAATTTCATGTGTATAACTGCAAAGGATACAAAGCAACCCAAGCTCACACGCAAAACACCTTCGGCGCCCAAACAGTCTTTTCCACCATTGCATCCTTTTAATCCTGTAGGACCAACATATTAGATTTAAAGCCACTAGCATCTTACAAAAGAAACATGCTCAACAAAACAGAAAGTTCTAAACTTACTCTACATTTCTGTTAAAGCACCATGGCCATAGTCACGAGCAGCCCATGCCAAGAGGTTTAGCCACCAGAAAGTTAGAGATTTTTGTTCTTGATATCTCTAACTGCAAGAACTAATTCAGAATATCTCTAACTTTTGATGCGGAATCTCAGCACACCCTTCACGTCCTAGTAACAGATTAACATAAGTATTTAGGACTATAATTAAGACCCTCCACTGAAAGTCACTAGAATTATGTGTATTTTTTATAACATATTATTTTTTCTTCAAAATATTACATATGCAGCTTCTATGGGTTTAGGATTCATTACATGCTGATGCTGATAAGTCCTATAAGCTAAAGAATATGTAAAATCCCTTTCTTAGAAGATTACATCCATAACACCCCTCAGGGGGGGAGAATTTCGAAATGGAAATCTAGCTCAGGCTTCAAGTTTCTATTTCACCTCAGTGGCTAACTATTGTTTGCACATTATCAAAACATATTTTGGGGTAGGGACATGCAAATACTCACAAGAAAAAGGGAAGCTTATAAAAAATATAGCCAACAAAATGAAAAGTAGAGAATCGATAGCTTGAAAATGAGAGAAAAACAGTCTATAAATACCATTGAATTTTGAATTGTCAACATCGCCAGCTTCCCTGATCGGGGCATCCTGCATTTGAGATAGTCCAGTTTGTAATGTGCATAACATAATTCAAAATAGAAGGTGCAAACATGAGTTTAAAAAATCCTAACATAATCGTACGAAGTGAGATCAGGCTTGTAGTCAGCCTCGTTTGCACCAGTATTTGCTCCATTATAAAATCCAAAGTTTGAACCACCATGTGCCATCTGAAAATTAGAAGATCCGATTAAAAAAGATCAATCATAATGTGGTTTTCAAACAGTACAAATGCATAGGTTGCAACAGACATATAGGATTGCAGAACCATTTTTTCTCAAAATTTCTTCAAGAGCAGCTGCTGTGGAATCAGCATCAGTCTTAGTATTTTCTCTCCCCAATGTGTAAGCCACCCAGTGTAAAACTCACTGATAAGACAAGCACTCTTTAGTATCTAGAATAATAAACAAAAAGTAGTCCACACTAATAAAAACTTACGTTGACAAAGGTGGCGATCTTTCTGGGGCATTGAACTCCTTCTGTAACTTGAATATGGGCCAAGGATCATCACCGGTAGTGAAGTCAACAGCTATAAAAAGATAATATGCATTAGGTTATACAATCAAATATGGTCAAAGCAATGGATACCACATACTATATAGAAATATGTAGTTAAATGTCAACATAAGTCTATTAACTAATATGTAACGCCCCTAATGTAACAAAATGAGACACTAAAGAAATATTAACATCAGCACTCACCTTATGGCAACATTCCAAAGCAGCCCTCATTACTGAGACATTTCCAATGCATTCAAAACTATAATCAACTCCACCATCTGTGAGACCAACTATAACCTGCTGAATTGGGTTCTCATGTTCTTTTGGATTAATAAACTCAGTCACTCCAAAGCTCTTCGCTGCAAAGTATATAAAAAAAACAAATTAAGGTACTAAATATTAATAATTACGACTAGCTTTTGTGAAACCAAACTTATTACTATCAATATCTATGCCGATAATCCTTGATGCACCAGCAGTTTTTGCACCCTCAGCAACCTGTCAAGTGTAAATTATGTGACATAATAGAAACTCCAATACCAACCTAAAGCGAAAGTCTAGGTACTAGTCTTTTTAGAAACTCACAGCAAGCCCAACAGTTCCAAGACCAAAAACGGCAACAATTGACCCTGCTTCCACCTTTGCAGTGTTCCAGACAGCTCCAAGGCCTGAAACGTTTGTCAAAATAATAATTGTATCAAAATTCACAATGTTGTCTACCATACTTAAAAACCGATACACCGTAAACATGAATAGATATCCTAAAATTTAAAATTTTGTCAACATGCACAGTTCATATAAATTTCTAAAAATTATCATATCCAAGCAGATGTGGATGATAAGTGCTCAGATAAAATGTCAGTCCCCTTTCTCATATAGGACCTTAACAAAGATGGCCTTAAAGAAAAGAATAGCCAGCAGCAAATGTGACACTTGAAGCTAAATCTGACCAGTCAGACATTCTTCTCCCTGGTTCTTCGTTAGGGAATGATGACTTATTTTGGAGCACCTCATTTCCACACGAAGCTTTTCTACTATTGGCATCCTGCTAACAAAGTCAATGTATGATCAAATTCAAAGATAGGTTGTTCTAGTGTTGTCAATTGTGGATTGTGTACAACGGTTTGTTCAAATTTCACTTCACGGCAATGCTGAAGTGCTGCTTACAACCACTGTCTGACAATATTTAACTCTAAATAGCATAGTGCAGGACATTAGTGATTTGTTCAAATTCAGCTATGCTATAACCGTAATTCAACAACATTAAGTTTTTCAATGAACCCGTTAGGAAGATGCAGTGTTATAATTTTCCAGCAACAAGTAAAAGTTATACAATAACCACAATACAGTTAGCATGAGTATGACTTCCTTACCATCAATTCATTATAGAGTGAAGAATGTTCTTCACAATGCCAACAACCACAATCAACAAACTTAATTCTCTCGGAGCCAAATGTTTCTTCCAATAGCAACTCCCTATCCTTATTGGATAACTTGTTGATAGCAACAACTCTGTTCTCTTCAGAACTGTTAAGCTGCTCACAAAGATCGTCAAGCTTCTGCTCATTAAATCCGTCAATAGCTTTTTCTTGACTTCAGTTTCATACTTGAGCTTGCTTCCATACACACACTGACACCTACTTGGAATAGAAGAAAAAAGAGGCCTCGCCAGCATCAACATGGTGTTCCATAAGGTATGCAGCTTGACCCAAATAACCCAATAGTAGGCACGGCAAAACAAGGAACACAAATGTGAGCTGCAAACAAACCAGCATCAGTTTCATCAATGTATAATTTGATATGACCAAAGAAATAAATGAAGTCTAACCAGAAGCCATGATAGATGATTCATTACCTGAACTGCTCCAACAGAAAAGTAGCAAAGATCTGCAAACATGGCTTCAGAGCCTGTAACACTATCCAATAACAATGTTAATTGATAGTGGAAAGATTTGTGCATGTCAAAAATAGTTAAATGTAAAATGCATATTTACCACATCATAATATTAAGATATTGGTGTACAAAAAATTAGTCTATGTTTAATTATGTATTTGGTGGTGGGGTAGAATGGGATGGATTAGATGGAGCGAAATGAAATAAATCTCCATATAGTTGTCCGGATATTTTTGTATGATAAACAGAGTAAAGCTTTCATTCTATTGTTTAAAAAGTGGACCGGTTGACAACAAGACTAATAAATAGCATACCCCAAGAAAAGCAGAGAAAGATAGAGATGGTGGATGAAATAGTATGCAATGTGTTCCATAAGAACGGGAATAGAAGTATGGAAGGTAATCATACTCTTCAACTGATTTTCCTGCATCTGCTGCAATGATGGCCTGTATGAAAAATATTATAACAAAATCAGGAAACAAAGTGATTTCAAAACTAGGTGCCGGACCAAGGGGGTACATCAAGGAAAATGATACATGTGTTGTGCATAATTGGAGAAGCATAAATCTGTAGGGAAGTTGATTACCTTTGCAGCCTGCTCAGCTGATTTACGAGCATGATCAACGTGTTCAACTCTTCTCACGTCATTGTACAATTTCAAAGGGAAGGTAGCAACATCACCAACGACATATACATCAGGAACACTTGTTTTGAAGAAGGAATCAGTCTGCAACCACAACAAATGCTATCATTGATTGATATCGATATTAAGATTAATTAATCACAACTTAAAGGGTTTACTAAAGCTTGATACAAGCCTCTGGATATGGAATCACTAACCTTGATTCCACCATTCTGCTCATCAACCTGCCCTTTGAATAAGGATATTAGAGGCCTTCCTCCAACACCAACAACAACAATATCTGCTTCCAGGACCCTACCATCCTTTAGTTTGACTTCTTTTACCTGACAGATGGATGAAAGTCAAGTTAAATTTGATTAAGAATTTTAAAACACCATTACATGACAGTATTCCAAGATCACATGCAACCATACCTCTCCATCGGAGTTGGAAGTGAATCCAATAGCAACTGTCCCTTTAATGATATTGATACCTTTATTGGCATAATATCCCTCATAGAAAGAAGCAATTTCAGAAGTAAAAAGTCTTGGCACTGCAATATTGGTTTTAAAAAGTTTAGTATGCACAGATCAATGTGAGTGAGAGATGTAACAAGAAACATTTATAAATGTCCACTTACTACACCTAGGTTCTGGGTAGACCATGGTAACATCCAACATTATTGAGTTTCAAAACTGCAGTCAACTCCAGACCAATGTATCCTCCTCCGACAACCACAGCTTTTCCATTCTTCTTTGCTTTGATTGCCTTGTACAATTTGTCAGCATAATCAACCTCCCTCAAGTAAAATATATAACCTACGAAACAAAATTATTAGTATTAATATTAGTTTGCACTAAACGGATGTGAAATATGTACACGCAATGTGGAACATCTATAATATTAACAAGAAGCCTTACAGCTGAGCCTGTTGCGATAGCCAAAGTCTGGTAATTGAAGTGTTCTCCTTTTGCACTTTTCAGAAATTTTGCAGCAAGGTCTGCACTTACAATTTCTGTACTGAGATACAACTGTATCCCTGCAATCATCAGTTTAATTTGCAATTCAGTATCAGATAACCATTCTTATATTTACTTATCTCTTCCTTTAACTTGACACAATAACCCGATAATTGTTCTGAAAACAATCCAGTTATAATGCCGAATTAAAATGATGGGTTGATCCCTGTTGCTAAGGGACTCAACCAATTGATCCCTGTCAAATCCCCTATTAACCACCTCCTGAAGAATCTCTTCATCAATCTGCAAAATCACTATATTAGTTGGAATTTTTTGAACTGATTAATACAAGCATAGGTTTGTTA
This sequence comes from Lathyrus sativus, assembly GCA_963859935.3. Classification (NCBI taxonomy): domain Eukaryota; kingdom Viridiplantae; phylum Streptophyta; class Magnoliopsida; order Fabales; family Fabaceae; genus Lathyrus; species Lathyrus sativus. The sequence goes on along the minus strand of OZ012737.1, from coordinate 627,304,732 downwards.
TTCTGGACTTCAAAAAACACAACCAATTGAAGCTCTAGTGTGCCACAGAAATGTAAAAGGAAAACAGATTCCTTAAAACAATAAAACCAAACCTTTTTGGCTTGTTGAAGTGTATCCGGTGGTGGCACTGCCAAATAACGCGGCAGACGAAGTTGGAACCATTGGTGTTGGCAGAATTCAGCATGATGAGACTAGTAATTGTAAATTGGCAACATACCCATCTAAAACAAAGAGTAAAGTTTAACAACAAAGAAGAAACACAATTCAGAGATATTTCTTCTTTTCATTATTCTTCCATCTGTTCATTATTTTCCTGATAAATTATTTTATACAGGAAATCATATACTATAATGGACAACACCCAGTTTCATTCACTATATTACTAAGACACTAACTAACTTTGAAACTGATGATAAGATACAATTCACACACTACATATGATCCATGTTATTAAAATGGGTTAAAATTAAAAGCCAAATTAAGAATGAGGGATCATAAAACAAATTTTTTAAGACTATAAAAGGTCAGCAGCTGTAATACACTTTGAGCTACAAGCTATATCCGAAACAAGATCAGATCGCGCTCTTGCTATTGAGTTAGGTTATCTTCCCGAAATGCAGCGTATGATCCTAATGACCAGCTTGCACATCCTCTGTCTGTCCACTCTGTTGAGTGTCGCTACCAATGTTTTGATCTTTACTAATTGTATATAACTAGAATTTAAATTGAAATATTATACTTAATAGAGATAATTACGTAGTTATTGTAATTATTAAGACTGTATTATTTATAGAGGAATAGAAATGAAGAATGCATCAAGACAGAATTAGTTTTGACAACCCTAATCGAGATATCCATAGCAAAACACTCATATCTTTATCCATAATAATATTCACATCATGAGTCCTACTCAACAATTTTTTAAAAAAAATTTGTTTCAAATTAGTCACTCAATTTGTGATTGGAATTATATAATTTGAAATCTTTTATGTAAATGCTATTCTTAACTTTACAACATTTTTTATACCCAAATGCAGAACACTTAATTTATAGCCACAAAGATTTACCAATGACCATAATGAATGTTGAAAATTAAATGATGGCAAACATGAGAGATCGGTAACACTAAGACATGTGCTATTCCTAACACCATGAGGGATTTTTTATACCCAAATGCAGAACACTTAATTTATAGCCACAAAGATTTACCAATGACCATAATGAATGTTGAAAATTAAATGATGGCAAACATGAGAGATCGGTAACACTAAGACATGTCATGGCAGGCTATACAATTAACTTTCTTCCTAACACCATGAAGAGGGATCAATTAACTTTCTTCCTAACACCATGAGGAGGGATCAATTAACTTTCTTCCTAACACCATGAGGGATCAATTAACTTTCTTCCTAACACCATGAGGGATCAATTAACTTTCTTCCTAACACCATGAGGGATCAATTAACTTTCTTCCTAACACCATGAGGGATCATGTTACAATTTTTACTCCTGTCAACGGCCAAGGGATCATGTTACAATTTTTACTCCTGTCAACGGCCAACAGCCAACCAATTCGCAGCATTCCGGAGACCTGCAGGTGCCCGCATAAGGCCAAAACAATTTTGAGGATAGGCCAGAACAGACCGAAAGGGCAGTGTGAATAGGCCCGAACAAACCAGAAACACCAGACTTAACTGGCTGCTGAACACACCCACCATGACTATACTCTCCGAAACCAGACTGCGACAGAAAACGACGACTAAACCCCATATTTTAGTCCTATGAAGCACATTACACAAGATGCAGGATACAAAATTAAACAATACAATGGAACCACCTTTTCAGGGAGCAGTAATTGTGCTCAGCCAATCCTATTCCAAATCAATTCTTCACCAGAACCAGCACATTCTAAACTCAATACAAGTTTCAAACATGCATGAATTTTAAACCATATCATATGACTATGTCTGAGTAAAAAAAAACATCAAAATTTAAAACTTGATATAAAAATCTAACTATATTTAGATGAAAAAATGACAATTAAATACATATTCATAACTTGGTATTATTCAAAAATAAAGTCTAAAAACAAAATATTCTATATTTAAGAATCAAAACATGAGACGAAGTTGAGCAAAATCAGAGCAATTGTCTTTTTCTAATGATTGATTTGATGAAAGCATTGAGATCTTCATAGCATCAACATTCACATTATCACAACCTCTCAAATAGATCCCTTCCAAGTTTCTGCATTTTTCAACCACACGCATGACTCCCTTTTCCCCTTTTCCGTGACATATTTACAACCTGCTAGTGCTAGTTTCAAAAGTCCACAACAAGTCTTCGAGATGTCATAGAGTGTTTTATCATTAACCCTTGTACCAGACAAGTTCAACGTCTCTAGCCGATGAAGTACAGAGTTGATTTGAAGTTCTTTCATATTTTTACAGTCGGTCAAGTAGAGATGTCTAACCTTACAACATTTACTTAGAACTTGGCAAATACTTTTTTCAGATATATGAAAGCAACAAGTCAAATCAAGAAGTTGCAAATTGGGAAGAATGGAAGCAAGCAGTATGATAATATCATCGTTTATAAATAAATTGTGAGACAAATTTAGAAACTTTAATGGAGGGTTGACATGAAAATCTTTTAAAGTATAGGAATTTTCTAGACTTCGTCTCTCAATATAATGCATCTTGATTTCATCAAGTGAATGACAATTCTTAATGAATGCAAACAAAGTTGATTGTGTGAGTTTGAAACAGTAACTAAGATTTATAGATACCAAATCAGGAAGAAGCAAAGACAATTGGGAAAATTGATGATTGGTTAGAAAATTAACCCCTTGAAGACCCAAATGTTGTATCCAGTGACACTTGGATAATAAAGCATAAATCCCTTGGTAACTATATCCGGTACAACTTTCAAGAACAAAAGTCTTCAAAGGAAGAGCTTCTCTTGCGATAGAGTAAAGCAAATCATCAGAGATGCGTGAACTCAAAAACTTAAGAGAATTCAAACCCTTCAAACTGACGAAGGAAGCAATGTAATGTGAAGTAGTGGGGTTTGCATCCGACAGCATAATCCAGGAAATAGATAAAGATTTCAAAGTTGATCTGTCATGGAGAGCCAAAGCAGTGGCTGCATGGGAGGAGTCAAGATAACAAGAACCGAACGAGAGGTCAAGGGAATTAAGGCTGGAGAATCTATGGAAGAAACAAGGGAGATAAGAAAGATGTAGATGATCAATTTTCATAGAGAATATGAGACGGTTGGTGATGGAGAGAAATTGTTTAGAGACGAGAGATAGGGATTTGAAGTTGAGTTTTTTTATATCGTCGATGGGGTTGATGATGAATGTGAACACATGCTCCCAGCAATCATCTGGTAAGTAAAAATCAGATTTGATACAACTCTTTCTCTTCTTTTTCATAGATTCGAGGCAAGTTCTCTTCTTCTTCATCTTCATAATGTTGATGGAACAAGGAGCGGCACTCACAAATTTAAAGGGTAAAGATTTTAGGTTACCCTAATTTTTACACACTTAAAAACGAGTTCCGCTGCCACTAATTTTTCTGTTAATGGAGTAATAACCTCTCTAACTCACGTGCCAAACCCCCCTAAATTCTCTTTTATTTTATTTTTAATTATATTTTATATATTACAAATAATAAAATACAAATTAATTGTTGAACCATTTCAATAAATTATTTTATTATGTGGAATTCCCTTTTGAACAATTTCAATAAATTATTTCATTTTAATAATTGTTTCTGGAATTTCCTTTTCATTTGGTGTGTTAATTTACTTTAAAAAATATATTTTATTTTAATATTAAATTCAAATTACTTTAAAAATATTTGCAAAATAACTAAAATTATATTTCACTCCTTTCATAAATAAAAAATAGATCATTAAAATAATAACCAAATCAATATCAATATATATATATATAAACTTTCAATTCTTAACTATTAGATATTGGTTAGTGACAAATATTCAGATATGATTTCTCAAACTCAACCGAATGTTCAGATAGATATTGGTCCGCCGGATTATGTTCTCATTTTCTAATCATATTAAATGTTATACATGTATCATTTAACCGCCAGTATACATACAAGTTTGGCAATAGTAAATGAAAATTTATGTTTTTTTTGAAATATTCTCTTCTTTATGACTAAGCATAGCGACAAGAAATCTCTGACACGACTCATGATGTCAATTCCTAGTGTATTGAGAAAGTTAAGGGAGATATCGGAGATGCTTTGTAAGTCCAGCATAAAGAAATCAATTTCCCACCTAAAATCAGGCGTGTTGTCAAAGACGTTTTGCATGTCTAACTAAAACAATCAATTCCCCACCTAAAGTGATGGAGATCAATGTCTCCGACTAGAAATACCCTGAACATTCTATCATGAATCTTTCCAATAAGGGAAGATAGTTTTTTCTACGATACCAAAAGATCTCAATAAAAAAAGCGCATCCAACGATCATCCGCAAAGAAAGGCGATCAAATAGTTGGTTCATTATTTTTCTATGACAGCTTATAAAGGATTAGAGATACTATGACAGATAAATGTTATTATTTCCACACTGAAATATAAGCCAATACACAATATTACAAATTTACAAGGTTTTGAACTGAATAGACGACACTCCTAAAATCTCCTCATATTTTCTAGCTTTATCATTATCTAATTACAAACACAGATCTCATTGACAGACTTTGGTATTCAATTGCTATTATCAGATTGAATAATCTGTATTGTTGGCATGTGAGGATCAGCTCCACTGTGTAGAAAAAATGCAGGCTGCTTAGGTATTGGTAGAGTAACAGTCTGACTTTCAAGCATGAGCACTATTGTTGCCATTGTAGGTCTATCGCCTGGATCTTCTTGGACACATAATAAACCAATATGGATGCATCTTATAGATTCATTTGGAGTATAGGATTCTCTTATTGTATGGTCCACCAATTCCAAAAGTGTTCCATTCTTCTAAAGTTTCCAAGCCTGTTTCAAGTTTTCATCACGCACTTGTTATATATGATCACTAATCACTATACAGTAAGAAAGAACAAATAAAACTCAAATAAGATTTACACTTTTCTCTACTCACATAGTTCACTAAATCCTCAGCAAATCCTGTTTCATAGAAAGAGATGTTCTTCTTGCCACTTATAATCTCCATAATGAGAACTCTAAAACTATATACATCAGACTTAATAGAGAAATCTCTAATGCATTGCATACTCTAGAGACATGTAACCACTGAAACACAGACACATTTTACCATCAATTTTAGGATCCTGGAAGCATGATGGTGCTCTTTTATTTTTGTTTGAATTGAACTATATTCAATTATTTATCACTGTTATGTTGTTTATAAGTGTTTTCATTAATATATATATATATATATATATATATATATATATATATATATATATATATATATATATATATATATATATATATATATATATATATATATATATATATATATATATATATATATATATATATATATATATATATATGCTGCAAGAATGATAATGGAAACTTGTACTTACTATGTCCCGACTATCCTACTGGTATTTCCTTGAGTTTGATCCACTCCAAATAATTTTGCCATGCCAAAATCAGAGATTTTTGGATTCATATCTCCATCTAACAAAATGTTGCTAGCTTTGAGATCACGGTGAATAATTTTAAGCCTGGAATCTTCATGAAGATATTGAATACCCCGAGCAATCCCTCCAATAATCTTGTAACGCTTTGTCCAATACAACAACCTTTGTTTTTCAGGATCTGCACAAATAATCCATTCATAAGATTATTGTCTCCAATAAAAGTAAATCAGTCTAATGAAACAAAAATTCATCAAAGAATTCTCTTTTTTACAGATTTTCTCAAATTTTGTGTTATTACTAATGATCGAGATAAACTCGGGCAAACTAAAATCAATGCATGCATATAAACTGCGAACTATAAAGAACTCAGATAAGATAAGCCTACCAAAAAGAATATAGTCAAGACTTTTGTTGGCTACAAATTCATAAACAAGTATCTTTTCTTCTCTTTCCAAGCAAAATCCAAGAAGCCTAGCTAAATTTCTATGTTGAAGCTGTGCAACCAGTTCAACTTAGTTCTTAAATTGTTTTCCACCTTGTCCCGAGTGTTTAGACAGTCTCTTGACAGCAATCTGTTGCCCACTCGGAAGCACGCCCTGAAATTTCACAAAAAATTAAACGGAATATAATACAACAATTGGTATAACTTTCATGCTTGAAGAAACAAAAGCATGTTAACTTCATATACCATGTAAACCTCGCCAAAACCACCTTCACCTAGCTTATTAGAATCTGAGAATTTGTTTGTAGCTTCTTCAAGTGTACTCAACTCAAATCTCAAGCATTCCACAGCGGTAATATCGGTTTCAGCTAAGAAGCAAAAATTATAAGTCTATCAGATTGTTATAACTTACAATCGCAGATTATGCAATTATGAAACAAATTAAAAGTTTTTCTATTCAATTAACTCACACCCTTACTTTTCGGATCCCCTGCTGCAGCAGAGTCATGCTTCTTCTTCCTCCCTCTTATACATAAGAAACAAATTCCTACGATAAATAGCAGCGCGACAACTGTAATTGGAACCACAATTGCAACAATTGTCCATGGTGAGATCCCACTACCACCTGCAAAATTCCAAAATGAAGTGATCAAACTCTTGCCGGTTGCCACAAAGCTTGCACATATTCTGTTAAAGATTATCATTCAAAACTTAATAGTAGTTGTTAGAAATTAATCAAAATTACCTCCCGAATTAGAAGTGTTTGTTGAAGGAACAATCCCTGGTGGTGCTGAAGACGCCGGTGGGGTTGAAGGCGGTGGTGAGGGAGTAGTGTTATAAAAAGGGTACAATTCATATCTAATATTACAGCTAGGAAATAAAACTCTTCCTCCTTGTAGTCCTCTTTGGTTACTTCTTTAGGATTACGAAGCTGCGCAAATAGAATAATGTGTAAATCTTCATCTTATGTAACCAACTTCCACTTTAAGCACAAATCATGCAGTTGGAAATTATAAACTGAAACAGAAACAATAAAACTTCTAAAGAAAGAAAAATCAATTGTAACGGTGCCGTATTATTCATGCTACAGGTTGCTAACATGATCATTCACATCACTTGTAGCATCATATCAAACTCCAAAAATTAATTATAATAAAACACAAACAATACCATTAGAATGAAGTTGAAACAAATGACTTCCTTGTGATTTTGACACTGTATCGCAGCAAGTATCACAAACAATATTCGGAGAAAATCGACTCTCAAAGCAACATACATGATACCACCGATATTAATCGTAACAATGCAAAGCTGCAACGTTTCGCCAAAACACAATTGCGATGAACAGGTCTCAAAGAAAATAGCTAAAATTTGAACGCAATACCAAACAACACTTGAAATTATCACCGTTAAGCGTCGATGCCGTAACATTCATTAACATGATGGAACAGAACTTGAAATCCAAAAGCAGGGCAGCATACAAAGTGCAGATCAATCATAACAGATAATAGTAACATAACTATACGGATAACGCTAAGACTTCTGAATCTCGACCATACGCTAATTATCTCTATGCTAACAAATTCCACACAAAGCTACAAGCATGCTGCACAAATTTCAGCATACCAAGACTTCATATAGCTTGCAAGTTAGTTACAAAGAGTTGGTCATAAACTTATAACATGAATAAGAACAATGTGAACCGCACGCTCACGACACACTCCAAACCAAAACATGTAGATTTCATAACTTCAATACACATAAGAATCACCAACAACTTAAATATACCACAAAGTTTAACTCTGAATCTCTTATCACGACCAAACGTAGCTAACAATCAAAGCATGTGAACAAGGAAGAAAAGTTGGAAATCTCATAACAGTCAAAACTGTGATTACAAAGATAAATTTAGAGCAGTAACACTTAGGAAAAAGAGAAATGATAATATCATATTCATCAAGATATTGGAATACAAAATACACATAATAAACCACCCCTTGTATCAATATTGAGCTCCACTTCTCCATGTTGAGTCCAAATCCAATAGTCTGGTTGAAATCCATCTCGATATAAGTGAAGTCTTACATTAGTTGTTGTACTTATCTTACAACACTTGCCATTTATGCACAGACACCTTATCCCTCCCTCAGATTTACAAATGGGTTGATTCAAAGCCTTCTTCACAAACTTTTTAACCCCACGAACAAACTCATCTTTCAATCCGTGTCTATCGGAATATGCTCTATTATACATCCAAATACGATCCATTTTCTATATAGCAAACAATTAACATGTGAGTCACTAAACATTTTCTATATCACAAATAATCGAGTAAGATAACCTTAAAAGGGCCCAAGAAGGAACATATATGAAATCCATCGTGTTAAACTTACTAAGTCTAGAAAACTTAACTTGTTGTTGTAGGAATTAAACAAAGAATTACATAAAAATGAGAAATAAAACAAAGTAAATAATGATAAGGAGTGCAACCCTTCTGGCATGCCGCCATATCTATATGGTTACATTTTCACCAACGATAAGGATGTAGTTGATTATGTCCCTGTCATGGCTCCTCTGGTTTGTATATATGTTATAATGAACAGCGTACAATGTGTTCTCGCAGGTAAAATCCTTTATAGGCATAACTAACTTGTAACTACCTTTAACAGTATTCAACTAATTCTGACATGATATTCTGTTTTACTATTCTCCTTATTATTATTATATTAAGTCAGGGATTGCTAGAGGTTGTGGATGGCAACACTTAGGAGTTTATGTTAATTGAGAGGCCTACTACCTCTGCGGGATTCCCGTTGCTGCTGCATTGGCATTTTGGGTTCAAACGGGAGAAAAAGGACTTTGGATTGGTATACAAGTTGGTTCTTTTGTTCAGTGTGGTCTTCTTCCTATCATAACAAGTTGTATAAATTGGGAGTAACTAGTATGTCATTTAACTTTTGTCTTGAAACTATAAATTTCAAGTTTTTTGTTCCTGCTTCTCAATTTTAAAACAATAGCATATAGTAGAAAATTTGGATAAAAAATGATGTTATAATGATCATGAGGTAGTATTCTTTTAAGTATTAATTTCATTTTTATGGTTTTACTAATGCAGGCAATGAAGACTAGACATAGGTTATTTGATGTTCAATTTTCAGCAGAGAATAAATTGGTATGATATGAGTTGTTACAGAGACAATTCTTCACTTTATTGAAAGTTTCAAACTAAAGCTTATGATATCTTATACTAAATGGATAAACTATAGTATATATGAGCATATATGCCTTGCTGTAAATGAATCTCAGTTGAGCAATATATCAGTTTTACTAGTACTGTGGTGCAATGAATTACAATTGCAATGAGAATGTTAGTATTCGATGCTTTTGCACCCTCCAACGCAACCGAGATCATGGAATTAGCGACAAAGTTAGCCTCTGAGAATTCAAACACAGAAGAAAACCCCCCCTCTGCACTTGTCAGAAGTGAAAAACCAAAATCAAAGGAATCTCAAATCCCTCGTACCAACACTACTGCCTTAGAAAAATCTAAACCAGAAAACCAAACCAATTGTTCCAAACTAGACTTCTGTTCAACCAAGCATTCAGCCGAGGACTTCAAATCCAGCGCATTCTGGCCGGTGGCAAGAAACACAAGCAAAACTGAATCAAGCCTTTTTTGCAACATTCAGCCTGACTTTGTAGGGTATATTGCTATCCTATTAGTCCTAACTCTACCACAGCAGCATACAGGTTCAAAAAAAAAAACTGGTTTGTGCTTGTCAATAGAGCAATTCTTGCAACCAGTGCATATAAAATCTTAAATAGTGATGAGAGATCCAACCATTCATTTTCCAATTTATAATATAAGGATCAACCATTCATTTCCCAATTTAATGATTTTTGATATCTCAGGCAATAACTTTAGTGGCCTACTTCCAAAAGAATCATTTAAAAAGTTTGAAGCCATGAAAGATGTGGATGCAAGTTTTTCATATATGGTAGAGGCATTGAATTTTTATAGTCAGCTTAGTATTATATGGTACTACTATTCTGTCACTGAGGATAAAAGGGATCAATTCCACATTGGTCAAAATTTCAACCAACTTTGCAACTATTGATATGTCAAGAAATAAATTTGAAGGAGAGATTCCAAATGACGTTGGAGAGCTTCATGCACTTATGGGACTTAACCTTTCGCATAACAGACTCACTGGTATTATTTCTCGATCCATGGGAAACTTGGCAAATTTAGAATCGTTGGATCTCTCATCAAATATACTCACTGGTATATCATAAGTGTTCTAAGACATAGTTTCTAACTATCCAATTCAGGCATATTCACTTTTTGAATTAGCTAGCACCTAACAAGAGTTTTTTACACACTAACATTTTCCCCTTTACAATAGTCAATTACCATACTAACAGAACCGAGTTCAACCACATAAACCAAGTGAGCAACAATGGAATCCCTAACGTTCAACCATATTTAACAGAGCAGTGCATATAAAATCTTAAATAAAAATTAGAGTGTGAATCATTAACAAATAACAAAATCTAACCTTAAAATGGCAAATAACACAAACAAATTGATTCTATCTCTCCGTCTTTTCTCTGCTTAACTATGACTCTGGGAATTACTTGCATCTCTATCTTCTAAACTTCCTTCGGGTAAGATCAAGACTGAAACTCACTACATTGAAAAAGCAGAAAAAGAATCAGAGACCACTAAACCCACTCAGAAGAATCGGTGATCTTGAAGATGAAAACGAAGAGATGAAACTCACTACATTGATTTTAGAGGTTTTTTTCTTCTGAAAACATATTTGGTTTAATTTTAGGGTTCTCTGAAAGGAATTAAGAGGGAAACATGAAAAACAAGGTGCGAAATATTTAGCCTCGCCTCATCCGTGTCTATCAAATAAAATAAAAAAATAAAAAACGTTAGCCTCAGCTGATCCATGTCTATCAGATAAAATAAATATATTCGAAAAATATTAAAAACATTAGCCTCGGCTCATCCGTGTCTAACATTTAAAAAAAATAGAAAAACTTTAAAATGTGGTTTTTTGCGTTTAAGTAGTCTCGGTAACGTCAAGGCTAGTTAGCCTCGGTGTCGGTGGCCGAGGCTAAGTTCGCAGCTTAAAATAGTTAGCCTCGGATTGACCGTGTCTAATATTTAAAAAGAATAATTCAAAAATTAAAAAAAAAATCTAGCTTCGGTCTAGCCGTGTCTAATGAATTAAATAAAAATAATTGTAAAAGAAAAACTTTAAAATGCCTTTTTTTTGCGTTTGAATAGCCTCGGTGTCGGTGGCCGAGGCTAAATTCGCAGCTAAAATGAAGTTTTCTAGTAGTGAGTCATCATGCATTCACAAAAGGGTGTCACACATAACTTTCAAACATAAAAAACACCTGTCATGCTTATTAACACTTTAATAAATAATCATGCTTCTCAAAGTTTCACTTCGCATGTAGCAACGGATTCATTTTATATCATAATTCTCTTAACAGAATAATCATGTTCCAATATGTTAGAATTGACTTTTAGCAGCGCATACAAAGACAGCGGTTTTAGGAAAAGCGCTGCTAAAGAGTAATAAAAAAAAAGAAAAAAAAACAGCATACCTAAGACAGCGCTTTTAAAAAAGCACTGCTAAAGGGGTACACTAAGAAATCGCTTTATTTAAAGTGCTGCTAAATGCATGGGTTAAGACAGCGGTTTTGTAAAGCGCTGTTGTAGGGTGTGCCAAAGAAAGCGCTTTCCTTCTAAAGCGCCGCTATATGGTTTTTCAAAGAAAGCGCTTTTGAAGCGCTGCTGTAGGTATTAAAAAGCGCTGTCATAGGTGTTATTATAATTAAATTAAAATATCACATAATTTTAAAGAAAGCGCTTTCCTTCTAAAGCGCTGCTATATGATTTTTCAAAGAAAGCGCTTTTAGAAGCGCTGCTGTAGGTATTAAAAAGCGCTGTCATAGGTGTTATTATAATTAAATTAAAATATCACATAATTTTTTAAAGAAACATAACAGATAGCTAGCTCGCGCGCGTACGTTCTTCATTCTTTCTTTCTCCTCTCTGCGAACCAGAACCCTATTCACAACGACCGACCGTCGCCCTCCTCCGTCCGACTGCCGCGCCTCCTTCGCCCACCTCCGTTCAGCCTGTGTTGCATTTCTCCTCCATTTGACCGTTCGTTTTCGACAGCCTCTGTAGCGCATTTCCGCCATTGTTACGGTATTTGAAGTTTTTCATTTTGCATTTTTCTAGATTATTGTCTTAGTATTTCATTTTTCTGGATTATATGATGTTAGTGTTACTTCTTTTCTGAGTTATTGACTTGTTTTTGTTGATACCGCTGATGAGAATTACTCTTTTGATATTGGCTTGAGTTTTGTATACAAGGTGTTTGTTGAAATGCCACAATGAATTTACTTATGTTAACTTTCGTTGTATCTAGCCGTATACAAGGTGTTTGTTGAAATGCCACACCTTATATGAGTTCTTTTTACTAATAATTTTTATAAGGGAATTTTCATTATTGTTGCCTACAGATCTTATTTGAAATTGGCATTCTGATAAATTTTGTTTGTTCAATGATTTTTTAGATTATGTTGTCTTAGAAGCTTCACACTATTTGTGATTCAGATGAAAGCTTTAAGTTTCTGTTAATCTTGAAGTTTATTTATTTTCCTTAATCCTTATTAGTAACTGAAGACATTGTCAGTTTATTAGTATATTTTTCCGACCAGTTTAAGTGAATATAATTTTTGTTTGTTATGCTCATTTATTGAATAGCAAATTATTTTTGAAGTAACCTACTGAATCTATCTATATGTATATAAAAATAATAACTTATTGACTCTTGTTCTTGTAGATCAATATTCTGTTCGGCTTCTTGCTGTTGAGGGTTGTACAGCTCTTGAAAAATTGTTGGAGCCTCAAGATTGTGTGGCACATATTCTTCCTGTTATAGTTAATTTTTCTCAGGTATATTGAGTATTAATAATATTATGTTGGAAGATTTGCATTTTGTACAGTCTTGCTAATTTAGTAACATTTAATTTACCAAAATAGTATAAGAAAATAATTTTGTTCAACGCAAAGGATAACGCAAAGGACATCATTTATCATCCTAAAGCACATATAGAGTGTACTATTGTCTAATTTTTACGCTTTATATGAGTTCTTTTTACTAATAATTAATATTTTAGTAAAAATTGTATAAAATTTTAGATAAATATAAACTCAAGTTATACAAAATTTTAGATAATTTTAGAAAATATAAAATTATATAAAATTTTAAATAATTAATATGTTAGTAAAAATTGTAAAAATTGTATATGAGTTCATATTAATTGCAAATTAATTAATTTTATTGCAAGTTTTATCAATAATTGATGTTCCAAGAATTATTTAATGTTGATGATGTTATTGATTTTGTCGGTTATAGAGGTTACCTGTGAAGAGCAAGGTTGTGATCGTTTTCAAGCATCCTACTGTGTAGCTTTCTTAGAAGTTATTGATTTCTTTACAGGTATTCTCTGTATTTGTTTAACTTTCTTAGTTTAGTTTAGACTACTCAATTAGTATGGATAAAAAATTGATGTCTTCCAATCGATTGTCTAAAGAGTACGAGAATGGGGTATCAAAATTCGTTAAGTTTGTTGTTGAACACGCTAAAGACCCCAGTAGGATCACATGTCCTTGCTTAGGTTGTTGTTATGGGCGTCGAATTGACGTCGTTCAGTTGGAATCTCATTTAATGAGACATGGAATTGATCGAAGTTATACATGTTGGACATTACATGGTGAGATAAGTAACGAGAATGTCGAACCCGGGGATAATACGACATATGCTTCAAAGGACAATGGCAGAGATACATATGATTGTGATCGAGTCGAAGAGATTGCAGAAGCACTTGAAGAAGATCTTCAATATTGTCCCAAGATGTTTGAGAGTTTGGTAAGCAATGCAGAGAAATCGTTGTATAAAGGTTGCACTACTTTCACAAGATTGTCTGCGGTATTAAAGTTGTACAACTTAAAGGCGGGTAATGGATGGTTGGATAAAAGTTTCACAGAGTTGTTAGCCCTACTTCAAGAGATGCTTTCGGAGGATAATGCTCTTCCCAGTCGAACCTATGAAGCTAAAAAAATGTTATGCTCTATTGGCATGAGCTATGATAAGATACATGCTTGTCCAAATGATTGCATTTTATTTCGAATTGAATATGCATCATTAAACGAGTGTCCTAAATGCGGTGTATCTCGGTATAAGAAAAAGTTGTCACCAGCAAAAGTTTTATGGTATTTTCCTATAATTCCGAGATTTAGACGCATGTTTCGCAGTGAAACAGATGCAAAACACCTGACTTGGCATGCAGATGATAGAATTATAGATGGGAAGTATCGACATCCGGCAGATTCACCATAGTGGATGAAAATTGATAATGAGTATCCTGATTTTGGAGAAGAAGTTAGAAACCTTTGCTTGGCATTATCGACTGATAGAATGAATCTGCATGGTCTGCAAAGTATCTCACATTCCACCTGGCCTGTAATTATTATGATTTATAACCTATCTCCATGGCTATGTATGAAGCGTAAGTACATGATGTTATCTATGTTAATTTCTGGCCCTAAACAGCCAGGGAATGACATAGACGTATACTTGACACCTTTAATCGAAGACTTAAAGAGTTTGTGGGAGAACGGTGTGGAGGTTTATGATGGATATAGGAAAGAAAGTTTCAATTTGAGGGCGATGTTGTTTGGCACAATTAATGATTTTCCAGCATACGAAAATCTATCGGGGTATAGAAATAAAGGTCAATGTGCGTGTCCTATCTGTGAAAAAACACAGATTGGACGCGGTTGGAATTTGGTCAGAAGAATGTCTTTCTTGGTCATCGTAGATTCTTAAATTCTAGTCATCACTACCGTGGGTGGAGAAAAACATTCAATGGAAATTCAGAACAACGTAGAGCTCCACTTACATTGACCGACGAACAAATTTTTGAAAAGGTGAAAGATGTGAGTACTCATTTTGGCAAGCCTTTTGCACATACTATTGTCACACGTGGGTGGACGAAGAGGTCAATTTTGTTTAAGTTACCGTATTGGAAGTCGTTGTATGTAAGATATTTTCTTGATGTTATGCATATTGAAAAAAATGTATTTGAAAGTGTTATTGGTACGTTACTCAATATACAAGGAAAGTCTAAGGATGGCCTTAAAGCAAGAACGGACTTGGTAGCAATGGGAATAAGAAATGAATTAGGACCCTTGAAGAAAGGAAATCACACATATCTACCACCTGCTGCTTATACTTTATCTAGAAAGGAGAAAAAGATATTGTGTAAGTTTCTGAGTGAAGTTAAAGTTCCAGAAGGATACTCTTTAGATATTAGAAGACTTGTTTCTATGAAAGACCTCAAGTTAAAGAGTTTAAAGACACATGATTGCCATGTTATAATGGAACACTTTCTACCAATGGGGCGCAATAACTAAATTGTATTTTTTCTTCAGGTCAATTTGTAGTAAGGTGATCGATCCTGCGATGTTACCATCATTGCAAAAAGAAATAGTTATTACTTTGTGTCAGCTTGAAATGTATTTTCCTCCATCATTTTTTGACATAATGGTACATCTAGTTGTCCATCTTGTGAAAGAGACACAATTGTGTGGACCAACTTATATGAGATGGATGTACCCTGTTAAACGTTATATGAAAATATTGAAAGGGTATGTGAAAAACCAAAGCCGACCAGAGGGATGTATTGTTGAACGATACATTGTTGAAGAAGCTATTGAGTTTTGTACTGAATATTTGTCCAACGTTCAATCCATTGGCCTCCCAAAATCTAATGTTGTTGAAAAAATAGTAGGTAAACAGTTAATTGGAAATAAAGTTGTGACAGTTTCAAGGGATGAACTGGAGCAAGTGCATTTGTATGTTCTGCACAATGACATTGAGGTTGAGTCGTATGTTGAAATGCACAAGGACGTACTCCGAGGTTTAAATCTGAATCGAAATGAAAATTGGATAGTACGTGAGCACAACCGAAGTTTTATAACATGGTTCAAGGATCATATTTTTTTCAAAGTTTTATTCTGATCCCGCTTCAATAACAGAAAGGTTGAGATGTTTAACATATGGTCCAAGTTTGCATGTGTTTTCTTATAGCGCATACGCAATTAATGGATACACATTTTATACCAAAGAACAAGATGATAAGAGTACAATGCAAAATAGTGGTGTTGTAACACCCCGTTCCCACAATAAAATAAAACAATCAAATAAAACACATATCAGAGTTTCTCTCCCAAACGGGATGCCACAATAAACATCAAAATTTTCACAAATATTTTTCCAAATAATTTAACTGAATTTTTCAATAAAATTGCAGCGGAAAAAGATATGGTCTGCCATAACACAAAATATCATATACACACATCATCCATATCCATCATCATCATCATATATACAGTATCGACCATCTGCCCCAAAATACACAGCATCATCAAACATCACCACACATACAAAAGTCAAATACGCCACAGGGGCACACATATCAACATCAACAGTAAAACTCCCAAAACACTCCGGTGTTACGTATCAGAGCAGTCCTACGGAGACACCACAATCCAACAAGCTAAACACCTGGATTGTCTGTACTTCCGAAGAAGCACAGACCACAACAGCAACAAAGGGGTGAGAATTACGATTAAATAATAATGGTATAATAGTACATGAAATAAAAGATAGAAATCATAATAATACTATTTCATATACATATCATCCGGACTCACGGTCCCACCATCAACCATAATATACAATCACGCAAGAATTGCACTCACACAACTTTTAACATGCGGTAACGACTCACAATCACGATGGGAACCGGGCCATCAACCCTCCACATAGGAGCACATAACAACGATGGGCAACTGGCCATCAAACCTCCGCTCAGGGAGCACACCACACTGATGGGCAACTGGCCATCAACCATCCACAATGGGAGCACCACAACAATACTGATGGGCACCTGGCCATCACCCTCCACTACGGGAGCACATCTCCGATGGGCACCTGGCCATCACCCTCCACTACGGGAGCACCTCATCAACATTGATGGACACATGGCCATCACCCTCCTCACAGGGAGCACAACACATTAACGATGGACAACTGGCCATCACCCTCCTCACAGGGAGCACACCAACAATACTGATGGTCACTAGGCCATCACCCTCCTCTACGCGAGCATACAACGATTAATATTGATGGACAACTGGCCATCACCCTCCTCACAGGGAGCACACCACAATATTCACACGCATCAAACATCTAGCACACCAAGTGCACACCGATCCTATTGATCCACCCCTCACACAACATATACACGACGCACAAGGCGTACCAATCTCACAGATCCATTCACATCATAAAATACATACATAAAAAGCACACAAAGTGCGTCGATCCCACGGATCCGCTCACCACACAATTTATCACATACAATGCACACAAGGCATGTCAGTCCTACTGACCCAAATACATCACATAACAGCACACAAATGCAACGCATAATAAGCGTATCGATCCTCACGGATCCACTCACCACAACACACTAGCAAAACGCGCTCAAGGCGCCACGATCATACTGATCCTCACATCTCACACACAGCACACACACGGTGCACACATCTCACGTATGCATCCACACCGGTTCATACATAATGCGTAATCCACCAATTATGCCACTTGCGATAAACACCGACCAAACAGCCCTACAACCACTAACATACGCTCACATCAGCATCTCCAGCAAGCCTCTCATCGCACATGACCAATGAGGGTCCAAGTCCACAGCGGAACAACACAAATATAGCAGCAAAATACAAAACTGCTGCTGGGCTCGCAGGCACATTCGCCCGACGAAGCCCCCGCAACAAACACTCGCTGCCATTCGCCTGGCGAAGCCAGACAGAAGCTTCTTCCAGCACTCGCTGGCTAGTTCGTCCGACGAAGCCTGGCGAAGGCTCGCCTCTCATTCGCCCAGCAAATACCTGCGTACTCAGAAAAATTATGAGTTGCAGAGTCACCTCCCACACCGATTTCGCCCGATTAAATCGAAACCCACAACCAACCACATACTGCAACTTAGTTACAGGGTCTATTCCCGATTCTATCCGACAATCCATCAACTTTGCTCTCAAAACCAACTTCTGGCTCAACTTCGAACTTAACCGAAAATCCCAAAACTCATCTAATCTAACATTCTCAGCACATGCAACGATTTTAAACATCAAACAACACAACAATCACAACAATAACAGCATGCAATCGACATCAATCATCAAGAAATCTATGGGGTTAGGGATTTTCCCCTTTCTACCAATTAATCATGCATTTACCAAATTTAACCGATTATTCCCCCCCCCCCCCCCCCCTTACCTCAATTCAAGCTTTGATGATGAACAAGCTCCTCAATCCGCACGAAATCATCTTGTTCAATCTGCTGTTCTTGATGCTTCAGCCTTGCTCAAAACCATTCTTCACTGTGCGTGTGTTCTCCTTTTCTTTCCAATTCTAATTCTCACAAAAATGACAATGTTGCCCTTAGTCCCAACAATCCTCTTATTAATCCAAATAATTCATTTTAATAATAATTCCTCATAATACTTTTATTCCAAAAATCCATTTAAATTATAATTTTACTCATAAAATTAATATTAGTAATAAAAATGATAATAATTAATAATAATATCACATTACTATTAAATATCATATTTTTATCACTGTATACCAATATCATGAGTTCTTGATCCTTCAAAATAATCCTCAAGCACATTCTCAAATAAAATAATCCCGAAAACCAAAAATAATTAAAATGGGTGTTACAACTTTCCCCCACTTTAATTATTTTCGTCCTCGAAAATACATGATGGAAACAGCTCTGGATACGCTTCCCGCATCCTGCTTTCCAATTCCTAGGTCACACTGCCACCTGCAGCACCTCCCCAAGCCACTCTCACCAACGATATCTCTTTTCCTCTAAGTCGCTTCATCTTGCGATCCTCGATCCTCAACGACAATGTCTCCACAGTTAGATTCTCTCTAACTTGGACTTCATCCCTCTGAATCACGTGAGACGGATCGTGTACATACTTCCGAAGTTGCGACACGTGAAACACGCCGTGCAAGTTCGAAAGCTCCGGCGGCAACGCCACCCTATAAGCCACAACACCAATCCTCTGCAAAATCTGATACGGTCCGATAAACTTCGGATCCAACTCTTTGGACTTCAAAGCACGTCCAACACCCATCACTGGGTTAACCCTCAAGAATACATGGTCACCCACACTAAATTCCAACTCTTTCCTGCGGTTATCATAATAACTCTTCTGCCGATCCTGAGATGCTTTCATCTTTTCACGGATCATCTGCACTGTCTCAGTAGTCTGTTGTACCAACTCTGGTCCCAAAACCACACTCTCACCCGACTCATACCAACACAAAGGAGTCATGCACCTCCTACCATAAAGAGCCTCAAACGGTGCCATCCCGATACTGGAATGGTAACTGTTATTGTACGTGAATTCTACCAAAGGCAAATGAGTATCCCACGTACCACCTTTCTCCAACACACAAGCCCGCAACAAATCCTCCAAAGTCTGAATAGTCCGCTCCGACTGCCCATCCGTCTGCGGATGATAAGCTGGACTCAGCTTCAACTCAGTACCTAAAGCCTCTTGTAAACTCTTCCAAAACACAGAAGTGAACCTCAGATCTCTATCCGACACAATACTCAACGGTATACCGTGCAGCTTCACAATTACCCGAATGTAAATCTCTGCAAGCTTCTCCAATGGAAAGCTAATACTGATCGATACAAAGTGTGCAGACTTCGTAAGCCGATCCACAATCACCCAAATGGCGTCAAATCCTCTCGCCGTATTCGGCAAATCTGTAACAAAGTCCATAGTAATACAACCTCACTTCCAAACCGGAATCTCTAACGGTTGCATCATCCCAGAAGGTCTCTGATGCTCCACCTTCGACTTCTGACAAACCAAACAAGCATAGACATATCGAGCAATATCCTTTTTCATGCCCGACCATCAAAATAACTTTTTCAAGTCCTGATACATCTTCGTAGCTCCTGGATGAATACTCAGGCTACTATGATGTCCTTCGTCCAAAATCGACTTCTTCAACTCATCATTATCCGGCACGCAAATTCTGTCTCGAAACCTCAACACACCCGCACTATCCAACCTGAAATCACTACCGGAGTCACTTCCGACCTCTCGCGTCAAACCCACAAGTTTCACATCCAACTTCTGATGTTCCTTAATCATGTCCAAGAAATCATTCTTTACTTGCAATTTACCCAACGTCACACCATCCGATGTAAACTCACAAACCATGCTCAAATTCCAAAACTGCTCAATAAGCTTCATCTCTTTTACCATCAATTCCGACATATGAATTGTCTTTCTGTTCAACGCATCCGCAACCACATTCGCTTTCCCTGGGTGATAACTCAAACTAAAATCATAATCCTTCAAGAATTCCAACCATCTCCTCTGCCGCATATTCATCTCCTTCTGATCAAACAAATATTTCAAACTCTTGTGATCACTGAATACCTCAAACCTCGAACCATATAAATAATGTCGCCAAATCTTCAACACAAAAACTACCACAGCCAATTCAAGGTCATAAGTAGGATAGTTCTGCTCATGCACCCTCAATTGCCGCGAAGCATAGGCTACCACTTTTCCATTCTGCATAAGAACTCCACCCAATCCCATTTTGGACGCATCATAATATACCACAAAAGGCTCTCACGGATTCGGTAACACCAACACCGACACTGAAGTCAATCTCTTTTTCAGTTCCTCAAAACTCTCTTCACAAGTCGCATCCCACACAAACACTTGATCTTTCCTTGTCAACTGAGTTAACGGCAAAGCCAATCTAGAAAAGCCTTCAATGAATCTTCGGTAATACCCTGCTAAGCCCAAAAAGCTTCTAACCTCTGTTACCGTCCTCGGCGGTTCCCACTGTAACACTGCACTCACGTTAGATGGATCCACAGAAACACCATCACCCGAAATAACATGCCCCAGAAAACTCACCGTCTTCAACCAGAATTCACACTTCGATAACTTAGCAAACAACTTGTTATCCTTCAACACTTGTAAAGCGATCCTCAAATGTTCCGCATGCTCTTCCTCAGACTTAGAATAAATCAGAATGTCATCAATGAACACGACAATAAACTGATCCAAATAAGAATGGAAGATACGATTCATATATTCCATAAACACACCCGGCACATTAGACACTCCGAAAGGCATTATTGCATACTCGTAATGTCCATATCGAGTCCTAAACGCCGTCTTCTGAATATCACCTTCTCTCACTCTTATCTGATGATAACCCGACCTCAAGTCGATCTTACTGAACACACGAGCTCCCACTAACTGATCCATCAAATCATCGATCCTTGGAAGAGGATATTTGTTCTTAATGGTCACTTTGTTCAACTTTCGGTAATCAATGCACAAACGCATGCTACCGTCCTTCTTCTTCACTAACAATACTGGAGCTCCCCACGACGACACACTTGGCCTGATGAACTTTCTATCTAGAAACTCTCCAATCTGAGTCTTCAACTCGGCCAACTCCACTGCCGATATCCTGTACGGAGCCATAGAAATAGGCCTCGTACTAGGAACAAGATCAATGCTAAACTCAACCTCTCTCTTCGGAGGCAACTCTATAATATCATCCGGAAACTCATTCACCACAGCTAACTCATCCAACAATTCCTTGTTGTCAACAGACAGTGATGCAAATAAAGCAAACACCTGCGCTTCATCTTCCAACAAGGTTCTCAATTCCTTACTAGACAAGGAATCTGCCAACGCTTCCTCTTCAGGAGTCAAAAACAATAACACTTTCCGAAAACAATGGATGTACACTTGGTTGAACTCCAACCAGTTCATACCAAGTATAACATCCAAACCACCAAGTGGCAAACAGATCAAATCCACACCGAAGTCTCGGCCAAAGATAGTCAGTGGACACTTCAAACACACTAGCAAAGTAGTCACTGAACCAATCGAGGGAGTTTCAATAGTCATCCGCCGCTCAAGAGTAGTCGGCACCAAACCTAACCTCTTCACACAATCAACAAAGATAAATGAGTGGGTCGCACCCGTATCAATCATAGCAGTCAAAGGAATGTTATTAATAAAATAAGTACCTTTGATCGAACGTTCTCCGTCTTCCGCTTGAGTTCCCACAACTGCAAATACTTTACCCACCACCTGAGGCGCCTGAGGCCTCCTTGGCTTCTCACAATGAGTACTAATGTGGCCCTTCTCTCCACAGTTATAACAAGTAGGCATATTAGTCCTACAGTCCGCCATCACATGGCCCGGCTTCCCACACTTGAAGCACTTTTTCGCATCCGGAGGACAATCACTGGCACGATGACCTATGCCACCGCACCGGAAACACTTCGTACCAGTCAACGCCCTACCCTCTCTGGGCTTCCTATCAACAGCACCCTTGAACTTCCCCTTACCAGTCGGAACACTATAAGGAGTACCACCAAACCTTTGTTTACCCTTACGATCACTTGTCGCCTTGTAGTGTGCGACCCTCGCACGATTATCGTTATCATAGATACGACTCCTACTCACCAACTCAGGGTAGCTCCTGATTTTCTGACATGCAATTCCCATCTTGATCTCTGGCCTCAGCCCATTCTCAAATTTCAGACACTTAGAAGCCATAGCTTCCTCAGTATTGTAATGAGGACAATACTGAGCCAGCTCCTCAAACTTAGCCGCATACTCGGCTACCGACATACTGCCCTATTTCAATTCCAAAAATTCCACCTCTTTAGCACTTCTGACATCTTCTGGAAAATACTTCTCCAGAAATCCAGACCGAACCATCTCCCAAGTAATCGGAGTCCCCGAAGCTTCCATCCTCTGACGGCAATTATCCCACCAAGCCTCGGCCTCCCCCTCGAGCATGTGAGTACCGAACCTCACCTTCTGCTCGTCACTGCACCCCATGGTTCTGAAGATCTTTTCTATTGCCTTCAGCCATTTCTTTGCAGCTACCGGATCCAGAATTCCACCTTCAAACTTTGGTGGCTTGTTGCTCTGGAACTGCGTCAGGTCTCTAAACTGAGCTCCCGCAGCCAGATTCTGGTTGGCCACCACTTGTGCCATAGCCTGCATCGCCGCAGCCAACGCCGCATCATTTCTCCCAGCCATTCTGCTCAACAACAATCCAGGTTAACAGAAAACAAGCAACTCTATCCTATAGACAAACTCAACACACTACACTGGCCAGACGGACCGACCTGCTCTGATACCGACTTGTAACACCCCGTTCCCACAATAAAATAAAACAATCAAATAAAACACATATCAGAGTTTCTCTCCCAAACGGGATGCCACAATACACATCAAAATTTCCACAAATATTTTTCCAAATAATTTAACTGAATTTTTCAATAAAGTTGTAGCGGAAAAAGATATGGTCTGCCATAACACAAAATATCATATACACACATCATCCATATCCATCATCATCATCATCATCATATATACAGTATCGACCATCTGCCCCAAAATACATAGCATCATCAAACATCACCACACATATACAAAAGTCAGATACACCACAAGGGCACACATATCAACATCAACAGTAAAACTCCCAAAACGCCCCGGTGTTACGTATCAGAGCAGTCCTACGGAGACACCACAATCCAACAAGCTAAACACCTGGATTGTCTGTACTTCCGAAGAAGCACAAACCACAACAGCAAAAAGGGGTGAGAATTACGATTAAATAATAATGGTATAATAGTACATGAAATAAAAGGCAGAAATCATAATAATACTATTTCATATACATATCATCCGGACTCACGGTCCCACCATCAACCACAATATACAATCACGCAAGAATTGTACTCACACAACTTTTAACATGCGGTAACGACTCATAATCACGATGGGCACCGGGCCATCAACCCTCCACACAGGAGCACATAACAACGATGGGCAACTGGCCATCAACCCTCCGCTTAGGGAGCACACCACACTGATGGGCAACTGGCCATCAACCCTCCACAATGGGAGCACCACAACAATACTGATGGGCACCTGGCCATCACCCTCCACTACAGGAGCACATCTCCGATGGACACCTGGCCATCACCCTCCACTACGGGAGCACCTCATCAACATTGATAGACACATGGCCATCACCCTCCTCACAGAGAGCACAACACATTAACGATGGACAACTGGCCATCACCCTCCTCACAGGGAGCACACCAACAATACCGATGGTCACTAGGCCATCACCCTCCTCTACGGGAGCATACAACGATTAATATCGATGGACAACTGACCATCATCCTCCTCACAGGGAGCACACCATAATATTCACATGCATCAAACATCTAGCACACCAAGTGCACACCGATCCTATTGATCCACCCCTCACACAACATATACACGACGCACAAGGCGTACCGATCTCACGGATCCATTCACGTCATAAAATACATACATAACTAGCACACAAAGTGCGTCGATCCCACGGATCCGCTCACCACACAACTTATCAGATACAATGCACACAAGGCATGTCGGTCCTACTGACCCAAATACATCACATAACAGCACACAAATGCAACACATAATAAGCGTATCGATCCTCACGGATCCACTTACCACAACACACTAACAAAACGCACTCGAGGCGCCACGATCATACTGATCCTCACATCTCACACACAACACACACACGGTGCACACATCTCACGTATGCATCCACACCGGTTCATACATAATGTGTAATCCACCAATTATGCCACTTGCGATAAACGTCGACCAAACAGCCCTACAACCACTAACATACGCTCACATCAGCATCTCCAGCAAGCCTCTCATCGCACATGACCAACGAGGGTCCAAGTCCACAGCGGAACAACACAAACATAGCAGCAAAATACAAAACTGCTGCTGGGCTCGCTGGCACATTCGCCCGGCGAAGCCCCGCGGCGAACACTCGCTGCCATTTGCTTGGCGAAACCTCTGGCGAAGCCAGACAGAAGCTTCTGCCAGCACTCGCTGGCTAGTTCGCCCGACGAAGCCTGGCGAAGGCTCGCCTCTCGCCCAACGAATACCTGCGTACTCAGAAAAATTCTGAGCTGCAGAGTCACCTCCCACACCGATTTCGCCCGATTAAATCGAAACCCACAACCAACCACATACTGCAACTTAGTTACGGGGTCTATTCCCGATTCTATCCGACAATTCATCAACTCTGCTCTCAAAACCAACTTCCGGCTCAACTTCGAACTTAACCGAAAATCCCAAAACTCATCCAATCTAACATTCTCAGCACATGCAACGATTTTAAACATAAAACAACACAACAATCACAACAATAACAACATGCAATCGACATCAATCATCAAGAAATCTATGGGGTTAGGGATATCCCCCTTTCTACCGATTAATCATGCATTTACCAAATTTAACCGATTATCCCCCCTACCTCAATTCAAGCTTTGATGATGAACAAGTTCCTCAATCCGCACGAAATCCTCTTGTTCAATCTGCTAATCTTGATGCTTCAGCCTTGCTCAAAATCGTTCTTCACCGTGTGTGTGTTCTCCTCTTCTTTCCAATTCTAATTCTCACCAAAATGACAATGTTGCCCTTAGTCCTAACAATCCTCTTATTAATCCAAATAATTCATTTTAATAATAATTCCTCATAATACTTTTATTCCAAAAATCCATTTAAATTATAATTTTACTCATAAAATTAATATTAGTAATAAAAATGATAATAATTAATAATAATATCACATTACTATTAAATATCATATTTTTATCACTGTATACCAATATCATGAGTTCTTGATCCTTCAAAATAATCCTCAAGCACATTCTCAAATAAAATAATCCTGAAAACCAAAAATAATTAAAATGGGCGTTACAGGTGTCACCGTGCTTGCCGAAGCAATGCACATTTCAAGTGTGAAGGACTTAAACCCCAAATATGTGAATTTGTCGTATTTTGGTGTTATCGAGCGCATTTGGGTGTTTGATTATGAAAAGTTTCAGATTCCTATCTTTGGATGCAAGTGGGTTGAAAATAATAGTGGCATACGAATGGATAAGTCAGGATTTTTGCAAGTGGATCTTAATAAGGTGGGGTACAAATATGAGCCTTTTATTCTAGCGATGCAAGCTAAACAAGTGTTCTATGTCACTGATCTAACAAGTACGAAATGGTCTATAGTTATTTTTTCCAACAAATATATCGATGATAACATTGGAGACAAGGGGGATGTTGATGTTGAGAAGGAATCTTATATTATAGATGATCCAGATGAGAATATTAGAGCGGACGAATCATATATTAGAAATGATCATAACGAGGGAATTTGGATCAATCCATCCGTTCGTGTTGTTAAGAGACAAGTAAACCACGTTCCAACCAAGAAAAGAAAGAGATCTTAGTGTCAAAGGTACTTGTAAAATTACATATTGTCTCATTGAATAAAATTACATATTTCTATCATGCAATACAATTACATATTACGTCATTCAATAAAATTATGTATGTGTTTTTCTTATTTATACATTTTTTATGTATATATTTCTTATTTACATATTTGCATGTCATTCATTTGATACTTTGGTTTTTTTGAATTACAGGTATTATGGCCACCAATGAGGAAACATCACATGATGGAAACGAAACAACAAAAGACATGGAACGCGATATCAAAAGAGGAATAACGATTATGAAAAAAATCATCCGTGCGAGAGATAAGGGTGTTAAGTATGATGTGCATTGGAATGAAAGAGATCAATTAGTTGAGCTTAACAGTGCGATGCTGACACGTTACATTGAAGCACTTGTACGTTCGCAAATTTCGTTTACTTGCGATAATTGGAGAATTCACTCGCTACAACCGGCTAAAGACAAGATTTGGAGCAAGATACAGGTATGATACTTGATTATTTTTAATTATGTTGACGGTTACATCTTTAAATTAATTATAATAACATATTATATGTATGTGTATTTGTTTGCAGAGATCTTTTAATATTGATGATTGCAGAAGAAAATATTGTCTTCAATTGGCCGGTAAACGACTGAGGAGATTCAGAGCATTTTTAACGAACAAGTTTCTCAAAGATTGTGATGGAAACTTTGTCGACTCGGAGCGTCCAAAGAAGTACACTGATCTGATTTCGGAAGAAGAATATGAGACATTTGTTGCGAAGCGAAGAACCAAAGAATTTTTAGTAAGTACAACTTATCATGAATAATGTATAGTATATATACTTCTTCCACAAGAGTTCTAATATGAATTAAAATTGTTTTTTTAGGTTGTGAGTGGCGTTAATCGGCAACGGGCATCAAAACCCGCGTATCCATACAAAAAAGGGCGTTTGGGATATGCACGCTTAGAACAAAAAATAGTATGTATATATAAATGCTTTAATATGATATAGTTACCAAAATTAGTAAGTATATATAATAGGATATGAATGCTTTATTATTCGTCTTAATGCATAGATAGAAGAGGAGAAAAGTGATGCGACATCTCTTCCGGACCACGTTGTGTGGAAGGCTGCCCGTGTGGGAAGAGATGGAGTCGTTTAGGAAGAAGTTCAACAAGTGATTGAATGATGTGTAAGTACAACATTAGTTTTGTCAATAATTGATCAAAAGTGTATAATATATTTATATATGCTTTTATCTATATTTCAGGAGACTCTATCCCAGAGTATAACTCCAGCAGAGGACGATGATTGCAGGAGCATACTGAGTCGGGTGTTAAATATCCCCGAGTATTCTAGGCGTGTGAGGGGTAAGGGATTTGGCGTCACTCCATCACATATGTATAAGAAGCCAAAGAAAAAAATCCTAGCAATAAAGAAGTGATGGATACGTTGGAGGAATTGAAAGCTCAGATTCGGGAATTACAGAAGGACAAAGAAAGATACATGTCGGAAAGACGCGGTCCAGATCAGGGTAAAGATACTAGTGACAAAGATAGTATCAATTGTCCGTAGAAGCTTCCAGAGGTAATTGTATATATTACATTGAAATTAATTTAGCACAATTTTCTTAATTAACACATTAATCGTCATCATTATTTGATTAGGGCATTTCACCTTGTCAGCTATATTTATCGACACCGACTTATCGCATGGTTGGCAAGGGAAAGGTGCATAACACTGTGGGAGACTTACTTCACCATAAACCGCTCCCTGCTGAACATTTGAAAGTATCAGTTGATATTGCGTTAGAGGGGGGTGTGTTGTTGCCTATACCAGATGTTGTTTCTGACGCAACAGTGGTGGGAGACGCAATAGGAGCGTATGTTGCATGGCCGACAAATCTCATTTTCATGGATGATGAGGTATGTTGAACACCATTATGAACCTTGTAATATTCAAATGTTTTACGACCCATAGATGAAAGTTGTTCTTACATTTACATTTTCTTATTTACATGATGATCTTAGACTCCTACAAAATTCAAATCAAAAGATAAGGGAATCATTGTGCGGGAAACCGATTCAACTGCATCAAAGAAACATGTACTACTACAGTAACATGATTATCTTATTATACATTAATTACCGAACTTGTATGACTTTTAGGTTCATGATCAACAGTTGCAACAAGTCAGCAAGGGTAAGATGCCTGAATCTTCCAAGGTGCCCAACAAAAAAAAGGTCGAGCCAAAAAAAGCATCTGTTCCTCGATTTAGGTTGTGCCTTGAAACATATGTAGGAACAACAGATGTGAATGAGGGTGGCATCCGTCAAATACCTATGGAGGAAGGTATTTTTGGTTTTGAATATTCCGAAACAATTGCTAAGGAGGATTTGGACCAGGTTTTCCAACATTCTGAATTGGGCGTCGGTGTTATGCATTCCTACATCAGGTACTCCAATCCATTTTAATTAAATAATTGAACATTTTAAAATTTGCTCATTTAACTGAATATTCTAATGTTGATTATGTTTTTCTTTTAGGGTCTTGTATGACAAGTTGTTGGTACCACATGATTTGACTTCCATATTCACATTCTTATCTGCTACCTGTATCAACTCACGGGTAATAGATCACACACCAGATGTAGTCAAAGATTACATAGTCCAAAGATTTATGGCCGCGATTACAGAGAAGTTGTTCTTGTTGCCATATAATACTAGCTATGGGTATGACTTCATTCTAAATTCATTTATTATAATTATTCGATTTTTTCCATTCTATATAACATTTCCGTCTAAACTGTTGTCTTATTTTATAGTGGACACTGGTTGTTGGTCGCGATTAATCCGATGAAAGAAATAGTGTATTATCTGGATTCATTGGATGGCGATCAAACAAAATATCCCGATATGAAGAATATGATTGATACGTAAGTGATGAGATATACTGTTCTGAATAATTATATATCTTTATTTATTATGTGACATTGTTCTAAATATGCGTTTATATTATGTTAGAGCTATACAAATATTCAGAGCACAAAGACAAAAAACAGCGCCAAAAAGCAAGGCTAACAACATTAGATGGATCAGAGTGCAGGTATATTTTCCCATATTTGACTGTTATAGTGGTCCTACTTGATAAAACTATGTAAACTATATATCCTGATAAATGTTCATTTGTTTTTTCCATTTACAGTGTCCTCGTCAGCGCAATGGGATTGATTGCGGATATTTTGTATTGCGCTTTATGAAGAAAATCATTCATTCTGGTCAAATAGAGATTCCAATCATGGTATGGATCAATTCATAAATTATATGATTCATTTTGATAATTAACCGATGTTTCATCTGAGTAATTAGTTTTAAAATTAAATCGTGCATGTTCTGTTATATTATGTAGTACTTTGATGATTTCAAGTGTGGTACTTATTCGAAAGCAGGATTGGAAGAAATAAAGGAGGAATGATGTCAATTTATTCTTGAGTTGAAAATTGTATAAAGTTAACGGATTGGAAGAATTGTAAGAAATAAAGGAGGATTGGAAGAATTGTAATTATACGTAAATTAACTGTATTTGTGATGTTGTAATTCCGATGATCGGATTGTGTTGTAATATATTTAAGCAGGTTTATGTGTATTAAAATGATTATGGGCAAAGTGATGAATTACAATGTATACTTAAAGCCCAAAGTGTTGAATTGTATATATAAGACCAAAGTGTTGAAATAAAGGCCTGAATTATAAGTAGGGAATGTAATATAAGCAGGTTGTCGAAAAATATATAAAACAGTGTGATTATTTAAATAAAAAAATTTTAAATCTGGGACATTAGACAGCGCTTTTACAAAAAAGCGCTGCTAAAGGTTACAAAGAGAGCGGTACAAAAACGCTGCTATAGGTTGGGAAGGGGGGGTCTAAGACAACGCTTTATAAAAGCGCTGCTAAAAGGGGGGCTAAGAAAGCGCTTTATAAAAGTGCTGCTAAAAGGGGGGTCTAAGACAGCGCTTTGTAAAAGCGCTGCTAAAGGGGGGAGGGTTGGGGGGAATAGGCAGCGCTTTAAAAGTGCTTCTAAAGGGCTAAGAAAGTGCTACTAAAAGTGTTGCTGAAGGGAGCCTTTAGCAATGCTTTTTAAATAAAAAAAAGCGCTGTCTTTACCTTTAGCAGTGCAACTTTTGGCAGCACTTTTAAGCGCTGCTAAAGGTCTTTTTTGGCATAGTGTTCATCATATAATTCAACATTTCTTAGGCACTAAGGCCAACATCACAATATTCCAATGAATATAAAAAAAACATAACATAGAGTATATAATGTATCTCAAAAATATAAACCAAACGATCCCAGTGTTACATGACCAGAGCATGACTCTACCCAATATAACTAAGTTACTAAATAGCTACACCAACAGCGACGATGCAACTACGACCAGCTCTACTCACGATACCTGCACGATGTCAGATAGGACATTATTCCAGCAGAAGGGTGAAAAATATTATCATAATAACAATGCATATAATCATATATGTACATTAACATAAAAATATACATACTCTACGTTCTCACCACATCTCATCATAATTCACTCATATACATCGCAATGTACACATTCACAATTCAAATCATTTCCACGTAAACATAGACATTAATGTTTCTTCACCATAATTCATCATAAATTATATATACACACTTATATATAACACCAAGCATATTTATCATGCATATATCCACAATTCACATCATTTCCACATAAACATACACAAATTATGTTTATTCACCAATTCATAACTCACAGTTCAACAATTTATACACATACGCATACTTTCATACAACAATTACCTATGCCATGTGACTCAATGCAACTCAATGCAACTCATGCCATGTGGTACCAACACTTGTTATCATTTTTCGGTTTTTACACTTAAACCGGGCCCGTTCCCTAGATCGATAACAACAAAAACCCATTCCCTAAGCTTTCAAACCCCGCTCTAGGTTTGGGACAAGTCACTAGTCTCCACGAAACTAGCAAGCATTGCCTCTTGACAACAAATGATGTGTATGCAATCAACAACCAAATGCACTTAAGACCGTTCTCGCATCTTAATCCCATGCATTCTCAATAATTTATCACACAAGAATTATACATGATTGCACACACAATATATTTCATAATAATCAAATTATTCATACTTTCACACCTCATCATTATATTAATCAAGTAATGCACAAGAATCAATTAGATTCCATCACAATTCACAACACAATTCAATGATTACACAAAGAACAATCAATCCATCACCAATAAATGAATTCAATATTCAATACACAATCAACTTGTTAAACAACAATTGATATCTCAATAACCAACCAAAGGTTTATAATCAATTCAAACAATGCATATATTTGCCAAAAGGCAACATTTCACACTTCACAATTTACAATCTAGGATTCACGCCATACGGCTACCCACATCATATCATAATACAACACGCAAGCTATGCGTTGAAGAATCAAAGTATCAACATTGGATGGAAACAACAGAAATAAAACAATGCTGTCACGCTCGCCACCTTGCTCGCCTAGCATAGCCCTAGCGAACCATCGCTACCTGCTTTGCCTAGCGAACACGCTAGCGAAGGCTGATTCCTAGCTACTGGAAGTGTTCGCTACACAGTTCACTTAGCGAAGGCTTAACGAACCCTCGCTACCTCACTCGCCTCCAGCGAGATTGGATCTTTTGGTTCTGCCCCAGGTCTGGGACCATTAGCTACTGGCTCGCTAGCAGCTCGCCTAGCGAGTCACTCGCTCGCTAGCTGCTCGCCTAGGAAGTGCTACGATACTTCAAAACCCCAACTTTCCAAAATCATCAGAAACTCACAAATCACCCGATTTTCATCAAACCAGTTTCTGTAGTCTTAGCCTAACATTCCTCGACTAAACTACACGACTTATTCCAAATTTTAACCGTTAAAACATCGATTTCTACCGATTAAACCATTTTTGACCTAGAATGGAAAAATGTAGAAAAAAATCTAACAATCCAACACACACACATACATAACGATATACATTGGTAAGATAACAATATTTCACACCCTTACCCGATTAATCGATTCCTAAGGGTTGATCTTGAAGAATCCAAGCTTTCCTCCCTTTTCCTTCTCTTCTCTTCTTCCTCTTTCTTTCTCTACTCTTTCCTTTCTATCTCTTTTCCTTCCACTTTCTCTTATATAAATTTCTATTATAATTTATTCTCTCAAAAATATCTACCAATCCATCTTCTCACAAAATATCCAACTTACCATTAAATAAGAAATGTCTAAAATGCCCTCCGATCTATTTTCCCCGAAAACTCTCAAAATCGGTAAAATAGCATAATATGCAAACATAACATATTAACACATCAATTCCACCATTAAAATAATAATCATTCAAATAAATCAAAAGACTCAACAAAATTGGGAAATCAGAATCGGGGTGTTACAACTCTCCCCCGCTTTAGAAATTTTTGTCCTCGAAAATGTTACCTGATTCAAACAACTTTGGATACGACTCTCGCACCCCCCCTTTATAATTCCCAATTCATATTGCCTTCTGAAGCGCCTCCCCACACTACTTTCACAAGCGCAATATCCTTGCCTCTTAGCTGCTTAACTTCACGATCCAAAATTCTAATCGGTAAGCTTCAACTGTAAGGTTATCTCTCACTTCAACCTCGTCCAACCATTGAATTCTCACCGGTTTCATGCCAACACAAAGGTGTTCGACATCTTCAACCATACAAAGCCTCAAATGGTACTATACCAATACTTGAATGAAAACTGTTATTGTAGGTGAACTCAATCAACGCTAAATAACTATCCCAAACACCACCTTGTTCTAGCATACATGCACGCAATAAATCCTCCAACGATTGGATTGTCCTCTCGGTTTGACCATCCGTCTGCGGATGATAAGCCGAACTCAATCTTAACTTAGAACCCAATTCCTTTTGCAAACTCTCCCAAAACCTCGATGTAAATCTAGGATCTCTATCCGATACAATACTCTTAGGAACTCCATGTAACTTCACAACCACACAAGCATAAATCTTGGCTAACTTCTCCAAAGGATAACCAATATCAATCAGAACGAAGTGAGCAGATTTAGTAAGCCTATCAACAATCACCCAAATAGCATTATGACCTCTTTGCGTATTCGGCAACCCCGTAACAAAATCCATCGATATACTATCCCATTTCCACTCTGGAAACTCCAATGGTTGTATCAATTCACTAGGCTTCTGATGCTCCACTTTAGACTTCTGACAAGTCAAACATGAATACACAAACTGAGCTATATCCCTCTTCAATCCGGACCACCAAAAGATTTTCTTCAAATCTTGATACATCATATTCACTCTCGGATGAATACTTAATTTACTTCGGTGTCCTTCTTCCAATATCATCTTTTTCAATTCCACATCATCAGGAATACAAATACGACCACAAAATCTCAAAATCCCAAAGTTATCAACCTTGAAATCCTCATTCTCATTCATCATCAAATCAACGAACTTCAAATCCAAATTTTGCTTTTCACAAACTAAACTCAAGTCTCTAAAATGAAGGTGAGATAATACTTAGAAGGGGGGGTTGAATAAGTATGAAAGATTAAGACTTAAAAAATAATCACACAATTATTTTTATCCTGGTTCGTTTAAACAACTACTCCAGTCCACCCTTCCTAGAGTGATTTGCCTTTCTCAACAAGGACTTAATCCACTATTAAATCAAACTGATTACAATAGTAACACCTAAGAACAACTGTTCTTAGTCTTCTCAAGAGCTACTGATTCCAACTGAATCCTCTTAAGGAAAAGCCTTTACAATCAATGTAAATTAAATACAAGAGTATTAATGCTTCTATAAAGCTTTTATCACAACAGTGATTTTTCTCTTAAGTTTAAGTACAATAAATTCTAAGAAGAATATGAAAGAATGAGAGCTTAGAATAATATGATTTCTTTTCAGCAAATTGTGTAACTGAAGAATGTGGTGAAGTTCTCCTTTTATAGGCAGCTGATCCAAGGAAGCTGAGCGTTGAAAAGAGAGTCCCAAAAAGGTCTGAACCTTTTTGTCTTCACATCAAGTGACCTTTCCTAGAAGTAGATGGCACAGAAAAATCCTTTTTGTCTGTGTTAGTGTGTCTAGCACAAATGAGGAAAGATACGTTGAATAACTCCAACGGATATATTCTTGAATATTTCTTCTTCAGTTTTCAGCAAGTTCTTCAGAGTCTGAATGGATCAGAGTCTTCTAATGATATTCAGAACTTTGCTATATCAGAGTCTTCTGCAGCATGTGTGCTTTCAGTGTGTTGATCATCAGAGCATATTTGACACAGAACTTCTGTACTTGGCAGCGTTGGTACTTTCAGAAACTTTTGTAGAATTATGCTTTGAGAAACTCTTCAATCAATATTCTTCTATGCTTCAGATGCTTCAGCTTCAGATGCTTCTGACTATCTTCAGATGCTTCTGACTCAGAATGTTCTGGAGCTTCTTGCTTCAGATCCTTCTGGAGACTACGCTCAGGATCTTCTGTAAGGAGCAATCAGATTCTTCTGTAAGATGCATCTGGCGCTTCAGAGTCAGGATAACTTCTAGTATCCAAAACAGATTTGCTTCTAGAGAGTTAATTTCATTTCAATCTGCAGTAAAACTCTCAAACAAATTTTAGAGTATATAATTCTTAAATATAAATTTCCTAACAGTTATCATCAAAATAAAGAGTTATTATTAAGAACCAATCTGTGTTCTAACAATCTCCCCCTTTTTGATGATGACAAAAAGTATCAGAAATTTTATTTAACTGAACATAAAGAATTATAACTCCCCCTGAGATGATGAATCTCCCCCTGAGTTAAATATGAAAAAGGAATAGAAACTTCCCTTTTATCTTGAGTAATCTTCAGAGTTAGATCTTATTTGTTCTTATAGAGTGTTCTTACCAAATGTTCTGAAATAGTCAATTTAAATATTAGATAGAATAGATATGTCTGAAGATTCATTCTAGTGAAGTTATATTAAACAGTTCTGATCTTTATTTTCTCCCCCTTTTTTGTCATAAGCAAAAAGTAAAAACTTTTAAAAAGACAAATAAAAGGAACAATAAATAAGATAATTCAATGGAGAAAAACTGATTCATTCAAAATAACAGAGCAAGAGTACATAGGTAAACATCAGAAGATATAACAATAAAATTCAGATGCAAACAACAGATGCAAAAACATTAGAATGAAAAAAAATCTAAGAGTGTTTTGACAAAAGCATCTTCAATAGATCTGTAATCTCAGATGATGATTGCTCTTGCTTTGACATCCACTTAGTCATGGTCTCATTCTTCTCATCTTGTTTGGACATCCACTCTGTCATATCCTCAGACTTCTTATCCTGCTTAGCCATCCAGGATTTTATTTCTGACTGACCAGCCTCCAGAGCAGCAATCTTGTCTTCAAAGTCTGGATGTTCTGTCTTTACCTCTGATGAAGAAGGTGGAGGTTCTGCAGCCTGAACAGAGTCAATTTCCATTGGTTCTGTAGATCCTGAAGAGGGTTCTACCAGAGTCATAGTCAATGCATTGGCAGTAGATTCTGTTGGAGGTGGAGGAGCATCTAAACGAAGCAGAGGTTCAGTTTTGTTGACAGTCCAGAATAGAGTCCTTTCAGCTCTGAGCTTTGCATCATCAGAACAGACGTTCTTCAGATTTGAAGCTACAGTGTTGAATCTATTGATGAATCCTTTCCAGATGATGTCAGATTCATTTGCATCCATAGTTTCAGAGCATCTCTTCTGAACAGTACCTAAAGACATCTGTATTTCTTGCAAAAATGTTTGAAATAAATGATCAATATTAAGTCTGGGATGTGGTTTAAGCAATGTTTCCAGAGTCATATGTTTAGGTTTGGGAGTTGGTGGTAAAAGTGATTTTTGGATGGAAATCAGAGGAGGGGGATAATATGGAATGAAAGGAATTTCTGGTTTTTGAGGTAAGGATCTGTTTAACGCATTAAGCAGATGAGGTTTTGGTCTTGTGCGTGGGCAAACATCATCAAAGGGTTCATTAGAGTATGGTATGAAAGCAGATGTTGGTGGTTCAACAGATGCAACTGTGTTATCAGATGCAGGTTGCAGAGCTGAAACAACAGCTTTACTAGAGGTTCTAGATATTGTTGCTAAAGATCCTACATTGTTCATTGATTGAATATATGAAAGGATCACAGATGGAAGAGCCTGTCTGAGTTTTGGTTTCAGAGGGTTCAGGGGTTCAGAAGGTTCAACTCTATCATAAAAATCTTTCAGTTTGAAACCATAAGATAGATTATGATAAAGAGAAGAAACTTGGGCACAAGATATACCAGATGATGATGGATTGGAATTGGGAACAATCATCTCAGATGATGGTGCAGGTGGAGGCATAGGATCTGGAATGGGAGTTTTAGAAGGTATGGTTGATTCAGGTTCAGGTTCATGTACAGGGTATTTGTCAGATGGAGAAATTAGAAAATCTGGGTGGATTTCTGATTCTGATGAGTTGGAGGATGTTGTAGGTGTACAAGAGGTAGAAGATACTTGAAACACTGTTTTTAGTGGAGTGACATCAAGAACTTCTGTCTCAGGGATGTGAGGTTCAGATGTGTTGGTAGGTTCTGAAGGAATGTCAGATTGTTTGGATGGTGGTTCTGATGAAACAGGAGCAGAAGTTACTTTTGTAGGTTCAGAAGTAACTGGTGCAATAGGTTCAGAGGGTGGAGTATTTGATGGTGGATTGTCAGAGGCTTTTTCTGGTTGAACTTCTTTTGGTTGGTTTTCTGGATGTTCTGAGGTTTGTGGTTGATCAGATGTTTGTTTTTCAGATGGTTGTTGTTCTGATGGTTGTGGTTCTGTTGGTGATGGACGTGGAACAAAGTGTTTGATGTGTATTTTGGGTTGAGATGGTTTTGATACGGAGGCAGTAGTTTGTTTTTGAGGTGAAACAGAACTGGGGGCAGTAACAGAAGTTGTTTGAGTAACAGGTGGTTTTGGAACAGACTTGATATTTGAATCATTAATAACAATAGTTTCAGAAGTTACAGAAGTTTTAGTACCTTTTACTTTAATCCTCTTGGCAGGTACAGAGGCAGCTTCTCCAGAATCCTTTCTCTTCAAGAGCTTCTTGGGCTTCTCAGCAATCTTGACCTTCTTCTGGACAGGTTCAGATTCTTCTACAGGCTGAGTCCTTTTCCTCTGAAGTGGTACTTCTTCTTCTTCTCCTGCATCTGGTAGTGGTTGTTTGACAAGCTGAAACACATTTGCTGGAACATGTATTCCTTCCTTCTTGCATTCCTCTATATACATAAGCACTATATGTCTGGGTTCTTCAGCAAAGAATAGAGGAAAGTCATCTACAGGAACCCTCTTATTCAGATCAGACATATTTAGCCTCTTTGGAGCAGTAGTGAGTTCATCAACAATTTTGAGTCTCAGAAGACTTTTAGCGTTCAGAGGCTTTCCCATAATAAACTCTAATTCCTCTGTAACCCCAGCAGCGTACAGAGCAGTCACTAAACCATTTTCAGTGAGAAGATCTGAGATCAACCTTCCAAAGGGGATCCAAGTCCTGATCTTCTGGCCTTTCTCTTTCACAGATTCTCTAGATGCACTGATATGATTCCACAGATGCATGAACAAAATGTATGGAAGATCTACCTTGTTGCTCTGACTAAGGCAGTACATAAAATAGATCTGTTCATTGTTGACATAATCTGGGGAATTGGTTGATTTCCTGTGATGGATGCATCCCATGAAGATCTTGGCCCAGATCTTGTAATCAGGCTTCAGATCTTTGAATCTGTTAGAAGCTTGACCAGCAGTCATAACTTCCTCATAAACCTCTTCCATGTCCACACGCCCAGCTGGCAAGTGGGAAACACCATCTATTTCTTCATAACCTATCAATCTTCTTATCAGATCCTCTGTGATGATAATCTCTTTTCCCAGCACAGATGATAAAATGAACTTGGGATAAACTGATGCATGAATCCAGAATTCTTTCACAAGGAGAGGGTAAACTGGTCCAAACAACCTATCAAAGTACTTAACCCATCCTTGAGCTCTAACAATGGAACGAAAATCAAACCCATTATCTGCCAGAGAATCAAACTCAACCATAGATTCACACAGAACTTCTAGTTTATCAACAGGCGTTAGAATTGTTCTCTTGGGAGGAGAATATGGAGCAGCACCTAAGTTTTCTGAAGTCACAGCAGCCATAGTAGATTGGAACTGAGCAGTTGTTGATGAAGAAGACGCCATTGAAGAATGCTTTTTCAAACACTTAGGTTTTGGGTTTTTATGCAGAGAAAATAGGAGATGAAAACGCATGTAATTTTGAGAGTGAAAAGTGTGAAAGTGAATACAAGACAAGTATTTATACTAAACACTTAGGCACATCAAAAGTCAGAAAAACGCACGTTTGAGCAAGCATTAAATGAAGAGAATAAAATCATTTCAAAACATTAAATGCTTTTGACAATTTGGGGGGAAAACCAAGATTCTT
The DNA here is from genome assembly GCA_963859935.3 of Lathyrus sativus. Taxonomy (NCBI): domain Eukaryota; kingdom Viridiplantae; phylum Streptophyta; class Magnoliopsida; order Fabales; family Fabaceae; genus Lathyrus; species Lathyrus sativus. The sequence goes on along the minus strand of OZ012737.1, from coordinate 627,265,492 downwards.
ACTATTCAAATTTCACCTCAAACGTCTCTTCAGTTATGTACACGCCACCTCTTCAGATTTTGTGTGACACGTGTTTACTTGCATGCTGTTCTGAATTCTCTCAAGAAATGAAACGTTAGCCAACGTTCAGATCTTCTAAAGATGGTTAGTTCAGAGTTTCACATCAGAAATATTGATCAGAATAGAATAAATAGACAGAAGAGATACTTCAGATCATTTAAGCATTTTTGCATCTGTAACAATTTGCTTATGATAAATATCATTCTGGACAAAAATCCATACCAATATTTTTCAGAATAAAATTGAATCTATCTTCAACAAGGGGTTTTGTAAAAATGTCTGCCCATTGATGATCTGTATCAACAAAGGCTAAATTTATGATTCCCTTCTGAACATAGTCTCTGATGAAATGATGCTTAATTTCTATATGTTTTGCCTTAGAATGTAAAATGGGATTCTTGGACAAACATATAGCAGAAGTATTATCACAAAAGATAGAAATGTTACTCTAAAAAATTTGATAATCTCCTAGTTGACTCTTCATCCAGAGCATCTGCGTGCTACATCCAGCAGCAGCAATGTATTCAGCCTCTGTGGTTGAAAGTGCAATTGTGGGTTGCTTCTTGCTGTACCAGGAGATTAAATTTCTTCCCAGAAATTGACAACTTCTAGAAGTACTTTTTCTTTCCACTCTGTCTCTAGCGTAGTCAGCATCACAGAATCCAACTAATTTGAAATCATCAGATTTTCTGTAACACAAACCCACATTAGAAGTACCTTTCAGATACCTTAGAATCCTCTTGACAGCTGTCAAGTGTGACTCTCTAGGATCTGATTGGAATCTAGCACACAGACAAACACTAAACAATATGTCAGGTCTAGAAGCAGTAAGATAAAGAAGAGAGCCAATCATACCTCTGTAGAGCTTCTGGTCTACTTTCTTACTTACCTCTTCTTTGCCAAGAGAGCTAGTAGGATGCATTGGAGTCTTTGCCAGCTTGCTGTCAGACATGTTGAATTTCTTCAGAAGTTCTTTAACATACTTTGTCTGATGTATGTAGGTGCACTTTGGAGTTTGATTAACTTGGATTCCTAGAAAGAATCTGAGTTCTCCCATCATGCTCATTTCAAATTCTGCCTGCATACATGTAGCAAACTCCTTTCCAAACATAATATTTGTTGATCCAAAAATAATATCATCTACATAAATTTGGCAAATTAGAAGATCTTTCTTAATTGTTTTACATAATAGAGTTGTATCCACTTTTCCTCTGATGAAATTCTTCTCCAGAAGAAAATTACTCAATCTCTCATACCAAGCTCTGGGAGCTTGTTTTAATCCATATAGAGATTTCTTTAATTTGAAAACATGATCTGGAAATTTTTCATTTTCAAAACCAGGAGGTTGGTGGACATAAACTTCTTCTTCTATAATACCATTAAGAAAGGCACTTTTAACATCCATCTGATACAGAGTGATGTTATTTTGTGCAGCAAAGGAAATAAGAAGGCGTATAGATTCTAACCTTGCCACTGGAGCATATGTCTCAGTGTAATCAATACCTTCTTGCTGACTGTACCCTTGAGCAACCAGCCTTGCCTTATTCCTCTCAACTTCTCCTTTCTCATTTAGTTTATTTCTGAAGACCCATTTTGTACCAATTATATTGAATCCTTGAGGTCTTTGAACTAGATCCCATACATCATTTCTGCTGAATTGATTTAACTCTTCTTGCATGGCAATAATCTAATCATTGTCTTGCAGAGCTTCTTCTACAGAAGATGGTTCAATTTCTGACACTAGTCCAAATAGTGATGCTTCAGATGATCTTAGAAAGGATCTTGTTCTGATGGGATCATCCTTCTTTCCAATAATGACATCCTCTGGATGAGAAGCTTTAATTCTGGATGATGATCCTCTGATAGTTGACTCTTCAGAAATGTTTAGATTATTCATCTGAGAAGTTAAGGGAGTAGCATCTGGAGTTGCTTCTGGTTCCTTCACTAGAGTTTTGTCTGCTTCTGGAACTTCAGAGTCAATAAAGACTACTTCCCTATCTGCAGAGTTATCAACCTGCTTTGGCTTTTCAGGGCCAAGCTTATCATCAAATCTGACATGAATGGATTCTTCCACAATCTGTGTCTCAGTGTTGTATACTCTGTAGCCTTTAGAGCGTTCAGAATATCCAAGCATGAAACACTTCTGTGCTTTGGAATCAAACTTGCTCAGATTTTCCTTAGTATTTAACATATAACAAATACATCCAAAAGGATGAAAATATGAAATGTTGGGCTTTTTGTTCTTCCACAGTTCATAAGGAGTCTGCTTCAGAAGAGGTCTAACAGACACTCTGTTCTGAATATAACAGGCTGTATTGATTGCTTCTGCCCAAAAATGTTTTGCCAGATTTGTCTCATTGATCATGGTTCTGGCCATTTCTTGCAAAGTTCTGTTTTTCCTCTCTACAACCCCATTCTGTTGTGGAGTTCTAGGACAGGAAAAATCATGAGCAATGCCATTTTCAGAAAAATATTTTTCAAAATATTTATTTTCAAATTCACCACCATGATCACTTCTGACTTTTATAATTTTGAAATTCTTTTCATTCTGGACTTGCTTGTAGAAGTCAAAGAACACAGAATGTGACTCATCCTTGTGTTTTAAGAACTTTACCCATGTCCATCTGCTAAAGTCATCAACAATGACTAATCCATACTTCTTGCCTCTGATGGATGCAGTTTTCACTGGTCCAAACAGATCAATATGAAGTAGTTCTAGTGGTTTAGAAGTAGAAACAACATTTTTTGATTTGAAAGATGTTTTTGAAAACTTCCCTTTCTGGCATGCTTCACAAAGAGCATCTGAAGTGAACTTCAGATTAGGGAGTCCTCTGACAAGATTAAGTTTATTAATCTGAGATATACGTCTCATATTAATATGGCCCAATCTTCTGTGCCAGACCCATTGCTCTTCATTAACAGACAAGAGGCATTTAACATTTTGAACTTTAAGTTCTGAAAGATTTATTTTATAAATGTTGTTTTTCCTCTTACCACTAAATAGGATAGAGCCATCCTTCTGACTAATAGCTTTACAACATTTTTGATTAAAGGTAATGCCATAACCATTGTCACTTAATTGACTTATGGACAATAAGTTATGCTTTAACCCTTCAACAAGTAAAACATTAGTAATAGAGGGAAGTTTACCATTTCCAATAGTGCCAGATCCAATGATCTTGCCCTTCTGGTTCCCTCCAAACTTCACGTCACCTCCAGATCTAAGTTCCAGGCTTTGGAACATAGACTTTTCTCCTGTCATGTGTCGTGAGCATCCAGAGTCCAGGTACCATGATTGGTGTCCTGACCTTGCTGCTAAGAACATCTGCAACAGGAATTATTTTGTTTTTAGGTACCCAGATCTTCTTGGGTCCTTTGGGGTTAGTTGGTTTGTAGGTTTGTCTAAACTTCTGTTTTACAACATAATGTTTATTCTGACTTGCCTTGGGTTTAAACACATAAGTATTCTTCTCAGAGCTTGTGTGTTTAATGTCATTCAAGTGACCAAATTTGAATTGAGAATACAGAGGTGTCTTCTTGATGAAAAGTTTGTCAATAGGTTTTGGATTGCTTCCAGATGAAGATTCATATCCAATACCTCTTCTGTTATTTCCACTAACACCATAGATCATAGAAGCCATCTTGCTTCTGTCTATGCTCTTAGTGAGAAATCTATGAAAGCTAGAGTCATATTTTTCTAAGATATTTTCACATGACTTGGTCTCAGATTCAGATTCTTGTTGAGTTATTTCAAAGTCATTTTTGATTTTCAGATTTATTTCTTTTTGCTCAACAAGTTCTGTTTTCAGAAGATCAATCTTAGATTCAAGATTGCTTTTCAGCTTCTTGTATTTGAGTTTGATATTGTTATAACTTTTAAGAACTTCTGTTAAAACTTTAATGAGTTCTTCTTTGGTAAGTTTAGCCATTACCTCTTCTGCATCATCATCAGATTCAGATTCTGATTCATATCCTGAGGTACCTTCCTCTTGATCCTCTGTGCTAGCCATCAATGCAACATTTGCACATTCTTCTTCTGATTCAGAAGATGATTCACATTCATCTGAGTCATCCCATGTTGCCATCAGAACCTTCTTCTTTTTTTTAAACTTCTTCTTGGGTTTTTCTTTCTGAAGTTTGGGGCAATCATTCTTGTAGTGCCCAGGTTCTTTGCACTCATAGCACACAACTTCTTTCTTGGCAGATCTTCTGTGACCAGAAGATTCCTTTCTGTTATCAGATCTTCTGAAGTTGTTGAACTTCTTTCCCTTGTGCTTCCAGAGTTTGTTAATCCTTCTGGACAGCATGGATAACTCATCTTCTTCTTCAGAAGAAGATTCTTCAGAGCTTTCTTGAATGACCTGCAAAGCTTTAGCAGTTTTGTTAGATTTTAATGCAACAGATTTACCTTTTTCTTTCTTCTGAGGTTCATCTTCCTCAAGCTCTATCTCATGGCTCCTCAGTGAGCTGATGAGTTCTTCTAGAGAGATCTTGTTCAGATCTTTGGCCATCTTCAAGGCAGTCACCATTGGTCTCCATCTGGTAGGCAGACTTCTGATGATTTTCTTTACATGATCTGATGTAGAATATCCCTTGTCCAGAACTTTCAGCCCAGCAGTGAGTATCTGAAATCTGGAGAACATGGCTTCAACAGATTCAGAGTCTTCCATTTTGAAAGCCTCATACTTCTGGATCAAAGCCAGAGCTTTAGTCTCCTTAACTTGAGAATTTCCCTCATGAGTCATTTTTAGGGATTCAAACATATCAAAAGCAGTCTCCCTGTTTGTAATTTTCTCATACTCTGTATGTGAAATTGCATTCAATAATATAGTCCTGGCTTTGTGGTGATTTCTGAAATCTTTCTTCTGAGCATCTGTCATAGATTTTCTGTCAATCTTTTTGCCATTCCCATCTGTGGGATGTACATATCCATCTATGACTAGATCCCATAGATCAGCATCATATCCTAGGAAAAAACTCTCAATTTTGTCTTTCCAGTAGTCAAATTTCTCCCCATCAAACATTGGGGGTTTGGTGCTGATCCTATCCCTCTCTTCATATTTATTGTTAATATTGGACATTGAATTATCAGCCATGGTAACAAATAAATATATATCAAAGTATTTCTCTCTGGATCTTTACTGACACTGTTAAGTGGTAGCACACTCAGAACCGGAGCTCTGATGCCAACTGAAGGTGAGATAATACTTAGAAGGGGGGTTGAATAAGTATGAAAGATTAAGACTTAAAAAATAATCACACAATTATTTTTATCCTGGTTCGTCTAAACAACTACTCCAGTCCACCCTTCCTAGAGTGATTTGCCTTTCTCAACAAGGACTTAATCCACTATTAAATCAAACTGATTACAATAGTAACACCTAAGAATAACTGTTCTTAGTCTTCTCAAGAGCTACTGATTCCAACTGAATCCTCTTAAGGAAAAGCCTTTACAATCAATGTAAATTAAATACAAGAGTATTAATGCTTCTGTAAAGCTTTTATCACAACAGTGATTTTTCTCTTAAGTTTAAATACAATAAATTCTAAGAAGAATATGAAAGAATGAGAGCTTAGAATAATATGATTTCTTTTCAGCAAATTGTGTAACTGAAGAATGTGGTGAAGTTCTCCTTTTATAGGCAGCTGATCCAAGGAAGCTGAGCGTTGAAAAGAGAGTCCCAAAAAGGTCTGAACCTTTTTGTCTTCACATCAAGTGACCTTTCCTAGAAGTAGATGGCACAGAAAAATCCTTTTTGTCTGTGTAAGTGTGTCTAGCACAAATGAGGAAAGATACGTTGAATAACTCCAACGGATATATTCTTGAATATTTCTTCTTCAGTTTTCAGCAAGTTCTTCAGAGTCTGAATGGATCAGAGTCTTCTAATTATATTCAGAACTTTGCTATATCAGAGTCTTCTGCAGCATGTGTGCTTTCAGCGTGTTGATCATCAGAGCATATTTGACACAGAACTTCTGTACTTGGCAGCGTTGGTACTTTCAGAAACTTCTGTAGAATTATGCTTTGAGAAACTCTTCAATCAATATTCTTCTATGCTTCAGATGCTTCAGCTTCAGATGCTTCTGACTCAGAATGTTCTGGAGCTTCTTGCTTCAGATCCTTCTGGAGACTACGCTCAGGATCTTCTGTAAGGAGCAATCAGATTCTTCTGTAAGATGCATCTGGCGCTTCAGAGTCAGGATAACTTCTTGTATCCAAAACAGATTTGCTTCTAGAGAGTTAATTTCATTTCAATTTGCAGTAAAACTCTCAAACAAATTTTAGAGTATATAATTCTTAAATATAAATTTCCTAACAGTTATCATCAAAACAAAGAGTTATTATTAAGAACCAATCTGTGTTCTAACATAAAATTCTCCAAAAGTTCCCATTCTCTCATCATCAATGCGGACACATGTAACAACTTCCGACTCAAGGCATCGGCCACCATGTTTGCCTTACCCGAATGGCAATTCAAACCAAAATCATAATCCTTCAAAAGCTCTAACCACCTTCTTTGTCTCATGTTCAATTCCATTTGATCAAATAAATACTTCAAACCCTTGTGATCACTAAGAACTTCAAATCTTGCACCATAAAGATAGTGCCTCCAAATTTTCAAAACAAACATTACAGCCGCTAACTCCAAATCATGCGTAGGATAATTATTTTCATGCACTCTCAATTGTATTGAAGCATAAGCCACAACTTTTCCATTTTGCATCAAAACACCACCCAAACCAGTCAAAGAAGCATCACAATAAACCACAAAGGGTTCCATTGGATTCGAAAAAATCAAGATTGGCGCCGTCGTCAATCTTCTCTTTAGCTCAATGAAACTTTTTTCACAACCAATATCCCAAATGAAGCCTTCTCCTTTACAAGTCAATTGCATTAACGGAAGTGCCAACTTTGAAAATCCCCCAATAAACCTCCAATGATAACCCGCAAAGCCTAAAAAGCTTCGAATCCCTGTAACTGATCTAGGAGCCTCCCATTGCATCACCACCTCAACTTTTGACGGATCAACACTAATACCACTACCGGAAATAACATGTCCAAGAAAACTTACTTCCGACAACCAAAATTCGCATTTCGACAACTTAGCACCCAATTGCTTCTCTTTTAACACAGATAACACAATCCTCAAATGATCGACATAATCCTCTTCATTCTTCGAATATACCAAAATATCATCGATGAACACAACCACGAAACAATCCAACTGCTCATGAAAAATACGGTTCATGTATTCCATAAACACACCCGACGCATTAGAAACCCCGAATGGCATCACAAAATACTCATAATGTCCATACCTCATTCTAAAAGCAGTTTTCTGAATATCTTCAACCTTCACACGAATCTGGTGATATCTTGATCTCAAATCAATCTTGCTAAAAACACGTGCACCAACCAATTGGTCCATCAAATCGTCGATCCTTGGAAGCGGATACTTATTCTTGGTAGTCACCTTGTTCAATTGTCAGTAATCCACACAAACCTCATATAACCTTCTTTCTTCTTAACCAACAAAACCAGTGCATCCTACGACGACACACTCAGACGAATAAACCTCTTCTCAAGCAATCATTCAAGTTGACTATTCAACTCTTTCAATTCCTATGCCAACATACGATATGGAGCCATCGATATCAGACTAGTTCTAGGAATTAAGTCGACCCCAAACTCCACTTCTCGTTCTGGCAGTAAATCCCTTATCTCATCAGAAAAAACTTTCTGAAAATCATAAATAATTGGGACACCACCAACTTCACCACTTTCATTAACACTCAAAGTTGCCACCAACATAAACATCTCAACACCATCCTGCACCCACTCATCAAAACAATCTGTAAGGACTTGGCTTAACTCCAAATAATTCACTACACGCACCATCTAAGCTCGCAAGATAAGTTTATTCCAACCAACATGATCTCGTCCATTATCAACAAGAGATTAAGGGTGATCAGTTCCTCAATTTGTTAATAGACAACCGACAATCATAATGGGGCATAAACTATATTTACCAAACTATAATAGCAATCAACGACATACTGAGCCACCACTCCACACTTGAAGCATCTCGGAGAAGCACAAGCTTCTCCCCCACTTATTTCAATCCCACTCCTGCAGATAATGTTTAGAAAGACAAACGCATACCGACAGTGTTTTCACACACATGTCGCATACAAGGGAACAAACAACATTAGACAACCTGGCCGGATGGACCGACCTGCTCTGATACCACTAATGTAACACCCTTATAAACCCCACGGAAAATATACAAATAATCAGAGTAAGTCATCATGCATTCACAAAAGGGTGTCACACATAACTTTCAAACATCAAAAACACCTGTCATGCTTATTAACACTTTAATAAATAATCATGCTTCTCAAAGTTTCACTTCGCATGTAGTAGCGGATTCATTTTATACAATAATTCTCTTAATAGAATAATCATGTTCATCATATAATTCAACATTTCTTAGGCACTAAGGCCAACATCACAATATTCCAATGAATATAAAAAACATAACATAGAGTACATAATGCATCTCTAAAATATAAACCAAACGATCCCAGTGTTACATGACTAGAGCATGACTCGACCCAATATAACTAAGTTACTAAATAGCTACACCAACAGCGACCACGCAACTACGAGCAGCTTTACTCACGATACCTGCACGATGTCAGATAGGACATCCTTCCAGCAGAAGGGTGAGAAATATTATCATAATAACAATGCATATAATCATATATGTACATTAACATAAAAATATACATACTTTACGTTCTCACCACATCTCATCATAATTCACTCATATACATCGCAATGTACACATTCACAATTCACATCATTTCCACGTAAACATACACATTCATGTTTCTTCACCATAATTCATCATAAATTATATATACACACTTATATATAACACCAAGCATATTTATCATGCATATATCCATAATTCACATCATTTCCACATAAACATACACAAATTATGTTTATTCACCAATTCACAACTCACAGTTCAACAATTCATACACATACGCATACTTTCATACAACAATTAACTATGCCATGTGACTCAATGCAACTCATGCCATGTGGTACCAACACTTGTTATCATTTTTCGGTTTTTACACTTAAACTGGGTCCGTTCCCTAGACCGATAACAACAAAATCTCATTCTCTAAGCTTTCAAACCCTGCTCTAGGTTTGGGACAAGTCACTAGTCTCCATGAAACTAGCAAGCATTGCCTCTTGACATCGAATGATGCGTATGCAATCAACAACCAAATGCACTTAAGACCGTTCTCGTATCTTAATCCCATGCATTCTCAATAATTCATCACACAAGAATTATACATGATTGCACAAACAACATGTTTCATAATAATCAAAGTATTCATACTTTCACACCTCATCATTACATTTATCAAGTAATGCACAAGAATCAATTAGATTCCATTACAATTCACAACACAGTTCAATGATTACACAAAGAACAATCAATCCATCACCAATAAATGAATTCAATATTCAATACACAATCAACTTGTTAAACAAAAATTGATATCTCAATAACCAACCAAAGGTTTATAATCAATTCAAACAATGCATATATTTTACAAAAGGCCATATTTCACACTTCACAATTTACAATCTAGGATTCACGCCATACGGCTATCATAGCATATCATAATACAACACGCAAGCTATGCGTTGAAGAATCAAAGTATCAACATTGGATGGAAGCAACAGAAATAAAAAATGATGTCACGCTTGCCACCTTGCTCGCCTAGCGAGGCCCTAGCGAACCATCACTACCTGCTTCGCCTAGCAAACACGCTAGCGAAGGATGATTCTTAGCTACTGGAAGTGTTCGCTACACAGTTCGCTTAGCGAACCCTCGCTACCTCACTCGCCTCCAGTGAGATTGGATCTTTTGGTTCTGCCCCAGGTCTGGGACCATTAGCTATTGGCTCGCTAGCAGCTCGCCTAGCGAGTCACTCGCTAGCTCGCTCGCTAGCTGCTCGCCTAGCAAGTACTGCGATACTTCAAAACCCCAAACGTCCAAAATCATTAGAAACTCACAAATCACCCGATTTTCACTAAACTAGTTTCTGTAGTCTTAGCCTAACATTCCTTGACTAAACTACACGACTTATTCCAAATTTTAACCGTTAAAACATCGATTTCTACCGATTAAACCATTTCTGACCTAGAATGGAAAAATGTAGAAAAACATCTAACAATCCAACATCCACACATACATAACGATATACATTGGTAAGATAACAATATTTCATACCCTTACCCGATTAATCGATTCCTAAGGGTTGATCTTGAAGAATCCAAGCTTTCCTCTCTTTTCCTTCTCTTTTCTCTTCTTCCTCTTTCTTTCTCTACTCTTTCCTTTCTATCTCTTTTCCTTCCACTTTCTCTTATATAACTTTCTATTATAATTTCTTCTCTCAAAAATATCTACCAATCCATCTTCTCACAAAATATCCAACTTACCATTAAATAAGAAATGTCTAAAATGCCCTCTGATCTATTTTCCCCGAAAACTCTCAAAATCGGTAAAATAGCATAATATGCAAACATAACATATTAACACATCAATTCCACCATTAAAATAATAATCATTAAAATAAATCAAAAGACTCAATAAAATTGGGAAATCAGAACCGGGTTGTTACAATCTGGACCTGCTCCAAAGCATTGTTGAACTCCACCTCGAGAGCTCTCAAACAGTCCAGCTCGAGCTCCCGAATCCGAGCGACAAAGGCATTGCGAGCTGTAAGAGCTTTTTCCTCCTTCGTTTCATCCTCAACAAGCTTAACATTGGCCTCCAGCTCAGCCACCTTGGTCAGCAGTCGACCCCGCTCCTCGTTGGTTTCCTTCATCTCTTCCCGCATTTCATTCATCTCATAGAGGAGGCGCACCTGGGCTTCGTACCTCGTCTTGGCCTCGAGCTGATCGCACCCCGCCTTATTTTTCTCCTAAGAAAGGATGATGTTCTTGTTCTGCAACTTTTTCAGCTCAGAGGTCAGACCGATTTCATCATTGAGGACCAAGGTTGTTTCAAAGTGATCCTCATCATGACGGCCATGTCCTTGGTTACTACTTTTCTTCTGGCCATCCTTTCGAACCCCATGATCGCCTTGGTTTCGGCTTCAACCACGGTCTGGGAGTTGTCCCATGAGAAGAAGTCACGATTGAGGTAAAAAGAGGGTAGCACAAACTTTTCCACAGGCGCGCTCTCCTCGAGGTCAACGAGTACGGGTTTCTCGGTGCGCTTCCTTTTGGATGAAGTTTCCTACGTGGAAGGAGACTGACTGCATTAGGGGCAGGAGGAACCACCAGCTCCTTGGTCGGGCCTCAACATCTGCTGGATGTGAGAGGCTCTACCTTTGGCCTTCTTCCCGCCCTTGGTCGCCGCGAGGTTCATTATACATTCCTGCACGTTCGACAATTGGCCTATGAAAATGAACAAAGAAAATCAAGTCAATCCAAAAGGGAAAAAGGCAGGCACCCCACCAAAGAAAAGATTCACTGCCTAAAAACCTCAAGGCCTCCTCACGAGACCTGCACTCGATGAGAGCCTTGGTGTTAATCAATCGAGCCTCGCGACGAACCTCCCCGCACTCATCGAGGATGAAACTCGAGAGGAAACTTCGACATCAATGTCTCCCCACGCTTCCTGTTTTCCTCTTTAACTACAAGGACGTACAAGGAGTCGATGACCATGTGCGATGCGAGCTTCATAACATAAAACATAGGTGAAGACAGAATCCTGGTACGCCCGAAACAACTTCCTCGGCTGCTTCAAGGATACCTAGTTATGCCGACCTTGGAAGGATTGACGCTGTAAATGGAAAGTGTGAAAGAATAAGGGGAGAATGGCCATAATACCAAGGTGTTCGCAGACAAGTTCAAACGCTCCCACGAACGCTATCGCGTTAGGGTGAAGTTGTTAGAACACAGATTGGTTCTTAATAATTACTCTTTGTTTTGATGATAACTGTTAGGAAATTTATATTTAAGAATTATATACTCTAAAATTTGTTTGAGAGTTTTACTGCAAATTAATATTATATTAACTCTCTAGAAGCAAATCTGCCTTGAATACAAGAAGCTAGTCTGACTCTAAAGCGCCAGATGCACTTTACAGAAGAATCTGTTTGCTCCTTACAGAAGATCCTGAGCGTAGTCTCCAGAAGGATCTGAAGCAAGTAGCTCCAGAACATTCTGAGTCAGAAGCATCTGAAGATAGTCAGAAGCATCTGAAGATAGTCAGAAGCATCTGAAGATAGTCAGAAGCATCTGAAGATAATCAAAAGCATCTGAAGCTGAAGCATCAGAAGTATAGAAGAATATTGATTGAAGAGTTTCTCAAAGCATTAGTCTACAGAAGTTTCTGAAAGTACCTACGCTGCCAAGTACTGAAGCTCTGTGTCAAAATGCTCTGATGATCAACACGCTAGAAGCACACACGCTGCAGAAGACTCTGATACAGCATAGTTCTGAATCTCATTAGAAGACTCTGATCCATTCAGACTCTGAAGAACTTGCTGAAACTGAAGAAGTGTTTTCAAGAATATATCCGTTGGAACTATTCAACGTCTCTTTCCTTATTTGTGCTAGACACACTTACACAGACAAAAAGGATTTTTCTGTGCCATCTATTTCAAGGAAAGGTCAGTGCATGTGAAGACAAAAAAAGGCTCAGACCTTTTGAGACTCTCTTTTCAACGTTCAGCTTGCATGATTCAGCTGCCTATAAAAGGAGATCCTCACTTCATTCTTCAGTTACACACTTGCTGAAAAGAAATCATAATATTCTATAAGCTCTCATTCTTATTCTACATAGAATTTCATTGTACTTAAACTTAAGAGAAAAATCACTGTTGTGATTATAGCTTTATAGAAGCATTAAAAACTCTTGTATTTAATTTACATTGATTGTAAAGGATATTCCTTAAGAGGATTCAGTTAGAATCAGTAGCTCTTGAGAAGACTAAGAACTGTAGTTCTTAGGTGATACTATTGTAATCAGTTTGATTTAATAGTGGATTAAGTCCTTGTTGAGAAAGGCAAATCACTCTGGAAGGGTGGACTGGAGTAGTTGTTAAACGAACCAGGATAAAAATAATTGTGTGATTATTTTCTAGTCTTAATTTTTCCATACTTATTCAACCCCCCTTCTAAGTATTATCTCACCTTCAGAAGTTACGAAGGCGCCAGGTGGAGCCACTGGAACACTCCCCCTGAAAATCATTGAAGGGGAGAGGGATTCCTGCGTCCCGAAACATGAACTCGTACATCGGGAACCTCATATCCTTGAACCTCAAGCAAATACAGTGCTTATCCCTGGGCTTATAAACCATCCAGATCGGGGAGGAACCCCCGACACAGTCCTTGGCAGTGGCGAAGGCGTCTGTGTCGTCGAAGGCAATAGGCGACGCGATGTTAATGAAGGAAAATTGCGATCTAAACGCAGCGGAAAACAAAAATTTCCTTTAGTGATCCTTACGAATGAGCATGGTCAGTGATAGAATCGTTACCTCTTTGTGGCGATTCAGATCTTTGATGCAGCGATCACAAGCGTTGATGAAGTGCAACGCCTCTACTCAGTCCACACGAACAGCTTCCGGTCACAGTGCTAGCTGCTTACGAACTGAATTATTTGAGTGAGAAAAGAGAATCAAAACGAAATTGCATCAAGTGAAAGCTTCATCACAAGGGTTCCTTTTATAGACTCTCTTGTGGACTGCGGGCTAAAAACCCAATTCACATGATCCATAATAATATTATATATTATTATAATAACTATTATTATAATAAATATATTTATTTTATTATTATTTTATAACCATTATAAAATAACAATAATTATTATTATATTATCCGAATTTCTATTTTTTCACTTAAGTGCACCGTACCTTACGGTGTTCCTTTGATTTCTCTATCTCTCATCAAACTGTCCTTATGTGTGTGACCCTGTAGGATTTTGTAACATTGGTAATTATATTAAATTATATATTTAACATAATAAACAGTAAGCGGTATCTAGCAACACATCACTGCTACCCAAGTCACGAAAATGTCATGTGATCTGACAAAACCTTTTTCGTGATAATATATGTTTGTACAATTACCCTTTTGCCCCTATGTCTATATTGAACACAAGGCATACACTGTGTCATCCTTGTCCAGTTCAATATTGGGCCCTTAGACATTTCTCCTGTTATGCAGGATTGGCAAATTCCATCTAGGACACTCATGTCCCTCAGCATGCTTCGTGGAGTGCCCATCAACTGTCTTTATGATCATCCAGTTACGGATAATGTTTGATCAGCAATAAAGCACCCGACTCTACATCTAGGGTCCATAGTGGTTTCAGGTCGAAGGGTGGTAATACACCATTATCACCATGAGAATAACTTATGACACTTTGCATAACATACTATGTAGTATTCTCATAGCGGGTCAATCCGGTATAAATATTACTCCTAATATTTATACCTATGTTAAGACTTGATAACTCTTTATCCATGATCCATGAGATGTGATCATCAGTCTATCTTCATAATAGTCTCAATGCTTTTAATGTTATCCCACTTTGCAATAAAGCTTGACTACGGATATTTTAAGAATAATGTCTTTATGTTTAAATGGGATCTCATGATTAAGTCACACTTAACATTTCATTAAACAGACTAACTATTCTAGGGACTTTATTATTCTGAAAGACAAACATAATAAAGAAATGCCTTTTATTATTAAACGAATAATCTGATACAAGTACCAAAAAGTATTGGCCTCTAGGGCTTACACCAACAGTTAAGCGGTTCCTGTCTGGCCCAATATTCAGGTGTATAAACTCGTTCGACTCCAACTTCCTCGACGAGAGTGTCGGACTCAGTTACATCGTCGATATGAAGGACGCCCTCAATCCTTACGGCCATTTTACATGAAAAGTATAGGATAAAAGTGAATTCAACGACAAACTCAAATCCACCATTTCATTGCTAGTCAAGTGAAAGGGCGCGCAAAGGGTCAAAGACAACAACCTCGGCCTAAGACCTACTCAAATGGCATAACTAAACAAATGAGGAAGTTCCTGGGAGTTCTCTATGCCACATCCGGGGAAGACTCCCCGCGCATAAAACCCAGAACTCTCATGAAGGAACCACTAAAATCCATGGTTCCATCCGACAGTAAACACTGTTGTGTCGTCACTACTCCGGGATCAACTAAAAACCTATGGCCTACTAAATTTCTATTTCCTAAAAACAACCACTACGATGCCGACAACAAAGAAAATGGTTGCGCTACCGTCTGCCACCAACAACCACCACTAAAACGCCCTAGAACTACCTTGTTTCAGCCCTAACCACATGCATTCTAAAGCATAAAACCAGAAAAACAGATAGTAAGCAAATAATAAACATACTTACTTGGTCGAGGAAGAAATTTCTGGGTTTGAGTAGATCTGGTCGGACCTTGTACAGTGGTCGGAAAGAAATTGGACGGCGGTGAGCGGCGGAGAACGAGGAACATAGAGCAAGAGGAGAGAGAACGAAAGTTATGAATGAACAAACCCTCTCACTATTTATAGGAAAACTCCAGGCACGTGCATGAGCACGCGCGTGTAGGGCGTCATAATGACCCAAGCCTAGCCATCATTACGCATTTAATACAGCATACGGATCGAGGCACACGTGACACCCTCACTCTTCAAATCCCATCAACCGTTGGGCTCCCTGAACCTCAAGCTCCCCGACAACAACGTTTCAGATGTCCGGACACAGGTTTCTTTAGACACAAGGAAGATTACGACAACTATGCATGGAAAGCGAACTGTCTTTAATTCATCACTATCATGCTCGGTAGCAACAACTTAGGGGTTACTGTTTCGGACTGACCCAATTGCTAGGCGTGGCCCAATCCACTTCTGCACCCAGAATGACTCAATTGCCTAAGTCCAATCACTTTGAGGGGATCATTTACCTTTCTACCCCTCAAACAGGGGAAGCTGGCCAATTTACCCTTGGTCACAGTGTTTCTCCTAGAAGTCCTTTCCTGTCACGCACGGTTACACCATCCATAAACAGCCAAGACGTCTAGTTATGGGCACCTTTGCCCGTTCTAAGGGCTAGTTCTGGCAGTTACCTATTCTTCAGGAAACATTTATCTCGTCCCGAAAATAGGGACCAATGGCAAAGCGCTGGGGGCACTATAAAAACCCTCTCACTTGAGAGGTTAAGGTATCAAATATTCACCCTGAAATACTCATATTATGTACTTGCTCTCTCTCTCTCTTGCCCATTTTCTTACTTTAGCATCGGAGTGTCTTGCAGGTACACCCTCTCCTCCTCTTTCACACCCAGCATCACAGACGTTTGTCTTTGACCCACCTCAGGTTCTGATCAACCGGTAAGATCAAATAACAACAAACTTTTTCATGAAAAGTTGTGTTAATCTGGTGGTTGCACATTTTGAACACACACCCAATCATTATAGGGTATCTGGTTCTATTATGTACAGTTGTTACTTTTGGCCATTTATTTTGTTAATTTAACCATTATTATTTATCAATTTAATATTTTGGAAATTTCTCCAACAATCAATACTGGTTCTGATCAAGTGGTCATACAACAACTTAAACAACAACTTCAAGCCTCGTTTCAGATGAAAGATCTTGGTTGCCTGCATTACTTCTTGGGTCTTGAGGTTCACTCTGATTCCAATGGTGCTTTTCTTCATCTGCACAAATATACTACTGATCTGATCTCCTTGGCGGGACTCTAATTTGCTGCCCCTGTGGATACTTCTCTGAAGGTTAATGTCAAATATCTTCGTGATGAGGGTGATCTTTTATCCGATCCATTTTAATATCATCAATTGGTGGGGAGTCTTAATTATCTAACAATTACTTGCCCTGACATCTTGTTTGCAGTCCAACATGTCAATCAATTTATCCACACTCCTCGACACCTTCATCTGGCTGTTGTCTGTCGCATCATTCATTACTCGAAAGATAGCTCTCACTGTGACGTTTTCTTTCATATTGTATACTCGCATAATTTGGTTGGCTATAACGATGTTGATTGTTCAGGTTCTCCTGATAATCGACGATCAGTCACCGGTTTGTGCATATTTCTTGGTTCTGCATTAATTTCTTGGAAAAGTAAAAAACAAGCATGAGTTTCCAAGTCCTTCATTGAATTTGAATATCGAGCTATGTCAACAGCCTATTCGAATATTATTTGGCTTCACGGTCTTCTAGTTGAGTTTGGTTTCTCTCAGCAAACAACAACACGTCTATATGCTGACAATACTAGTGCTATTCAAATTGTTGTCAATCCAGTTTTTCACAAACAGACTAAGCATATCGAGGTGGATTGTCATTTTATTTGAAAAGCTTATGAGAATCACATTATACCTCTTCCGCTTTTGAGAATCACACTATACCTCTTCCGCATGTCACCTCACAACTTCATCTTATTGATATATTCACCAAGACATTTCCCCGTCCTCATCATCTATTTCTCGTTAGCAAATTTGAGGGGGTTGTCAATAAGTAAATTTGATATTGTTAGTTTTCTGTTATATTTTGTATAACTTAGAAAATTACTAATTGTATATAACTAAAATTTAAATCGAAATATTATACTTAATAGAGATAATTACGTAGTTATTGTAATTATTAAAACTGTATTATTTATAGAGGAATAGAAATGAAGAATGCATCAAGACAGAATTAGTTTTGACAACCCTAATCGAGATATCCATAGCAAAACACTTATATCTCTATCAATAATAATATTCACATCATGAGTCCTACTCAACAATTTTTTTTAAAAAAATTGTCTCAAATTAATCACTCAATTTGTGATTTGGAATTATATAATTTGAAATATTTTATGTAAATGCTTTTCTTAACTTTACAACATTTTTTATACCCGATTGCAGTGTGAATAGGCCCGAACAAACCAGAAACACCAGACTTAACTGGCTGCTGTAAAACACACCCACCACGACTATACTCTCTGAAACCAGACTGCGACAGAAAACGACGACTAAACCCCATATTTTAGTCCTATGAAGCACGTTACACAAGATGCAGGATACAAAATTAAACAATACAATGGAACCACCTTTTCAGGGAGCAGTAATTGTGCTCAGCCAATCCTATTCCAAATCAATTCTTCACCAGAACCAGCACATTCTAAACTCAATACAAGTTTCAAACATGCATGAATTTTAGACCATATCATATGACTATGTCTGAGTAAAGAAAAACATCAAAATTTAAAACTTGATATAAAAATCTAACTATATTTAGATGAAAACATGACAATTTAAATACATATTCATAACTTGGTATTATTAAAAAATAAAGTCTAAAAACAAAATATTCTATATTTAAGAATCAAAACATGAGTCGAAGTTGAGCAAAATCAGAGCAATTGTATTTTTCTAATGATTGATTTGATGAAAGCATTGAGATCTTCATAGCATCAACATTCACATTATCACAACCACTCAAATAGATCCCTTCCAAGTTTCTGCATTTTTCAACCACACGCATGACTCCCTTTTCCGTGACATATTTACAACCTGCTAGTGCTAGTTTCAAAAGTCCACAACAAGTCTTTGAGATGTCATAGAGTGTTTTATCATTAACCCTTGTACCAGACAAGTTCAACGTCTCTAGCCGATGAAGTACAGAGTTGATTTGAAGTTCTCTCACATTTTTACAGTCGGTCAAGTAGAGATGTCTAACCTTACAACATTTACTTAGAACTTGGCAAATACTTTTTTCAGATATATGATAGCAACAAGTCAAATCAAGAAGTTGCAAATTGGGAAGAATGGAAGCAAGCAGTATGATAATATCATCGTTTATAAATAAATTGTGAGACAAATTTAGAAACTTTAATGGAGGGTTGACATGAAAATCTTTTAAAGTATCTGAATTTTCTAGACTTCGTCTCTCAATGTAATGCATCTTGATCTCATCAAGTGAATGACAATTCTTAATGAATGCAAACAAAGTTGATTGTGGGAGTTTGAAACAGTAACTAAGATTTATAGATACCAAATCAGGAAGAAGCAAAGACAATTGGGAAAATTGATGATTGGTTAGAAAATCAACCCCTTGAAGACCCAAATGTTGTATCCAGTGACACTTGGATAATAAAGCATAAATCCCTTGGTAACTATATCCGGTACAACTTTCAAGAACAAAAGTCTTCAAAGGAAGAGCTTCTCTTGCGATAGAGTAAAGCAAATCATCAGAGATGCGTGAACTCAAAAACTTAAGAGAATTTAAACCCTTCAAACTGACGAAGGAAGCAATGTAATGTAAAGTAGTGTGGTTTGCATCCGTCAGCATAATCCAGGAAATAGATAAAGATTTCAAAGTTGATCTGTCACGGAGAGCCAAAGCAGTGGCTGCATGGGAGGAGTCAAGATAACAAGAACCGAACGAGAGGTCAAGGGAATTAAGGCTGGAGAATCTATGGAAGAAACAAGGGAGATAAGAAAGATGTAGATGATCAAGTTTCATAGAGAATATGAGATGGTTGGTGATGGAGAGAAATTGTTTAGAGACGAGAGATAGGGATTTGAAGTTGAGTTTCTTTATGTCGTCGATGGGGTTGATGATGAATGTGAACACATGCTCCCAGCAATCATCTGGTAAGTAAAAATCAGATTTGATACAACTCTTTCTCTTCTTTTTCATAGATTCGAGGCAAGTTCTCTTCTTCTTCATCTTCATAATGTTGATGGAACAAGGAGGCGGCACTCACAAATTTAAAGGGTAAAGATTTTAGGTTACACTAATTTTTACACACTTAAAAACGAGTTCCGCCGCCACTAATTTTTCTGTTAATGGAGTAATAACCTCTCTAACCCACGTGCCAAACCCCCTAAATTCTCTTTTGTTTTATTTTTAATTATATTTTATATATTACAAATAATAAAATACAAATTAATTGTTGAACCATTTCAATAAATTATTTTATTTTAATTCTGTGGAATTCCCTTTTGAACAATTTCAATAAATTATTTCATTTTAATAATTATTTCTGGAATTTCCTTTTCACTTGGTGTGTTAATTTACTTTAAAAAATATATTTTGTTTTAATATCAAATTCAAATTACTTTAAAAATATTTGCAAAATAACTAAAATTATATTTCACTCCTTTCATAAATAAAAAATAGATCATTAAAATAATAACCAAATCAATATTAATATATATATATATATATATATATATATATATATATATATATATATATATATATATATATATATATATATATATATATATATATATATATATATATATATATATATATATATATATATATATATATATATATATATATATATATATATATATATATATATATATATAAACTTCCAATTCTTAACTCTTAGATATTGGTTAGTGACAAATGTTCAGATATGATTTCTCAAACTCAACCGAATGTTCAGATAGATATTGGTCCGCCTGATTATGTTCCCATTTTCTAATCATATTAAATGTTATACATGTATCATTTAACCTCCTGTGTACATACAAGTTTGGCAATAGTAAATGAAAATTTATGTTTTTTTTTGAAATATTCTCGTCTTTATGACTAAGCATAGCGACAAGAAATCTGTGGCACGACTGATGGTGTCAATTCCTAGTGTATTGAGAAAGTTAAGGGAGTTATCGAAGATGCTTTGTAAGTCCAGCATAAAGAAATCAATTTCCCACCTAAAATCAGGGGTGTTGTCAAAGACGTTTTGCATGTCTAACTAAAACAATCAATTCCCCACCTAAAGTGATGGAGATCAATGTCCCCGACCAGAAATACCCTGAACATTCTATCATGAATCTTTCCAATAAGGGAAGATAGTTTTTTCTACGATCCCAAAAGATCTCAATAGAAAAAACACATCCAACGATCATCCGCAACGAAAGGCGACCAAATAGTTGGTTCATTATTTTTCTCCCTCTATATATAGAGTATGCACCAAACCGAGGTAACAACTTTCAAATACAAATTCATTTCACTCTTCTTCTCTTTATACTGACTTAAGTGTTAGAGTGCTAACTTTGTTGAACCCCAGGATTCATGATCTGTGTAACACCCTTATAAACCCCACGGAAAATATACTAGTCATCATGCATTCACAAAAGGGTGTCACACATAACTTTCAAACATAAAAAACACCTGTCATGCTTATTAACACTTTAATAAATAATCATGCTTCTCAAAGTTTCACTTTGCATGTAGCAGCGGATTCATTTTATATCATAATTCTCTTAACAGAATAATCATGTTCCACTATGCCAGAATTGACTTTTAGCAGCGCATATAAAGACAGCGGTTTTAGGAAAAGCACTGCTAAAGAGTAATAAAAAAAAGAAAAAAACAGCATACCTAAGACAGCGCTTTTAAAAAAGCGCTGCTAAAGGGGTACACTAAGAAATCGCTTTATTTAAAGCGCTGCTAAATGCATGGGCTAAGACAGCGCTTTTGTAAAGCGCTGCTGTAGGTTGGTCCTACGAAAGCGCTTTTCTAAAGCGCTGCTGTAGGGTGTGCCAAAGAAAGCGCTTTCCTTCTAAAGCGCTGCTATATGGTTTTTCAAAGAAAGCGCTTTTGAAGCGCTGCTGTAGGTATTAAAAAGCGCTGCCATAGGTGTTATTATAATTAAATTAAAATATCACATAATTTTAAAGAAAGCGCTTTCCTTCTAAAGCGCTGCTATATGGTTTTTCAAAGAAAGCGCTTTTAGAAGCGCTGCTGTAGGTATTAAAAAGCGCTGTCATAGGTGTTATTATAATTAAATTAAAATATCACAGAACTTTTTAAAGAAACATAACAGATAGCTAGCTCGTGCGCGTACGTTCTTCATTCTTTCTTTCTCCTCTCTGCGAACCAGAACCCTATTCACCACGACCGGCCGTCACCCTCCTCTGTCCGACTGCCGCGCCTCCTTCGCCCACCTTCGTTCAGCCTGTGTTGCATTTCTCCTCCATTTAACCGTCCGTTTTCGACAGCCACTGTAGCGCATTTCCTCCATTGTTACGGTATTTGAAGTTTTTCATTTTGCATTTTTCTGGATTATTGTCTTAGTATTCCATTTTTCTGGATTATATGATGTTAGTGTTACTTCTTTTTTGAGTTATTGACTTGTTTTTGTTGATACCATTGATGAGAAATACTCTTTTGATATTGGCTTGAGTTTTGTATACAAGGTGTTTGTTGAAATGCCACAATGAATTTACTTATGTTAACTTTCATTATATTTAGCCGTATATAAGGTGTTTGTTGAAATGCCACACCTTATATGAGTTCTTTTTACTAATAATTTTAATAAGGGAATTTTCATTATTGTTGCCTACAAATCTTATTTGAAATTGGCATTCTGATAAATTTTGTTTGTTCAATGGTTTTTTAGATTATGTTGCCTTAGAAGCTTCACACTATTTGTGATTCAGATGAAAGCTTTAAGTTTCTGTTAATCTTGAAGTTTATTTATTTTCCTTAATCCTTATTAGTAACTAGAGACATTGTCAGTTTATTAGTATATTTTTCCAACCAGTTTAAGTGAATATAATTTTTGTTTGTTATGCTCATTTATTGAATAGCAAATTGTTTTTGAAGTAACCTACTGAATCTATCTATATGTATATAAAAATAATAACTTATTGACTCTTGTTCTTGTAGATCAATATTCTGTTCGGCTTCTTGCTGTTGAGGGTTGTGCATCACTTGGAAAATTGTTGGAGCCTCAAGATTGTGTGGCACATATTCTTCCTGTTATAGTCAATTTTTCTCAGGTATATTGAGTATTAATAATATTATGTGGGAAGATTTGCATTTTGTACAGTCTGGCTAATTTAGTAACATTTAATTTACCAAAATAGTATAAGAAAATAATTTTGTTCAACGCAAAGGATAACGCAAAGGACATCATTTATCATCCTAAAGCACATATAAAGTGTACTATTGTCTAATTTTTACGCTTTATATGAGTTCTTTTTACTAATAATTAATATGTTAGTAAAAATTGTATAAAATTTTAGATAAATATAAACTCAAGTTATATAAAATTTTAGATAATTTTAGATAAATATAAAATTATATAAAATTTTAAATAATTAATATGTTAGTAAAAATTGTATATGAGTTCATATTAATTGCAAATTAATTAATTTTATTGCAAGTTTTATCAATAATTGATGTTCCAAGAATTATTTAATGTTGATGATGTTATTAATTTTGTCTGTTATAGGGGTTACCTGTGAAGAGCAAGGTTGTGATCGTTTTCAAGCATCCTACTGTGTAGCTTTCTTAGAAGTTATTGATTTCTTTACAGGTATTCTCTGTATTTGTTTAACTTTCTTAGTTTAGTTTAGACTACTCAATTAGTATGGATAAAAAATGGATGTCTTCCAATCGATTGTCTAAAGAGTACGAGAATGGGGTATCGAAATTCGTTAAGTTTGTTGTTGAACACGCTAAAGACCCCAGTAGGATCACATGTCCTTGCTTAGGTTGTTGTTATGGGCGTCAAATTGACGCTGTTCAGTTGGAATCTCATTTAATGAGACATGGAATTGATCGAAGTTATACATGTTGGACATTAAATGGTGAGATAAGTAACGAGAATATCCCCGGGGATAATACGACCTATGCTTCAAAGGACAATGGCAGAGATACATATGATTGTGGTCGAGTCGAAGAGATTGCAGAAGCACTTGAAGAAGATCTTCAATATTGTCCCAAGATGTTTGAGAGGTTGGTAAGCGATGCAGAGAAACCGTTGTATAAAGGTTGCACTACTTTCACAAGATTATCTGCGGTATTAAAGTTGTACAACTTAAAGGCGGGTAATGGATGGTTGGATAAAAGTTTCACAGAGTTGTTAGCCCTACTTCAAGAGATGCTTCCGGAGGATAATGTTCTTCCCAGTCAAACCTATGAAGCTAAAAAAATGTTATGCTCTATTGGCATGAGCTATGATAAGATACATGCTTGTCCAAATGATTGCATTTTGTTTCGAAATGAATATGCATCATTAAACGAGTGTCCTAAATGTGGTGTATCTCGGTATAAGAAAAAGTTGTCACCAGCAAAACTTTTATGGTATTTTCCTATAATTCCGAGATTTAGACGCATGTTTCACAGTGAAACAGATGCAAAACACCTGACTTGGCATTCAGATGATAGAATTATAGATGGGAAGTATCGACATCCGGCAGATTCACCACAGTGGATGAAAATTGATAATGAGTATCCTGATTTTGGAGAAGAAGCTAGAAACCTTCGCTTGGCATTATCGACTGATGGAATGAATCTGCATGGTCTGCAAAGTATCTCACATTCCACCTGGCCTGTAATTATTATGATTTATAACCTACCTCCATGGCTATGTATGAAGCGTAAGTATATGATGTTATTTATGTTAATTTCTGGCCCTAAACAACCAGGGAATGACATAGACGTATACTTGACACCTTTAATCGAAGACTTAAAGAGTTTGTGGGAGAACGGTGTGGAGGTTTATGATGGATATAGGAAAGAAAGTTTCAATTTGAGGGCGATGTTGTTTGGCACAATTAATTATTTTCCAGCATACGGAAATCTATCGGGGTATAGCATTAAAGGTCAATGTGTGTCCTATCTGTGAAGAAAACACAGATTGGACACGGTTAGAATTTGGTCAGAAGAATGTCTTTCTTGGTCATCGTAGATTCTTAAATTCTAGTCATCACTACCGTGGGTGGAGAAAAGCATTCAATGGAAATTCAGAATAATGTAGAGCTCCACATACATTGACCGGCGAACAAATTTTTGAAAAGGTGAAAGATGTGAGTACTCATTTTGGCAAGCCTTTTGCACATACTATTGTCACACGTGGGTGGAAGAAGAGGTCAATTTTGTTTGAGTTGCCGTATTGGAAGTCGTTGTATGTAAGACATTTTCTTGATGTTATGCATATTGAAAAAAAATATATTTGAAAGTGTTATTGGTACGTTACTCAATATACAAGGAAAGTATAAGGATGGCCTTAAAGCAAGAAAGGACTTGGTAGCAATGGGAATAAGAAATGAATTAGGACCCTTGAATAAAGGAAATCGCACATATCTACCACCTGCTACTTATACTTTATCTAGAAAGGAGAAAAAGATATTGTGTAAGTTTCTGAGTGAAGTTAAAGTTCCAGAAGGATACTCTTCAGATATTAGAAGACTTGTTTCTATGAAAGACCTCAAGTTAAAGAGTTTAAAGACACATGATTGCCATGTTATAATGGAACACTTTCTACCAATAGGTATACCTTCTATTTGAAGGTGAGAAAATTACTTAGAAGGGGGGGGGGGGGGTTGAATAAGTATGACAAATAATCCAAGATACAAACACAGTTATTTTTATCCTGGTTCGTTGAACTCAACTACTCCAGTCCACCCTCTCAAGAGTGATTTGCCTTTCTCAGTCAAGGACTTAATCCACTATTTAATCAAACAGATTACAATAGTATCACCTAAGAACAACTGTTCTTAGTCTTCTCAAGAGCTACTGATCCCAATTGGATCCTCTTAAGGAAAACCTTTTACAAACAATGTAAAACTATTACAAGAGTAAGAATGCTTCTAAGAAGCTGTTATCACAACTGTGATATTTCTCTTAAGTTTAAGAACAAAGTTACAGCAAATAAAATATAAGAGCTTTGAGAGATTTGCTTTGATAAGTAGTTCGATACTGAAGAAGATGGAGTGGACTTCTTTATATAGGCACTTAGATCCATGAAGTCTTCTCAACGTTGAAGGCTGTGCTGAAAAGCCTGGAGCCTTTTGTCTTTACATTGGAGGCTGTGCTGAAAAAGCCTGATGCCTTTTGTCTTCACTTTGCAGAAACTTTCCTTAGAATGGAATGCACAGATAAAACCTTTTTGTCTGTGTTCTTGTGTCTAGCACAAAAGAGGAAAGAGCTGTTGAGATATGCCAATGTACATATTCAAATCTTCTTCACTAAATAAGTTCAGCTATCAACATTAGAGTCTGAATCTTCAGAATCTCCAAAGTAGAGATCTTCTGGATCTTCAGAGTCTTGGGATGTTCTTCAGATTGTGCTGAATCAGAGTATGTGCAGCTTGTGTGCTTTAGCGTGTAATTCTATCAGAACAGAGTCTTCTATATCAGATTCTCAATACTTAAGCAGCGCAGTATCTTCAGAGTCATCTGATGACTAAGCTTCTGATCTCTCAGAGTCTTCTATTCTTTAGAGGCTCTTGCTTTAGAATCTTCAGTAGACAGCATTCAGATTCTTCTGGGAGCAGCGTTCAGATCTTCATTTAAGATGCTCTTGAACCTTTGAAGCCTTTCATAATATCATTGTTCAGATTCAAATTGGCTCTTTTAAGAATATTTTCTTTAGTACCTGTAGCAAACAGTCTAGAACAAATTTAGAGTATATAATTCTTGAATACAAAATTCATAAGTGTTATCATCAAAACATAGAGATATAACTAAGAAACAATCTGTGTTCTTACAATCTCCCCCTTTTTGATGATGACAAAACATGAGAAATTTTGTTCAATAAAAAGTATGAATTATAACTCCCCCTGAGATTAACAATCTCCCCCTGAAATGAATACTCTAATAAAAGAAAACACTTCCCTTTTTGATTAAGTATATTTCAGATTCAGAGCCTGATGAAAGAGGTTTGACTTTCAGAATCAAATCTTGATGCCAGATAATTATGACTTCCTTCAGTCAGAGCGCCTGGTTATCATCTTGCTTGAATTATCTTTCAGAGTAAAGGTATCAGAGTTGATTGAATACTCAGATTTTCTTTGGAAGATCAGGTTCTGGTTGGAAAAGTCTCAGGGTAACTTCAATGAATTATGTCAGATATATCAATGTAATCTGAAAGACTTAAATTCAAAGTAAGTTAATAAAATGTTTGAATTTCAGTTTTAGTAATTGCTTATAGGTTGAACACTCAGATTCTCTTTTTCTCCCCCTTTTTGTCATAATCAAAAAGATTTTTAAAGACAGAAAGATACAGAAGAAAAGAAGCATATAGAAGCAAAAACATCAACATGCAATTAAACATACCAAAGTTCACAGTCAAACAGGCAGAAGCCAAAACGCATAACACAACAAAAAGAAAACAACAAAAGCAGTAACATGTGCAAAAACGACAAATAAAACTAAGTCTGGCGAGAGGCAATAAGGGTCAGAAGCTCTGTCATTTTGGCAGTTGACTCTTCTTGCTTAGACATCCAGGTCTTGATCTCATCAGTTGTCTTCTCTTGCTTGATCATCCAACCTTTTATTTCCTTAACATCATTCACAAGCTCTGTGACCACAGATGAAGAGGGAGCAGATGCAGTAGCAGCAGGGCTCCTTTCAGATTGGTTTTCTTCAGAAGCTTGTTCAACCATTTCAGATTCAGGAACTTCTGGAGGAGCAACTTCCAAAAGTAACACAGGAGGAGGAGGAGGCATGTTCATCAGAGTTACCTTGATTAATTCTGCAAACTTAGTCTTAGCAAGCTTAGAGCATTTAGCTCTAACTTTTAAGGCAGCTTTGTTGAACATCCAGATGAAGCGCTTCCAAGCAGCATTTGAAACAGTTGGATCAAAACTAGACATGCACACATCCTTAACACAAGTATATTAAGAATCTATCTCCTTTTTGAAAATTTCAAACATTGCATTAACACATGATCCTAGATCTGACTGTTCAGACTGTTCAGAGGGATTAGGATTAGGAGTGTTAACATGAGTAGGTTCAGATGGTGTAGGTTCAGATGGTTGTGGTTGAGGTGGAG
The DNA here is from genome assembly GCA_963859935.3 of Lathyrus sativus. Classification (NCBI taxonomy): domain Eukaryota; kingdom Viridiplantae; phylum Streptophyta; class Magnoliopsida; order Fabales; family Fabaceae; genus Lathyrus; species Lathyrus sativus. Next base: position 627,237,557 of record OZ012737.1, on the reverse strand, counting down.
AGTTTGGTGGAGTATGAAACATGGAAATGTTAAGATGTTCCTTCATAACACTTTCAGAACGTGCTTGTTTGAGTGACTCTGGTTCAAAATCAGATGATTCACAATCAGAAGATTCATCTGAGTGAACAGATGTTGAAGAAATTATAATTGATTGATTGAGGGGTTCTATATCCAAAATATTGTCAGAAAGATTTGGATCTTCTGATGGAATTGGTTGTTCAGAGTGTTCAGTTTGAACAGTCTCTGGTTGGTTTGGTTCTGAAATGATTGTTTCTGGTTGGAGAGTCTCTAATTGGGGATTATCTGGTTGTGACATTGCTGGTTGTGGAATTTCTGGTTGAATTGTTTCTGTTTGTGCAATTTCAGGTTGAATTGATTCTGTTTGTGGAATTTCAGGTTGGATTGATTGAGTTTGTGGAATTTCTGATTGAAGTGTTTGAGGGGGTTCAGATATAATATGAGATTGGGGTTCAGAGGGAATTGGTACAGAAAGTGGTTGTGAATGTACTGGTTCATATGAGGGTGGTTCAGATGAAAGATTTGCAGATTGTTTGGGTTTTGAAGTTCTTTGTCTAAGGTTTGGAGAGAGTTGTGGTGATGAAAGGGGTGAATGAACAACAGGTGTAGGATCAGATGTTAATACCTGATGAATAGTGTCTCTAATCTCTTCTAGAGTGGCATCTCTAGAGCTGATTCTGGCTTTCTTTGCTCCTTTCTTCTTCTTCCTTGGAACTTCAGATACTTTCCTTTTCTTCTGAACCGATCCTTTTTCAGCTTTCCTCTTACTACGCCTTTCCTTCATCAGATTGGGCATTTCTTATCTTGGTTTCTGAACAAGATTAGCAGGTAGAGGAATTCCTTCTTTTAGACACTCTGCAATGTAAGTCTAGACAAATTCCTTTGGTTCATCTGCACTGAACATTGGAAAGTCTTCTAAAGGTATCCTTCTGCCATGGACCTCCTTAGAGTTTATCTTCCTTAGTTTTCCATTCAGTTCTGAAATGATTTTCATCCTTTTCAGATTGAGTCCATTTATCTCAGATCCAATGATGTATGACAGATCTTCTGTTATCTTTGCATCTGTCAGATGCTTTACCAGCTTGTTTTCAACAAGGATGTCTGAAATCAGTCTTCCCAGAGGTATCCAAGTTCTAAATTTCCCAGCTTTAGCTCTGACCTCTTCTCTAGTCTCTTTGACATGAGTTAGAAGATGACTGAAGATCAGATAAGGCAGATCCACCTTAACATTCTGGATGATGCAGTACATGAAATACAGATGTTCTGAACTCACATAGTCTGGTGAGTTGGATGACTTTCTGTGAAAAATTGTACTCATAAATATCTTTGCCCAGATCCTATAGATAGGTTTCAGATCTTTAACCTTACTTGTTGATGTTCCAGCTACAGTGATTTCTTCATATACCTTAGCCATATCAATACGTGAAGAAGCAAGGTTTGAAACTCCATCAGATTCGGTATAACTGAACAGTTGCCTGATCAGTTTCTCAGTAATCACTATCTCCATCCCAAGGACAGATGAGTGAATAAACTTATGACCAACGCTAGCGTGAATTCAGAATTCCTTTACAAGAGTTGGGTACACAGGACCCATCAATCTCTCAAAGTATTGCAGGTGTTAGGTCAAACCCATTTTCCTTTAATGATTCAAGATCAACGAAGCTCTCACACAGAACCTCAAGATCTTCTACTGGAGTAAATAGGGTGCGTTCTGGTTTCTTGTACATTATAGTTTTGTTGGAGATTTCAGCAGCATTTGATGTAGAAGCCATTGAAGAAGAAGAAGATCTTGATTTGGGTTTAGGGTTTTGGTAGAGTTTGAAGAGTAAACAGAAACGCATGAGTGCAGTGAATGTGAAAAGTGTGAAAATAGTGTGATAGGTGGTATTTATAGGGGAAAAAAAATCAAGCATTGGGCACAACAAAAGACACATACTCACGTTTGGACAACATTTAATGAAGTTGCCTCTGATAAATATTACTCTAGACAAAAATCCATACAAATATTTTTCAGAATGAACTTAAATCTATCTTCAGCAAGGGGTTTTGTGAAAATATCAGCCCATTGATGATCTGTATCAACAAAGGCTAGATTTATTACACCCTTCTGAACATAGTCTCTAATGAAGTGATGTTTAATTTCTATATGTTTAGCCTTAGAATGCAAGATTGGATATTTTGACAAACATATAGCAGAAGTATTATCACAGAAGATAGAAAGATTACTCTCATAGATCTGATAATCTTCTAACTGACTCTTCATCCAGAGCATCTGCGTACAACATCCAGCAGCAGCAATGTATTCTGCCTCTGTAGTTGATAGTGCAATAGTGGGTTGCTTCTTGCTGTACCATGAGATCAGATGACTTCCAAGAAACTGACATCTTCTAGAAGTGCTTTTACGTTCAACTCTGTCTCCAGCATAATCAGCATCACAGAATCCAACTAATGAAAATTCATCAGATCTTCTATAACACAAACCCATGTTAGTAGTACCTTTCAGATACCTTAGAATCCTCTTAACAGCTGTTAAGTGTGATTCTCTAGGATCTGATTGGAATCTTGCACATAAGCAGACACTAAACAGAATATCAGGTCTAGAAGCAGTCAAGTATAAAAGAGATCCTATCATACCTCTGTAGATTTTCTGATCTACCTTCTTACTTACCTCTTCCTTACCTAAAGTGCTTGTAGGGTGCATTGGAGTCTTTGCCATCTTACTATCAACCATGTTGAACTTCTTCAGAAGCTCTTTAACATATTTGGTTTGATGTATGTAGGTGCACTCTGGAGTCTGGTTGACTTGGATTCCCAAAAAGAATCTTAATTCTCCCATCATGCTCATTTCAAACTCTGCCTGCATACATTTAGCAAACTCCTTTCCAAGCATAATATTTGTTGATCCAAAAATAATATCATCTACATAAATTTGACAAATCAACAAATCTTTCTTAAGAGTTTTACAGAGTAAAGTTGTATCCACTTTTCCTCTGATAAAATTTTTCTTTAGAAGAAAATTGCTCAACCTCTCATACCAAGCTCTAGGAGCTTGTTTTAATCCATAAAGAGATTTCTTTAGTTTAAAAACATGATCTGGAAAGTTTTCACTTTCAAAACCAGGAGGTTGGTGGACATATACTTCCTCTTCTATAATACCATTAAGAAAGGCACTTTTAACATCCATCTGATACAGAGTGATGTTATTCTGTGCAGCAAATGAAATAAGAAGACGTATAGATTCTAACCTTGCCACTGGAGCATATGTCTCAGTGTAATCAATACCTTCTTGTTGACTGTATCCTTGAGCAACCAGCCTTGCCTTATTCCTTTCAACTTCTCCCTTTTCATTCAACTTATTCCTGAAGACCCATTTTGTTCCAATAACATTGAATCTTTTAGGTCTAGGAACCAGATCCCAAACTTCATTTCTGGTGAATTGATTTAGCTCTTCTTGCATGACAATAATCCATTCATTATCTTTCAGAGCCTCATACACAGATGTTGGTTCAATTATTGACACTAAGCCAAACAATGAAGATTCAGATGTTCTGAGATAGGATCTTGTCCTGATTGGATCATCTTTCTTTCCAATAATCACGTCTTTTGGATGAGATGCCTTGATTCTGGAAGAAGATCCTCTGACATTTGATCTTTCAGAAATGTGTAAGTTGTCTAATTGAGAAGATAGAGGAATAGCATCTGGAGTTGCTTCAGATTCCTTTTCTTTAGCCTTTTCTGCCTCTGATCCTTCAGAGTCTGTGAGAATCACTTCTCTATCTGCAGAATTCTCAAACTGCTTTGGCTTTTCAGAGCCAAGCTTATCATCAAATCTTACATGAATAGATTCTTCCACAATCTGTGTTTCAGTATTGAATACTCTGTAGCCTTTAGAGCGTTCAAAATAACCAAGCATGAAACACTTCTGTGCTTTGGAATCAAACTTGTTAAGATTTTCTTTAGTGTTAAGTATATAACAAGTACATCCAAAAGGATGAAAATATGAAATGTTAGGCTTTCTGTTCTTCCACAGTTCATATGGAGTCTTTTTCAGAAGAGGTCTTACAGACACTCTGTTCTGAATATAGCAAGCTGTGTTGATTGCTTCTGCCCAAAAGTGTTTTGCCAGATTTGTCTCATTGATCATGGTTCTGGCCATTTCTTGCAGAGTCCTGTTTTTCCTCTCTACAACCCCATTTTGTTGTGGAGTTCTAGGACAGGAAAAATCATGAGCAATGCCATTTTCAGAAAAATATTTTTCAAAATATTTATTTTCAAATTCACCCCCATGATCACTTCTGACTTTTATAATTTTGAAATCTTTTTCAATCTGGACTTGCTTGCAGAAGTTAAAGAACACAGAATGTGACTCATCCTTGTGTTTTAAGAACTTTACCCATGTCCATCTACTATAGTCATCAACAATGACTAATCCATACTTCTTGCCTCTGATGGATGCAGTTTTCACTGGTCCAAACAGATCAATATGAAGTAGTTCTAGTGGTTTGGAAGTAGAAACAACATTTTTTGATTTAAAAGATGTTTTTGAAAACTTCCCTTTTTGGCATGCTTCACAAAGAGCATCTGAAGTGAACTTCAGATTAGGGAGTCCTCTGACAAGATTAAGTTTATTAATCTGAGATATACGTCTCATATTAATATGGCCCAATCTTCTGTGTCAGACCCATTGCTCTTCATTAACAGACAAGAGGCATTTAACATTTTGAACTTTAAGTTCTGAAAGATTTATTTTATAAATGTTGTTTTTCCTCTTACCACTAAATATGATAGAGCCATCCTTTTGACATATAGCTTTACAACATTTTTTATTAAAGGTAATATCATAACCATTGTCACTTAATTGACTTATGGACAATAAGTTATGCTTTAAGCCTTCAACAAGTAAGACATTAGTTATAGAGGGAAGTTTACCATTTCCAATAGTGCCAGATCCAATGATCTTGCCTTTCTGGTTCCCTCCAAACTTCACGTCACCTCCAGATCTAAGTTCCAGGCTTTGGAACATAGACCTTTCTCCTGTCATGTGTCGTGAGCATCCAGAGTCCAGGTACCATGATTGGCGTCCTGACCTTGCTGCTAAGAACATCTGCAACATGAATTATTTTGTTTTTTAGGTACCCAGATCTTCTTGGGTCCTTTGGGGTTAGTTGGTTTGTAGGTTTGCCTAAACTTCTGTTTTTCAACATAAAGTTTATTCTGACTTGCCTTGGGTTTAAACACATAAGTATTCTTCTCAAAGCTTGTGTGTTTAATGTCATTTAAGTGACCAAATTTAAATTGAGAATACAGAGGTGTCTTCTTGATGAAAAGTTTGTCAACAGATTTTGGATTACTTCCAGAGGAAGATTCATATCCAATACCTCTTCTGTTATTCCCACTAACACCATAGATCATAGAAGCCATCTTGCTTCTGTCTATGCTCTTAGTAAGGAATCTCTGAAAGCTAGAGTCATATTTTTCTAAAATGTTTTCACATGACTTAGTCTCAGATTCAGATTCTTGTTGAGTTGTTTCAAAGTCACTTTTGACTTTCAGATTAATTTCTTTTTGCTCAACAAGTTCTGTCTTCAGAAGATCAATCTCAGATTCAAGACTGCTTTTCAGCTTCTTGTATTTGAGTTTGATATTTTTATAACTTTTCAGAACTTCTGATAAAACTTTTATCAGTTCTTCTTTAGTAAGTTTAGCCATTACCTCTTCAGCGTCATCGTCAGATTCAGAATCTGATTCATATTCTGAGGTTCCTTCCTCCTGATCTTCTGTGCTAGCCATTAGTGCAACATTGGCACATTCTTCTTCTGATTCAGAAGATGATTCAGATTCATCTGAGTCATCCCATGTTGCCATCAGAACCTTCTTCTTTTTGTCAACCTTCTTCTTAGGTTTTTCTCTTTGAAGTATGGGGCAATCATTCTTATAATGCTCAGGTTCTTTGCACTCATAGCATACAACTTCTTTCTTGCCAGATCTTTTGTGCCCAGAAGATTCCTTTCTATGATCAGATTTTCTGAAGTTGTTGAACTTCTTTCCCTTGTGCTTCCAGAGCCTGTTGATCCTTCTGGACAACATGGATAATTCATCTTCTTCTTCAGAAGAAGATCCTTCAGAGCTTTCTTCAATAACCTGCAAAGCTTTAGCAGATTTATTAGATTTTAAAGCAACATATTTACCTTTTTCTTTCTTCTGAGGTTCATCTTCCTCAAGCTCAATTTCATGGCTCCTCAGTGAGCTGATGAGTTCTTCTAAAGAGATCTTGTTCAGATCTTTAGCCATCTTTAAGGCAGTCACCATTGGTCTCCATCTGGTAGGTAGACTTCTGATGATTTTCTTTACATGATCTGATGTAGAATATCCCTTGTCCAGAACCTTTAGACCAGCTGTAAGGATCTGGAATCTAGAAAACATAGTTTCTATATTTTCAGATTCTTCCATTTTGAACGCTTCATACTTCTGTATAAGCGCCAGAGCCTTGGTCTCCTTCACTTGAGAATTTCCTTCATGAGTCATTTTAAGTGACTCAAACATTCCATGAGCTGTTTCTCTGTTAGTAATCTTTTCATACTCAGTATGAGAGATTGCATTAAGCAATATTGTCCTAGCCTTATGGTGATTTTTGAAATCCTTCTTCTGGGCTTCTGTCATTGATTTTATATCAATTTTCTTGCCATCCTCATTTGTAGGATGTTCATAACCATCAATGACCAAGTCCCACAAATCAGCATCATACCCAAGGAAGAAACTTTCTATCCTGTCCTTCCAGTAATCAAATTTCTCTCCATCAAACATGGGAGGCTTTGTGCTGATTCTATCCCCTTCATATTTGTTAAAACTGGTTGTATTAGATGTAGAAACATCACCCATAATGACAAACAAATATATACCAAAATAACTTTTCTCATTGGATCTTTACTGACACGGTTAAGTGGTAGCACACGCAGAACCGGAGCTCTGATGCCAACTGAAGGTGAGAAAATTACTTAGAAGGGGGGGGGGGTTGAATACGTATGACAAATAATCCAAGATACAAACACGGTTATTTTTATCCTGGTTCGTTGAACTCAACTACTCCAGTCCACCCTCTCAAGAGTGATTTGCCTTTCTCAGTCAAGGACTTAATCCACTATTTAATCAAACAGATTACAATAGTAACACCTAAGAACAACTATTCTTAGTCTTCTCAAGAGCTACTGGTCCCAACTGGATCCTCTTAAGGAAAACCTTTTACAAACAATGTAAAACTATTACAAGAGTAAGAATGCTTCTAAGAAGCTGTTATCACAACTGTGATATTTCTCTTAAGTTTAAGAACAAAGTTACAGCAAATAAAATATAAGAGCTTTGAGAGATTTACTTTGATAAGTAGTTCGATACTGAAGAAGATGGAGTGGGCTTCTTTATATAGGAACTTAGATCCATGAAGTCTTCTCAACGTTGAAGGCTGTGCTGAAAAGCCTGGAGCCTTTTGTCTTTACATTGGAGGCTGTGCTGAAAAAGCCTGATGCCTTTTGTCTTCACTTTGCAGAAACTTTCCTTAGAATGGAATGCACAGATAAAACCTTTTTGTCTGTGTTCTTGTGTCTAGCACAAAAGAGGAAAGAGCTGTTGAGATATGCCAACGTACATATTCAAATCTTCTTCACTAAATAAGTTCAGCTATCAACATTAGAGTCTGAATCTTCAGAATCTCCAAAGTAGAGATCTTCTGGATCTTCAGAGTCTTGGGATGTTCTTAAGATTGTGCTGAATCAGAGTATGTGCGGCTTGTGTGCTTGAGCGTGTAATTCTATCAGAACAGAGTCTTCTATATCAGATTCTCAATACTTAAGTAGCACAGTATCTTCAGAGTCATCTGATGACTAAGCTTCTGATCTCTCAGAGTCTTCTATTCTTTAGAGGCTCCTGCTTCAGAATCTTCAGTAGACAGCATTCAGATTCTTCTGGGAGTAGTGTTCAGATCTTCATTTAAGATGCTCTTGAACCTTTGAAGCCTTTCATAATATCATTGTTCAAATTCAAATTGGCTCTTTTAAGAATATTTTCTTTAGTACCTGTAGCAAACAGTCTAGAACAAATTTAGAGTATATAATTCTTGAATACAAAATTCATAAGTGTTATCATCAAAACATAGAGATATAACTAAGAAACAATCTGTGTTCTTACACTATTTTTCCAGAAAAAGTGAGAGGCGCAATAACTAAATTGTGTTTTTTCTTCAGGTCAATTTGTAGTAAGGTGATCGATCCTGCGATCTTACCATCATTGTAAAAAGAAATAGTTATTACTTTGTGTCAGCTTGAAATGTATTTTCCTCCATCATTTTCGGACATAATGGTACATCTAGTTGTCCATCTTGTGAAAGAGACACAATTGTGTGGACCAACTTATATGATATGGATATACCCTGTTGAACGTTATATGAAAATATTGAAAGGGTATGTGAAAAACTGAAGCCGACCAGAGGGATGTATTGTTGAACGATACATTGTTGAAGAAGCTATTGAGTTTTGTACTGAATATTTGTCCAACGTTCAATCCATTGGCCTCCCAAAATCTAATGTTGTTGAAAAAAATAGTAGGTAAACAATTAATTGGAAATAAAGTTGTGACAGTTTCAAGGGATGAACTGGAGCAAGTGCATTTGTATGTTCTGCACAATGACATTGAGGTTGAGCCGTATGTTAAAATGCACAAGGACGTACTCAGAGGTTTAAATCTGAATCAAAATGAAAATTAGATAGTACGTGAGCACAATCGAAGTTTTATAACATGGTTCAAGGATCATATTTTTTCAAAGTTTTATTCTGATCCCGCTTCAATAACAGAAAGGTTGAAATGTTTAGCATATGGTCCAAGTTTGCATGTGTTTTCTTATAGCGCATACGCAATTAATGGATACACATTTTATACCAAAGAACAAGATGATAAGAGTACAATGCAAAATAGTGGTGTCACCGTGCTTGCCTAAGCAATGCACATTTCAAGTGTGAAGGACTTAAACCCTAAATATGCGAATCTGTCGTATTTTGGTGTTATCGAGCGCATTTGGGTGTTTGATTATGAAAAGTTTCAAATTCCTATCTTTGGATGCAAGTGGGTTAAAAATAATAGTGGCATACGAATGGATAAGTCAGGATTTTTGCAAGTGGATCTTAATAAGGTGGGGTACAAAGATGAGCCTTTTATTCTAGCGACGCAAGCTACAAAAGTGTTCTATGTCACTGATCTGACAAGTACGAAATGGTTTATAGTTATTTTTTCCAACAAATTTATCAATGGTAACATTAGAGACAAGGGGGATGTTGATGTTGAGAAGGAATCTTATATTATAGATGATCCAGATGAGAATATTAGAGCGGACGAATCATATATTAGAAATGATCATAACGAGGGAATTTGGATCAATCCATCCGTTCGTGTTGTTAAGAGACAAGTAAACCACGTTCCAACTAAGAAAAGAAAGAGATCTTAGTGTCAAAGGTACTTGTAAAATTACATATTGTCTCATTGAATAAAATTACATATTTCTATCATGCAATACAATTACATATTATGTCATTCAATAAAATTATGTATGCGTTTTTCTTATTTATACGTTTTTTATGTATATATTTCTTATTTACATATTTGCATGTCATTCATTTGATACTTTGGTTTTTCTGAATCACAGGTATTATGGACACCAATGAGGAAACATCACATGATGGAAACGAAACAACAAAAGACATGAAACGCAATATCAAAAGAGGAATAACGATTATGAAAAAAATCATCTGTGCGAGAGATAAGGGTGTTAAGTATGATGTGCATTGGAATGAAAGAGATCAATTAGTTGAGCCTAACGATGCGATGCTGACAAGTTACATTGGAGCACTTGTACGTTCGCAAATTCCGGTTACTTGCGATAATTGGAGAATTCACTCGCTACAACCGGCTAAAGACAAGATTTAGAGCAAGATACAGGTATGATACTTGATTATTTTTAATTATGTTGACGGTTACATCTTTAAATTAATTATACTAACATATTATATGTATGTATATTTGTTTGCAGAGATCTTTTAATATTGATGATTGCAGAAGAAAATATTGTCTTCAATTGGCCGGTAAACGACTGAGGGGATTCAGAGCGTTTTTAATGAACAAGTTTCTCAAAGATTCTGATGGAAACTTTGTCGACTCGGAGCGTCCAAAGAAGTACGCTGATCTGATTTCGGAAGAAGAATGGGAGACATTTGTTGCAAAGCGAAGAACCAAAGAATTTTTAGTAAGTACAACTTATCATGAATAATGTATAGTATATATACTTCTTCCACAAGAGTTCTGATATGACTTAAACTTGTTTTTTCAAGTTGTGAGTGGCGTTAATCAGCAACGGACATCAAAACCCGCGTATCCATACAAAAAAGGGCGTTTGGGATATGCACGCTTAGAACAAAAAATAGTAAGTATATATAAATGCTTTAATATGATATAGTTACCAAAATTATTAAGTATATATAATAGGATATGAATGCTTTATTATCCGTCTTAATGCATAGATAGAAGAGGAGAAAAGTGATGTGACATCTCTTCCGGACCATGTTGTGTGGAAGGTTGCCCATGTGGGAAGAGATGGAGTCGTTCAGGAAGAAGTTCAACAAGTGTTTGAACGATGTATAAGTACAATATTAGTTTTGTCAATAACTGATCAAAAGTGTATAATATATTTATATATGCTTTTATCTATATTTCAGGAGACTCTATCCCAGAGTATAACTCCAGCAGAGGACGATGATTGCAGGAGCATACTGAGTCGGGTGTTAAATATCCCCGAGTATTCTGGGCGTGTGAGGGGTAAGGGATTTGGCGTCACTCCATCACAGTTGTATAAGAAGCCAAAGAAAAAAAAATCCTAGCAATAAAGAAGTGATGGATACGTTGGAGGAATTGAAAGCTCAAATTCGGGAATTACAAAAGGACAAAGAAAGATACATGTCGGAAAGACGCGGTCCAGATCAGGGTAAAGATACTAGTGACAAAGATAGTATCAATTGTTCGCAGAAGCTTCCAGAGGTAATTGTATATATTACATTGAAATTAATTTAGCACAATTTTCTTAATTAACACATTAATCGGCATCATTATTTGTTTAGGGCATTTCACCTTGTCAGCTATATTTATCGACACCGACTTATCGCATGGTTGGCAAGGGAAAGGTGCATAACACTGTGGGAGACTTACTTCACCATAAACAGTTCCCTGCTGGACATTTGAAAGTATCAGTTGATATTGCGTTAGAGGGGGTGCGTTGTTGCCTATACCAGATGATGTTTCTGACGCAACAATGATGGGAGACGCAATAGGAGCGTATGTTGCATGGCCGACAAATCTCATTTTCATGGATGATGAGGTATGTTGAACACCATTATGAACCTTGTAATATTCAAATGTTTTACGACCCATAGATGAAAGTTGTTCTTACATTTACATTTTCTTATTTACATGATGATCTTAGACTCCTACAAAATCCAAATCAAAAGATAAGGGAATCATTGTGAGGGAAACCGATTCAGCTGCATCAAAGAAACAGGTACTACTACAGTTACATGATTATCTTATTATACATTAATTACTGAACTTGTATGACTTTTAGGTTCATGATCAACAGTTGCAACAAGTCAGCAAGGGTAAGATGCCTGAATCTTCCAAGGTGCCCAACAAAAAAAAGGTCGAGCCAAAAAAAACATTTGTTCCTCGATTTAGGTTGTGCCTTGAAACATATGTAGGAACAACAGATGTGAATAAGGGTGGCATCCGTCAAATACCTATGGAGGAAGGTATTTTTGGTTTTGAATATTCCGAAACAATTGCTAAGGAGGATTTGGACCAGGTTTTCCAACATTCTGAATTGGGCGTCGGTGTTATGCATTCCTACATCAGGTACTCCAATCCATTTTAATTAAATAATTGAACATTCTAAAATTTGCTCATTTAACTGAATATTCTAATGTTGATTATGTTTTTCTTTTAGGGTCTTGTATGACAAGTTGTTGGTCCCGCATGATTTGACTTCCATATTCACATTCTTATCTGCTACCTGTATCAACTCACGGGCAATAGATCACACACCAGATGTAGTCAAAGATTACATAGTCCAAAGATTTATGGCCGCGACTACAGAGAAGTTGTTCTTGTTGCCATATAATACTGGCCATGGGTATGACTTCATTCCAAATTCATTTATTATAATTATTCGATTTTTTCCATTCCATATAACATTTCCTTCTAAACTGTTGTCTTATTTTATAGTGGACACTGGTTGTTGGTCGCGATTAATCCGATGAAAGAAATAGTGTATTATCTGGATTCATTGGATGGCGATCAAACAAAATATCCTGATATGAAGAATATGATTGATACGTAAGGGATGAGATATACTGTTCTGAATAATTATATATCTTTATTTATTATGTGACATTGTTCTAAATATGTGTTTATATTATGTTAGAGTTATACAAATATTCAGAGCACAAAGACAAACAACAGTGCCAAAAAGCAAGGCTAACAACATTAGCTGGATCAGAGTGCAGGTATATTTTCCCATATTTGACTGTTATAGTGGTCCTACTTGATAAAACTATGTAAACTATATATCCTGATAAATGTTCATTTGTTTTTTCCATTTACACTGTCCTCGTCAGTGCAATGGGATTGATTGCGGATATTTTGTATTGCGCTTTATGAAGGAAATTATTCATTCTGGTCAAATAGAGATTCCAATCATGGTATGGATCAATTTATAAATTATATGATTCATTTTGATAATTAACCGATGTTTCATCTGAGTAATTAGTTTTAAAACTAAATCATGCATGTTCTGTTATATTATGTAGTACTTTGATGATTTCAAGTGTGGTACTTATTCGAAAGCAGGATTGGAAGAAATAAAGGAGGAATGGTGTCAATTTATTCTTGAGTTGAGAATTGTATAAAGTTAACGGATTGGAAGAATTGTAAGAATTGTAAGAAATAAAGGAGGATTGGAAGAATTGTAATTATATGTAAATTGATTGTATTTGTGATGTTGTAATTCTGAGGATCAGATTGTGTTGTAATATATTTAAGCAGGTTTATGTGTATTAAAATGATTATGGACAAAGTGATGAATTACAATGTATACTTAAAGCCCAAAGTGTTGAATTGTATATATAAGGCCAAAGTGTTGAAATAAAGGCCTGAATTATAAGCAGGGAATGTAATATAAGCAGGTTGTCAAAAAATATATAAAACAATGTGATTATTTTAAAAAAATATATTTAAAATCTGGGACATTAGACAACACTTTTACAAAAAAGCGTTGCTAAAGGTTACAAAGAGAGCGCTACAAAAGCGTTGCTATAGGTTGGGAAGGGGGGGGGGGGGGTCTAAGACAACGCTTTATAAAAGCGCTGCTAAAAGGGGGGCTAAGAAAGCGCTGCTAAAGGAGGGGTCTAAGACAGTGCTTTGTAAAAGCGCTGCTAAAGGGGGGGAGGGTTGGGGGGAATAGGCAGCGCTTTAAAAGTGCTGCTAAAGGGCTAAGAAAGTCTTGCTAAAAGCGTTGCTGAAGGGAGCCTTTAGTAGCGCTTTTTCATTAAAAAAAGTGCTGCCTTTATCTTTAGCAGTGCCACTTTTGGCAGCGCTGCTAAAGTTCTTTTTTGGCATAGTGTTCATCATATAATTCAACATTTCTTAGGCACTAAGGCCTACATCACAATATTCCAATGAATATAAAAAAAAACATAACATAGAGTACATAATGTATCTCAAAAATATAAACCAAACGATCCCAATGTTACATGACCAGAGCATGACTCAACCCAATATAACTAAGTTACTAAATAGCTACACCAACAGCGACCATACAACTACGAGCAGCTCTACTCACGATACCTGCACGATGTCAGATAGGACATCATTCCAGCAGAAGGGTGAAAAATATTATCATAATAACAATGCATATAATCATATATGTACATTAACATAAAAATATACATACTCTACGTTCTCACCACATCTCATCATAATTCACTCATATACATCGTAATGTACACATTCACAATTCACATCATTTCCACGTAAACATACACATTCATGTTTCTTCACCATAATTCATCATAAATTATATATACACACTTATATATAACACCAAGCATATTTATCATGCATATATCCACAATTCACATCATTTCCACATAAACATACACAAATTATGTTTATTCACCAATTCACAACTCACAGTTCAACAATTCATACACATACGCATACTTTCATACAACAATTACCTATGCCATGTGATTCAATGCAACTCATGCCATGTGGTACCAACACTTGTTATCATTTTTCGGTTTTTACACTTAAACCGGGTCCGTTCCCTAGACCGATAACAACAAAAGCCCATTCCCTTAGCTTTCAAACCCCGCTCTAGGTTTGGGACAAGTCACAAGTCTCTACGAAACTAGCAAGCATTGCCTCTTAACAACAAATTATGCGTATGCAATCAACAACCAAATGCACTTAAGATCGTTCTCGCATCTTAATCCCATGCATTCTCAATAATTCATCACACAAGAATTATACATGATTGCACACACAACATATTTCATAATAATCAAAGTATTCATACTTTCACACCTCATCATTACATTTATCAAGTAATGCACAAGAATCAATTAGATTCCATTACAATTCACAACACAGTTCAATGATTACACAAAGAACAATCAATCCATCACCAATAAATGAATTCAATATTCAATATACAATCAACTTGTTAAACAACAATTGATATCTCAATAACCAACCAAAGGTTTATAATCAATTCAAACAATGCATATATTTGCCAAAAGGCCACATTTCACACTTCATAATTTATAATCTAGGATTCACGCCATACGGCTACCCACAGCATATCATAATACAACACGCAAGCTATGCGTTGAAGAATCAAAGTATCAACATTGGATGGAAACAACAGAAATAAAACAATGTTGTCACGCTCACCACCTTGCTCGCCTAGCGAGGCCCTAGCGAACCATCGCTACCCGCTTCGCCTAGCGAACACGCTAGCGAAGGCTGATTCCTAGCTACTAGAAGTGTTCGCTTAGCGAAGGCTTAGCGAACCCTCGTTACCTCACTCGCCTCCAGCGAGATTGGATCTTTTGGTTATGCCCCAGGTCTGGGACCATTAGCTACTGGCTCGCTAGCAGCTCGCCTAGCGAGTCACTCGCTAGCTCGCTCGCTAGCTGCTCGCCTAGCGAGTCACTCGCTAGCTCGCTCGCTAGCTGCTCGCCTAGCAAGTACTGCGATACTTCAAAACCCCAACTGTCCAAAATCATCAAAAACTCACAAATCACCCGATTTTCGCCAAACCAGTTTCTGTAGTCTTAGCCTAACATTCCTCGACTAAACTACACGACTTATTCCAAATTTTAACCGTTAAAACATCAATTTCTACCGATTAAACCATTTCTGACCTAGAATGGAAAAATGTAGAAAAACATCTAACAATCCAACACACACACATACATAACAATTTACATTGGTAAGATAACAATATTTCACACCCTTACCCGATTAATCGATTCCTAAGGGTTGATCTTGAAGAATCCAAGCTTTCCTCCCTTTTCCTTCTCTTTTGTCTTCTTCCTCTTTCTTTTTCTACTATTTCCTTTCTATCACTTTTCCTTCCACTTTCTCTTATATAACTTTCTATTATAATTTCTTCTCTCAAAAATATCTACCAAACCATCTTCTCACAAAATATCCAACTTACCATCAAATAAGAAATGTCTAAAATGCCCTCCGATCTATTTTCCCCGAAAACTCTCAAAATCGGTAAAATAGCATAATATGCAAACATAACATATTAACACATCAATTCCACCATTAAAATAATAATCATTCAAATAAATTATAAGACTCAACAAAATTGGGAAATCAGAATCGAGGTGTTACAACTCTCCCCCACTTTAGAAATTTTCGTCCTCGAAAATGTTACCTGATTCAAACAACTCTCGATACGACTCTCGCATCCCCCCTATAATTCCCAATTCATATTGCCTTCTGAAGCGCCTCCCCACGCTACTTTCACAAGCGCAATATCCTTGCCTCTTAGTTGCTTAACTTCACGATCCAAAATTCTAATCGGTAAGCTTCAACTATAAGGTTATCTCTCACTTCAACCTCGTCCAACCATCGAATTCTCACCGGTTTCATGCCAACACAAAGGTGTTCGACATCTTCGATCATACAACGCCTCAAATGGTACTATACCAATACTTGAATGAAAATTGTTATTGTAGGTGAACTCAATCAACGCTAAATAACTATCCCAAACACCACCTTGTTCTAGACACATGCACGCAATTAAATCCTCCAACGATTGGATTGTCCTCTCGGTTTGACCATCCGTCTGCAGATGATAAGCCAAACTTAATCTTAGCTTAGAACCCAAAGTCTTTTGCAAACTCTCCCAAAACCTCGATGTAAATCTAGGATCTATATCTGATACAATACTCTTAGGAACTCCATGTAACTTCACAACCACACGAACATAAATCTCGGCTAACTTCTCCAAAGGATAACCAATATCAATCGGAACGACGTGAGCAGATTTAGTAAGCCTATCAACAATCACCCAAATAGAATTATGACCTCTTTGCGTATTCGGCAACCCCGTAACAAAACCCATCGATATACTATCCCATTTCCACTCTGCAATCTCCAACGGTTGTATCGATTCACTAGGCTTCTGATGCTCCACTTTAGACTTCTGACAAGTCAAACATGAATACACAAACTGAGCTACATCCCTCTTCAATCCGGACCACCAAAATATTTTCTTCAAATCTTGATACGTCATATTCGCTCCCGGATGAATACTTAATTTACTTCGGTGTCCTTCTTCCAATATCATCTTTTTCAATTCCACATCATCGGGAATACAAATACGACCACGAAATCTCAAAATCCCAAAGTTATCAACCTTGAAATCCTCATTCTCATTCATCATCAAATCAAAGAACTTCAAATCCAACTTTTTCTTTTCACAAACTAAACTCAAGTCTCTAAAATTCTCCAAAAGTTCCCATTCTCTCATCATCCATACAGACACATGTAACAACTTCTGACTCAAGGCATCGGCCACCATGTTTTCCTTACTCGAATGGCAATTCAAACCAAAATCATAATCCTTCAAAAGATCTAACCACCTTCTTTGTCTCATGTTCAATTCCTTTTGATCAAATAAATACTTCAAACCCTTGTAATCACTAAGAACTTCAAATCTTGCACCATAAAGATAGTGCCTCCAAATTTTCAAAACAAACACTACAGCCGCTAACTCCAAATCATGCGTAGGATAATTCTTTCCGTGCACTCTCAATTGTCTTGAAGCATAAGCCACAACTTTTCCATTTTGCATCAAAACACCACCCAAACCAGTCAAAGAAGCATCACAATAAACCATAAATGGTTCCATTGGATTCGGAAAAATCAATATTGGCGTCGTCATCAATCTTCTCTTTAGCTCAATGAAACTCTTTTCACAATCAATATCCCAAATGAAGCCTTCTCCTTTACAAGTCAATTTTGTTAACGGAAGTGCCAACTTTGAAAATCCCCTAATAAACCTCCAATGATAACCCGCCAAGCCTAAAAAGCTTCGAATCCCCGTAACTGATCTAGGAGCCTCCCATTGCATCACCGCCTCAACTTTTGACGGGTCAACACTAATACCACTACCGGAAATAACATGTCCAAGAAAACTTACTTCCGACAACCAAAATTCACATTTCGACAACTTAGCACCCAATTGCTTCTCTTTTAACACAGATAACGCAATCCTCAAATGCTCGACATGATCCTCTAAATTCTTCGAATAGACCAAAATATCATCGATGAACACAACCACGAAACAATCCAACTGCTCATGAAAAATACGGTTCATGTATTCCATAAACACACCCAACGCATTAGAAACCCCGAATGACATCACAGAATACTCATAATGTCCATATCTCATTCTAAAAGCAGTCTTCTGAATATCTTCAACCTTCACACGAATCTGGTGATATCCTGATCTCAAATCAATCTTGCTAAAAACACGTGCACCAACCAATTAGTCCATCAAATCATCGATCCTTGGAAGCGGATACTTATTCTTGGTAGTCACCTTGTTCAATTGTAAGTAATCCACACAAACCTCATATAACCTTCTTTCTTCTTAACCAACAAAACCAGTGCATCCTACAACGACACGCTCAGACGAATAAACCATTTCTCAAGCAATCATTCAAGTTAACTCTTCAACTCTTTCAATTCTTATGCCAACATACGATATGGAGCCATCGATATCGGACTAGTTCCAGGAATTAAGTCGACCCCAAACTCCACTTCTCGTTCTGGTGGTAAATCCCTTATCTCATCAAGAAAAACTTTCTGAAAATCATAAATAATTGGGACACCACCAACTTCACCACTTCCATTAACACTCAAAGTTTCCACCAATATAAACATCCCAACACCATCCTGCACCCACTCATCAAAACAATCCGTAAGGACTTGGCTTAACTCCAAATAATTCACTACACGCACCATCTAAGCTCGCAAGATAAGTTTATTCCAGCCAACATGCTCTCGTCCACTATCAACAAGAGATTAAGGGTGATCAGTTCCTCAATTTGTTAATAGACAGCCGATAATCATAATGGGGCATAAACTATCTTTACCAAACTATAATATCGTTCAACGACATACTGAGCCACCACTCCACACTTGAAGCATCTCGGAGAAGCACAAGCTTCTCCCCCACTTATTTCAATCCCACTCCTGCAGATAAGGTTTAGAAAGACAAACGGGTACCGACAGTGTTTTCACACACATGTCGCATACAAGGGAACAAACAACATTAGACAACCTGGCCGGATGGACCAACCTGCTCTGATACCACTAATGTAACACCCTTATAAACCCCACGGAAAATATACAAATAATCAGAGTAAGTCATCATGCATTCACAAAAGGGTGTCACACATAACTTTCAAACATCAAAAACACCTGTCATGCTTATTAACACTTTAATAAATAATCATGCTTCTCAAAGTTTCACTTCGCATGTAGCAGCGAATTCATTTTATATCATAATTCTCTTAACAGAATAATCATGTTCATCATATAATTCAACATTTCTTAGGCACTAAGGCCAACATCACAATATTCTAATGAATATAAAAAACATAACATAGAGTACATAATGCATCTCTAAAATATAAACCAAACGATCCCAGTGTTACATGACCAGAGCATGACTCGACCCAATATAACTAAGTTACTAAATAGCTACACCAACAGCGACCACGCAACTACGAGCAGCTCTACTCACGATACTTGCACGATGTCAGATAGGATATCATTCCAGCAGAAGGGTGAGAAATATTATCATAATAACAATGCATATAATCATATATGTACATTAACATAAAAATATACATACTTTACGTTCTCACCACATCTCATCATAATTCACTCATATACATCGCAATGTACACATTCACAATTCACATCATTTCCACGTAAACATACACATTCATGTTTCTTCACCATAATTTATCATAAATTATATATACACACTTATATATAACACCAAGCATATTTATCATGCATATATCCACAATTCACATCATTTCCACATAAACATACACAAATTATGTTTATTCACCAATTCACAACTCACAGTTTAACAATTCATACACATACGCATACTTTCATACAACAATTACCTATGCCATGTGACTCAATGCAACTCATGCCATGTGGTACCAACACTTGTTATCATTTTTCGGTTTTTACACTTAAACCGGGTTCGTTCCCTAGAACAATAACAACAAAAGCTCATTCCCTAAGATTTCAAACCCCGCTCTAGGTTTGGAACAAGTCACTAGTCTCCACGAAATTAGCAAGCATTGCCTCTTGACAACAAATGATGCGTATGCAATCAACAACCAAATGCACTTAAGATCGTTCTCGCATCTTAATCCCATGCATTCTCAATAATTCATCACACAAGAATTATACATGATTGCACACACAACATATTTCATAATAATCAAAGTATTCATACTTTCACACCTCATCATTACATTTATCAAGTAATGCACAAGAATCAATTAGATTCCATCACAATTCACAACACAGTTCAATGATTACACAAAGAACAATCAATCCATCACCAATAAATGAATTCAATATTCAACACACAATCAACTTGTTAAACAAAAATTGATATCTCAATAACCAACCAAAGGTTTATAATCAATTCAAACAATGCATATATTTTCCAAAAGGCCATATTTCACACTTCACAATTTACAATCTAGGATTCACGCCATACGGCTACCCACAGCATATCATAATACAGCACAAAGGAATATATTTATACACCCTTAAAAACGATTACCGCCGCCACTAATTTTTCTTTTAATGGAATAATAACCTTTTTTTTATATCTCTAACCCACGTGCAAAACCCCCTAAATTCTTATTTGTTTTATTTTTAATTATATTTTATATATCATAAAATTATTCATTACAAATAATAAAATACAAATTAATTATTGAACCATTTCAATAAATTGTTTCATTTCAATAAGGGAAGATAGTTTTTTCTACGACCCAAAAGATCTCAATAGAAAAATCACATTCAACGATTATCCGCAAAGAAAGGCGATTAAATAGCTGGTCATTATTTTTCTCCCTCTATATATAGAGTATGCACCAAACCGAGGTAACAGCTTTCAAATACAATTTCATTCCACTCTTCTTCTCTATATACTGACTTGAGTGTTAGAGTGCTAACTTTGTTGAACCCTAGGATTCATGATCTGGACTTGCTCCAAACAGTCCTGCTCGAGAGCTCCCTGATCCGAGCAACAAAGGCACTGCGGGTTGTAAGAGCTTTTTCCTCCTTCATTTCGTCCTCAGCAGGCTTAACATTGGCCTCAAGCTCAGCCACCTTGGTCACCAGTCGACCCTGCTCCTCCTTGGTTTCCTTTAGCTCTTCCCGCATTTCATTCATCTCATGAAGGAGGCACACCTGGGCTTCAAACCTCGTCTTGGCCTCAAGTTGATCGCACCCCGCCTTATTTTTCTCCTCAGAACGGACGATGTTATTATTCTGCATTTTTTTCAGCTCAGAGGTCGGACTGGTTTCATAATTGAGGACCAAGGTTGTTTCAAAGATTGATGCTCATCATGGCGTCCATGTCCTTGGTTACTGCTTTTCTTCTGGCCATCCTTTCGACCCCCATGATCGCCTTAGTTCCGACTTCAACCATGGTCAGGGAGTTTTTCCATGAGAAGAAGTCACGATGGAGGTAAAAAGGGGGTAACACAAACTCTTCCCGCCCTTGGTCTCCACGAGCTTCATTATATATTCCTACATGTTCGACTTTTGGCCTACGAAAATGAACAAAGAAAATCAAGTCAATCCAAAAGGGAAAAAGGCAGGCACCCCACCAAAGAAAATATTCACTACCTAGAAACCTCAAGGCCTCCTCACGAGACCCACACTCGAGGAGAGCCTTGGTGTTAATCAATCAAACCTCACGACGAACCTCCCCGCACTCGTTGAGGATGAAACTCCCATCCTTATGGACGCATTTGGCGGATGTGAACCCGGAGACAAATTTGACTATCTTTTCGTAAGATAGTTGGTCGTCGGCATCCAGGCCACCGTGCTTCATAATGTAGTTGTCTGTGCCTTTATTGAAGTGGCCCTCGATCCACTCGAGAGGAAACTTCGACACCAATGTCTCCTCACGCCTCCCGTTTTCCTCTTTAACCACAAGGTCGTACAAGGAATCAACGACCATATGCGATACGAGCTTCATAACATAAAACATGTCCTTGGAGGTGCAGACATAATCCTGGTACGCCCGGAACAGCTTCCTCGGCTGCTTCAAAGATACCCAGCTATGCTGACCTTGGAAGGATTGACGATGTAAGTGAAAAGTGCAAAAGAACAAGGGGAGCGTGGCCATAATACCAAAGTGTTCGCAGACAAGTTGATAGACCTAAAATATACTATTTATTTGACTCGATTTGCGCATGTTATTTAGGATTTTATTCCTATTTTCTTGTATTATACCTCTGTTTTGTTTCTTTTTCAGGTTTTTGTATTTTCAAAGCTACTCGAGAAGAAATGAAGAAACATGAGCTAAAAGACCAATATTTTGAGGAATTGTACACATGGCTTCCACCATGGCGGGCGCTATAAGGGATGCTACACATTGGATAAAAGACAACTGCTGATAACTGCCACGTCTCCCACTCCTTTCCACCCTAGTTCATATGGCGGGCGCCATAGGGAGGTGGTGGGCACCACCTTCACAATCTCGTTTCCCTCCCAAAAGGAGTTGGGGGACATTCTTGTCCTTACCTGTACTTTCCTACCACTATAAATAGAGGAGTTTTGTCTCATTTCTAATCATTCAAACTTAGTTACAGAAATCAAGCCATGAATTTCATCTATTGTAAAGTAATAAACTTCTCACATCGAGGAGTTATTACACTGTCTAATCGAGTCTGTAATCGAGTTTGGAGCACTTGGGTAGAAGTTAATCCTGTCGAGTATCTAAAACCAGACCCACTCCCTATTAACGATGATTTTACCTATGACAGGTTAATCGCTAGGATAGAAGCCATAGAAAAAAACAACCTAGACCCTTCTAAAAACCCTGAGAGATCTCTAGCAGTAAGCAGCGTACCTTGGTACACAGCTTTTGTAAATGACCTAGCTGCAGATATGATACCCCCTGATCTCAATTACCAGCAGAGAAAGAAGTTCTTTAACGACGTAAGACACTTCTATTGGGACCAACCGCTCCTTTTTAAAAGAGGCACGGACGGTATTTTCCGCCGTTGCGTCCCAGAAGAAGAAGTAAGAAAGATAATAGAACACTGCCACTCTGCACCTTATGGAGGACACTCTAGCACATCCAAAACGCACGCCAAGATCCTTAGAGCATGCCTGTTTTGGCCAACAATGTGGCTTGATATACACACCTATATAGTCAAATGTGACTGGTGCCAGCGCACTGGAAACATCTCAAGATGTGATGAAATGCCTTTAAGAAACATTCAAGAGGTGGAACTCTTTGATGTTTAGGGCATAGACTTTATGGGACCATTTCCGTCTTCCTTAGGAAACAAATACATCTTAGTTGCAGTTGATTACGTGTCTAAATGCATTGAAGCCATAGCCTCACCCACCAATGACACACGTGTAGTCATTAAGCTGTTTAAAAATTACATATTCCCTATATTCGGAACCCCCCGTCTTGTTATCAGCGACAGTGGATCGCATTTCATATAAAAAATCTTCGAAAAACTTTTAAGAAAATATGGAGTTAAGCATAGGATAGCGACACCTTATCACCCACAGACTAGTGGCCAAGTAGAAGTATCCAATAGAGAAATTAAACAAATCTTAGAAAAAACGGTCTCTATATCTAGAAAAGATTGGTCTCAAAAGCTGCAAGATGCGCTATGGGCCTATAGAACTGCCTTTAAAACCCTTATTGGAACAACCCCTTACCAACTAGTATATGGAAAATCTTGCCATCTACCCTTTGAATTTGAACATAGGGCCTATTGGGCCATAAAAACCCTAAACTTTGACTACTTGACTGTTGGACAAAATCGCGTCCTTGATATACATAAACTAGAAGAGCTCCGTCAATCCGCCTACAAAAATGCAATTATATATAAAGAAAGAACCAAGGCCTGACACAATAAGAAGATCGTAAAGAAAGATTTTCATATAGGAGACCCTGTTCTCCTGTTCAACTCTAGATTACGACTCTTTCCTAGCAAGCTACGTTCAAGGTGGACAGGTCCCTTTACAATTACCAAAGTTCTACAATCAAGAGCAGTCGAGATCCAGAACCAGTCACGTAGCCCATTCATTGTAAACGGGCAGAGATTAAAATTTTACGAAGGAGGGGACATTCCGAGATCCAAAACCAGTCACGTAGCCACACCTTGATTGATCCACCATTGCTTACTTCAACCATATAGGTTCTACTTGTCAAGATAACGATGTTAAACAAGCGCTGCCTAGGAGGCAACCCACGGTTTTATTTATTTTTCTGTTATTTTTATTTTATTTAATTTTATTTATATGTGTCAACTAATGGTTTATGATGATTTTGCTTTCAGGTCTTGCTCTCTAAGTTTTATTTTCATGATGCAGCAGCATGATGACATGCACGTCACTTTCAGGGACGATAAGCAGAGATAGAGGTACTCAGTTCTTTAGTAGCGTCATATGGTACCGACCCGATATCCGGATCAGGCCTGCATGGAAGCTTTAGGGATCGAGCCAGGCATACGGTTCCTCTGTCATCAGCTCCAATGGGGCGAATATGCTGACCAGTTGCATAAGACCTACAAGCATCTTACATTGGAGTTTCTCAACTCGTTCCGCCACGAACCGTACGTCGATCAAGAAGGGTTGGCCATATTCAGACTTTTTAGGAAGGAGTATGCCTTCACCAATAAGGGATTCGACGACCTACTTGGATTTTCGACCATCCCAGATGCTATCCCTGACCTCCCGATGGGCTACTTTATGAGTAGAGACATCGACCAGTTCTGGCAAGATATTACAGGCGGAGGAAGCCTAGATCCATCGACTCAGCTATCTCCGTTAATCCACAATTCAGCTATGAGGTATTTTCAGATGACTATGGCTCACACCTTTCTTGGAAAGGAGGACTCCGACATGCATGTTAGAGAGGAAGAGATATTCTCCCTATTCTACGCAAACAGGTTATGCCTAGTGGCATGTGGAAACTTCTTGCTGCATAATCTCGAGGGCACAACTAGATCTCATGAAGGAGTTATTCATGTGGGAGGCACCGTCACTCATATAGCCGCTACATTAGGACTCAACAGCCAGTTACCGCATCTGACTCTGTATTGTGGATACACCCTATTAAACATTGATTTCTGTTTGTACAGAGGGCTGATGAGGAGAGCATCTTTTCAGCCTGATTGTTTCAGACTTCTGATTGATTTCCAGATTGTCCATTATTTTACATTACCTGACCCAGTTGTTACCAGTGTGCACGATCCTTCCAACTGGAATTATGCGTTGGAAGGCTATGGAGAGACGATCGAAGGGCCACATACACCGCCCTCAGCGGAATACCATCCCTCTCCACCTTCTCTGAGGACGACAATGTTCTCTAATAATCAGGCATTGCGATGGACCGACTTGCACACCCAGATAGCAGAGCTGCGTTTAGAGATAGTTCGACTCCAACAGACAGTAGCCGATCTCACCTTACAGGTTCAGGTATCAGACATGACCCATGCAACTGAAGCAGACACTCTGTATCAAGAGATCTCGGATTTGCACAGAGAGCTCCACTCATTCCGTCCTCCCGATTAGTCAGACGAGCAGTCAACTCCTTGATGACACTATTTCATTGCTTTTATTATTTGCTTTATTTCCATTTTTATTTACAGGCTTATTGCATTTGATTACGTTTTTATTTTCAAGACATTAATCTTACTGTTCATACATATATATATATATATATATATATATATATATATATATATATATATATATATATATATATATATATATATATATATATATATATATATATATATATATATATATATATATATATATATATATATATATATATATATATATATATATATATATATATATATATATATATATATATATATATATATATATATATATATATATATATATATATATATATATATATTTTATATGACAATTTCTATTTCATGCAATCTATTTTAATTTTAATTTTTATGTTTCTTGATTTTTATTTTATGTCGATAAAGAAAAAAATATATATATATGAGAATGAAGAATCAGAGCGTCTGTAGTTCGTGGTAACAACCACGAAAAGGCGAGGTTGAATGGGTTGGTAGTTTGAGAAAGAGACGAAAGAGTGACTGACAAGAAACCCAAGGGCGTGCCTTAAGAGCTTGTCACTCAAGAATTCAAGGAATGCGAGATTCCAAGAGCTCAGTTCTTTCGAAAATTGACAGAATAGGTTGAAGATAAAGAGTTGGATGTTTTGAAATCGAAAAATGAACTAATAACAACTCAAGAGCGCGCCTCGAGAGTTACTCATTCGAATATTCAAAGAATGCTAGATTCTAAGAATATCCCTCTTTCGTAAGTTAAAAAAAAGTGTTTTGTAAAGATTGGATCGAAAATGGAATGCGAGGCAAAAAGAGGTTGGTTTGAAGAAAGGGTTCAACAAGTCGAGGAATTGATTAGAAGATAGAACCGACTTGACGACGTGTCAAGGGTTAGATGGTGAGAAATAATATTGGTCCCTAAGGGTGCTTCCAATATCAAAACCACGAGGAGTTGTGAATGCGTGTATGAAATGTGGGTTGCGAATGCGTACGAGCATTCGACTTAGGAGAACGTTGGAAAATGTTTGAGTTTGAAAAAAGTCGAAAAGTTGAGTGAATAACGACTCAAGAGCGTGCCTCGAGAATTATTCACTCGAAAATTCAAGGAATGCTAGATTCCAAGAACCTCCTTCTTTCGAGGTTTGAATCGAGAAAATGTTTGAAAAAGTCGAAAGATTGAGTGAATAATAACTCAAGAGCTGGCCTTGAGAACTACTCACTCTAAAATTCAAAGAATGCTAGATTCCAAGAACCTCCTTCTTTCGAAGTTTGATCGAGATAAATGTTTTGAAAAAGTCGAAAGGTTGAGTGAATAATAACTCAAGAGCGTGCCTCGAGAACTATTCACTCGAAAATTCAAGGAATGCTAGATTCCAAGAATCTCCTTCTTTCGGAGTTTAAATCGAGAAAGGTATTTTGAAGAATTGAATTGAATCGAGGGTATGGAAAGAGTTTGCGGTATGAGAGGTGAGAACACAAGATTGGATTTGAAAATAATTTAGGAGAAGGGATAATTATTTGATAAATGAGACGTCGGCCTCACAATCAATTAATCGAGGTATCATTTAAATGCTAGATCCTAACAATACCTTTTCATTTGAAAAATATTTGGATGAACAACGGAAATATCACACAGAATGCTAGATTCCTATGATATTTCTTTGTTTAAAAGGAGAATAAAATGAGAAGTCGAATAATACACTATTTAAGGTGTACACCTCAATAATGATTGTCCAAAAAATCCAAGAAGTGCTAGACTTCAAGGATTTAGTTTCTCATGATTTGATTTAAGAAGTTATTTTAAAAATAAATTTACATAAAGACTAGAAAAACTATTAATTTTAAAATAAATTTGAAAAGAAAATACTTTAGTAAGTTAAAATAAAAAAAAACTAGGAAGATATTAGTTTTAAAAAAAAAGAGTTTGGAAAATATATTTTAGTAATTTAAATAAAGACTAAGAAAAAAAGGTTTTGAAAATAAGTTTGAAAATATTTAATATATACTATATTATAATATTATGAATAAAATATATTCAAAAATAAATTATAACATAATTATAAAAAGTGAAAATAAAATAAAAAAACAAAGGGGTGTGGTAGCAGCCAGGCAGGTGTGTGGTTAGCAAAATAGCACAATGGACAGCCAGCAGAGGGGGGGGTGGTGTACGGAAATTGGGGTATGGAAAGTAAACCGGTTGGGCCTTAAGCCCAACACTAAGTACACTCACAGCAAACCGAACGGGGGAGATAATGAGGAAAACAGGGGTGCAAAAGATTGAAAATAGGGACCGTTGGGCCCTTCGGCCCACTAACCCATCTAGAGGACCCATACACCTTTTCTCCTTCCTTCATTTGGTTTGCCCAGAAACCCTAGACCTAACCCTGGTCGCCGTCTCTCTCTCACACCCATTCCATCTGCTCTGACATCATCATCACCTGCAAAACCAAATGAACAAAAACAAAACAAACACCACAACCCAGACGAAAACACATGGACATCGAAGGAAGCTGATGTTGAAACGTTCGTGGTGTTGGGAGGAAAACGAAGGCGTGGAGTTTGAGATCGTTGATAAGTTGTTTGTGAAATCATCAATGGATGAAGATGATGGTTTGGGAGTTCAGATCGTGATTTGAAGATGGGGTGAGTTTAGATCTATGGTGTGAAGAGCGAAAAAAAACCATCTGGGCGAGGTTGTTGCGGTTGGTGATGTTGAAGATTAAGAAGAATCGGTGCGGTGTTCGTGTTGTTAGGATGATGGATTGGATGGAGATCTAGAACAAATATGAAAATGTCGAGGAGCAACCAGAGATTTGCTCATGGTGATAGTTCGGACGGAGGTAAGTGGCGAAATCCGGAAATGATGGTTGAGTTTTTTGATTGGAAGTTTTGAGTTCAGATCTAAATTAGTTGTTGTTCATAGGTTATGGTGGATGAAAAGAAAACGAGCTCAGATCTAGGTTTGGTTTGTGTTTAGATGAACTGGATGAAGGTTGTTAGAATGTGTAAAGGAAATCTGGAAAAGTGTACGAAGATCATATGAAGGTTGATGAATATTATTGATGAAATCTGGAAATAATGATGAACGCTGATGAGTTGTATGAATTTTTCTGGGAAAATTATGAACAAGAGGATGAACAAATATAAACATCGATGAGTGTTCAAAGAAAACTGGGAAATAACAGATGAACATGTGAAATTCAAAGAAAAACTGGGAAATAATGATGAACACGGCTGCGTTTTCCGGTGACGCTATAAGCTTTCCGGCGAGATCTTTTGGCCACTTGATTCATTTGATTTTCCCCGGTGAAGCGGAACAGTGTTTGCATGGGATGGTGAGGTGGCGCCGTTTGGGTTAGGGTTGGAATTAGGTTTAGGGTTTGGGAAGGTGAGGTGGCGGCTGTAGGGTTAGGGTGTCAGCCCTTGGAAAGTGTGTCTGTCTTTAATGCAAGAAGACACTAGGCTTTATAGCCTGCTGACAAGTGGCAAAATCTGACATAATGGGCCTGCATAAATGACTAATGGACCAGAAAAAAAAACTCATTAAAATCTGTTTAATTAAAGATGAATTATAAAGGAAATTGAATTAAAGTAACACAAACATCACGTTAATACTTAAAAAATTAAAGCCTAATAAATATTAACTAACTAATGAGATTAAAAAGCTAATTAAACTAAAATAAATTTGAATAAATAAATGAATAAAAAAGAAGATGATTAATACTAATGATAAGATAATAAATAAATGAATAAAACTAAACTTTAAATACTCTAATTAGATCTAAAATCTTAATAAATATTAATCTAAATTTAAATAAATAATAATAAATAAAAACTTTAACAACTATATATAAAGGAAGTCTAATTTGAAAAATTAAAAAAAACTCAATGAACTATATTTTAAAAAGACAAATAACATTCTACTCTAATTAAACAAAAGCAAATTAACTCTAATATTAACTCTATTAGTAATAAAATAAATAAAATGACAAAAATAAAAAAGAACAAAAGGGTAATATTTGCAAGAAAAGAAAAAATGAAAATGGAAGCTAAATTGATCAAAATGCCCCTCAGGCCACGTGTCACGCTTTTATTGGACAACAATGGATAAAATTTGAAAAAACACCCGATTTCAGGTGGACACGTGTCTAAACGGCATGAAACCAAAAATGCAAAAATATTTACAAAAAGGGTAGGACAAATTTAGGGTATGACAATTCTATGAGCTCCATACACATTCTCTATTTATATTCAAGACTTCACATCCCCCTGATGGTCTTCAATTGATCCTCAAGTTAGGAGAAAATCTACATGCAAACATCTAAACTCTTAGGCACTCAAATCACCTCCTGATGACCTTGATAACTTCTCAAACTTGAATAAGACCTCTTGCTAGGCTCCTCTTGATAAGAATCACACTTGATCCCCTTCTATATGAATGATATCATGATATGAAAATGATATAACTATGCAAATGTTAATGCAATGAAACATAAACCAAATAAGAAAAGAGGTTGGGCAAATTTTGGGGTGCAACAAGAAGTTACAAAACCACCATTTTCACATCCAAAACCTCCAAAACTCCATTTTTGGCCACATGAAAATCTCTCTCAAAGCACCAAAAGTTCCTAATTTCATCATCCACTCACCAACCCATTAACCATTTCAACTTCCATTTTCACTTTCCTTCACCAAAATCCATCAAAAACTCATCTTTACAAAACTCCAAAAAATACCCATCTTCATCATCTTCCATCTTAAAAGTTCATCCATGGAACACGAAGGTTACATTTTGCGTCAAGGGAAGCCCGGAGAAAGACAACGGAAAATTCTCGACAAACTGCAAAGCCGGGACATCGCTTCGACACGGTACGTGGATGACAACTGTCTGTATTCTTTAGGTTTTTACCATAGTGTTTATCACTTGTTATACACTTTAGGACTGCATGAAATATTTGCTAGACGTGACCCTACCTTTGAAATGCCGACAAGGGAATTCTTGAGTTCCCTGATTTATATTGTCAGACCCGACACTTCTAGTACCATCGGCACAGTACATTTCCGGATGTTTAATGTTGAATATTCGTTTAGTACCGACAAATTGGCAGAGAGGCTAGGACTGCCTTTTGGTGAAGGTGCTATTTGTGAAGCACCTAGGATTCCGAATGGTCTGTGAAGGCATTTTCCTTTTAGCACAGGTTGTCAAATTTTACTATTACATCTTTCGAAAGAATGCTTGCCTCCAGGATCCATAACCCGACCATCCGTGTATTTCGCTACATATTAACCTGTACTATATTTGGCTGGGAGAATCCAAATAAGGTGAACGCAAAAGAGTTACTATTTTTGCAGGGGTGCCTCATAAATAGGAGATTTAATGTGGTTCCATTCATGATTGCCCATATGAACGCCTCAATTAATAGCACTGGGACCATTGCCTTCAGAGGACTTATTACGTCTATTGCAAAGGCTTTGAACCTAGATACTGAGATATCCACTTTAGCACCTCTCCCTCCTTGCACAATTAATCTAAAATTCTTGGAAGATATGAAACTGTGCAAGGTCAGGAAGGAAGGGGACTTTGAGCTTATGATCCATGGAAGGGCTATCCCATCTATCGTTTTGCCCTGCACTAGACGCACAAATGTGACTATCGAGAGGAACTGGACCTACGATTTAGATGCTCCACCCATTACGGGTCCAGTGTCTCCAAATATTCCTGTTGGTGATGGCGATGATACTGATGACGAGTATGACCGGTGAGAGCGATCTCCTGATCATCCTATGCCGCCTCACCATGTACCACAAACACACACTGCATCGTCTTCCTCTTACCATTCTGTAGGAACCACTCCCAGTTTTTATATCTCTGAGCAGATGTGGCGAGACCAATTAGCAAGAGTGGAAAGACGCGATCACTTGCTCACCACCATTCAACAACAATTAACTGAGAATATGAGATTCATGCAAGAGTCTCAGCAGCAGATGAACCAGTCCATGCACAGCGTAATGCAATCTCAAGCTGCTCTGACCACCAGATTCGACGCGTTCGATGCTTCTCAGACCAATCATCGTCGCAACAGATCCCGCCGCTCTAGGTACTCCGAGCATGCTGGCGACAACACCGGCAGCATGCCTTAGGCACTTCAGGTTCCTCGTCCCTTGCTTATTTTGAAACATTGGTGACAATGTTCCAATTAAGTGTGGGAGGAGACTTTATTTATTTATTTATTTATTTTTCTCGCATTTTTTATTTATTTTATCGATTTCTAGTTCATTTCCCTTCTTATTTTTATTTTCGTTTTTTAGAACATACTTGTGCTTAAAGAGTCATTCTACAGTATACCCTTATTCCTTCAATAATTTGCCCCGCCAAAAACTTTTTGACAAATAGTGTACTTTCCTGGAAAAAAATTTGGGCTTTGAGACAAGTTCGAGTTAGGATGTGGATGATTTGGAAAATTCAATTTGAAACATCGGTATCATTATAACACCTTAGGCTTCGCAAATGCAGAAATCAACCCCGATACCCTGTGTACCATGGCCTTAATAGAATGTTCGTAGTAAGCCCTTAGTAGTTTATCCTAGCAGTCAGCTCGGCCAAAGCGTTATCTAAGTGAAGGACTGATGAAAATAAGTGAATGATCGGTATGCTAAATAAAATAATTGCAACTCGGGTGTAGGTAACCCTCACAAGGTCATTTAACCCAAAAGGTTGTAAAAATTTCGGAAAAGAAAAAAAATGATAAAACAAAACAAAATAAAAATACCTTCCCATTGTTAGTTGGTTCAAAGGTATCTGGTACTAAACTTGGTAGGGCGGATTATGATCCGATCCCCCACAACTACAATTGGGCAAATAAAAGGGGTTACACCAATTTGTGTACCAGAGCCCCATGCTTAAGATCAATAATCATTAAACTGGGCACTTCACCATGATTGCGTACGGGTAACGAGCTTAATATGATTGCGCCGGAATGAAAAGGGACCCAAAATGATATTTGAGAGTAGGCCTAGATACAGTAGGGTAGTATAGATTGGTTTGTGTAAAGAACGAAGCTTATGTCCGTGTTTACGGAGATGTGTCATTTCGATACCCGTGGTTCACTGAGTTGTTACCTATCGCTTTATCCTAGCTTGAACTTATAAGCCCTTTTTGCCCAGATCATTTACGGATATCACCCTTTTCTGTCATAAGGTTTTACTTGACGACAAGCAAAGGTTTTAGTGTGGGAGAATTTGATAGACCTAAAATATATTGTTTATTTGACTCGATTTGCGCATGTTATTTAGGATTTTATTCCTGTTTTCTTGTATTATGCCTCTATTTTGTTTCTTTTTCAGGTTTTTATATTTTCAAAGTTACTCGAGAAGAAATGAAGAAAAACGAGCTAAAAGACCAACATTGAGGAATTGTACACATGACTTCCACCATGGCGGGTGCCATAGGGGATGCCACACATTGGATAGAAGACCTGCTAATAACTGCCACGTCTCCCACTCTTTTCCACCCTAGTTCATGTGGTTGGCGCCACAGGGAGGTGGTGGGAGCCACCTTCACAATCTCGTTTCCCTCCCAAAAGGACTAAGGGGTGTCGCTACCGCGAAAATAAGGTGCCGGCAAAACAGAAGAGTCGCCACCTTTCGTTATTTATCCCTCAGAACGGGAAAGGAAACGATTGGAAAAACCTGAAGAAAAGGTATAAGACAAGGTCATCGCAACCAATGTCTGGATTTGGAAGTCGGTTACGCAAGGGAAAGGTATTAGCACCCCTCACGTCTATCGTACTCGATGGGATCCATGCTTGTTGTGTTTATCTGACGGGTTTATTTATTATCTACCTATCAAGGCCGGTCTGAAAAGAAAAGAAAATGACTCGGCAAAGCGTCGCACTTTATGCCTATGTATTCTCATCAGAGAATGAGAAATCAGAGTCAACGTAGTTCGGCTAACTACGGGTTACGGGGAAGATGGCTCGCCAATACATCAGTATTGTGCCTACGTACTCTCAACAGGTATGAGAGATCAGAGCTTACGTAGTTCGGGATAATACGGATTACGGGAATTCAGATTCATCTGTTTTTCCGAGTAGGGTTAACAAACAATTCCAGCAGTTTGGTGTACGCAACTCGATCCTTGGAGACTTAGGCGTTACCGTTTGCGGTAGAACTGGGAGTTAACGACACTCTTTTCTTCAGAAAAGCTTCCTTTGAATTATGGGCCCACGGGGCAAAAAGGGTTTGAAGTTTGTTTTCTGTCTTTTACAGAAGAACTGTTTTTTACGGTTGTTTGCAACCAACATCGCACTAGAGACTATGATTTGAGAGTGAATGCGTCGCATGTCACCCTAAGGGTACCATACTAAACATCCAGACTGTTGAAGAGTGACCCTTCAACAACCCTTTCTCAAATAGCTTAAGGCTCGTAACGTACGACATCAGTTAACCTTTATTACTGTATTTTAATTTGTTTTGAGATGAGAAGAGAGAGGGCTCAACTAAGGGGAGACTATCAAGTCCTAACAGCTGTCATGCCAAGGATTCATCCTATGGTTGAGGCTTGAAACAGGGAACTCCTAGAAGTTATCATGCATAGGTTTCAACCTAAAGTTCTAATCATCACTTCCTTGTCAAAGCAAGTGAGATTCCTATGGGATCATGTCAATGATAAACAGAAACAGATAAAGCATCAGCTTAAACAGTAAACAGTAAACAACTGTAAAATGCATGCAATGCAAGTGAGGGAGGAAATATGTGTGGGGCATAAGCCTCCACAAGCTCGTCTCAACCTCAAGCCAGATATGAATAACTGCAAAAATAATAGAAGAAAATAGAATGCCATCAAGCAAACCACAAACCACACAGGCAAGGGAGCGGAGCTCTACCAAATACCAGCAAGCAAAGCCATACAGTAAAAATACAAGCAGAGGGAGAAACTCAACCTCTAATGCAATACAAGCAAGGGGAGAAGCTCAACCCTTAGGATTCTCTTAGGATTATTCAACTACATGACCTAATCTAAATGCATCACACCAATCAAGTCACATTAATACAGTTGCATAGGAAGAAAACAGACAAACAGGAAAGCAAATCAACAGCTTCCACAGCTTCACAGCAAAGCAATCTTCTGACAGCAATCCAGTCCACAGTCTGTAACTGTTCTTCAAGTCTATCATCTTCAAGAAAAGGATAGAGGTACTCCATCTTCAAGCTTCAATCTTCAATAGTCTCCACCAAGAATGAAGAGAATCAACAAGATGAGTATTTGATAATGGGAAGCAGACAGGAAACCCAAGGAATCCAATCTGACACTCAACCAGTCATCAGAGAAAGGCATCCTCAAAAGTTCTACTCATTGTAAATGTCACACATCCCTCCTAAGGAGAGATGAGACTTTTAACATGAGGACTTTGAATCATAGGATGAGAATGGAAGGTGAATGAAACCAACCATTATTTGAAGAAAAATCTATTTCTAAAGCTCTCTCCTAAAGCCCTAATCTCCTAAGCTACACAAAGCTAAAAAAAAGAAGGAAAAGCTCCAATCCAAGCTCCACCAGCCACTTCACACAAGCTTTATCATGTCCATGATATCCTCCAATAAGATCCAGAAGCCCACTATGCAAGGGAAGCCCACTTTGAGTCCATTCCAAATCAACCACCAAAATTGAAACACCAAATGAACAATCAACTTGAATATTCTATCTAAAATATCAAAACACATTCTAAAATTCTAATTATTTTTCTATGGGGACATGAATTTTCTAATGATCTACAGTTAAAAAATCAAGACCTAGTTCAATCTCTAAGTCCTCTAATAAAATCCTAAGTTGCAAGGTATCACTAAAGAGATCTACTCAAAATCACTCCTAAACAACTACACTAAAAGCATATTTAAAATCATTTAAAAATCATGATAAAAATCACAAGACCACATCAATGTGTACACAAACAGCATACAAAAAATAAAGATCAAATTCAGAACCATGAGTGAGAAAGAAAATGGACAAAATCACAACATCATTATTTCATCACTAAACACATATTAAACCAAAAAATATGCAATAAAATGAAAATGCATGAAAAATGGAAAATAAAATCATGACAAAATTCTAAACCTTTTAAATTGTATCCACAATGTTTCTCAAGATTTAATATCAATTTTTACTATTTGTTTGGGAATTAAAATCTAACAATATGAAAACAAAAATTAAAAGAAACAAAATAAGAGAAATAAGGGGAAGGGGTGCAGTTAGCAGTAAAATCCCACTTGAAGCGCTTGGGCCCAGGAAATGGGGGTGTCACTAGCAATGAGGGCGCTAGGCCCATCTGAGTTTCAACTCAGTTCAAAGAAAAAATGCCAGGAGGGGGTGCACTGAGTAACCATTCTATGCTATAAAATCATGTTGGGCCCAAGGGTGGGGTGTTGATAGCATACAAAGAGGAAGCCCAACACACATGAATTCCTTCAGTTCATTCAATTCACAAATTAAAAAGAAAAAAGTGGTACACGCGAGGATTCGAACTCGCTCTTTCTTGGTTCATACAGTGAAGCAACAAAGCTGGGAAATTTCATTAAGCCAAAACGGGGCGTTTAAGGGGGGGGGGGGGGGGGGGGGGTAGGTGGCGCGTTCAGAACGCATGGATTGCTTGACCAAGTCAAGTCTTCAACACTCATGGATGGACACGATTTCATCTCCTACCTTTTGAATTTCTGCAAACCTCAAGCCTGCGCGCGAACCAGAGCCGTCGCAGGTGGCTTTTCCGGCCACCCCTGCGCAACCCTAACTCTCTCTATGATCAACCATTCGCCACGATTCCTAAATGAAACTTGCCCTAAATTTCACCAGGAATTCAACTATACCATTCATTCGTTCTAAAAACGCAAGGATCGTGAGATATCAATCTCAACCGAAAATGGTGCCAACCCTAAATTGTCACTAAAGTTCAAATTAACTATCCAGAATCCATCTAGATCATGAGTAGAACCTAACCGCATGCTTCTAATTCATTAAAAACACATAATCAGAGAGAAATTTCAAGAAGTCAAAACCTGGCTTTGATCTTTGATTGCAGTGGATTCAAGCCTCAATTCTCTTCCAAATCGTGCAGAAACCTTCAGTGATCAATGGTGAATGATTCTTGATGCTCAATTCCTGCTGAAAACCCTTGATTCTCCAAAACCAAAATTCAATTTCAAGCTTTCTTCTTCACTTCTCTCCAATGGCTTCTCTATGAATTTTGGAACTAGAAGCTTCCTAAACTGTTCTAAATCATATTTATATTCTGTTTCAACAAGTTGGAGGCCCAAACCAAGCCCATTTGTGAATTTTGGATTTTCATTTTCTTTCAAAAATTCCAATGTTGATATGCACCTTCAAGCCTTGTTCACTCTTCAAAATCAGCCCCAATGATTCACTTAACCCTTGTGGAATGTAATGAAGTGGTTTCCATCCCTAGATTTCAATCCATGGAATGTGTTGGGTATGTTTCTTACTTGTGAAGCAACCTTCCAAATGGCCATGTTAAGCACTTCAAATCAAAAATGTAACAATGCCAATCTCTTTAGAACATCAACTCCATTCAAAATGACTACAAATTTGACTTGAAAACATGTTATTTCCAATTATTTTGAATTTTCACCTTTTAATTCATTAAAATGGCCTTTATATGAACTTTCTTCAACCAATGCTTGATGTAAT
Organism: Lathyrus sativus; assembly: GCA_963859935.3. NCBI lineage: Eukaryota > Viridiplantae > Streptophyta > Magnoliopsida > Fabales > Fabaceae > Lathyrus > Lathyrus sativus. Next base: position 627,200,327 of record OZ012737.1, on the reverse strand, counting down.
CCATATCAATGGACTCTTGATACTTGGCCAAGCTAAAAACATCATTGTGAGCAACTTTCATGTTGAACAAAAATCCATTTGAGGCTTGCAAGATGGTGAAATTGACTTATGGTTCAAAATGACCTGTAATGCCCAAATACCCAAAATACTCTTGACTTATCAAAGCCATAACTTGAGTTCTACAAATCCAATAATGGACTTCTAGTACTCTTTAGAAAGCTAAGAGAATAAGGAACAACATTCATGTTGAACAAAAGTTCATAGGAATCATCCTTCTAGGGCAAAAGTGTCATGCAAGTTGGGTAACTTTCAAGCTCCAAATTCACATGCCTCAGATGACCTGTAACTTGTCTGGCTCATAACTTGAGTTCTATGAACCCTATCAAGGACTTCTAGTACTCAAATTAAATCTAAGATCATTCCTTACAACAATCATGTTGGGGTCAAGATGAGATGACAATCATATCTTGAGTTGAATAGTCTTGAAGTCAGGGGTCAAACTAGGGGATTTTACACTGTCAAGTCTTAGAAACCCTAGCCTGAAACTTCTCAAACTCTTCAATCATGATGAGTTAACCTTGGAGTCATCCTTAGAACATCTTAATGTATCAATCCATGATCACATGGTTCTTGAATTAAGTCTCAACTTTCTTCAAACCCTCAATTGACTTAGGGTTGACCCAGTTAAACCCTATCTACACCAATCATGGCTGAGGCTTCTTAATCTTGCACAATGACCTGTCTAGGCCTCAAAGTGATCTTAAACACTTCTCATGATTTCTCTCAAGACCTCAAGTATAACTCTATGGCTTCAGAATTATCTGATGATCTTCCATAACTCTCAAGTTAGGAGACACACACTCTTGGTTTCAATCACTCTCTCTGAGGATCTTTTAACTTCTCTGACAAGGATATCAACCCTTGAACATCTGAATAACCTTCTTAGTTGGCTTCATAGTCTTATATAGCTCTTGATTGGTAATCATACCTCTTGATCTCCTGCATACATGTCAATGAACTGCAAATGATAATGCTAGTGTGAATGAAATGAAACATAAGCTAGGTAAAGAAATGTCGGGCAAATTTTGGGGTGCAATAGCTGCCCCTATTCAAACGGCTTGAACCTGACTGGGTGAGAAGCGAACGAGTCTCAACCAATCAAGGTAAAAGACGGTTGAATACCACAAACCCGGAAATTTGCCAGCTGCACAAGTACACGGTACTCTGATGGGGACAAATCTCTTCGGAAACCGAAATAATAGTCGCACGGCAACTAGCTGGAGAGATACTGATCTGAATCTCCGTCAGGATGATTCTCTGATTTATCTGATATCATTGTGTCCTCGAATCGTCAAGGGATCATCGGCTACACGGTTACTGGCGATTTGCCAATCTCACAGGCAAACGATACTTTGATTGGTAGGAACATCTTCAAAAACTGAACACGACAGTTGCACGGCAACTCTGCTGGAGAATTGGTCACACGATAACCGGTGAAGGGTCAAATCTCAAATCTCTGTCAGGATGATCATCTGATTTTGCCATAGATCTTCGTCCTCAAGTCATCAAGGGATCACCGGTTACACGGTACCTGGTAATGGAAGGTCGATTATGCCGTCAGGCATTCTGCGTCATAGCAGAAGAATTCCTTATCGTCGCCTATGGACTCGTCAGGTCACCAGGAACGTCGACAATATCTTTGTCGGCCTTCATCAGTAAGTCAATAAGGGATCACCGATTGCTCGGTAACTGGTGAAATATGGCTGATTTTGCTGTCGGGCATTATGCGCCACTGCAGAAGAATTCCTTATCGTCACCTATGGACTCATCGTGTCGCTAGGCACGTCGACAACATCTTCGTCGGACTTCATCAGTAAGTCAATAAGGGATCACCGGTCATTTGGTAACTGGTGAATGATGGCTGATTTTACCGTCGGGCATTCTGCGCCACTGCAAAAACAATTCCTTATCGTCACCTATGGACTCGTCGTGTCGCTAGGAACGTCGACAACATCTTTGTCGGACTTCATCAGTAAGTCAATAAGGGATCACCGGTCATTCGGTAACTGGTGAATGATGGCTGATTTTGCCGTCGAGCATTCTGCGCCACTGCAGAAACAATTCCTCGGGACTCATCAGGTCATTAGGAACTTTTTAACAATCAAGTTAATCATGCCATCAGGCATTCAAAGAAATTCTCGGGCGTCAGCCGGACTTTGTTAGAAAGTCTGAAATAGAATCCTCGGTCAATCATGAACCCAATTGGGATGTCTATTCTTTTGCCGTCAGGCACTCCGCGTCAGCTGGGAGAACTGCTTCGGCCTCGCAGTCAGACTTTATCAGTAAGTCTTAAAATGGGATCCTTAGTCATTCACGGATCAATAAGGATACACAATCTTTTGCCGTCAGGCACTCTGCGTCAGCTAGGAGAACTACTTCAACATCGTAGTGGGACTTCATCAATAAGTCAGGTGATTTGGCACTACTGTCAGACTTCAATCACCAAGTCTTCAAGGGAAATTTCAACTTCTCAGTTTAAGACCCGCTAGGGATGACACGTCTCCGCTGGGGATTCTGGAGAACTATCAAGTAACTCTGCTTCGGGGGTCCAGAAATCGTTCTGGATGAATCAACTCTGCTGAGGACTTCAAGAATCATCTTGGACAAATAACTCCGCCGGGGACTTCAAGACTCATCCTGAACCAATAACTCTGCTGGAGATTTCAGGAATCATCCTGAGCAAACACTCTGCCGGGGACTCTAAGCATTAACTTGAGCAACCAACTCTGGCGACTTCACCGGGGATTTTAAGAATCATCTTAAGCAATCAGCTTCGTTGGAGACTTCAAGAATCATCTTAAGCAAACCATTCTGTAGAGGAACACCTGCAAAACAAGAACAGTAACGACCTAGCTCATGTCTTATATACATATGCTTTGCCAATGGCGTAATGCTCCACACGGTGGAAATGCTATGCGTTTTTAGGGTAAATGTTATGCAATCATGCAAAATGCTACAACCCCATCAGCAAAATAAATGCTGAAGGGAAAATCCTCCTGTCAAGGAGAAAGAACCACTCTGGTGAAAGAAGGAATCATCCTGCTGAGGAGAAGAAGTCACACCAATCTCAATTGGACTAATCCTGGGGATACGAACTCCAGGCGATTGCTGCAGGGGAGTAAGGTTCTTTGAGAACCTATACTTGCTCGATTAGGTATACGACCCACAAACTGCTGAGGAAAACGATGTCAATCGTAAAAATAAACTGTGCGGCCTTCGCGGCTAAACTTTCCTGGAGATAACGACTCCGATGGGGAAATACAGCATCAGCTATTCAACATTCTACTGGGAAAAACCAATCATGGCTTCAACGGCCTCCAAGGACTCGGCTCTCTTGGGGAACTGCAAACTCGGCTGGGGAAGAAGGAATCATCCTGCTTGTCGGGGAGAATACAACTCTGTGGGGAATTTCAATTCCGCTGGAGACTTCAGTCTGAACTATCAAAAGCTGCACACTTGCGAATAGTCTTTCATGAGAAAACTGCACATTGACTCAGTGCCGGGAATGGGTATACGCTTCAGCGCATGACTCAGCTGGGGAGATGACGATCCTGCCTAGGATGCATTAGGTTGGTAAGAATCTTCTCTACTTGGGGAGACATATCAATGTTCACGGTCCCATGTTCAGACTTCGTGGAGAGACACTGCTGAACTTGCTGGGGAAGAAGGAATCATCCTGATTGGAAAACATGCCACGAACTCGTGATGGCTTGCCCCAGAATATTCTGACAACTTCTGACAAACCCTGACAATCTATGCCAGCACGGGGAGGAACGATTCCTTCGCTTTCAACTTTTGCCCCAGCCTGGTGGGATCTTTTTGGGGATGTTCCTCGAAAGGAAGTCTGCAATCTCTGCACCCAGGTCTGCTTCAGCATCTTGAACCTTGCAAAGGCGCTCTAAGTTAATAACCTTCAAGATAAGGATGGCTTCGACGCTCTCGGGGTGACCTGCCCCAGTCTTGTCATGACTTTGCCCCCCATGGGCTGATCTGTGGGAGTAATACCCTTGGCTGCGAGAGAGATTCATCAAATCTCGACCTGATTGCCCTGGATTAACGATTTCTAGATGGCTGACTCCCATACTGTGATCATTCGACACAGTTTGCCCCGGTTCACCGGAATACTCAGGCGTTCTGCATTCTGTCCTGATCAAATCCTTCCATCGTGGAAACTTTCCTGCTGTCAAGCGCTTACTCGTTAGTAAAACAAGTTGTTCTGCATAAAATACATATCAAATGCAATGCATATGGCAGTTTTCAAAAATCCATTCCTGTTCATTGGAAAAAATTTTATGACATAAAAATATATGAAAACATGTCAATACTAAAACAACACTGTATTGGGAATCCTATCTAGGAGTCAGTTCCGATGTGATCTTTACCGAAGTATGCTCTCGAAATAAACCTATTTCAATTAGGTCTTTTAAAGGTTGTAACATGGTCAGGTTCACGGTTTAAGAAAGAAAGGATAAAGGCTCAAAATTCATTTTAACCCACTCATTCTCCTTGATGTTCTCCGATCCTATGTTCAGCTAATTCGACCTTAGCGTTCACCTTTCAAAGGTTATATGACGGGAGTGACGGTTTAGGAAACCGCAAGTTTTCGGAGTGAAAGTCGTTCACTTTTCGTCTTTGTTTGGGCACCGATAGCCACACAATTTCGTTCTTTCTCGAGGATTTTCTTTCGTAATCCTTTTCGCTTTACGTTTTTTGTTTTTTTTCGATCCCTAACTTTTGCCTGGACTAACTCTCTTGAGTTTCTTCAATCTTGAAGTCCAGCGGGGTACCTTAATTTTTTCCTAAGTCGCTTGCTTTCAAGATTCGACTTAGCGGGCTTTTCTTTTCGATTTTTTTCTTTTTTTTTTGGAACAAATCGTATGGCATCGGCTCGTATGACTTGTTAAAGAGATTGTGACTGTTTCACTCCTGATTGACCAGGTTTAACCATCATGGTTTTTTTTAGGTACGACCTATAGCGGCGTGATTGATCCTCGAACGGACACTCCTCTTGTAATTTGAACGCCTGGTCAAATTAACTAATACCTACCCTGCCCCGGGTTAAGATTGAAGGTTTTTTATCTTCAGAAAGAAACTCCTACAACTAGGCTCAAAGGGGTTAACAAGGGATTCTCTTCCTTATATCTCCGGTGTTTGGTAATTGAAACAATGTCTGTACATCATCAACAGGTTTTTTATTTAAAAGCATAGCATCAGAAGCTTACGCATCATTGGACTTCGTCATCCTCCCCGGATTCCACTTAAACAAGCGTTTGAAATAAAAGAAAACAGTAGAGTGAACACGAATGGATTAGTTCAAAACATGCATATTTATTTCATTATCAATATCAATTGAAAAACAATAAGTTTTCCAAACGAAAATTGCATTCTACAGGAAAGAAACTACAAATGTAAAGAAATGACATGATAAAATGCAGATTGCCAGCTTTCGGGGAACTGGGCTTTCACACTTATTTTCTGCTGAAGGGAGCGACCCTTTGAAGTCTTCAAACTCAATCAGAAGAACAACTGCTGTGAGGTTGACTCTGATTCGGGCTCCGATAGTTTCGCTGCAACGGAGCCAGAGGTTGTCGATTATGTATGGCAGAAATAATCCGGAGATGAGGTTTAACCTAGTGAGGATCCTCTATGTTCAGGGGTTTTCATCCTAGAGCTCGACCCAAGAACATGAAAAAGTTGCGGGCCAGGCGATTCAGACCTCAAAGGCCGCGGGATATACTCCTGATCCTTCTCATCTTCATATGAGATCATGGGAACATCCATCTCTCTTGCACGATAAGAGATGAATTTGCCTGATGCTTTCATGCCACCCGACACGAATTCAATTGTTCTTAACTCAATCATGTCTTGAACCTTATGCTTAAAAGCTCTACAGTTCAATATATCGTGCCCCGGTGCTCCAGAGTGGAACTCACAACGGACGTTCACGTCGTAGTCGGGGGGCAGCTGTCCAGTCATTGGAGCCAACATGTGAAGTTTAACCAACTGTAGTTGGAGCAGGAATTGCAACAACTAGTCATAATCCATTGGGATTGGATCGAGGATTCTGTCAGATAGTCTCCTCTTTTGGCCCCGTCCTTTGGGGTCGTCTTGTGGAACTGAACGTGGTTGCTGACGGGAAACAGTTCGAGCTTCCTGCTGCGTAGAGGATCTGTTAGGCTTATCATGCCTAGGTGCGGGTTCTTCAGATACCCGTCGAGCAAGTATGTCGGCTGCAACCTCGGGCTTCTGCTCACATTCTCTTCGGAGTATGTTCTTTAGCACTTCCGCCATCAGGCCTACCTGATTCTTCAGCTGGTCATTCTCCTCTTTGAGCGCCTGCTGGTCCCTCATAACCTGCCTCAGCTAGCCTTAGACCTCTCTCAGTTCTGCTCGTACCCGTTCCATTGCTCGGATCAACCTGAGACAAACCTGAAACAACCTGTATCAACAGGGGGTTAGAAAAACGGCAAGGTACCTGTCATGCAAATGATTCATGCAAATGCAAACGTGTGTTTGTGCCTTAGGGAGATTTCTCCCCCGATTCTAGTGCCAGAGTGTCGGTGTTGACAATAAGAAGTCTGGATCCAGTCATGGAAATGACATCTCACATACATATAAAGAAAGCCCATCAAGGCGGCATACAATGTCACTGAGTACAGGCAGAATCAATAGCATGACCTCGACCAACAAGCCTGGTGATGGTCAGCATACAACAATGATCAAAAACAAAGGATTACCAACATAGTCAAGCACGGCCACGGGCGCGAAACTCTTCTAACAACCCCTTTGTTTCTGGATGATCAGGCCGAGTGAGCAACCCCTCGACGAGTAACTCTCTCTGCATAATAGTGTATTAAAGGCCTTCAATGGAGTCTTCCCACGCTCCTTCGCCGAAACAATCTTCTAGCTTCCGCTTCTTGGATTCAAACATCTGTTTGCGCTCCTTCAGGTTAGCGAGAGCCTTGTTTAGCAGGTCTTCAGCGGCATATCTGCGAGCAGTTTCTTCATCAAACCTCTTCTCACTAGCCTTCACCTGTGCCTTCAGTTTGGAGATCTGCTGTTTCAGTTTATCCTCCCGTTCCTTGCCATTGGCTAGATTGGCATCCCAGTGCTGATTAACCTTGGATATTCTCCGGTACGCTTCATCCAAGTGCTGCTTCTTAGTGGCTAGTACGTCATTGACAGATTTGAAGTCCAGACCCAAGCATTCATGCTCAGTTATCTGTTTAGTCAAGTATGTACCCAACTTGTTCACCAACTCTGTCTGCCGCTTAAAGGAGTGGACGGCTTCGCTCCTCTCACTTCTAGCTTCTTCCAACTCTTTCTCCAATTCTTCATTGGCCTTTTTCAACTCTTCCTTTTCAGCCACTACCTGTTCATACTTCAGGATGTCCATAGTGGTTGGCTTCTCATTCATGAGGGGAGCTGGAGGAGCCACTGGAGGGAATGTCATCAAAGACTGTTGTGCTCTATTCTGAACCCAACTCACATAAGGCTCATAAGCCTGGATGTTGCTCTTACCCAACAGCGTCTTTCCTCGTCTGTGGATGTTAGCCCAAGCATGCTCTAGCTTGGTCAGCGTGTCACTTTCAAGCAACCCGTTGAGGTACAGAGATTCCTGCACCTCCTCATCTTTCGGTGGACCTCTCAAGGCATACCTGAATTGTCTGACCAGTAGCGAGGGATTATAGTTGATGCATCCTTTTCTTCCAATCAATGGAACATTAGGAAAACCGCTGCAGCTGTGGATGACTTCAGTACCCAGCATATCCCGGTAGAACCAAACGATACTCTCTGCAGATAAACCCATCAGGCGCTAAGACCACTCAGTTGTGGCTGCAGAAGAAGCAAAGGGACCCCTCTTGGGCATGTGGATATCAAACCACCGGTACAACAGAGGAGCGCAACAGGACACCATTTTCCCTCTCCTGTTCTCATTCTTGTAGTGGGTAGAATGATACAGGTCACCAAGCAAGGTGGAAACTGGATTCCCTGAGGCGAGCAAGTAGAAAGCGTCAGCATCTACGAAGTCAGGAAGATTCGGGAACAATACAATCCCGTATATGCACACAACCAGAACAACACTGAACACATCCCAACGATCCTTCTTAGCGAACTTTTGAGCTACCTCCACCATAAACGATATAGGGAAGCCAAACACTTTGTCTCTCCGAGTGAACCCTTTTCTCAATTCAGACTCATCCAAATGTAAGATAACTGCTAGGTCAACCAGCTTAGGCTCAGTGTCAACATGATGAAAAGGCATTTGATCCTTAACAGGAATGCCTATCAAGTCAGCATACTCCTCCAGAGTAGGGGCCAAAACATAGTCGGGAAACAGAAAGCATCTCAGCGGGGCCTCGTAAAACTGTAGCAACGTGTACGGACCACTGATCTCGTGGGCGGAGGGCTTGTAGACATACTTCAGCAATCTCCCATATGTCTGCCTGAATTTTTCCAGAACTGTTTCATCAGCCAGGGTCTTCAAACTCAGGATGGCACTGACATCTGGTGTAGGGAATCTGTAGGCAATGGTTCTTTTCAGAGTCTCCATGATGGTCGGGGAAGCTAGATCACTAGAATCAGGGATGAAGTATGCACCTGCAACACAGACACACGTTAATGATATGCCAATGAAAATGCAAAGACATGCAAGATGCAAGATGCAAGAATGTTAGGATGCTGCAGGAGATCAAGGCTACTGTCGAGGAGACCAAGGCTCTGTTTTGACATAACCCCAACACTACTCTGACAACAAAACCCTGAAGAGGACCAAAAATTCTGCTCTGTCAAGAACAAACACATCTCTGATGATAAGAACCTCTGATACCAACAAAACTGATTCACTATCAAGAAAACCAGGTTGTCTGAAGATTAAGGTTTCCTGCAATAACCCGACCCTGCTCACAGGTATGGACCTAATCACGGACAAGGTTCGGCATCCTATGCGTTCATCAGCGTCACAGACTTTCAAGAAACGATGATGCGATACCCAGGAGGTGTGGCATCATCATCTCTTGAAGCGGCCTCTCTTAGCTGAATCACAAATGATCGGTCCCCAGAGTCGATAACCCTCAGATCTAACCTCACGTCGAGCCCTAAGGGCTAGAAGAGAAGTCATCAAAGAGGATCTCGTCTGAATGTGGATTTCATGGGGACTGGTGCATGCTAAGCATACAGGTCCGTCACTAATCTCCACTCTAATGCTAGGTATATGCTCTCAAGCCTGGGTTTTGGCTCATCACTCATCAGAATGCCCCTCCCCACAACAGCACAGATAATCATATCATACTGAAAATAAAATGCGGGAAGTAAAATGCGATAAATAAACAGAACCCAACAGGTAAACATACAAACGCTAGGATTGACTATCGCACAGGGGACGTTGGATCCCCAAATTGACTCGCATCAGGGACGTTGGATCCCCAGGAAACTATCAAGTCCCCAGCAGAGTCGCCAGCTGTCGCTACCGCGAAAATAAGGTGCCGACAAAACAGAAGAGTCGCCACCTTTCGTTATTTATCCCTCAGAACGGGAAAGGAAACGATTGGAAAAACCTGACGAAAAGGTATAAGACAAGGTCATCGCAACCAATGTCTGGATTCGGGAGTCTGTTACGCAAGGGGAAGGTATTAGCACCCCTCACGTCCATCGTACTCGATGGGATCCATGCTTGTTGTGTTTATCTGACGGGTTTATTTATTATCTACCTATCAAGGCCGGTCTGAAAAGAAAAGAAAATGACTCGGCAAAGCGTCGCACTTTATGCCTACGTATTCTCATCAGAGAATGAGAAATCAGAGTCAACGTAGTTCGGCTAACTACGGGTTATGGGGAAGATGGCTCGCCAATACATCAGTATTGTGCCTACGTACTCTCAACAGGTATGAGAGATCAGAGCTTACGTAGTTCGGGATAATACGGATTACGGGAATTCAGATTCATCTGTTTTTCCGAGTAGGGTTAACAAACAATTCCAGCAGTTTGGTGTATGCAACTCGATCCTTGGAGACTTAGGCGCTACCGTTTGTGGTAGAACTGGGAGTTAACGACACTCTTTTATTCAGAAAAGCTTCCTTTGAATTATGGGCCCACGGGGCAAAAAGGGTTTGAAGTTTGTTTTCTGTCTTTTACGGAAGAACTGTTTTTTACGGTTGTTTGCAACCAACATCGCACTAAAGACTATGATTTGAGAGTGAATGCGTCACATGTCACCCTAATGGTACCATACTAAACATCCAGACTGTTGAAGAGTGACCCTTCAACAACCCTTTCTCAAATAGCTTAAGGCTCGTAACGTACGATATTAGTTAACCTTTATTACTGTATTTTAATTTGTTTTGAGATGAGAAGAGAGAGGGCTCAACTAAGGGGAGACTATCAAGTCCTAACAGTTGTCATGCCAAGGATTCATCCTATGGTTGAGGCTTGAAACAGGGAACTCCTAGAAGTTATCATGCATAGGTTTCAACCTAAAGTTCTAATCATCACTTCCTTGTCAAAGTAAGTGAGATTCCTATGGGATCATGTCAATGATAAACAGAAACAGATAAAGCATCAGCTAAAACAGTAAACAGTAAACAACTGTAAAATGCATGCAATGCAAGTGAGGGAGGAAATATGTGTGGGGCATAAGCCTCCACAAGCTCGTCTCAACCTCAAGCCAAATATGAATAACTGCAAAAATAATAGAAGAAAATAGAATGCCATCAAGCAAACCACAAACCACACAGGCAAGGGAACGGAGCTCTACCAAATACCAGCAAGCAAAGCCATACAGTAAAAATACAAGCAGAGGGAGAAACTCAACCTATAATGCAATACAAGCAAGGGGAGAAGCTCAACCCTTAGGATTCTCTTAGGCTTATTCAACTACATGACCTAATCTAAATGCATCACACCAATCAAGTCACATCAATACAGTTGCATAGGAAGAAAACAGACAAACAGGAAAGCAAATCAACAGCTTCCACAGCTTCACAGCAAAGCAATCTTCTGACAGCAATCCAGTCCACAGTCTGTAATTGTTCTTCAAGTCTATCATCTTCAAGAAAAGGATAGAGGTACTCCATCTTCAAGCTTCAATCTTCAATTGGCTCCACCAAGAATGAAGAGAATCAACAAGATGAGTATTTGATAATGGGAAGCAGACAGGAAACCCAAGGAATCCCATCTGACACTCAACCAGTCATCAGAGAAAGGCATCCTCAAAAGTTCTACTCATTGTAAATGTCGCACATCCCTCCTAAGGAGAGATGAGACTTTTAACATGAGGACTTTGAATCATAGGATGAGAATGGAAGGTGAATGAAACCAACCATTATTTGAAGAAAAATCTATTTCTAAAGCTCTCTCCTAAAGCCCTAATCTCCTAAGCTACACAAAGCTAAAAAAAGAAGGAAAAGCTCCAATCCAAGCTCCACCAGCCACTTCACACAAGCTTTATCATGTCCATGATATCCTCCAATAAGATCCAGAAGCCCACTATGCAAGGGAAGTCCACTTTGAGTCCATTCCAAATCAACCACCAAAATTGAAACACCAAATGAACAATCAACTTGAATATTCTATCTAAAATATCAAAACACATTCTAAAATTCTAATTATTTTTCTATGGGGACATGAATTTGCTAATGATCTACAGTTAAAAAATCAAGACCTAATTCAATCTCTAAGTCCTCTAATAAAATCCTAAGTTGCAAGGTATCACTAAAGAGATCTACTCAAAATCACTCCTAAACAACTACACTAAAAGCATATTTAAAATCATTTAAAAATCATGATAAAAATAACAAGGCCACATCAATGTGTACACAAACAACATACAAAAAATCAAGATCAAATTCAGAATCATGAGTGAGAAAGAAAATGGACAAAATCACAACATCATTATTTCATCACTAAACACATATTAAACCAAAAAATATGCAATAAAATGAAAATGCATGAAAAATGGAAAATAAAATCATGACAAAATTCTAAACATTTTAAATTGTATCCACAATGTTTCTCAAGATTTAATATCAATTTTTACTATTTGTTTGGGAACTAAAATCTAACAATATGAAAACAAAAATTAAAAGAAACAAAATAAGAGAAATAAGGGGAAGGGGTGCAGTTAGCAGTAAAATCCCACTTGAAGCGCTTGGGCCCAGGAAATGGGGGTGTCACTAGCAATGAGGGCGCTAGGCCCATCTGAGTTTCAACTCAGTTCAAAGAAAAAATGCCAGGAGGGGGTGCACTGAGTAACCATTCTACGCTATAAAATCATGTTGGGCCCAAGGGTGGGGTGTTGATAGCATACAAAGAGGAAGCCCAACGCACATGAATTCCTTCAGTTCATTCAATTCACAAATTAAAAAGAAAAAAGTGGTACACGCGAGGATTCGAACTCGCTCTTTCTTGGTTCATACAGCGAAGCAACAAAGCTGGGAAATTTCATTAAGCCAAAACGGGGCGTTTAAGGGGGGGGGGGGGTAGGTGGCGCGTTCAGAACGCATGGATTGCTTGACCAAGTCAAGTCTTCAACACTCATGGATGGACAAGATTTCATCTCCTACCTTTTGAATTTCTACAAACCTCAAGCCTGCGCGCGAACCAGAGCCGTCGCCGGTGGCTTTTCCGGCCACCCCTACGCAACCCTAACTCTCTCTATGATCAACCATTCGCCACGATTCCTAAATGAAACTTGCCCTAAATTTCACCAGGAATTCAACTATACCATTCATTCATTCTAAAAACTCAAGGATCATGAGATATCAATCTCAACCGAAAATGGTGCCAACCCTAAATTGTCACTAAAGTTCAAATTAACTATCCAGAATCCATCTAGATCATGAGTAGAACCTAACCGCATGCTTCTAATTCATTAAAAACACATAATCAGAGAGAAATTTCAAGAAGTCAAAACCTGGCTTTGATCTTTGATTGCAGTGGATTCAAGCCTCAATTCTCTTCCAAATCGTGCAGAAACCTTCAGTGATCAATGGTGAATGATTCTTGATGCTCAATTCCTGCTGAAAAGCCTTGATTCTCCAAAACCAAATTTCAATTTCAAGCTTTCTTCTTCACTTCTCTCCAATGACTTCTCTATGAATTTTGGCACTAGAAGCTTCCTAAACTGTTCTAAATCATATTTATATTCTGTTTCAACAAGTTGGAGGCCCAAACCAAGCCCATTTGTGAATTTTGGATTTTCATTTTCTTTCAAAAATTCCAATGTTGATATGCACCTTCAAGCCTTGTTCACTCTTCAAAATCATCCCCAATGATTCACTTAACCCTTGTGGAATGTAATGAAGTGGTTTCCATCCCTAGATTTCAATCCATGGAATGTGTTGGGTATGTTTCTTACTTGTGAAGCAACCTTCCAAATGGCCATGTTAAGCACTTCAAATAAAAAATGTAACAATTCCAATCTCTTTAGAACATCAATTCCATTCAAAATGACTACAAATTTGACTTGAAAACATGTTATTTCCAGTTATTTTGAATTTTCACCTTTTAATTCATTAAAATGGCCTTTATATGAACTTTCTTCCACCAATGCTTGATGTAATCCATATCAATGGACTCTTGATACTTGGCCAAGCTAAAAACATCATTTTGAGCAACTTTCATGATGAACAAAAATCCATTTGAGGCTTGCAAGATGGTGAAATTGACTTATGGTTCAAAATGACCTGTAATGCCCAAATACCCAAAATACCCTTGACTTGTCAAAGCCATAACTTGAGTTCTACAAATCCAATCATGGACTTCTAGTACTCTTTAGAAAGCTAAGAGAATAAGGAACAACATTCATGTTTACCAAAAGTTCATAGGAATCATCCTTCTAGGGAAAAAGTGTCATGCAAGTTGGGTAACTTTCAAGCTCCAATTTCACATGCCTCAGATGACCTGTAACTTGTCTGGCTCATAATTTGAGTTCTATGAACCCTATCAAGGACTTCTAGTACTCAAATTAAAGCTAAGATCATGCCCTACAACAATCATGTTATGGTCAAGATGAGATGCAATCATATCTTGAGTTAAATAGTCTTGAAGTCAGGGGTCAAACTAGGGGATTTTACACTGTCAAGTCTTAGAAACCCTAGCCTGAAACTTCTCAAACTCTTCAATCATGATGAGTTAACATTGGAATCATCCTTAGAACATCTTAATGTATCAATCCATGATCACATGGCTCTTGAATTAAGTCTCAACTTTCTTCAAACCCTCAATTGACTTAGGGTTGACCCAGTCAAACCCTAGCTGCACCAATCATGGTTGAGGCTTCTTAATCTTGCACAATGACCTGTCTAGGCCTCAAAGTGGTCTTAAACACTTCTCATGAGTTCTCTCAAGACCTCAAGTATAACTCTATGGCTTCATAATTATCTGATGATCTTCCACAACTCTCAAGTTAGGAGACACACACTATTGGTTTCAATCACTCTCTCTGAGGATCTTTTAACTTCTCTGACAAGGATATCAACCCTTGAACATCTGAATAAACTTCTTAGCTGGCTTCATAGTCTTATATAACTCTTGATTGGTAATCATACCTCTTGATCTCCTGCATACATGTCAATGAACTGCAAATGATAATGCTAGTGTGAATGAAATGAAACATAAGCTAGGTAAAGAAATGTCGGTTTGGGGTGCAAGCCAAAATGGACACTTTAGCCCTTAAAGTCAAACATATGTACACAAACTCAGTAGCTGCAGCAGCAGTCTCAACTGATTACGAATTATGTGGTACTCAAGGACACCAATAGGCAAAATGTAATCTGCTGAACGAAACTCATTCAGGAGAGATCAACTATACCCAAGGAAACCCATTTTCAAACACTTATCACCCTGGATGGAAGAATCACCCAAACTTTTCCTACAAAAACAATAACCCTATCCAAAACCCTGCACTCCCAAGACCATCCGGTTTTCAAGCTCAAAGACAAAACCCGCCTATGCAAGTTGTGCAACCTAAGCCAAACATTGAGAAAATCATGGAAGACTTCGTTTCGGCTCAGACCCAGCAAAATAAGGAATTCCTAAACCAGAACATTCATGTAAGTGAACTAATTACTCATTTAGGAACTAAAGTAGACCAAATAGTCACCCATAATAGTCACCAAATAGATTTAAAACAAGCTCCCGAGACTACACCCGAAGGACAATTCCCTGGACAACCTCAACAAAACCCCTGAGGGCAAGCCAATGCAATTACCTTACGGATTGGGACCGCTTACGATGAACCGGTTAACCCGACATTAAGTGAACCAAAGACTCCTAAGGAGAGCATGGTACCCACGAGTGAAGTAGAGGAATCAGTAGGATCAGGAGAACAGAAAAACCAAGATAAAGACAAAACTAACGAACCACCTCCGCCATATAAACCTCTCATACCCAATCCGCAAAGACTAAAACAAACCAAAATCAATAACCAATATAAGAAATTTATTAAAGTCATAGAGAAGATTCATATGGAGATCCCTTTTGTGGATGCAAATCGCCACATATCACACAAGTCTGCAAGACATTGGTAAATGCAGGTTTCGATGATGACAAATTCCCTGGATAGACTGGAAAGTATGAATTCTAGATCCACTAAACCAGATGCAACGTATCACCCACCATATCCTTCTTTCGCTTATCTTAATATTTCTAAAATGAATATACTTTGTGTTGACAAAATGCAATCATGACTAAAGGCATGAAAAACTTCAAACTAGTGAATTTTTGCAGGCTTGCAGGACATGGGTCGACCATAGGGTCGGCGTATTCATCAGAAAAAGGGGAAATCAGTCAGCGCACAAAGCATGCGTCGACCATAGGGTCAGCGCATGAAGGAATGACATTCCAGCGGGTCAATGCATAAAAGCATGGGTCGACCATAGGTCGGCGCTCAAAGGAAATGGATTTCAACGGGTCATCGCACGCCGATTGTATGGTCGACGCACACTGGTGAAATTTTCAGAAATCCAAAACAGCACAGACCATGCGTCGACGTACAGACCTGTTATGGTTGACCGTTCGCGTATAAAATCTGTTTTAAAATACTTCCCTCTCATTTTTGAAATACTGTTATGTCCTGAATTTTGTTGGCACTATATATACTTGCTTAAACACTTGTGTCTACCAACATTTGATATTCTTTTGATTCATGTGTTCAAAAACAAGAAAGAGTGAAATAGGTGTCCAAGATTCATCATCTTCATCTTTAACATCTCACAACATTTCAATTAGACACAATCATTTTTGAAATGCATTTGTGAGAAATTCAAGGTGATAAGGTTCGAGGCTTAGATTGGAGAATCAAGCTCGGGTTGAAGATTGCGACAGGTTCTTTCTTGAATAAAACCTTTGGGGTTTTGCCCTCCAAGATTGGTTCGAATTTTGGGGGTTTTTGGACGAGATTCTTCATCAACGATCAATCGAGCGAAGGTGATTGTGAAGAGGTGGTCTTCACAAGTCTAGTAGCGGATTCAGTGATTTTGAAGGGAAGATCTCGGGTTCGATTTGGTGCTGTTGAGATCAGCCGGAGCCAAAGGTTTGAACAACAACGTGTTCTTCAATAAGGTGGCTGGAGTCGGAGGTCCATCAACACAAATCGAAGAACTTGATTCAGCTTGAATCAAGGGGCAAGGAGTGAAGGCAACATTCAACACATTGAGATTTTTGTTGTATATTTGCGGTTCAATCCTTGTATAAACTGTTCATTCAAACAGGTGATATCTATTCAATATATCTCAATTCTAGTTTTAGAATTGAGGGCAGACGTACCCCGAAGCGAGGACGACGGGGGAACTGCCTCACCAAATTACTTGTCTTCTCTATTTTCAGCATTTACGTTACAGCTCAAATAAGTAATTTTTGTGTAAGCTCTATTGTCAAAATTGTGATATCAATTGAGTAAGAGATTAAAACTTTATTTTTAACTCTAAAGTACTACAATACATTGTACTAGGCTGATTGAAATCACTTACTCAACATAAACATCACTTGGAGTGTTTTTGCACACCAAGTGTTTGACATATTGCTTGAACCAAAATTATCTTACTTGTGTATCTAGTTTTGGTTTGATTTTGAATCATTGGAACTAGGAATCCTTACAACTGAAGTAAATAATTGATAAGTGTAGTTTGTGTTGTGATTCTATTTTTCCGAATTGTCATTAATCCATAGGCTTACGTATATCCGGTTTTCCAATAACCGTTAGTTTTAGACTATATTTTTCCTCGGCCGCTTCCGCACTTAAAACATTTTTAAAACCAATTTTAAATTGGTAGCGCCGACTCAAATTTTAATTGGGGATCTATTCAACCCCCCCCCCCCCCTTATAGATCCGTGCCATAGTCTAACAAGTGGTATCTAGAGCTCCGGTTATTCGGTGCTTCAAATACAACGTAGATAGAAAATGGCTAACGAACCAAAAGGGGCGTACAATAGGGCTCCTGTTTTCAACGGTGAAAATTATAGTTATTGGAAAGACTGTATGCGTGTGCATATAAACTCCATAGACAGAAAAATATGGAACGTTATCCTTAATGGTCCAATAGAAATTACTATGACCAATGCGGATAACGTAGTTGTGCCAAAGCCTGAAGCACAATGGACCGATGACGATGAGAAAAAATACAATTATGATTGGAAAGCTAAAAACATCTTAATCTCCTCATTAGGTGTAGATGAATACTATTGTGTATCCCATTGTCCTACCGCTAAGGCCATGTGGGATTCACTACAAATAGCCCATGAGGGGACAAACGATGTTAAGTTGGCTAGAATCAATACATTAACACAAGAGTTTGATCTCTTTTTCATGGAGCAAGGGGAAACCATTGCTGACATGCAAAAGAGATTTACTCATCTCATCAATCGTTTACATTCATTAGGTAGGCCTGTTTCCAATGATATTGCTACTAATAAGATCTTAAGATGTCTTAACAGGGAATGGCAACCGAAAGTGACCGCCATCAAAGAAGCAAATGATCTTACCATATTAGACTTGACAACATTGTTTGGAAAACTTCAAGAGCATGAACAGGTACTCTTGAGTCTAGACCAACGCGAAAAGATGGAAAAGAAAGAAAAAACGAAGGTGAGTGAAAAGAAATCGATAGCTCTTAAGACTTCCTCCTCGAAGTCTCAAGCAAAAGAGCAAAGTGATTATTCCTCAAGCGACGAAGAAGAAGAGGACAGGAGCGAAGATATGAGGCTGTTCGTTAAACGGTACAACCGTTACGTGAGAAAGAATGGCATCCAACACTCCGAGAAGAACTTGGTAAAGTTCCGGAAACAATCGAGGTACTCCAAAGATGATGACTCAAAAGGTAAAAAGACTAGAGGGACGTGCTACAAGTGTGGAAAGCCCGGTCACTACAAACCGGACTGTCCGATGAACAAAAAGGCAAAGGAAAAGGAATCATCAAAGTCACACAAGAAATCATCAAAGCCTAGGAGAGCGTACATAGCTTGGGAAAGCGACATCGACTCTTCCTCCTCTGATGAAAGCTCTAGTGATGAAGAAGAGTCCGTGAATCTATGCCTCTCCCCTCATCAGAAAAATAAGAAAAAGCAGGTATGTCACTCTAAATATGATAAGTCCTCAAATATGTCGCATTTAGAATTACAAACCGCATTTAATGCCTTACACAATGAAGCAGTTGAAGCCTTCAAGAAACTTGCCTCTAATAAGAAATTTTTTACGTATTTAGAGCACAAAGTTAAAGAGTCCGAAAAAAATTAAAGGACCTTAAGGCTTCCATTGTGAAAGGCAATGAATCGGGTTGTAAAGACAATAGAAATCCTTTCAACTTCGGGTGTGATACTTGTCATATTTGGCAAGGTGAGGTTAGAAACCTCAAGGCCAAATTAAACAAGGCACTTGAGCCTAAAGTTACATTTACTATTGATAAAAAGGATTTTATAAAAAGTATGATTAACCCATACCAAAAATATGCATATGTAATTAGGGATCAAGCAAGTGAAAGTGTCTCTAAAGTTGATTTTGCTTGCTTATATTGTTGCAAGAAAGGCCACTCCATTGGTAAATGCCAGTTTAGGAGATTTCTTGTTCCTAAAGGCATCTACCAATGGTTGCCCAAACGCAACCATTTTGTCGCTAACCTATTAGGACCCAATATGCCATTGGGTACCTCCTTGTGCTAATTATGTTTTGACAGGTGAAATGTGTCGAGACCACAGAGAGAAGATGGGTTCTCGATAGTGGGTGCTCAAGACACATGTCTGGAGACATATCCTTATTCATAGACTTTGTGGCTAAGAAGAAAGGGTATGTAACTTATGGTGATAACAACCGCGGAGCAATACTAGGTAAAGGTAGTGTAGGTAATCCCGCCTCTACTATGATTTCCGACGTATTGCTTGTCGAAAACCTTAAACATAATCTGCTTAGCATTAGCCAATTGTGCGACAAAGGATACAATGTATCCTTTTCAA
Source organism: Lathyrus sativus (assembly GCA_963859935.3). Lineage (NCBI taxonomy): Eukaryota > Viridiplantae > Streptophyta > Magnoliopsida > Fabales > Fabaceae > Lathyrus > Lathyrus sativus. The sequence continues at coordinate 627,180,824 of OZ012737.1, read as the reverse complement.
AATATTGTTGCAAAATTATGCATGAAAATGATAAGAAGAATATGTTTAATGGTTTTTAGAGTAAACAATGTATATATGCTTGACTTAAATGAAGTATCATTAACAAGCGACAAATGCCTAATAACTATGAGTGAAGACTCATGGCTATGGCATAGGCGTTTAGCACATGTTAATTTTGACTTACTCAATAAGGTAGTCTCAAAAGACCTAGTCTTAGGACTTCCCAAAATAAAGTTCACCAAGGATCACCTTTGTGATGCTTGTCAAAAAGGGAAGCAAACGAGGATCTCATTTAAATCCAAAAAGATAATTTCAACAATGAGACCTCTTGAACTTCTACACATGGACTTGTTTGGGCCGTCTAGGATCAAAAGTCTAGGAGGAAACTATTACGGTTTCGTAATAGTGGACGACTTTTCTAGGTTTTGTTGGACCATCTTCTTAGTAAGTAAAAGTGATACATTCGCCGCTTTTGAAAAGTTTGCTAAGCTTTCCCAAAATAAGTTAAATACAAACATAGTGTCCATTAGGAGCGACCATGGAGGTGAGTTTGAAAATCACTTATTTGAAGAATATTGCGGTAACCATGGTATTGATCATAACTTCTCCGCTCCACGCACTCCTCAACAAAACGGGGTTGTGGAGCGCAAAAACCGTATTTTAGAAGAATTGGGAAGAACAATGATTAACGAAAGTGGTTTACCTAAATACTTTTGGGCCGACGCCATTAGTACGGCGTGCTATGTTTTGAATAGGGTACTTATTCGCCCCATTCTAAACAAAACACCGTGCGAACTTTAAAAGGGCGAAAGCCTAATGTTTCTCACTTGCATGTGTTTGGATGTAAATGCTTTGCATTAAACAATGGAAAGGAAAACTTGGGCAAATTTGATTCCAAAGCCGATGAAGGTATCTTTCTCGGATACTCTCACTCGAGTAAAGCATATAGAATATATAATAAACGATTACTTGCTGTAGAAGAGTCTGTGCATGTTACCTTTGATGAGTCCTACCCGAGAAATGTCGGAAAGGATAGTGTTATTCATGGTGCAGGTACATCCACTGAAGACATACTCAAAAGTGGCGAGACGGGGATTGATCAACCTGACAAAGTCAAAATTGAGGAGGATAAGGATGCACACCGTGATGCAACAGAGGAAGTTCATCCGCCTTCAAACGATGATCTTCCTCAAGAATGGAAGTCATCTAAAGACCATCCAATTGAAAACATTATTGGAGACATCACAAAGGGTGTAACAACTCGAGCTAAGCTAAGTAATTTCTGTTATTACTTCGCTTTCGTGTCACAGATGGAACCTAAAAACCCTAAGGAAGCCCTACTCGATAAACATTGGTATTTGTCAATGTAGGAGGAACTGAATCAGTTTACTAGAAATGAGGTTTGGGACCTTGTCCCTCCTCCACGAGGTCATCGAGTAATCGGCACCCGATGGGTGTTTAGAAATAAACTGGACGAGAACGGAGTAATAACTCGCAACAAAGCGCGTTTAGTCGCGCAAGGGTATAACCAAGAGGAAGGCATCGACTATGAGGAAACTTATGCGCCGGTTGCCCGACTTGAGGCTATACGCCTTCTACTTGCTTTCGCTTGTGCGAAAGATTTTAAGTTATTTCAAATGGACGTCAAAAGTGCGTTCCTTAACGGGTTTATAAATGAAGAAGTCTATGTTGCTCAACCTCCTGGTTTTGAGTCTCATGAGTATCCTGATCATGTCTATAAACTGAAAAGAGCTTTGTACGGTCTCAAACAAGCTCCTAGAGCTTGGTATGAGAGACTAAGCAAATTCTTACTTGATCAAGGCTACTCAAGAGGAAAGGTTGATACTACTCTCTTCATTAAACGTCAAGGAAAACACTTAATTATTGTACAAATTTATGTTGACGATATCATATTTGGATCCACTAACATGAATCTCGTAAGAGAGTTTGCTAAGCTTATGCAGGGTGAATTCGAGATGAGTATGATGGGTGAACTCACATACTTTCTTGGGTTACAAATCAAGCAACTGAAGGAAGGAACATTCGTGAGCCAAACAAAATATTGTTTGGATCTTCTCAAGAGATTTGACATGGCAAATGCAAAAGCCATAGACACCCCTATGCCAACATGTGCAAATATGAGTAAAGATGAAAGTGGCAAAGATGTTGAGGTAAAAAGGTACAGAGGTATGATTGGCTCGCTTCTCTATCTTACTGCTTCGCGTCCCGACATTATGTTTAGCGTGTGTATGTGCACCAGATACCAATCATGTCCTAAGGAATCCCACCTAAAATCTGTTAAACGCATACTTCGATACCTATCTGGTACTCCGAAGTATGGATTATGGTATTCTAAGGGTAATGATTGTTCTTTGGTAGGCTTCTCCGATTCTGATTTCGCCGGTTGCAAATCGGATAGGAAAAGCACCAGTGGTACATGTCACTTATTTTCAAATTCCTTGGTTAGTTGGCACAACAAGAAACAAGTGTCTGTTGCTCTGTCAACCGCCAAAGCGGAATACGTAGCCGCCAGTAGTTGTTGTGCGCAAGTCTTATGGCTTAAACAACAACTATTGGACTTCAATTTGAAACTAGAATGTATTCCAATATTTTGTGACAACACCAGTGCTATAAATCTTACCAAGAATCCGGTGTTACACTCGCGTACCAAACACATAGAAATTTGACACCATTTTCTTAGGGACCATGTAGAGAAGGGTGACGTCTTTGAACACGTCGATACTAAAAACCAACTAGCGGACATTTTCACAAAGCCGCTAGCCAATGAGGTCTTCTTTCATATCCGTCGAGAACTTGGTATTCTCGATATTTCAGATCGGGTTTAACAATTTCTACGTTCAAATTTAATATATTTACAACTATGTTTTTGTACCACTAACAATTGTTTTGAGTTTGTTGCAAGTGCAAATCTGTGATTAACAAGAGTGGTCGGTATAGAGGTGATATTGCTCCTTTCTCCTTCTTTTTCTTCTCTCTCTATTAGCATTCATGACTTGAAAATGACTATATCGTTCTACAATCATGGTACCTATATATGTATATGACTGTTGTTGATTGATACTATGTGTGTTGAATGCATGTCATATTGTGAAAAGATGAATAGGCATGATAAATAGGCAAGTGTGACATTCTGCATAACATAAAATTGAAAATTTTGAGTTTTTTTGAAGGTTTGAGTCGACCTAAACAGGACAATGGTCGACGCATGCTGTAAACTTTCAAAATTATCCAAAACTTTCATAGCTACATATTTCATATTTGCTTATATGTTTTTGTCTGTGTAATTTTCATTTTGTTTGTATTATGTGTGCCTGAACTTTCATTACATGTTTTCGCCATTATCTATTAATTCAAGATATTTTTGTTCATTATCATGCTTGTGTGTGAAGTTTGGTAATTAACTATCACCTATTGTATGTTCTCTGTTAATTGATGTGTTCTTCTTCTCTTTTTGATGGTGTCAAAGGGGGAGAAGACAATGCAACAAGCAAACACCAAAGCTAAGGCAGGATATTAACAGTTCAAGATATTAACAACATGTGATGGATGTTTGTTCTACAGCCTTATAGTACAAAAGAAAGGGGGGGCTTGTGTATACTTGTGTGTATACATTGCATATTTGGTGTTTTAGTTGTATACAGGTTGTCATCATCAAAAAGGGGGAGATTGTGGATGCAAATCGCCACATATCACACAAGTCTGCAAGACATTGGTAAATGCAGGTTTCGATGATGACAAATTCCCTGGATAGACTGGAAAGTATGAATTCCAGATCCACTAAACCAGATGCAACGTATCACCCACTATATCCTTCTTTCGCTTATCTTAATATTTCTAAAATGAATATACTTTGTGTTGACAAAATGCAATCATGACTAAAGGCATGAAAAACTTCAAACTAATGAATTTTTGCAGGCTTGTAGGACATGGGTCGACCATAGGGTCGGCGTATTCATCAGAAAAAGGGGAAATCAGTCAGCGCACAAAGAATGCGTCGACCATAGGGTCAGCACATGAAGGAATGACATTCCAGCGGGTCAACGTATAAAAGCATGGGTCGACCATAGGTCGGCGCTCAAAGGAAATGGATTTCAACGGGTCAGCGCACGCCGACTGTATGGTCGACACACACTGGTGAAATTTCCAGAAATCCAAAATAGCACAGGCCATGCGTCGACGCACAGACCTGTTATGGTCGACCGTTCGCGTGGAAAATCTGTTTTAAAATACTTCCCTCTCATTTTTGAAATACTGTTATGTCCTGAATTTTGTTGGCACTATATATACTTGCTTAAACACTTGTGTCTACCAACATTTGATATTCTTTTGATTCATGTGTTAAAAAACAAGAAAGAGTGAAATAGGTGTCCAAGATTCATCATCTTCATCTTCAACATCTGACAACATTTCAATTACACACAATCATTTTTGAAATGCATTTGTGAGAAATTCAAGGTGATAAGGTTCGAGGCTTAGATTGGAGAATCAAGCTCGGGTTGAAGATTGCGACAGGTTCTTTCTTGAATAAAACCTTTGGGGTTTTGCCCTCCAAGATTGGTTCGAATTTTGGGGGTTTTTGGACGAGATTCTTCATCAACGATCAATCGAGCGAAGGTGATTGTGAAGAGGTGGTCTTCACAAGTCTAGTAGCGGATTCAGTGATTTTGAAGGGAAGATCTCGGGTTCGATTTGGTGCTGTTGAGATCAGCCAGAGCCAAAGGTTTGAACAACAACGTGTTCTTCAATAAGGTGGCTGGAGTCAGAGGTCCATCAACACAAATCGAAGAACTTGATTCAGCTTGAATCAAGGGGCAAGGAGTGAAGGCAACATTCAACACATTGAGATTTTTGTTGTATATTTGCGGTTCAATCCTTGTATAAACTGTTCATTCAAACAGGTGATATCTATTCAATATATCTCAATTCTAGTTTTAGAATTGAGGGCAGACGTACCCCGAAGCGAGGACGACGGGGGAACTGCCTCACCAAATTACTTGTCTTCTCTATTTTCAGCATTTACGTTACAGCTCAAATAAGTAATTTTTGTGTAAGCTCTATTGTCAAAATTGTGATATCAATTGAGTAAGAGATTAAAACTTTGTTTTTAACTCTAAAGTACTACAATACATTGTACTAGGCTGATTGAAATCACTTACTCAACATAAACATCACTTGGAGTGTTTTTGCACACCAAGTGTTTGACATATTGCTTGAACCAAAATTATCTTACTTGTGTATCTAGTTTTGGTTTGATTTTGAATCATTGGAACTAGGAATCCTTACAACTGAAGTAAATAATTGATAAGTGTAGTTTGTGTTGTGATTCTATTTTTCCGAATTGTCATTAATCCATAGGCTTACGTATATCCAGTTTTCCAATAACCGTTCGTTTTAGACTATATTTTTCCTCGGCCGCTTCCGCACTTAAAACATTTTTAAAACCAATTTTAAATTGGTAGCGCCGACTCAAATTTTAATTGGGGATCTATTCAACCCCCCCTTCTAGATCCGTGCCATAGTCTAACACCTTTCACATAAGCCATCACCCAAATACCGTCATATACAAAGTTCCTCAAAGACATCCTTACCAATAAACGTAGACTTGACGATCCAAAACCTTTGGAATTCAATTCCATTTCCGAGAATAAACTCGCCAAGAAGGAGAAAGATCCTGGAAATTTCTCCATACCTTGTATTTTGGGAAGTCATGTCATCAATAAAGCCTTCCTAGATTTAGGAGCTAGTGTAAGCCTCACGCCTCTGGCAGTTTTTGAAAGGTTAAAACTAGGAGAATTACAGCCTACGAAGATGTCACTTCAGTTAGCCGACAGATCCGTCAAATCCGTCAAATATCCGGTTGGCATATTGGAAGACGTCCCCGTTAGGATCGGTCAGTTATTCATTACAACCGATTTTGTTGTCATGGACATTAAAGAAGATGATGACATTCTGATCCTTCTAGGTAGACCATTCTTATCAACCGCTAGAGCCATAATAGATGTTAAGAGAGGGAAGTTGACTTTTGAGGTAGGTGACAAAAATATAGAATTCATTCTATCGAAGTTTCTTATGGCACCAGTATTAGGAGATGCATGTTATGCCATATACATCATTGATCAATGCGTTAGGGAGCTAGAATTAGAAGAAACCATCAAACTGCCTTCAACCTTCATAAAGGAAGATGATGGATTTATAAAACCCTACATTGATGATAACCTGTATGAATGTTTATCCCTTACCCCTGATCCAATACCATGCCCTAAAATACCAGCTTTAGAACTTAAGGAATTACCTAAGAATCTAAGATACGAGTTTTTGGACGAAGAAATAAACCATCCAGTTATAGTCAGTGTTACCTTAAACCAGGTAGAAATATACCAACTCTTAGTCGTCTTACGAAAATATCCCTCTGCCTTAGGATATAACATCTCTGACCTAAAAGGTATAAGTCCATCCGTGTGCATGCACCAGATCTCGCTTGAGGAAGACTCAAAACCTTATAGAGAACACCAGAGAATGATAAACCCTATAATGAGTGATGTTGTAAAGAAGGAAGTCCTCAAATTACTAGAAGCAGGTATAATTTATCAAATCTCAGATAGTAAGTGGGTAAGCCCTGTGCATGTAGTACCTAAAAAGGGAGAAAGGAGAACATGTAGCAAAACGGATAGAAAGAGGATGGAATATGTGTATAGATTATAGGAAATTAAACAAAGCCACTAGAAAAGACCATTTTCCCTTACCATTTATAGACCAAATGTTAGAACGTTTGGCCAGACACTCCTATTTTTGCTACCTGGATGGATATTCAGGATTTTTCCAAATCCCTATACATCCAGAAGATCAAGAGAAAACTACCTTCACATGCCCTTATGGAACTTTCGCCTACAGACGAATGCCTTTCGGTCTCTGTAATACACCAGCAACTTTTCAACGTTGCATAATGGAAATCTTCGTCGATTACCTTGATGGAATTATAGAAGTATTCATGGATGACTTCTCGGTATGTGGACTTGATTTCCACAATTGTCTCACTAACCTCGAGAAAATCCTGAAAAGATGTGTTGATGTCAACCTGGTGTTGAACTGGGAGAAATGTCACTTTATGGTCACCGAAGGTATAGTTTTAGGACATATAGTTTCCGAGAGAGGTATCGAAGTAGATAGAGCCAAAACAGAAGTGATAGAAAACCTTAAACCCCCTAACACTGTCAGAGAAGTCCGAAGTTTTCTTGGACACGCTGGTTTCTATCGGTGTTTTATTAAAGACTTCTCTAAAATAACGAAACCTTTAACCGGCCTCCTCATGAAAGACATCGAGTTTAACTTTGACGAGAAATGCCTTGAAGCATTCAACTTTCTAAAACGAGCATTGATCTCGGCACCCATTATCCAACCTCTAGACTGGGACCAACCGTTTGAAATCATGTGTGACGCAAGCGACTACGTGTCACAGTGAGAATTGGATGTCAAATTATTAGTTAATTTGAATCTTAATTCATTTTATTTCACCACCGGTCTTTAATTTGTCCAAAGGAAGGGGAAAAGATCGAATTACCCACAATGCAATGCAAATGCAAAAGCTAGAGAGTTTTAGGTTCGGGGGTTGGTTAAACTTAGGGAAGGTGCTAACATCCTAAGTTTATGTAGTACTCTACAGGAACCTCTTGTTTTATGTTGTTTATTGCTATGGGTTATCTGCTTAAGGGATAAAAGACCTAATGGTTTAATTCTAAGTATACTCGACAAGACGTCGCATCTTGTGCCTACATATCTTGACGGGAATGGAATCAGAGTATTTGTAGTTCCCCTAAAGGGTTAAAGAAACTTTTTGACTGTTGGTCAAAGTTCCTAAGGGATAAGGGTAGTTTGATTGATTGGTTATAGGAGAGAAGACGAGTTGTCATCTTAAGGGGAGATTACTCGACTTAACCACCACAACTTGTAGGAAAATAGTCTTTGCATCGTCTTAAGAGAAGGGCTCAAGCACTCGGATTTATCGACGAGTACGCCACTATCTCTCTTAAGCGGAAAAGTCCCTACATATTGATTGTATTGTTATGGGGCAGGAGAATTACATCTCAACGGTCAAGATGACTCATGTCTTATTCTCTAATGGTTTGAAATAGTTGAATTGAGTTGTTGAATTGTTTTTTCTATGTTGTAAAGATAAAAGACAAAGGTCCTCCTTATGGGGTAGGATCTAACTTAAGAGATCAACTTGAATGGGATCAAGGACCAAATGGAGAATTATGATGTAAATGGAATACATACGCACAAGTTTCACGTTATGCGCAGATTCTTCCTTTGGACGCGTATGCGATGCGATACAAATAAATTGCGGATAAAATAAAAGCATGCAAGCAGATAGAAAATACTAAATGTACAAATGAGTGAGTTGTGAATGTGCGAATCGGGGTGAAAACGGGCACGCTTGATTAAGTTACGATGGGAGGTCGATTTTAGGCGAGGATTATAATAGATTCATCTTAGTGAAATGAGATAAGATTTATAAATTAGTTAGATTTTTAGATTTTAAAATGAATAAATATTTATTAAATAAAATAAGTTTGATAAAGGGAAAAAGTTTATTAGTGAAATTAGCATTAAAGTTAAGAATTTAATTAATTAGGTTCAGAAATAAATTGGATAAAGGAAATTACTAAATAAATTATTTGGTCATATTATTTAAAATATCACATTAAGAAAAAAATAGTTTTAGTTATTAGTTAAGAAAACACAAGTTATTAAGTTATAAAATAGATTTTTATTAAAAAAAAGAACAAATTATCATATGATCATCTAATTAACTTGGTGGAATAAATTGATTTGCTAAAACTAAATTAATTAAATTAGAAAAGAAAAAAAGGTTAATTAAATAATAGGCTAAAATTACTTAGAAAAATAATTTAATTAAAAAAAGAGTAATGCTAACTTGTTTGTTTTAATAAAAACTAATTTTAAAAAGGGTTAGTTAAGGTTAATTAATGTTAATTAGTTAGTTAAACAAAAAGAGTGATGATTAGATGGATTAAAGCAGATTAAGGGATTAATTGGTGGGGCGATTGATTTGGTGCGATAGGCTGTGAGGGTCTACCGTATGGTGCGCGATATGGGTCGTACGATGAGATCCATTGGAGATCTGAGGACTGTGTACGTGACGTGCATTGTAACTACCGTGTGTGCGCATATGATTACAACATCAAAAATAAAAAATAAAAGATAAAACAAAAGGAACCCTAAATTCCTAAATCAATCCTCTTCTCTCTGTCGATTTCCTTGTCGTCTCTCCCACCTCCATCGTGCTCTCACCGCTTCCATTCTTATGCTTCTGACTTCACCTTCTGCTACTTCTACTCCATCATCCTTACTTTCATCATAACAGGGTTTCTTATACGGTTTCATTCGGGGCGCTCGAGGTTTGACGACGCGGGTGGCGAATCCTGGTGATGGCAATTTGATGACGGCTTGCGAAAATGATGAAGGTCGGCTACATCGACGGTAGCTTCGTGAAAGATGGAGGGTTTCGAAGGTGACGGAAGAATAAAGAGATAATTTCCTCTTTCTCTCTCAATTTTCCATGTTAGGGTTTTTCTTTATGGATCCCCTTTTTCAGTTGTTGCCTTCCTCTTTTATAGGGTCATTGTATTGAATGTTGTTGGTCCTGATTGTCGGGGAGGAGTGAATGCCTTTCCTTTTTCGCATGGACATGTTGGGTGACTGTTTTGGAAAGAAAAGAATTCACTTCCGTTTTAATCTCAATGTTAACTGAATGCCTTGATTTCTGGTTTCCATTTTCAGGTAATTGTGCTTGACTGTGCTCGATTGCTTTGGACAGAATATGGATGACTTGGAACCGGTTTTGGGCAACAAGTAAATCCTCTTAACTCTGTATGGTGACAAACTGATAATGGCTTTTGAACTTTCTCCTTCTAAAATCATTACGTGTGTCTGTTCCAGGAGGAAAAAACATGAGGCAGATGTTCTTCAAGTCTTCCTAGAGACAAATCAGTTTCACTTACAATGAAAGGAATATCTTCGCTTTGGTGCTTATCAACCCGGTTTCATGTCATGTTCTCTTTGACGGGTAAGTATGGTTATAGTCATTTTTCATAATACTTGTTCCTTTACATTTTTTACTTAGTTCGAGAAGTTGAACCGACAATATTTCCCTTGCTGCAGGTCAAGATGTTTGGACTAGTTTAGCTAGAAAGGGAGCTTGGTTTGAGTTAACATGAAGTTGTGGCTGTGGAGCATGACTTCCTCTGAGTTTCGATTTAACTTTAATTCCATTATAGCTTCTGTGTAATTCAACTCGCAACAGTTTTAAATACCTGATTCTCTGGCCTCTCTTATAGATTAAATAAGTCGCCGCAGCTAGATAAGCTAATAGTATATTGATGACCATGAAATCATTGGTGCTCCTCTCATCAGACAATCAAGATTACATCCATTTCTCAGCCGGGCGCTGTTATATTGATGCCGCTTTATATTCATGTATTGCAGTTATTCCTAAAGCAGAAAAAGGGTGGCTATTCTGGCATTGAAGCTCGCGAGTCCTACTTATAAATTGTTGAAGAAGAAGCCGCTAAGCAGGCGCATTTGGATTCGGAAAGACGGTTGTGGTTGGCTCTTTTACCTAGCAAACCATAAGATTGTTGAAGATGGTGAAAGCTAAGGCCCCGTTCTTAGGTAACTTGCTTGTAATATAATGTTGGTCGTGTCCATATTTCCTCGGAAAACCTGCTATGAGTACCTGGAAATGGTTATGTGGTTTATTGCTGACGGTTCTGTCCTCATGTTAACTGATTATATTGCTTCATATTTAAGGTAATATTGACATACAAGTCAATCCCATCCGACGATAATGGCCAACGTTAGCTCGTGTTTCCAACCTAACCATCCTTTAGAAACTCCACCGTACGTATACTGAACTCCGACAATGGTAACATTGCATGAGAGCCTCATTCCACATCCATGAACTGGTTGCTGCGGGGGGGGGGGGAGTACGGTTCATAGAGAAATGCCAATGAAGTTGTGGCATTTTACACATGATTTGTGACAGGAACGACTTCTCCTTGTATCAGCCTGCTCTTTTACTAAGGGATGCTTTCTAACATCGTCGTTGTTGCAGTGGAAATAGGATATCAAACTATTAATTAGCATGAATCACAATTCTTAATTCACAACCGCTCTTTGATTTATCCGAAGGAAAAGGTCAAAAGAGGGAAAACCTATTTTTGCATCATAAACACAATGCGGGGAGAGACCTAGGTAAGGGGTTGGTTAAGCTTAGGGAAGGTACTAACACCCTAAACTTCTGTAGTACTCTATAGGAACCTTTTGTTTATTGTATACTTTTTTATTTTATTATCTGTTTGAAATATATATTGAGCTAAGGGATAGAGTGACCTAAAGAGACCTAAGGGTTAGTCCTAAGTTTACTCGGCAAGATTCGCATCTTGTGCTTACGTATCCTGGATAGGGAATGGAATCAGAGTAATTGTAGTTCCCCTCGAGAGGGAGGTTAGAAACTTCTTGAATGTGGTCAAGGTTTCAAGGGGAGTAAACGTATCTTAAAGACACGCTTACGTGGAGTTTTGAAACTCCTATTTCTACGTTGAAATGTTAAATTAAAATTAGGGTTGAAATTAGGGATTCCACAGCGGGAAACCCTAAAACTGAGTACGACTCTTTGACCTAATGCTAGGGTAAAGGGTATTTTCGTCCACGGTAGGACGCCTAGGCTAAATAGGGTTTGAAATAGTCAAGGGTTAGGGTTATTGACTCGACGGTCAAACGACTAGACCTAATTCCTTCGGAAGGAGGAAATTAACAGTAAGAACATGCAAAATGGCAAATTATTATATGACATAAATTAAAGTGCGGAAATAAAGAAAGCGTCGCGATGATCACCCGCGTAAATTACAAGTCCCAAAAAAATGCGAAATAAAATAACCGCGACCATGGCCTCGCGTAAATTACATGCATGGAACAAAAACGAACAAATGAAATAATAACGAGTTGAAACAAACAAATTAACGAGGGTTTGACAAAAATGAAACGGCTAAATCAAAACTTATTTCTTTTAGAGTTTTTATTGAGAAGAGGAAAGAAGAATTAATTTCATGCTTAAATGGAGAAACTATTCTAATTATTTACTAAAAATTTTGTTTTACTTTTATTAAAGAGATTTGTTTTAATTTTATTGTAAAATGTTTTAATCTTATTGAAAAAAAATGTTTTAATTTTATCGAAAAAGAATGTTTTAAATTTTAATGAAAAAATTTGTTTTAAATTTTAATAAAAAAATTTGATTTAAATTCAACGAAAAAGGTTTTAATTTTTGTTTTAGTGAAAGAAAGGTTATTTTTTAATTTTTGTTTTAACTTAATGAAAAATGGTTTTAATTGAAAAAAAGTTTTAATTAAGAAAAACTGTTTTATTTAGAAATATATTTTTAAATAAAAAATGGTTTAATTTTGAAAAAACTTTTTAGAAAGATCTTAATTTTTTTAAAAACTAATTACATTATGTTTTTTTGTTAAAATAACTTACCTAAACTTAATTGCATTATTAATTACAAACTACATAGTTAATATAAATGAAAAAAATAAACAATTGAATAATAAAATAAAAAAACAAATGAAACGTAAATAAAAAGGCTTCTGCCGTTTTCTCCATGGATGGCTATCGAAGATTTTCCTCTCCTTCAATCCTTGCATGTCAATGGTTCCTTCTTCTATTTATTCTTCCCATTAATCTACAATCAATGAACAAAACAACACGCAAAAATCGTAAAATGCCGTAAATCAAAGGAAAAAGAAAGGTTACGGTAACAACGATGATGTTGAACGAACTGATCCTCTGCCGTTGGAACTTTTTGCTCGCCGGTAGCGCTTGGCCGATGATGAATTCGAGCCTTTTAGGGTTCTTCCAAAAAAATTCCCTCTTTTGATAAATCGTGAGAACGGCCGCCGTTTTTTCTTTTGTCTTCTCTCTCTTTCTCAAATACAACTTATGTTTATATAGGTAACAAATTAGGGTTAACTCTAACCTAATGCCCAACTTAAATAATTAGTTAAAACTAAATAAAATTTAAACAATTTAAAATAAACTTAAAATTCTATTTATTTATACTAAACATTAAAAATATTATAACAAGAAAATACGAAAATAATAATTAAATAATAAAAAAACTATTTTTGTTATCTTTTTTTTATGAAAATAGAAAGTTAGAATAAAAATAAAAGAACCAAAACAAAAAGTTAAGAAGGTGGGATTCGAACTCTCGACCTTTCACACTCACAACTCCTTACACACAGTCTCTTGCCAATTGTGCTACTTTATTCATTCAAAATAAAATGGCACTAGAAACCCTATAAACTAAAAGAGCACACCACATGATATTTTCTTGCAACAATCAAACAACTGCACAACCCGTTAGTGGTTAGTTTAAACTCAATGCAAAATGAAATGGGATGCAAGCTGAAACGACTAATCTTAGGGAAAATTTTGGGGTATTACAGTCGTAACTTCCCTTCATTATGCAGATATGGTCTTTGAGGAATAGACTAATACTTTCTTAAGTTCAAGCTCATACGCTTGGAGTCTTAGAAGTGGAGGCTAGGGGTTTGGAAAGTTAGAGGTGGTTCTGCAATCTGGTCCAGAAACAATTCGATACGACCAACCTTCCATGAAGTTACACAAAAGTAATCTTGTGTTTACGACATGGAAAGAGAGGCTAACATGCTCGCGACTTCGATTTTGTATGCAGAAGATTCCATACGTGGTTTGGTGTGACAGCAGGGCATCCTTGCCGTAAAGTGCATGCTTACGACGATTAATCGAACATTAGGCGTGTTACTGATGAGAGCAATTCCAATTCTCGTCCTCTTAGTGTTTTAGTAGCATCACCGGTCCATGAATGTGCTAGTGGTGCCCTTATTGTTTTCCCGGAATTTGTATAAGTTTATGTAAATAACTTTGATGTCTTAAAACAGTGCAAATTGGCCATTGGTACCATATAAGATCCTTATGTATTTTAAATGAAAATGAGATTTGAATAGCTTGTAACAAACGTGTCGGAGTACACAACTTGGAATCAATTTGACTACTCAGTAATCAAAGAGTCTCTTTTTAATGCTAGGGAGAGCTTATCTCAATGAAACCAAGCGGTTATATCCAGCTTGTAATTCGCGTAGCCTGCGTCTTTACTTTCAAGATATGTGACAACTTTAGTAGTACGAGTTTATTTGTGAGCTTGAATACGATGAACTCCTTATGGTAAAATAAAATCAAACTCTTAACATATCATCCTAGACTCTTTCGATCTTTGAAACCAAATGAATTATCTCGAGTTCAATCCCGCTTGCGAGCTTTATTACAAACTTTGATAAAACTTGGCTCTTGCCTTTTGGAATCAAGATTCAATGAAAACCATGTGAAGATCTCTTTGAACCTGCCCTCTTAATACGCCTGCACGAGCTGGTTAGCCATGGTAAACATACATATAAAAGTAAAATAAAACGGGCAAGAAATAAACGCAAAGGGGGTGGAATCTTATGGTCAAAATTTTGGGTGTGACACTACGCTGTAGGAGCTGTTCTAGGGCAAAGAAAGGATAAGAGATTACATGTAATCTACTATGCTAGTAGAACCCTAGATGCTGCTCATCTCAACTACGCTGCCACTGAGAAAGAGCTTCTTGCCGTAGTTTTTGCTATGGATAAATTTCGATTCTATCTGATAGGAGCCAAAATCATAGTTTATACAGATCGCGCTGCCATCCGTTACTTATTAAGCAAGAAGGATGCCAAACCTAGGTTACTTCGATGGATCCTTTTGTTACAAGAGTTTGATCTGGATATTAGAGACAAGAAAGGCACGGAAAACATAGTTGCCGACCACCTTTCTAGGCCCGAGTATCTAAAACCAGACCCACTCCCTATTAACGATGATTTTACCTATGACAAGTTAATCACTAGGATAAAATCCATAGAAGAAAACAACCTAGACCCTTCTAAAAACCCTGAGAAATCTTTGGCAGTAAGCAGCGTAACTTGGTACGCAAATTTTGTAAATTACCTAGCTACAGATATCATACCCTCTGATCTCAATTACCAGTAGAGAAAGAAGTTCTTTAACGACGTAAGACACTTCTATTGGGACGAACCGCTCCTTTTTAAAAAAGTAACGTAAGGTATTTTGATAATATAAACTTCTTCATGTCTCAAGTTTGTGCTCCCTGGACATGATTCGGTTTCTTCTTTTGCTAAAGGATAAAATAAACGTCTTCATAATTCGAGATCGGTGCTCTCCTGAATATGATTTGGCTCCTTCTTTTACTAAAGGATAAAATGAACGTCTTCATAATTCGAGATTGGTGCTCTCCCGAATATGATTCAGCTCCTTCTTTTACTAAAGGGTAAACGAACTTCTTCATACTTCAAGATCTGTGCTCTCCTGAATATGATTCCGCTCCTTCTTTTACTAAAGGATAAAATGAACGTCTTCATAATTCGAGATCGGTGCTCTCCCGAATATGAATCAGTTCAAACCTCCCCGCACTTCAAGATGAAAAGGAAAATGGAAGCCCAACTACTCGATGGAGATGGCCATTTACTGCGAGTCGTAATGAAGATAGGATAAGCTTCTCAGATGAGAACTACCGCTTATTTGTACGAATGTCACAGATAAGTTTCTCGAGTGAGAACTGCTTGTAGAGGTGGTAACAGGTAATGTAAATTGTAAAGAAAGTTGTTGTGATGAGCTTCTTGTACGAGAAGATCAATTGTAGAGTGTAATGTAAAGTGTAATGTAGGTGATGAGCTCCTCGGCTGGGAACTATTGCTTGTCTGTTGTGTAATGTAGGGATAAGATTCTCGGGCGAGAACTGTCGCATATCTGCAAAGGATTGTAAATGCTTTTCTTGAAAGATAGCGCAAAATAAATGCACGTCCAGGTAGGTTCGACGATCGACAGGACTGAAATTCGATCTAAAATTGGGATAGAAAGAACTGACAAATAAAACTCCATTGAGGAAACGAACTCGAATGGGGACTACCTTATCTTAACGCGGAAAGGTAACAGAAATAACCATCGTCCACGAGGGTTGAACTCTGTGGGGAAACTGGAAACAAGTAGGTATTTTATACTTAGGGATGACGATCTACTTGGAGAGAACGGACAAACCCAATTACTCGTTGGTAACGACAAATGATGACACGGATAGCAAACCGATGTAGATGCTAATGCGTATGCCAAAGTGTATACGAATGTGTATGTTAATGTGTATGAAAATGTCATGCAATGAGTATGCAATGTTTATGCTGACAAAACAGACGAGAGAGGAAATATGAGATGAAATAAACATCTCGATGGGGATACCCGGGGACCTCTGCACCAGTACCTCTATCGAGGGATAAGGAGAGTTGATGATAGAACCAAATCTTGCTTCAAAGTTCTAACTTCCCTGGGGAGAAAATCTCATGACTTCCACATGGGGATAGGATACGACTTCACTGGAGAGTACGATGTCACGACTTCAACTGGGGATCCGTGACCTATGCACGAGGATATGATGTCATGACTTCACGTGAGGGATTGCTATCATGAATGATAATCAGCCAAAGAACTCCTAGAATTATAGACTTCTGGGGATAAAATAAATATCCATTGTACGGGGAAGACGCGAAGCTAGGTAGTTTCATGGAGAGAGTGTAGCAACTTCTTAGGAATAGCACCTCGGCTTCCTGGAGAAAGGTACGTCCGACTGGGGATAAAGTATATCAAACTTCCCTGAGGAGAGTTCGTCGGACTTACTGGGGAGAAATCAACAGACATTCCTGGGGAAAGTATCTGGACTTATTGGGGTGGATATGGCAATCTCCTGGGGAATATTCCTGAGGAAGGTAAGGCAATTTTGCCGAGGAACAAATTATTCCACTGAGAATGGGTCTTCCAAAACATATATCACTTGGAGGATACCGGGGATATCTCTCTAATCTTGAGAGTCACTAGGGATTTACCGGATGGATCCCAAAAGTATGGACAACTTAAAGTCTCGATGGGGACTATCACTGGGAAGATGCTGGTATGATCTCTGCTGTCTTGGAGATTACTGACTCGGTCCAAAGTGATGTCAGCTTAAAGTCTCGTTGGGGACTGTGTCGGCTTAGAGTCTCTCTGAGGACTGTCAGTTTAAAGTCTCTCTGGGGACTGTGTCAGTTTAAAGTCTCTCTGGGGACTATGTTGAAGCAATGGTTAAGATGTAGATTCTGCAACGATGAGATTTATTGGGGAATGAAGACCGCCGGGAGTAAAATCCATCGGGTGCATGAAGAATGTCGTGAAACAAAGCTAACTTTGATCTCAATGGACTTTGTAGTAGTCGCCATTTTGAAGATATCATGCCCCACGGTACCTGCCTTGTGGGAAAGTCATCTCGAGAGGATTTTACAAAGAAACATAGAGTCCGGATGCCCCCCTGTTTTCAAACTCTTGGAGAGATTTATCAGATCTCGACGTAACTGGCTCAGATCGACAATGACATGACTGAGTCTTCAAAAATAGCTCTTAAGAATGCCAGGCTCGCATTGATGAGAAAATTTGAAACCATCTTCCCTTGTTTAGCAGGATCTGTGACATCTATATGTAAGTTTCTAAGATATCAGGCAAAACCGACACGCGTGAAATGCTATCCTGAAAATATCAATGCAACAATATATTTGTCTTGAAATTTTTGTTTTTGAAAAAGATATCGCTATAACTCGTGACCGAAATCACTAGCTAGGATATGAATTTAACTTGTAATGCCAACGGTAAATTAAGTATAGCTCGTAGGAGTCAGGAAACGTTATCTCGTCGAGTATGCTTTCAAGAGAATTCCTACTTCAATTAGGTCTTTTAAAGGTTGTATCGTGGCTTGGTTCACGGTTTAGAAATAAAGGATAAAGGCTCAAAATGTTATTTTCACCCACCCATTCTTCGTGATGTTCTCCAATCCTATCCAGTTAACGGGATACGAGCACTCATATCTCAATCAGGTTTGATATGGTCGAGAACTCATTAAGGCTTTGGACATGGCAGTCACTCACCTATTGTCTTTTGTGTTTGATCACACGACTTTGTTCTTTATTGGGAATTCTTTATGGTAATCCTTTTTGTTTTTGCATTTTTATTCCCTAACTTTTGCCTGGACAACGTCTTTTGGATTTGACTTTGGAGTCCAGCGGGATGCCCCAGTTTTGCCTAAGTCTCCTTCATAGGTTTTGACTTAGCGGGCTATATTTTAATTTTTTTGTTGAATAAATCGTGGGACTCATTTGAAAGGCTTGTGACTGCCCCACTCTTTTAGTAGTAAAGGGATAATCATTGGCTTCTAACTGCCTAAGATGTTAAGGATAGATTCTCGAAGGTTCGCTCCTCCTTTTTTGAAAGTCCGAGCGCTCAATCGATTTAACTAAAAAACTACCCTGCCCCAGGTTAAAATAAGGGTTTTCATTTGGAAAAGAAGAAAACTCCTACTTCAAGGCTCAAAGGGGTTAAAGAGGGGTTATCATCCTTATATCTCCATTGTTTGGAATTTGAAACAATGCCTTACATCATCAGCAGGTTTCAATTGGAAGCATACGACAAGAGATTTGATGTTTTTGGTTCATCATCCTCCTCCCAATTCTCTATCAAAGCGAGAGATCGGGTAAAGTTGGCATTATAAGTTTATGAAAAAAAATATTTTTAATGAGTGAAACAAATGGATTTATTCAAGACAAACAAATGCGTTGCATTAATTAATCAAAATAACAAGTTCGTACATGCTAATTATGCTTAATCAAAGAAACAAAATATAAAGAAAAAAAATGAATCGTATGACAAGTCCTTCAACAGGTGTTTATGAAGTCTTTGTATTCAACGCTGGCACGCTAGCAGTGGTTCCCTCTGGCGGAGCCTTACTGGAATGAGTCGTCTTGCTTGCCCCAGCCACGTTGATCTGAGCTACATCAAGAAGAAGACCTTTCAACGGACGAGTCGTCAGCAGAGCTAACAACCCCATGGTTAGGCAGAGGATTGCTTTTGATATTAGGTTGCGGATCGTTGAAAGACAAAATCTTCTTTTCCATCAGATCCCTTACAATATTCTTCAAAGCATAAAAGTTCTCCAAATCGTGACCTGGCGCACCCTCGTGAAATAAACAATGAGCAGCAGCGTTGTAGTTGGCTGGCAAAGGATTTGGAGGTGGACCCACAACTCTAGTGGTAATCAAACCTCGTTACACTAAGTAAGGATACAACTCGGTGAACGTCATTAGAATTGGCGGACAAGGCTTGTATTGTCTCCTCGGAGCATTTTGGCGAGGTGTTGATTCCTCGGTTGTTGATTTGAAGGAGCGTTGGACGCTTGCTGATAATTAGGCGGAGGTTGTTGATAAACCGGAGGCGGATAAACAAGAGGCGGCTGCATAGGCTGGTAAGCAGGAGCTTGTTGACTAAAATATGGTGCAACAGCAGCTATATATGGAGGCGGAACATACTGAGCCGGGTAACCCTGTGGTTGAACATACTACGGCGGATATTGATATTGTCGCTCCCTCCTTCTACCTGAAGATACAGAATGAGTCTCTCCTTCCTTCTTTTTTTGAGGATTGAAAGAAAGCTTCTTAGCTTGGTCCTTCGAACTTGAATTGCTAGAACCACTAGACATTTTTCCACTTTTCATAGCCAATTCAACCTTTACTCCAACAGCAACAATGTCAGCAAAATTCATGGTTACACTACCCACTATTCTCTCGTAGAATTCAGGACGAACGGTGTCGACAAACCAATCAGCTAGTTCCTTGTCGGTCAACAGAGGTTCGACTTAAGAAGCAATTTCCCTCCATGTCTGAGCATATTTTTTAAAGGTCTCGGAATCCTTCTGAGTCATACTCAAAAGTTGTCTCCTGTCAGGAGCCAAGTCCATGTTGTACTTATAGTGCTTAATAAAAGCGTCATACAAATCTTGAAAAGACTTGATGCGAGATTGGTCCAATGTCAAATACCACTTCGACGAGGCACCTTTCAGACTGTCTTGAAAACAGTGAATCATCAACTTGTCATCTTCCACGTGGGCAGCCATTCTACGGTAGTACATGATCAAATGGCTTTTCGGGCAAGTAGTCCCTTCATAGCAGTCAAAGTTCGGAGTCTTGAACTTTGGCGGAATAACTAAACCGGAAACCAAACAGATGTCTCTAGCAGCAACACCAAAGATCTGGTCTCCTTCCATATTTCTTAATCTTTTACCAATAGTAACCACCTCCTCACGGAGCCTATCACGCGGCTGGTACCCTTCATCATTATCATCTAGAATTTCATAAACAGGCTCATTAAGATAAGGCTGCACATGAGTGCGGACATTAGCTTGTGTGAAAGCAGGGACCACTTTAGGAGGCTCAGAAACCAAAGGCACAGTTTGCTGAACATTTTGCATAACAGGAACAACTTGTTGAACTGATGCGGCAACATGAGTAGCTTGCTGAGCTGATGTAACGACAAGAGGAGGTACAAAACCGGTTGTTAAACCATATGGAAATACATTCTCAACAGTAACAATCGGTGGAGGATCTGCAACAGTAGCGGCAATCTCAGAGACCACGGTAGGTTGAGTATCCATCTTTGCATTGATAATCTGGAGAAACTACATAATTGTTCCTACATTCCCTCGAAGGTCTGCTAGCTCGTTGTCGACACGATCAAATTTCTGAGCTTGTTCTTCCATCCTCTTTCGAGCTTGAGCTCTAGTGTAGTACTGGTGCAAAAAACATAGGTTGACGAAACTGGAAGGCGAGAGAACCGAGTATGAGAAAACCGGGAGACACATGAAATGCAAAATATGATGCAAGATGCGAATGAAATGATTTCATGGAATTCAAATATTTACGAATATTGCAGAATAACAAAGAAATTTTATTTATTAATTGAGAATGGATTACAAATAATATTCTTAGAAAAGTCTTGGCATAATAGCTAAATAAAAGCTAATAATGACCCTAAGGAAGCTTCCTGTTCTGCCCCTTGATCTGCTCTTCTAGCTGGGCCTTCAAAAAGGTAGATCGAGAATCATAGGAAAATAAAATCCTCCATCAAAACCAAGCAAGTGTATGTTGGAAAAATCTTCACAATTGTTGGTGATCATATGGCCCTTGATATCAGATAACTTCGAGCATATGGCTTTAGCAACGGTCTTGTTCTTTAGGGTTCACCTCCAAGAAAGGGAACAAAGATTCCTTCAGAATAGGTAACCCCGCCAATGGAGAGCACTCTTCTAGGGTCGGCAAGAGCTGATACTCGTGGAATATAAGGCAAAGATAATCTGGATCCTAGAACTGTAACAAAGTCGAAAGAAGTCCTTCGTCTACTTGAAGTTTCAACAAAAATAGCAACTTTCCATATTTGTTTATGAATCCTTTGTTGATCTTGAACCAAAGCTCCTAGCTTCCTTAGGTCATCTAACTTAAGGCTCTTAAAAGAATATCTCAAAGTTTTTTTTTGTAATCCATGGTATCCTGCAATATTCATAAATAAAATTTAAATTCCATGACACGTGATGCAATGTGATGTCTTATGGATGCAATGCACATACACAAAGTCCTAGGTTAAAGGTATGTACAAGGAGTTAGGGTCTACCCATCCCAATAAGGTATGTACTAAGGTTAGTTGTACCTGCAGAACAAGGTTCTAAGAAGTGCCCAAAGTCATTGGTCCATCCTTCAGATATTATCAACTTTTCGACTGACTCGGGGGCCGATAATATTCTCAAGAGAACCACTTTTGAGTGTTGCATCGCGTAGCAACCATTGTAGGACTACTCCCACATAGTTCCCGCACTACGTCCTATATAAGGCCAAAGTGGTGTTAAGGTACTACGGTCCTCAATATCATAGACTCCAATCGAAAATAGTAAAAGTTTTCATGACTAACTCGATCAACCGAACCATTTTCGAAAGGGTCTCAACTGAGCGGTGATTCTCGAGTCAACTTGGTCGGGACTCACTCCCGGCAAACCTCGTCGAATATCTCACCTTCCTATAATAAGGTCACTCAAGTCCGGGTTAGGACTTATCTCATAATAACAGGGTACCCCCCAAGCAAGGCACAATAATAATATATACAAGAGAATAAATAATGAAAAATATCATACAATAAACAAAATAGGGATAACCCTTAAAAGTTATGGCGGTCCCCAGTGAAGTCGCCATTTTCTGTTGCGGTGGAAATAGGATATCAAACTATTAATTAGCTTGAATCACAATTCTTAATTCACAACCGCTCTTTGATTTATCCGAAGGAAAAGGTCAAAAGAGGGAAAACCTATTTTTGCATCATAAACACAATGCGAGGAGAGACCTAGGTAAGGGGTTGGTTAAGCTTAGGGAAGGTACTAGCACCCTAAACTTCTGTAGTACTCTACAGGAACCTTTTGTTTATTGTATGCTTTTTTTATTTTATTATCTGTTTGAAATATATATTGATCTAAGGGATAGAGTGACCTAAAGAGACTTAAGGGTTAGTCCTAAGTTTACTCGGCAAGATTCGCATCTTGTGCCTACGTATCTTGGATAGGGAATGGAATCAGAGTAATCGTAGTTCCCCTCGAGAGGGAGGTTAGAAACTTCTTGACTGTGGTCAAGGTTTCAAGGGGAGTAAACGTATCTTAAGGACACGCTTACGTGGAGTTTTGAAACTCCTATTTCTACGTTGAAATGTTGAATTAAAATTAGGGTTGAAATTAGGGATTCCACAGCGAGAAACCCTAAAACAGAGTATGGCGACTCTTTGACCTAATGCTAGGGTAAAGGGTATTTTCGTCCACGGCGGGACGCCTAGGCTAAATAGGGTTTGAAATAGTCAAGGGTTAGGGTTATTGACTCGGCGGTCAAACGGCTAGACCTAATTCCTTCGGAAGGAGGAAATTAACAGTAAGAACATGCAAAATGGCAAATTATTATATGACAGAAATTAAAGTGCGGAAATAAAGAAAGTGTCGCGATGATCACCCGCATAAATTACAAGTCCAAAAAAATGCCAAATAAAATAACCGCGACCATGGCCTCGCGTAAATTACATCCATGGAACAAAAACGAACAAATGAAATAATAACGAGTTGAAACAAACAAATTAACGAGGGTTAGACAAAAATGAAACGGCTAAATCAAAACTTGTTTCTTTTTGAGTTTTTATTGAGAAGAGGAAAGGAGAATTAATTTCATGCTTAAATGGAAAAACTATTCTAATTATTTACTAAAATATTTGTTTTACTTTTATTAAAGAGATTTGTTTTAATTTTATTGTAAAATGTTTTTATCTTATTGAAAAAAAATGTTTTAATTTTATCGAAAAAAATGTTTTAAATTTTAATAAAAAATTTTGTTTTAAATTTTAATGAAAAAATTTGATTTAAATTCAACGAAAAAGGTTTTAATTTTTGTTTTAGTGAAAGAAAGGTCATTTTTTAATTTTTGTTTTAACTTAATGAAAAATGGTTTTAATTGGAAAAAAAATTTAATTAAGAAAAAATGTTTTATTTTGAAATATGTTTTTAAATAAAAAATGGTTTAATTTTGAAAAAACTTTTTAGAAAGATCTCAATTTTTTTAAAAAATTAATCACGTTATGTTTTTTTGTTGAAATAGCTTACCTAAATTTAATTGCATTATTAATTACAAACAACATAGTAAATATAAATGAAAAAAATAAACAATTGAATAATAAAATAAAAAAACAAATGAAACGTAAATAAAAAGGCTTCTGCCGTTTTCTCCATGGATGACTATCGAAACTTTTCCTCTCCTTCAATCCTTGCATGTCAATGATTCCTTCTTCTATTTATTCTTCCCATTAATCTACAATCAATGAACGAAACAACACACAAAAATTGTAAAATGCTATAAATCAAAGGAAAAAGAAAGGTTACGGTAATGACGATGATGTTGAACGAACTGATCCTCTATCGTTGGAACTTTTTGCTCGCCGGTAGCGCTTGGCCGATGATGAATTCGAGCCTTTTAGGATTCTTCCAAAAAAATCCCCTCTTCTGATAAATCGTGAGAACGGCCGCCGTTTTTTCTTTTGTCTTCTCTCCCTTTCTCAAATACAAACTACATAGTTAATATAAATGAAAAAAATAAACAATTGAATAATAAAATAAAAAAATAAATGAAACGTAAATAAAAGGCTTCTACCGTTTTCTCCATGGATGGCTATCGAAGCTTTTCCTCTCCTTCAATCCTTGCATGTCAATGATGCCTTCTTCTATTTATTCTTCCCATTAATCTACAATCAATAAACGAAACAACACACAAAAATCGCAAAATACCGTAAATCAAAGGAAAAAGAAAGGTTACGGTAACGACAATGATGTTGAACGAACTGATCCTCTGCCGTTGGAACTTTTTGCTCGCCGGTAGCGCTTGACCGATGATGAATTCGAGCCTTTTAGGGTTCTTCCAAAAAAATCCCCTCTTCTGATAAATCGTGAGAACGACCGCCGTTTTTTCTTTTGTCTTCTCTCCCTTTCTCAAATACAACTTATGTTTATATAGGTAACAAATTAGGGTTAACTCTAACCTAATGCCCAACTTAAATAATTAGTTAAAACTAAATAAAATTTAAACTATTTAAAATAAACTTAAAATTCTATTTATTTATACTAAACATTAAAAATATTATAACAAGAATAAAATATTTCCTAATATTTTTAATTTTTATGATTTTTGAATGTTTTTATGAATAATATGGAAAAAAGTGAAAAAATAATATTTTTAAAAAATAGTTTAAATAAAATACGAAAATAATAATTAAATAATAAAAAAACTATTTTTGTTATCTTTTTTTTTATGAAAATAGAAAGTTAGAATAAAAATAAAAGAACCAAAACAAAAAGTGAAAAAGGTGGGATTCGAACTCTCGACCTTTCACACTCACAACTCCTTACACACGGTCTCTTGCCAATTGTGCTACTTTATTCATTCAAAATAAAATGGCACTAGAAACCCTGTAAACTAAAAGAGCGCGCCACATGATATTTTCTTGCAACAATCAAACAACTGCACAACCCGTTAGTGGTTAGTTTAAACGCAATGCAAAATGAAATGGGATGCAAGCTGAAACGACTAATCTTAGGGCAAAATATGGGGTATTACAGTCGTAACATCCCTTCATTATGCAGATCTGGTCTTTGAGGAATGGACTAATACTTTCTCAAGTTCAAGCTCATACGCTTGGAGTCTTAGAAGTGGAGGCTAGAGGTTTGGAAAGTTAGAGGTGGTTCTGCAATCTGGTCCACAAACAATTCGATACGACCAACCTTCCATGAAGTTACACAAAAGTAATCTTGTGTTTACGACATGGAAAGAGAGGCTAACATGCTCGCGACTTCGATTTTGTATACAGAAGATTCCATACGTGATTTGGTGTGACAGCAGGGCATCCTTGCCGTAAAGTGCATGCTTACGACGATTAACCGAACATTAGGCGTGTTACTGATGAGAGCAATTCCAATTCTCATCCTCTTAGTGTTTTAGTAGCATCACAGGTCCATGAATGTGCTAGTGGTACCCTTATTGTTTTCCCGGAATTTGTATAAGTTTATGTAAATAACTTTGATGTCTTAAAACAGTGCAAACTGGCCATTGGTACCATATAAGATCCTTATGTATTTTAAATTAAAATGATATTTGAATAGCTTGTAACAAACGTGTCGAAGTACACATCTTGGAATCAATTTGACTACTTAGTAATGTCGCGGTGAAAATTGGATACCAAACTATTGATTAGTTTGAATCTTTAATTCATTTTGCAACCGAACTTTGATTTGTCCAAAGGAAGGGATAAAGATCGAAATTCCCACAATGCAATGCAAATGCAAGCTAGATTGTTTAGGTTCGGGGGTTGGTTAAACTTAGGGAAGGTATTAGCATCCTAAGTTTCTGTAGTATCCTACAGGAACCTCTTGTTTTATATTGTTTATTGCTAAGTGTTTATCTGCTTAAGGATTAGAAGACCTAGGGGTTCATTTCTAAGTATACTCGATAAGATGTCGCATCTTTTGCCTACATATCCTTACGGGAGTGGAATCTGAGTATTTGTAGTTCCCCTAAAGGGTTTGAGGAGTTCTTTGACTGTGGTCAAAGTTCCTATGGGTTTAGGGTAGTTGTTTGATTGAGTTTAGGAGAAGAGATGTGTCTTCATTTTAAGAGAGATTTAACCGCCACAAGGTGTAGGAAAATAGTCTTTGCATCGTCTTAAGAAAATGGCTTAAGTACTCGGATTGTTTGACGAGTATGCCTTTATTTCTCTTAAGGCAAAGTCCCTACGGCTTGATTGTATTGTTGTGGGGTGAAGATTATATCTCGCTTAAGATGATTTGGCATCTTTTCTCTATTGTGTTTGCATAATTGTGTTGAATTGTTTGAATGTATCGTGTTTAATTGTTGATTGTCTAAGTTGTAAGAGAAAGGTCCTTCCTATGGGGTAGGATCTAACTTAATTGATTAACTTGAATGGGATCAAAGATCGAGCGGGAGTATGATGCAAATGGGATGCACTATTGTTGAATCATGTGTAGGGTTTTCCTTTGGACGGAATGCAGTGCGAGAATGTAAATTGATAATGTAAATTGCAATAAATAAATTGCGGAAATGTAAACCATACACAAACGCATGAAAGCGCTAAAGTGTGTGAGAGTGACTGTGTCGTGAAGTGGGCGTGCACGATTGGGTTGTTTTTTACGCTGTTGATTGATTTTAAGCGAGGTTGATTTTTGTGAAAAGAGTTGTATTTGGTTATTTATAGCGAGAGAGACTAATTTTAGTTGAATTACTTATGAGGAAATATTATGTTTGTAGTGAGAAGGTTGCGATTTATTTTTTTATGTGAATTGATTTGTGAGGAGAAGTTTGGATTAACTTATGAGAAAGTGACATTTTGATGAGGTTGAAAAAAATGTTATATTATGATTTAAGAAAAGTATTGACTTATTGGATTTGAATAAAAAATTGAGTTTAATAATAATTTTATAAAAGGTTTGGTTTTGATTTTTTTTAAGAAAAAAAACTAATTTATTAATAAAGGATTTAATTTAATTAGATGATAAAAGTTCATAAGGATTTTATTATTTAATAAAGATTATATTAAAATTAAATGAGTCAAATTTCTTATTATATTATAAAAGGTTATTAAGTTAAATAACAAATAATAAAAGGATTCTAAAAAAAGTTTTTAATCTTATGAAAAAGAGGGTTCAATTTTAATAAAATGTTATTTCAAATTAATGAGATATTATAAAAAAAAAGTTGTTTGTTATTATTAATTGTGAAATGGTTTTTTTATTTTATTATAAAAGTTTATTAAAAAAGACTCTTAAAAAAAAAATTGAAGAAAAAAGGTTAAATTAAATAAAAGGTTTTATTAGTTGGTTTATTAATTAAAGGCGGATTAAAGGACTAATAAAATTTAAAATAAATAAGTTAGTAAAAGTTAATGATTAGATTAGTAGCAGATTAACTAAAGGTGAATTAAATTAGTGTTAAGTGAATTAATATTTGATTAAATGACAGATTAAAGGTTTTAAATGAGATTAAAGAGGTTAATTAAAGGTTAAGTTGATAGGTTAGGATTAATTAGTGCAGACTAGGTAATAATTAAGTAGATTAATGACATAGGGGATAATGAAGAGGTTAGTTGGGATAGTTAATGATAACTAGGTAGATGAGGTTAGGTGGAAAGATTAGGGGATACTTAATGCAAACTAGGTAATGATGAGGTTAGTTGAAATTAAATTTAATTAAGTAGATTTGTTAAATGAAAGTTATATTAAAATAAAATTGCAAGATCTCCACTATTGAATAAAAAGTTATAAAAGATTAATTTGATTAAGAAAAGAGATTTTATTATTATTATTTTTTTAGCTATTAACAAATAAAATGCTAGTTATAAAAAAATGTTTTGTGAACAATTTTTTTTTATATCACTACTTAAAAAGAGTTATTAAATTGATAGAGTAAATTAATTAATCAAATGAATAAAAATAAATTTGATTATAAAAATAAATACAAGTTAACTAAATTATGAAATAGGTTTATTATGAACAAATATTGATCTGACCTGATCAGGAGGGATCACGGACTGGCCACGCTTCGCCGGACGGTTATCTGTTCGCCGAGGTAAGAACGAGGAGGGGGTGTACCTGCAAAACACTCCGACGCCCAAGTAAGAAGTTGGACAGAGAGGAAGCAATAGTACAGAAAAGGGGGCAAGAAGAGTTACCTGACCCTCTTGAAGAAGAGGGTATTTATAGAGAGACCCCAGCGCTGGGCCAACGGTCATTCGAGGTGGGCCAGACGACCAGGCCCAACCCTAATGACTGCTAGGGCTTACGTGGCGTAGTGAAGACCAGGACGTGGTCTTCGCCCTAGTTCAACCGCTCCTAGGTCTCCGGAAAGTGGGTTTGACCTGCTCTTTCGGAGGTGGGCGGTTGGCCGATGACGTGTCCCCGCGGAGGGGAGCACGTGGAGAACGTGCGCCGAGCACGTTATTCTCCCGCGGAGGGAGCCCGGGTAGTCTCGCTCGTCTGGTGTGACGGACGATGAAGGGGATGCGGCGTGATGGTTTGTGCCCGGCGGACGGTCCTGCTCGTCCGAAGGGGCGTGTGCCAGGTGTGCTCAGTTCGCCTGTTGGGCCGTATTTGGTATTGGGCCTGCCGAGGTGAGGCCCACACCGGAACAGGAGCCCCCCAAGTCGAAGCTCTGGGGAAGAGCGAGGACTTAAGGTCGTCATGTCTGGAGCGGGGGACTCGTGCGAAGGGCTCCGGTCGTCGGTAGAACGGGGAGGAGGCAGATGGAGAGACGCGACTGTCAGGCTGCTTCCACGCGTCTTGCGTTGAGCGGTCGTAGGGGCGGCTAACCTATGTCATTAATGAGCCTAGGGTCGCTTCGAGCCTCGCGCCGGGTTATAAATATGGCGGTCCCCGCTCATTCTGCTACTTTTCTCTCTGTTGATCTTTCATCGTCTCTGCCCGTCCGCCGTTCGCCGCCGATCAACGCCGTGCCATTCGCTTTTTCTTCCGTCCGCCGCCGTTACAAGTGAGTTCCTCTCCTCCCTCTCTTTTATTTTCGTCGTCTAACTGGGACGTGTGGTCGGGGCGCGATGAGCGCCCCGAGGAGGGATGCGAGTTCCGCCGCGTCTGGCGAGTTTTCCGATGAATGTCCCGGGGACGGTAGGCTAGTTCCGATGAATGCCCCGGGGACAGGAGCTTTTTCTGATGAATGCCCCGAGGACGGGGCTTTTCTCCGATGAATGCCCCGAGGACGGGGGCTTTTTCTGATGAATGCCCCGAGGACGGGGGCTTTTCTCCGATGAATGCCCCGGGGACGGGGGCTTTTCTCCGATGAATGCCCCGGGGAGAAGTATCTTCTCCGACGGCCGCCCCGAAGGGCTGAGGGGTCGTTCTTCGATCCCCGAGGAGGGTAGGCGGGGAGCGAATGTCTGCTCGCCGCCCCTCGGCCTTTGTCGCCCTTTCACTTGACTTGCGGTGGAAGGGTGGATTTGATCCTGGCTATCGAATTCACCGAGGTCCTCTGCTTTCAGGTGTAGATGTCGGCTCTGGTGCCGGGGATAATGGTTGAAGATGATGAACCCGAGGTCCCGGAGTATGACGACGGGCGCGTCTCCTTGCCCGAGGAGTGGGCGGCCGAGGAGCCACTTACCATCCCTTCTTGTTTTGTGGTCGACCCGTCCGACGTGTATGCCACGGTCGAGGACACGCCGCTAGGAGAAACGCAACACTGGCAGGTGTATCGCCCGAAAGCGCACCATCGGATCTGTTCGCGCTATGGGCGGAAGATGTTCCCGATGTATGAATTTTATTTTAAAGAAGCTCGGCTCCGGTTGCCGTTCTCTGCCTTCCATCTGGGGATTTTTGACTGGCTGCGTCTTGCCCCGTCTCAGCTGCACCCGAACGCTCTGGCTTTCATCCGGGCTTTCGAGGTGGTGTGTTTCTACCTCTCGGTGGAGCCGACGGTGCCGTTGTTCTTTCGCATCTTTCATTTGCAGCGGCAGACGGTGCGAGGTCGTCACGGATGGGTCTCTTTCAAACAATCAACCAAAATTTTTAAAGCGTACAGTGATTCTGTCAAAGACTTCAAGGGTCGGTTCTACCTCGTCAAACCGATCACGCAGCACGGCTCGGACACTCTCTTTGACGAGGGCGAGCGCACGGTAGATGGCCAGTGGTTCCGAGCGTGGCTTCCCAAGATACATCTGCTGTGGACCTCGGAGCATTTCAGTCGAGGGACGGATAGGTATATCGTCCGGGCGGGAACCCTCGAGGAGAAGGACATGGCCGCTTATCTGAAAATAATTGCCTTTGTGCGGTCACTCCCCCCGTCGAAGCTGGTGACGCCCGACGGTCGGTACATCCTCGATGCCCAGGGGAACGTACGCACTAAAAAGCGTTTGATAAATACTAAGACTTTG
Source organism: Lathyrus sativus (assembly GCA_963859935.3). Taxonomy (NCBI): domain Eukaryota; kingdom Viridiplantae; phylum Streptophyta; class Magnoliopsida; order Fabales; family Fabaceae; genus Lathyrus; species Lathyrus sativus. Next base: position 627,150,290 of record OZ012737.1, on the reverse strand, counting down.
CTCGGCTGTGCGACCGGGGCGGCCGCTCTAGATTATCTAGGTAGGGATGTTTCGTTTTCCCTCGTTGTCGGGGTTTTTGATCGTCGCTAACCTATTTCTTTGTTTTTGCAGCGAACATGTCTACTGTCGACGAGCGGGTGAAGCAGTTGCGTGCTGCCAGGAGTGCCGGGGTCCCGAGGACGAGGGTGAGTCAGCTGGTCAGTCAGGAGGTCGCGACGCAGGGGGGCCAAACTTCGTCCTCGTCGCCTCAAGAGAGCCAATCCCCTGTGTCCCAAGGAGTGTCGAAGAGGCAGAGGTCCGAGGAGCCTCGGGTGGTGGATCTGACGGTCGGCGCCGTCGAGGAAGGTTATGTCGTCCCTCCCTGCCACCAGCACCCGGGGTATTTTCATGGTGCCCGTTCCCCCACCGTTTCCGCCGGGGAGGTGAAGGCTGTTCGCCAGGCTGATCGGGAGGCCCGTCGGCGTGTCCTGGCTGAGGACTTGGCCGCGATGATGCGGACGTTTACGACGGCTCTCGTGCTGAACGAGGAGGGCTGCTCTGCTGCTGAGCTGTCCAAACTGCAAGGGGATCTCACCTTTACGCAGTCGCGGTTGGCCAAGCTCACCGAGGAGTTGGAGAAGAGCCAGAAGGACGTTGCCGAGGAGCGGAAACGAGCAGAGGGTGCTGAGGGGAAGGTGAGTTCGCTGGAAGAGAAGCTGGGGATGGCGACGGCCGAGGTGCAGGCGCTGAAGGTTCGTACTGAGGTTCTGGACAGCGCTGTTCGTCCGGCCGAGGACGAGACTGAGGGGGACCGGCGTTTAATCACCCGTGCTGACTTGATCGCCCGTATCCGGGTGTTGGAGAGCGATTGTCTGGAAGCCGTTGAGGTCGGGTTCAAGAATGCAGTCGAGCAGATTCAGGTCGCCAACCCTGGTGTCGAGCTGGTCGTGGACGGGATAGGGCCGTACCACGAGATCGTTGATGGAAGGGTGATCGATCCTTATTTCGTTATCCCCGACGAGGAAACCGTGGCTGCTGACCGAGCTGATGAGGAAGTGTAGGTTGCCGGGCCTGCGTGCTCGTTGTTTTGTGGCCTGCGTGCCGGTGTTTATCTTTTGCTTTGGGCCTGCGTGCTCGTTTTTGTACTATTGACTACTGGGCTGGTGCCCGCCTTTGTTAAATATATTTATCATGGATTTTCTAAGTGTGCGCTCGTTGTTTGCATGTTGTTTTATGCTCGTTTTTCGTATTTGTTCGAATGCCTTTGATGTGTATGACATTTCTTGTAGATTTTCTGAGTGTTCACTCGGTGTGTTTAGCTCGACAATTTGTTACCGGTAGTGTAGGGGACTGGCCGGTTTGGCCGGGGATGTAGCCGGGCCTTTTCGGGGGTAGTTTTCCCCGGGGCGTGGACGGCCCATCGCGAGCTGGGTGCCCTGCCTGTTTTGGTACGGCGACGAGGAGCCTCGGTCGAGGTATTCCCTGCCGAGCAAGGCCTTCTGCCCGCGCACACGAGAGGCAGGGCTTGCTTTCTTTGGTCGTTGGTGGACGCGGGGGTGTGCGGTGGTACCATGTCGCCCCCCCAGTGGCCGGGACGATTGGTCGTCGCGGGCAATGTGTTAACTGTAGTACCGCTTAAGCTTCGCGGCGTTCCATGGTCGAGCTAATTGTTCACCGTGCAGGTTTTCGAGGTAATAGGCCCCGTGTTCCGTTTTGTCCCGGACTCGGTATGGGCCTTCCCAGTTCGCCGCCAGTTTGCCCTCGTGGGAGTCCTTTTGATTTCTGCGTAGAACTAAGTCTCCAGTTTGAAAATCGCGCTTTATGACTTTGTGGTTATGGCGAAGTGCTACTTGTTGCTTCAGCCGGGCTTCCCGGAGGGCTGCTCCTGCGCGGATTTCTTCGACGAGGTCGAGCTCTTCTCGGAGGGAGCCGTCGTTGTCGTCGGTGTCTAGGGGAGCTTCCGTTCGTCTGGACGGTTCGCGGATTTCGACCGGTATTACGGCCTCGGTTCCGTACGTGAGGCGAAATGGGGTCTCCCCTGTAGTTGAGTGAGGAGTAGTACGGTATGCCCAGAGGACGCTGTGGAGTTCTTCGACCCATGCTCGTTTGGCGTCTCTGAGGCGTCGTCTGAGTCCTCTGAGTATAACTCTGTTTGCCGACTCCGCCTGGCCGTTCGTCTGAGGGTGTTCGACCGAGGCGAAGTGATGTTTGGTCCCGAGGTTGGTGACGAAGTCGCGGAAGTTTTTGTCTGTAAATTGTGTACCGTTGTCGGTGACGATGGCGAGTGGTACCCCGAACCTGGCGAGGATGTTGCGTTTGTAGAATCGGAGAATGTTGTGGGCGGTGATTTTGGCCAGAGCTTCAGCCTCGACCCACTTGGTGAAGTAGTCGACTCCCACGATGAGGTACTTGTTCTGGTATGAACCGAGGGGGAAGGGTCCGAGGATATCCAGCCCCCACCAGGCGAATGGCCACGGGGATGAGAGGGACGTGAGGTCGGTTGGCGGGGCCAGGTGCATGTCTCCGTGTCGTTGACACTTATCGCACCGTTTGACATGTTCTTTCGCGTCGGACTGCATTGACGGCCAGTAGTAGCCCGCGCGTAGGGCCTTGCGCGCTAGGGATCTGCCCCCGAGGTGCTGCGCGTTGATACCTTCGTGGATTTCTTCTAGAACGGCCGTACTCTGGGATTTGTCTATGCATTTGAGGAGTGGGATTGCGAAGCCTCGGCGGTACAGTCGTCCCTCGAGGAGGACGTACGAGCAGGCCCGTCGTTTCGTTGCGTTGGCCTCGCTAGAGCTGGTCGGCAGACGGCCGGTGCTGAGATAGGTGTGGAGGGGGGTCATCCAGCAGTCCGCGTCTCCAATGGCGTTGATGTCGAGGGGTGTGGTGGTCGGGCTGGTACTTGGTTGGGACAAGATTTCTTGGATGACCGATTTGTGACCGCCTCGTTTCTTGGTGCTTGCTAGTTTGGAGAGGATGTCGGCGCGGGTGTTCTGCTCCCGAGGAACGTGTTGAATTTCTGCTGAGTCGAACCCTCTTAGTTTGTCACTGATGAGCGCGAGGTATCCGGCGAGGGTGTCGTTTTTTGCTTGGTATTCACCTCGGACTTGCGAAGCGACCAGCTGGGAATCCGTGTAGATTCGGATGTCCCTGGCTCCCAGGTCGGATGCTAGGCGAAGGCCGGCGAGAAATGCTTCGTATTCGGCTTGGTTGTTGGTCGTTGGGAAAGCTAGCGTGAGGGAGACTTCGATGACCGTACCCTCGTCGTTGTCGAGGACGATGCCGGCGCCGCTCCCCGTAGAGTTGGAGGAGCCGTCCACAAAGATGGTCCAGAGGTGGTTCCTGGTGGTCGGGTCGGGGGGCGTGGTCATCTCGGCTACGAAGTCAGCCAACGCTTGAGCCTTGATGGCGTGCCGGCTCTCGTATGTGATGTCGAACTCGGAGAGCTCTAACGACCATTTCAGCATGCGCCCAGCCATGTCTGGGCGGCCGAGTAGCTGGCGGAGGGGTTGGTCGGTGCGGAGCACGATGGTGTGTGCTAGAAAATAATGCCGGAGTCGGCGTGCCGCTGTTACGAGGGCCAGGGCGACTTTCTCGATCAGCTGGTATCGGGCCTCCGGGCCGTGGAGGGCTTTACTAGTAAAATAAATGGGCTTTTGTCCTTCCCCGGCTTCGCTCACGAGGACGGCGCTGACGGCTTCGTTAGAGACGGCCAGATATAAGTACAGGGTTTCGCCCGTCGCGGGGCGCGTCAGTACTGGTGGTTCGGAGAGGACGCGTTTGAGGTGGCGAAGGGCTCTCTCACATTCGTCCGTCCATTCGAACTTGGTCTCCTTCCTGAGCAGTTTGAAGAACGGGAGGGCGTGTTGGGCCGATCTCGCGATGAATCGTGAGAGGGAGGCTAGTACGCCGTTGAGGGACTGGATGGCACGCTTCGTGGTCGGCGTGGTTATATTGGAGAAGGCGTGGCACTTGTCCGGGTTGGCTTCGATCCCCCGTTCGGTCAAGTAGTAGCCGAGGAATTTACCGGCGCAGACGCCGAAAGTGCATTTCTCCGGGTTAAAGCGCATGCGACATGATCTCGCGGTCTTGAAGACCTTCTGGAGATGTGCCGCATGGTCGTCTTCCGCGCCGGATTTGACGATCATGTCGTCCATATAGACTTCGAGCATGTCCCCGATCTCCTCGTGGAAGACGCGGTTCATCATCCGTTGGTACGTGGCCCCGGCGTTTTTGAGGCCGAAAGGCATTACGTTGTAATAGTAATTGCCCGATGCTGTCATGAAGGCCGTGGCCTGTTTGTCGTGTTCGGCCATCGGGATCTGATTGTATCCCGAGTATGCGTCCATGAAGGACAAGAGTTTGAAGCCCGCCGAGTTGTCGACGAGCTTGTCGATGTTGGGGAGGGGGTAGGCGTCCTTAGGACATGCCCGGTTGAGGTCAGTGTAGTCAACACACATGCGCCATTTTCCATTATTCTTTTTAACAAGTACAACGTTGGACAGCCAGGTGGAATACCGGGCTTCCGAAATAAAATTTGCCTCTAAGAGGTCTTTTACAGCTTGTTCGGCTGCTGCCGATTTTTCTGGAGACTGGCGGCGACGGCGTTGCACCACGGCCTTTGCGGTCGGGCTGATGGACAGCTGGTGGCAGGCGACCTCAGGGTCGAGTCCCGGCATTTCCGCGGCGCTCCAGGCGAAGAGGTCGGCATTCTCGCGGAGGCAGGCTTGGAGCTGTCGTTTCGTGAGGTCGGGGAGTCCTGCGCCTACCCTTACGGTTCTGGTCGTGTCGTCCCCGAGGGGAATGAGCTCGAAATCGCCATCCGGGATGGGGCGCGCTGGATGCTCGTTGGCCGCGTCAGTCTTTTTATTGTCGAGCTCGTCGGTGAAGCGACTGTCGAGCTCAACTGATCCGACCAGCTCTGTTGGCTTGTCCTTTGGCGTAGCGCTCGGTGCTTTCTTTTTGGTCGGTGGAGCGATGGAGTCGAAGCCTTTCAGCGCGGCTTCAAAACACCTTCGGGCAGCTTCGATGTCGCCGTTGAGGGTGACCACGGCTCCCCTTCTCGTGTAATATTTCATCTTCAGGTGGGCGGTGGAGGGTACCGCGGTGAGTTCTGCTATCGTTGTCCTGCCCAGGATGCAGTTATACAGGGACGGGCATTCGATGACTAAGAAGCGGATGCTGATGTCTCTGGCCGTTTCCTCTTCCCCAAAGGTGACTTTCAGTTCCACGTATCCCCAGGGTCTTGTCGTCGTCCCGTTGAACCCCTGGAGGTCGGAGCCTACGTAGGGGGAGAGGTTGGACTCGTTGAGCTGGAGAGTCGTGAACAAATGTGAGTACATTATGTCAACCGAGCTCCCTCCGTCGACGAGGAGGCGCCTGACGTCGAAGTTTGCCATACGTGCGCGTATGAGCAAGGGTATGTTGGAATTGGGAGATCCCCCGGGTAGTTCCTCGAGGTAGAACGTGATCGGGTTGGAGCGGCCTCGGAATCTGTCGAGCGTGCTCATCTTGCCGGAGTTGCCCGCGATGAGTTCGTCGAATTTCCTTTTCACAGATCCTATGGACAGACTCCTCGTAGCGCCATCAGAGATGACCATGGCTCTGGGGAAGTATTCCCATCGGCTGGTTGGTCGGATCGGCTCGCCGACTAAGCTGGGTGCTTCGGGGATGCCGAGTCCTCTGCTTGCGAACCAGTCCTCGGGGCGGCTGACGCACAGCGCGACCTGGAGTCTCTCACCGTCTTCTGGGCAGGGGAGCTCCTCGATTTTCTTTGCCTCCGGGGCCTCCGATCTGGGTGGTTCACCTCCCCGGGTGTATCGCTTTAAGTGCCCATCTTTGATTAGGATTTCGATCGCATCTTTGAGATGGATGCAGTCTTCCGTTACATGCCCGTGGGTCCTGTGGAACCGGCAGTACTTTGACTTGTCCACGTTGGGTTTGGGCGGCGTTGGTCGTGGAAAACGGACACCTCCCTGCACAAACTCGGTTTTAGCGCATTCGGCCAGTATGCGTTCGCGGGAAGCGACCAAGGCGGTGTACTCGGTGAACCTTCCTGCCGGGCCGCGCGACTCGCGCTGTTCGCGGGGTTCGCGGTGGCGGTCATCCCGACGGCGGTCCCCTCCTCGCCGGTGGCTCGAAGCTCCGTCGTCTCGGTGCCCGCGGGGGGCTTCTCTGTCTCGGGTGTCGCGGGCGGAGTTGGCCGCTTGTGTTTCCTCGAACCGGATGTAGTGGGCGGCCCTGTCGAGGAAGTCTTGGAGGGACGTGGGCCGGTGTATGCCCACGGCCTCGTAGAATTTGGAGTCATGGCGCAGGCCTTGCTCCATTAAGTAGCGTTTCATTTCGTCGGAAGTCGTCACCTGTACGGCTTCCCGAGTAAATCTTTCGATGTATTTCCGGAGGGGTTCGTCGGGGCCTTGGATGATCGCCCCGAGGACTGCTTCCGTCTTCGGGTGACGCCGGGACGCTGTGAAGTGTTTGGAGAATAGGTCCTTCAAGACCCTCCACGATGTAACGGATTCGGGCTCCAGGCTTTTGTACCAGGTCATAGCGCCTTTCCTCAGAGTCGTCGGGAAGAGTCTGCATTTGATAGCTCCCCGGACATTGCGGTAGTCGAGCATGGCCTCGATGTCTTCCAGATGATCGTCCGGGTCGGAGGTGCCGTCGTACGTTGACAGCGTCGGTGGCTTCTCCATTCCTTGGGGTATAGGGGCCGCCATGATCTCCCGGGATAGTGGGGTGCGGTAGTCATCCTCGTCGCTGTGCGCCGGGGATCTCAGGGGGGATGAGCCGATCGCGGTGTGTCCCGGGTTTCGGGCCCTCGATCTCCGGCCTGTGCTCCCGCCTCGGGTTTCCTCGGTTGGGGTCGCCGCGGCGTTCTGGTTCCTCCCGCGACCGTGTCTTGCCGGGGATCTGGTGCGCTCCCGTGTCGCTTGGGGGCGGCGTCTCTCCAACCGCGGTCGGCGGTTCCTGGGTCGAGGTGAGGGGCTCCTCGAACCTCCGTTCTGGTCTTCCCGCTGGGGGTACCTCGGGGAGCCGCCGCGTTCCAACGCTCCAATTCTAGCGTTCTGTTGGGACAGCAGCTGGTTCGTCTGGTTGATGGCTGCAAAGAGGGCGGCTACCGTGGGGTCCGCTCCCGCCGGGATGGGAACGGGGTGGAATGCCGGCGGGCTCGGGGGGCGATGGTCGGCATGCAGGGGCCTTTCCTCGGACGATGGTGAGGCAGTTTGCCCGTCTCTTTCGTCGGCTTCATTCAGGCGCGCCGTTCCTACCTGCTTCCCGTTGGTGGCAGTGTTGAGCGCGAGATCGTGCGGAGTGTCATCGCGGCGTGGGCTGGCCATGACCGTGGAGGTTTGGTGAAACTTTTGGTTTTTCTGCTCGGAGTAACGGGGAAGTTTCCTTTCCCACAGACGGCGCCACTGATCTGACCTGATCAGGAGGGATCACGGACTGGCCACGCTTCGCCGGACGGTTATCTGTTCGCCGAGGTAAGAACGAGGAGGGGGTGTACCTGCAAAACACTCCGACGCCCAAGTAAGAAGTTGGACAGAGAGGAAGCAATAGTACAGAAAAGGGGGCAAGAAGAGTTACCTGACCCTCTTGAAGAAGAGGGTATTTATAGAGAGACCCCAGCGCTGGGCCAACGGTCATTCGAGGTGGGCCAGACGACCAGGCCCAACCCTAATGACTGCTAGGGCTTACGTGGCGTAGTGAAGACCAGGACGTGGTCTTCGCCCTAGTTCAACCGCTCCTAGGTCTCCGGAAAGTGGGTTTGACCTGCTCTTTCGGAGGTGGGCGGTTGGCCGATGACGTGTCCCCGCGGAGGGGAGCACGTGGAGAACGTGCGCCGAGCACGTTATTCTCCCGCGGAGGGAGCCCGGGTAGTCTCGCTCGTCTGGTGTGACGGACGATGAAGGGGATGCGGCGTGATGGTTTGTGCCCGGCGGACGGTCCTGCTCGTCCGAAGGGGCGTGTGCCAGGTGTGCTCAGTTCGCCTGTTGGGCCGTATTTGGTATTGGGCCTGCCGAGGTGAGGCCCACACCGGAACAAATATATTTCCATTATTTAAAAAGATTATTAAGTTGATAAGTTATAAAAAGAAGTAGTAAAAAAAGCTAATTAATTTTAAAAGGTTGGCAAAATTGGAATAAATTATGATTGATTTTAATTAATTAAAAAACTGGATAGAAAAGATAATAGGTTAATTAGTTAAAGAAAAAGTTGATCAACTAAATACAAGTTAATTAGGAAAAAAAAGTTAATTTAGATAAAATGGATTTATTAGTAAGTTTATTAATAAAATAAATAGCTGATTTAAAAGGGTTAATTAGATTAGTTAATTAAATTAGTAATTAAGTTGATGAAGAGTTAGTTAACAATTAAATTAGATTAATGAGAGGTTAGTGGAGAGTTAGTAGATAAATGAGATTTAATTAAGGGTTAATGAAAGGTTAAGGGTCTGTTTGGTTCAAATGAGGGGGAGGGGAGGGGAGGAATTTTAATGAAGGGGAGGGGAGGGGAGGGGAGGTGAAGGATTTTTTTAATTAAATAAGTGTTTGGTTCAAAAGAGAGGAGGGGAGGGGAGGAGAGAGATTTTAATTAAAAATGTGTTTGGTTCAGAAGGGGAGGGGAGGGGTTTTATTAATAATTTACATTTTTATCCTTATGATCTTATATAAGTCATATGATATTAAAATGTGAAAAATTCGTGCGTATTTTCGTTGGTAATAAAATTTCTAATATTGAGTGATTAAAAAAATATTTATTTGTCACTAAAGTTAAAAAATTGAGTACAATCGATTCGACTTATAACTTTCCAACATAAATTAAACTATATGCCAATAACATCGTTTAAATTGTGATGAATCATATAACAAAACAAATTTATAAAATAACTTATTACTAAATATTAATGGTTCAAAATATTTAATAAACTGAATAAACAAAAATAAATAAAATGATATGGTTTACAATTTGATATAAAAGAAAATATGATAGAGTACATAACAAAATTAAAAGAAACAATCGAATATAACGAAACATAATTTTTTTTATAAAAAAAAAGACAATGATTATGGTTTATATTAATTATAAAAATTATAAAATAATTTGAATGTGAAGAACAATTATAATAAATTGATGAAAACAATCGAGAAAAAACAGTAACATAAAAGATAACAAATAGTTTTGGAATAATAAAATTAAACTGAGGATATTTTAGTAAATATAATAATTTTTAAATATCAAAACTAATATTCCCTCCCCTCCCCTCCAAATCCCCCCAATTCGGAGGGAACCAAAAAGTGTGTTTTGGAGGGATTTTGCTCCCCTCCCCTCCCCAATCCCTCCCCTCCCCAATCCCTCCCCTCCCCTCCCCTCCCCTCCCCTCCCCTCCTAAAATTTGAACCAAACATATTTAATTAAAAATTTCCCCTCCCCTCCCCTCCCCTCCCCTCCATCTACCCCGAACCAAACACACCACAAACACACCCTAAGGGATGGTTAGTGGTGTAGTTAGTGTGTGTGTGCGCATTTACCATGATTATTACATTACAACAGAAAAGAAAAAAAAAAGAAAATGAAACGGAAAAAAAAAAAAAACAACCCTAGCCCCCAAATCGGTCCCCCATTCTCGATCGGTCTCTCTCCCTCCGTCTTCCTCTTTTCTCACTTCGCCATCTTCGTTCTCCTTCTTTTGCTTTGCTTTCTCAATTTCTTCCTTTCTTTCATCGTATCTTCTTCGCCCGTTCGTCCACGCTTTCCTATAACAGCAAATAGACAATGATAAAATGATGTTAACAATGGACGACCTGGTTTTTTTTTAAAAGGTTTTGTTTCTGCAGTGTTCTTCGAGGTTTGACTCGCGGCGGCGGTGGCTTTGAGGGAAAGGGGGTGATTCAGGGTGATATGAAGGTTTTGCAGCGGACAGCGGTGGATTCGAACGAACACAGATAAGTTTCTTTTCTTTACCAATTTTGGGGTTTTGATTTGGAGCTGTGGAATTTTGAGGCTTTTTGCTGTGTGTTTTCGAATTTGGGTTTTGGGATATTTATGTTGAATTTGGGATTTGGTGGTTGTTGAATATTTGTGTGGTTTCCGTATCGTTGTGCGAGTATTTTTCCTTCCTGATTTTCTGAGTGCTGATCTCTTCTTATACTGTGTTTTACATTCATACCATAAACGGGACGTTGAACCCCAAATTGGAAAGAAATGAGAAGTTTCTGCTTTCAAAATGACAGATGAAAATCTTTCCCTTTCTGTTTGCTCTGTTTGAAACATGTTTTGATTTTCTCCTCTTTATAGTTTAATTTCTCAAACGAATTGAAGAGAAAAATAAAGACTTTCCATCCTCGACCGATTTTGTCTGCCTCCCTGTTTTGGAAATACTTTGAATGCCTTAATTTGTGTTGTAAATTTGTGTTGTAAATGATTTTTCCATTTCCATAACGATACATTATCAATTGTTTTGTAGAAGTTTGTTTGAATTTGTCTGGAAAGAAATTAAGCATTGTTTTAAGGATCTCGATTGTTCTTCATTAGTGACATAACTGCAACGTCTAACTCCAACATTCGTATGAAATGATTCGCATACTGCTTGTGCTTCTCGAAATCATCACTTTCTGATGTCATGAGATTTGTTGCAGGAATATTGATCTAGAAACTGAATAGCCCAAGAGAGGATGATTTTCAGATAGTGAATCTTAAAGAGTTCTTGGCTTCATGGCATACATAAAAGTTGAAGCAGAAACTCAACCATATTAGAGTGGTTAGATACTCTCAAATGGGAGGTTGCTAAATTCCGATGGTTGGCCACGGCGAAGAAAAAACGTTGATGTTTATGTGCATATAAAAGGTAGTACAACTTAAGTTCTTCTCCACATCAAGATTGCTCCAAATAGAACATTTTAAACCAAGTCCTGTTATTGAAGTGCAGGTATTAATGACTTTGAAAATGCAGTTGAGGTTTTCTCTTTGGATAAAAAGTTTGGTTCGTGCAACTCAACTGGTAACCTTGTGTGTTGTTTTTTAGTCTTGGAGATAGAAGCACGGAACAACTTCAAATGAGTGTAATCAATCAGATTTATTTCTCATGCGTCCTGAAGTTTCACCAAGTACACCCTTGATTGCGAGCCTCTTTGCCCGATGTTAAGTGAGAGTACCAAAGATCTGGAACCAGATGTCTAGTGAAGTGATCAATTGCATCCTTAACAATAGGTGAATTCACTTTTGCTCGCCACTCAAATTTTGCAACTGCTTTAGGATTTTTGGTATGCTTCTTTGAAGATTGAATGTTGGTGGAGCTTGCTGTTCTTAAATCATCATGTCTGGAACATAATGTGTTTCAAGAAGGTCTCCTTGTTCATTAACTTGTCTTGAATTAAATCCTAAATATGAGATAATTAATTTGCAGGTGTTATTCTTGCAATCCCTATTTTCCGCAGCACAACGGTTATAATGTGGCGTGAAGTTGTGGAAGCTAGCAACTTATGCGGACGACGACAGCTTATGAAGTGGGGAGTCAATGCAGTGCTATTAGTGGCTGCTGTCTGTAACCGGGTTCTGGTATTCTATATGTGACCAGAACTTGAAGCTCCAATGTTAACATATAAATTTGTTGTTGGTCGGTTTGTGAATGCCCTGGGGTCATGAGATGCCAAATGGTCTAGAACTTATGTGTTACGGTTGGTTGATGTGAAGAACTGGTGATATGAGATATTCCCGGCTGGTATTGAACGGTGGATCCATCCTTGGTGGTGCCGGAATCAATTCTGAGTTGCCGATACTACAACCTCAGTATGTTATCTCTTGACGTGTATTTTTGCATCGAGTTTTCTTCGCCATTAACGGCTTTTTTCAAAATGAATTAAGAGTCCTTGACATAGTTTTAATACCCCTGCAGTTTGTGTTAAACACTCATTGATCCAACCACTTCCGAAGTAATCAATACCATGCGAAGGCTGCGGGATTTCTCGTGTCGGTAGCTGGTCAGCTTGTCACGTCCAAAATGCTGGCGTTACACTCGCAAGAATGGCCTTAATCATTAAAAATACCCCTTCGACAAAAATCGTTTGCGTCATGGGAGCGGTGGCTGCTACGTGCAATCTTCTTCCTACTTTAATTCAGTTTCAACGAAATTGTTGTAGTGTAGCAGAATAGACTCTCATCTGTATGATGAGTTGGATTGTAATGAAAATTGAGAATTTGGAGGAACCTTGCGATTTGTATCTTTTTAAGAAAAAAGATTGATTTTCCAGAAGAAAGAACTGTTAGATAACATGTTTATGATACATGAACCTAGGCATTTGCATAGTTGAGTGGAAAGTCTGAAGGTGGTGTGCTTGGAATGAGACCTCTGTGTCATGCGAATCAAGTAATAGGATTGTGTCAAATATTTGTGTTTGTGTTTATACGTTGTGGCGTTCAAATTTGACATTCCGGACCATTTTGTACAATTTGGACTTTTGAGCTGAATATAAACCTTTTGAATTCATCCACTTGGTTATATATTTTGAGCTCATCATCTTTGACAAACAATCATTACTCTTGAATCTCATGAAGTCATGAGTTTAAATCTCTTGTAGTCTTAGAGTTTTTGATAACATATTGAGTAACTTAAAACACTTGATAACAAATGAAAGAGGATTGCCGATTTCAACTCGTACAAAGTTACGACCCTTTGTAATTTATTCTCAAGATGACGAAATGGCCTTGAATGTGGAATGATGAACTTGTTTTGAAGAATATGTCAAATGCTGAAGCAAGAACTCATGAAATACGACTATTTAAAATCAACACCTGGTTATAACCTGGAGCTTTAATAACATGAATGTTTAAGTTGTAATAAATCCTTCTATAGACTTGAAAATGACTTGAGAACACGAACTTCCAATTCACAACTCCTTGAGTCCACAACCTGGGGAAAATTCTTGAATATGGCCCGTGATTCGAACCGGATTTTTTCAAACACCGTCAACTATTGTTGACCGAGAGAAGCGACGCTCTCATCTTCGGATTTTATGTACCTGCACAAACTCGTTAGTGATGATAAATATGCAGGCAAAAGTAAAAGAACATGAAAATAAAAACACGGAGGTAGGATCTTAAGGTCAAAAATTAGGGTGTGACAAGTAATTAAAGAGTCTCTTTTCAATGCTAGGGAGAGCTTATCTCAATGAAACCAAGCAGTTATATCCAGCTTGTAATTCGCGTAGCCTGCGTCTTTACTTTCAAGATATGTGATAACTTTAGTAGTACGAGTTTATTTGTGAGCTTGAATACGATGAACTCCTTATGGTAAAATAAAATCAAACTCTTAACATATCATCCTAGACTCTTTCGATCTTTGAAACCAAACGAATTATCTCGAGTTCAATGCTTTATTACAAACTTTGATAAAACTTGGCTCTTGCCTTTTGGAATCAAGATTCGATGAAAACTATGTGAAGATCTCTTTGGACCTACCCTCTTAATACGTCTGCACGAGCTGGTTAGCCATGGTAAATATACATATAAAAGTAAAATAAAACGGGCAAGAAATAAACGCAAAGGGGGTGGAATCTTATGGTCAAAAATTTGGGTGTGACACTACGCTGTAGGAGCTGTTCTAGGGAAAAGAAAGGATAAGAGATTACATGTAATCTACTATGCTAGTAGAACCCTAGATGCTGATCATCTCAACTACGCTACCACTGAGAAAGAGCTTCTTGCCGTAGTTTTTGCTATGGATAAATTTCAATTCTATCTGGTAGGAGCCAAAATCATAGTTTATACAGATCGCGCTGCCATCCGTTACTTGTTAAGCAAGAAGGATGCCAAACCTAGGTTACTTCGATGGATCCTTTTGTTACAAGAGTTTGATCTAGATATTAGAGACAAGAAAGACACGGAAAACGTAGTCGCCGACCGCCTTTCTAGGCCCGAGTATCTAAAACCAGACCCACTCCCTATTAACGATGATATTACCTATGACAAGTTAATCGCTAGGATAAAAGCCATAGAAGAAAACAACCTAGACCCTTCTAAAAACCCTGAGAGATCTCTGGCAGTAAGCAGCGTAACTTGGTACACAGATTTTGTAAATTACCTAGCTGCAGATATCATACCCCCTGATCTCAATTACCAGTAGAGAAAGAAGTTATTTAACGATGTAAGACACTTCTATTGGGACGAACCTCTCCTTTTTAAAAGAGGCACGTAAGGTATTTTCCTCCGTTGCGTCCCAGAAGAAGAAGTAAGAAAGATAATAGAACACTGCCACTCTGCATCTTATGGAGGACACTCTAGCACATCCGAAACGCACGCCAAGATCCTTAGAGCATGCCTGTTTTGGCCAACAAAGTGGCGTGATATACACACCTATATAGTCAAATGTGACCGGTGCCAGCGCACTGGAAACTTATCAAGACGTGACGAAATGCCTTTAAGAAACATTCAAGAGGTGGAACTCTTTGATGTTTGGGGCATAGACTTTATGGGACCATTTCCGTCTTCCTTAAGAAACAAATACATCTTAGTTGCAGTTAATTATGTGTCTAAATGGATTGAAGCCATAGCCTCACCCACCAACGAGACACGTGTAGTCATTAAGCTATTTAAAAATTACATATTCCCTATATTCGGAACCCCCCGTCTTGTTATCAACGACAGGGAATCGTATTTCATATCAAGAATCTTCGAAAAACTTTTAAGAAAATATGGAGTTAAGCATAGGATAGCGACACCTTATCACCCACAGACTAGTGGCCAAGTAGAAGTATCCAATAGAGAAATTAAACAAATCTTAGAAAAAACGGTCTCTATATCTAGAAAAGAATGGTCTCAAAAGCTGCAGGATGTGCAATGGGCGTATAGAACCGCCTTCAAAACCCCTATTGGAACAACCCCTTACCAACTAGTCTATGGAAAATCTTGTCATCTACCCTTTGAATTAGAACATAGAGCCTATTGAGCCATAAAAACCCTAAACTTTGACTACTTGACTGTTGGACAAAATCGCGTCCTTGATATACATAAACTAGAAGAGCTTCGTCAATCCGCCTACGAAAACACAATTATATATAAAGAAAGAACCAAGGCCTGGCATGATAAGAAGATTGTAGAGAAAGATTTTCATATAGGAGACCCTGTTCTCCTGTTCAACTATAGATTACGAATTTCCTGGCAAGCTACGTTCAAGGTGGACAGGTCCCTTTACAGTTACCAAAGTTCTACAATCAGGAGCAGTCAAAATCCAGAACCAGTCACGTAGCCCATTCATTGTAAACGGGCAAGATAAAAATTTTACGAAGGAGGAGACATTCCCGATGATTACTCCAGCCACACCTTGATTGATCCATCATTGCCTACTTCAATCATATAGGTTCTACTCGTCAAGCTAACAATGTTAAACAAGCGCTGCCTGGGAGGCAACCCACGATTTTATTTATTTTTCTGTTATTTTTATTTTTATTTAATTTAATTTAATTTTATTTATGTGTCAACCAACGGTTTATGATGATTTTGCTTTCAGGTCTTGCTCTTTAAGTTTTATTTTCATGATGCAGCAGCATGATGACATGCACATTGCTTTCAGGGACGATAAGCAGAGACAGAGGTATTCAGTTCATTGGCAGCGTCCTATGGCACCAACCTGATATCCGGATCAGGCCTGCATGGAAGCTTTAGGGGTCGAGCCCAGCATACAATTCCTCTGTCATCAGCTCCAATGGGGCAAATATGCTAACCAGTTGCACAAGACCTACAAGCACCTTACATTGGATTTTCTTAGCTCGTTCCGCCACAAACTGTACATCGATCAGGAAAGGCTGGCCACATTTAGACTTTTTGGGAAGGAGTATGCCTTCACCAATAAGGGATTCGACGACCTACTTGGATTTTCGACCACTCCAGATTCTATCCCTTACCTTCCGATGGGCTACTTTATGAGTAGAGACATCGACCAGTTCTGGCGAGATATTACAAGCGGAGGAAGCCTAGATCCATCGACTCAACTATCTCCGGTAACCCACAACCCAACTATGAGGTATTTTCAGATGACTCTGGCTCACACCTTTCTTGGAAAGGAGGACTCCGACATGCATGTTAGCGAGGAAGAGATATTCTTCCTATTTTGCGCAAATAGGTTACGCCCAGTGGCATGTGGAAACTTCTTCCTGCATAATCTCGAGAGCACAACTAGATCTCATGAAGGAGTTATTCATGTGGGAGGCACCGTCACTCATATAGCTGCTGCATTAGGACTTACCAACCAGTTACTGCATCTGACTCTGTATTATGGATACACCCTGTTAGACATTGATTTTTGTTTGGACAGAGGGCTGATGAGGAGAGCATCTTTTCAGCCTGATTGTTTCAGACTTCTGATTGATTTCTAAAATGTCCATTATTTTACACTACCTGACCCAGTTGTGACAACTGTGCACGATCCTTCCAATGCATAATTCCAGTTGGAAAAATTAGTGTGCCAGGACAAGTAATCTCTACTGCCAGCACACCCCAAAAAATCAAGAAGGAGCACCAAAGCCCAAAACAAAGCACCAAAGTACGGCCTAACCACCTTCAACAAGGATGGCGCCCACCATATAGTCCATGGCGCCCGCCATGGGGTCTGGACTATATGCGGGGCAGAAGTTACAAAACCACCATTTTCACATCCAAAACCTCAAAAACTCCATCTTTGGCCACACGAAAATCTCTCTCAAAGCACCAAAAGTTCCTAATTTCATCATCCACTCACCAACCCATTAAACATTCTAACTCCCATTTTCACTTTTCTTCACCAAAATCTATCAAGAACCCATCTTTACAAAACTCCAAAAAATACCCATTTTCATCATCTTCCATCTCAAAAGTTCATCCATGGAGCACGAAGGTTACATTTTGCGTCAAGGGAAGTCCGGAGAAAGACGACGGAAAATTTTCGACAAACTGCAAAGCCGGGATATTGCTTCGACACGATACATGGATGACAACTGTCTGTATTCTTTAGGTATTTACCATAGCGTTTATCACTTGTTAGACACTTTAGGACTGCATGAAATATTTGCTAAACGTGACCCTACCTTTGAAAGGTTGACAAGGGAATTCTTGAGTTCCCTAATTTATATTGTCAGATCCGACACTGCTAGAATCGTCGGCATAGTACAGTTTTGGATGTTTAATGTTGAATATTCGTTTAGTACCGACGAACTGGCAGAGAGGCTAGAACTGCCTTTTGGTGAAGGTGTTATTTGTGAAGGACCTCTGGATTTCGAATGATCTGTGGAGGCATTTTCCTTTTGGCACAGGTTGTCAAATTTTACTATTATATCTTTCGAAGGAATACTTGCCTCCAGGATCCATAACCCGACCATCCGTGTATTTCGCTACATGTTAGCCAGTACTATATTTGGCCGGGAGAATCCAAATAAGGTGAACGCAAAAGAGTTACTATTTTTGCAGGGGTGCCTCACAAATAGGATATTTAATGTGGTTCCATTCATGATTGCCCATATGAACGCCTCAATTAAGAGCACTGGGACCATTGCCTTCAGAGTACTTATTAAGTCTATTGCAAAGGCTTTGAACCTAGATACTGAAATAGCCACTTTAGCACCTCTCCCTCCTCGCACAATTAATCTGAAATTCTTGAAAGATATGAAATTGTGCAAGGTCAGGAAGGAAGGGGGCTTTGAGATTATGATCCATGGGAGGGTTATCCCATCTATCGTTTTGCCCTGCACTAGACGCACAAATGTGACTATCGAGAGGAACTGGAACTACGATTTAGATGCTCCACCCATTACAGGTCCAGTGCCTCCAAATATTCCTCTTGGTGACGGCGATGATACTAATGACGAGTATGACTGGCAAGAGCGATCTCCCGATCATCCTATGCCGCCTCACCACGTACCACAAACACACACTGCATTGTCTTCCTCTTACTATTCTGCAGGTACCGCTCCCAGTTTTTATATCTCTGAGCAGATGCGGCAAGACCAATTAGCAAGAGAGGAAAGACACGATCACTTGCTCACCACCATTCAGCAACAATTAACTGAGAATATGAGATTCATGCAAGAGTCTCAGCAGCAGATGAATCAGTCCATGCACAACATAATGCAATCTCAAGCTGCTCTGACCACCAGATTCGACGCGTTCGATGCTTCTCAGACCAATCGTCGTCGCAGCAGATCCCGCCGCCCTAGGTACTCCGAGCACGCTGGTGACAGCACCGGCAACATGCCTTAGGCACTTCAGGTTCCTCGTCCCTTGCTTATTTTGAAACATTGGGAACAATGTTCAATTTAAGTATGGGAGGAGACTTTATTTATTTCTTTTTCTCGCATTTTTTATTTCTTTTATCGCTTTCTAGTTCATTTCCCTTCTAATTTTTCTTTTCATTTTTTAGAACATACTTGTGCTTAAAGAGTCATTCTACAGTATACCCTTATTCCTTCAATAATTTGCCCCACCAAAAACTTTTTGACAAATAGTGTACTTTCCTGAAAAAAAATTGGGCTTTGAGACAAGTTCGAGTTAGGATGCAGATGATTTGGAAAATTCAATTTGAAACATTGGTATCATTATAACACCTTAGGCTTCGCAAATGCAGAAATCAACCCCGATACCCTGTGTACCATGGCCTTAATAGAATGTTCGTAGTAAGCCCTTAGTAGTTTATCCTAGCAGTCAGCTCGGCCAAATCGTTATCTAAGTGAAGGACCGATGAAAATAAGTGAATGATCGGTATGCTAAATAAAATAATTGCAACTCGGGTGTAGGTAACCCTCACAAGGTCATTTAACCCAAAAGGTTGTAAAAATTTCGAAAAAGAAAAAAAATGATAAAACAAAACAAAATAAAAATACCTTCCCGTTGTTAGTTGGTTCAGAGGTATCTGGTACTGAACTCGGTAGGGCGGATAACGATCTGATCCCCCACAGCTACAAGTGGGCAAATAAAAGGGGTTACACCACTTTGTGTACCAGAGCCCCATGCTTAAGATCAATAATCACTAAACCGGTCACTTCACCATGATTACGTACGGATAACGGGCTTAATGTGATTGCGCCGGAATGAAAAGGACCCAAAAGGAGGTTTTAAAGTAGGCCTAGATACAGTAGGGTAGCATGGATTGGTTTGTGTAAAGAACGAAGCTTATGTCCGTGTTTACGGAGATGCGTCATTTCGATACCCGTGGTTCACTGAGTTGTTACCTATCGCTTTATCCCAACTTGAACTTATAAGCCGTTTTTGCCCAGATCATTTATGGATATCACCCTTTTCTGTCATGATGTTTTGCTTGAGGACAAGCAAAGGTTTTAGTGTGGGAGAATTTGATAGACCTAAAATATACTGTTTATTTGACTCGATTTGCGCATGTTATTTAGGATTTTATTCTTGTTTTCTTGTATTATGCCTTTATTTTTTTTCTTTTTCAAGTTTTTGTATTTTCAAAGCTACTCGAGAAGAAATGAAGAAAACAAGCTAAAAGACCAACATTTTGAGGAATTTTACACATGGCTTCCACCATGGCGGGCACCATAGGGGATGCCACACATTGGATAGAAGACAACTGCTGATAACTGCCACGTCTCCCACTCCTTTCCACCCTAGGATAGAAGACAACTGTTGATAACTGCCACGTCTCCCACTCCTTTCCACCCTAGTTCATGTGGCGGGCGCCACAGGGAGGTGGCGGACGCCACCTTCACAATCTCGTTTCCCTCCCAAAAGGAGTTGGGGGCATTCTTGTCCTTACCTGTACTTTCCTACCACTATAAATGGAGGAGTTCTGTCTCATTTCTAATTATCCAAGCTTAGTTATAGAACTCAAGCCATAAATTTCATCTATTGTAAAGTAATAAACTTCTCACATCGAGGGGTTATTACACTGTCTAATCGAGTCTGTAATCGAGTTTGGAGCACTTGGGTAGAAGTTAATCCTGCCGCCATTTTATTTCTGTCATTTGCTTCCAGTTGTACCAACATTTAAAGCCTCTCGTTTGGAGCAGGTTTCTGTTTATTTATCGCCCTTTATTTATTCTGCTTTTATTTTACGCACAATTTATTTATCACACTGTTTATTTATCGCACTTTTTATTTATCGCACCCTTTATCGCACTTTATTTATTTACCCGCAATTTATTTACTCGCATTTGTTTACCATATCTATTTACTTTACCATGTCTGGCTAAATCTTAAGGGCTAGGATGCAAGGATTATAGTTATAATAGTATTCCATACGGCTGTCGATAGAGTTACTTAGGAGTTATTCTGACTTTTAAACACTTATTTTCTGTACTTAAAATTTGTTGGGTAAGATCGAAAGTCGTCCAACCTTTAGATAAATTTGGTTAGTTCTAATTGTTCAAAGGAAGTGAAAGCGTTTGGTTCAGTTATGTAGGAATCTTTAATGTTTAAGAAAACCGATTTTAAAACTGTTTTCGGACGCGTTTATGGATTAAAAGTCTGGTTCGCAAGAACCTCTTTTTGTTAGAAATTCCAGGTCAAAATACTTTTCAACTAAGTTAAGAAACTATATTTCTTAAAAATAGGTTTAATCAATCCTAACTCAATACGCGCCTTTTTATAAGTGACAATAAGATGGATCAATTAGGGATAAACTCGGTTCTGAATATGCAAAAGCGACAGTTCCCGTTAAATTAGTTATTTTCATGAGTGGAAAACATTACCCCATAAGGCACCCTATTTGTACACATTTGGAATACTACGTAGTTATGTGAATTGCATCTATGCCTGTTGTTTTATTATTGAATTTATTTCCGCACTTTACTTTTATTTCGCACAACTCAACCCTTTATTGACTTACCTTAGATAAACACCGTAACAATAGTAGACGATAGATTGACGTTTGGTCTCTGTGGGATCGATAATCTTTTATATTACTCTGACGCTATTCGTGCACTTGCGAAACACGTCATCAAGTTTTTGGCGCCGTTGTCGGGGACCAATTACGTCAAAATTTCATACCCTATTGTTACACCGTCTAGACTAAGGTTTTACCCACCGGTCAATGCGAAGAACTCGCAACACCGGTACTCTTATAGATCCTTTAGAGGAACCTGAACATTACACTCGCGCACGTATCTTATTTCGTAGAATTAAGAGAGCTATGGACGAAGATCGTAACCAAAGACCCCTTAAGAATTTCGCCCAACCATTCAATGATAACCTAGTTCTAGTATTGTGAACCCACAACATTCCTGCTCACAATTTCGAGCTAAAACCTTCCCTATTACAATTAGTACAACAAAACCAGTTTGCGGGACTCTCCACCGAGAACCCGAACCAACATTTAAAAACCAATGGTGCTACTCCTGAGGCGATTAGGTTAAGACTATTCCCTTTTTCCCTTAGAGACAAGACTCTTACTTGGTTAGATTCCCTTCTAGCCAATTCTATAACAACTTTCAAAGACCTTAGGAGAGTTTTTCTCGCTAGATATTTCCCCCCGAGCAAAACAGTTGTTCTTAGGAACCAAATAACCAGATTTACCGAAAACCAAGGTGAATCTCTCTTCGAGGCTTGGGAAAGATATAAAGACCTGTTGAGAGTATGTCCACATCATGGCATAGAATCATGGCTAATCATTCACACCTTATATAATGGACTTCATTATAACACAAAGATGACCATTGACGCCGCCGTAGGTGGCGCTCTGATGAATAAACCTTACCCTGAAGCTTGCGCTCTCATCGAGGATATGGCTCAAAAACATTGTCAATGGGGGATAGAGCGAGCAATAGTGGAGAAGAAGGAATCCTAAAGAGGGATACATGAAATAAGTTCCATAGACATGATGCAAGCCAAAATGGACGCTTTAGCCCTTAAATTCGAACATATGTACGCAAACCCAGTAGCTGTAGCAGCAGTCTCAACTGAGTGAAAATTATGTGGTACTCAAGGACACTAATCGGTGGAATGTAATCTGCTGAACGAAACTCATTCAGGAGAGATCAAATATACCCAAGGAAACCCATAACACTTATAACCCTGGATGGAAGAATCACCCAAACTTTTCCTATAAAAACAATAACCCTATCCAAAACCCTGCACCCCCGAGACCATCCGGTTTTCAAGCTCAAAGACAAAACCCGCCTATGCAAGCTGTGCAACCTAAGCCAAACCTTGAGAAAATCATGGAAGACTTCATTTCGGCTCAGACCCAGCAAAACAAGGAATTTCTAAACCAGAACATTCATGTAAGTGAACTAATTACCCGTTTAGGAACTAAAGTAGACTAAATTGTTACCCACAATAAGATGCTTGAAACCCAGATCTCTTAAATAACTTTAAAGCAAGCTCCCGAGACTACACCCGGAGGACAATTCCCTGGACAACCTCAACAAAAACCCCGAGGGCAAGCCAATGCAATTACCTTACAGAGTGGGACCGCTTACGATGAACCGGTTAACCTGGCATTAAGTGAACCCAAGACTCCTATGAAGAGCATGGTACCCACGAGTGAAGTAGGGGAATTAGTAGGATCAGGAGAACAGAAAAGCCAAGATAAAGACAAAACTAACGAACCACCTCTGCCATATAAACCTCCCATACCCTATCCGCAAAGACTAAAACAAACCAAAATCAATAACCAATATCAGAAATTTATTAAATTCATATAGAAGCTTCATGTAGAGATCCCTTTCAAGAAGTCATCACCCAAATACCGTCATATACAAAGTTCCTCAAAGACATCCTTACCAATAAACGTAGACCTGAAGATCCAAAACCTTTGGAATGCAATTCTATTTCCGAGAACAAACTCGCCAAGAAGGAGAAAAATCCTGGAAATTTCTCCATACCTTGTATTTTGGGAAGTCATGTCATCAATAAAGCCTTCCTAGATTTAGGAGCTAGTGTAAGCCTCATGCCTCTGGCAGTTTTTGAAAGGTTAAAACTAGGAGAATTACAGCCTACGAAGATGTCACTTCAGTTAGCCGACAGATTCGTCAAATATTCGGTTGGCATATTGAAAGACGTCCCCGTTAGGATCGGTCAGTTATTCATTCCAACTGATTTTGTTGTCATGGACATTAAAGAAGATGATGACATTCTGATCCTTCTAGGTAGACCATTCTTATCAACCGTTGGAGCCATAATAGATGTTAAGAGAGGGAAGTTGACTTTTGAAGTAGGTGACGAAAAGATAGAATTCAATCTATCGAAGTTTCTTATGGCAACAGTATTAGGAGATGCATCTTATGCCATAGACATCATCGATGAATGCGTTAGGGAGCTAGAATTAGAAGAAACCATCAAATTTCCTTCAACCTTCATAAAGGAAGATGATGGATTTATAAAACCCCGCATTGATGATAACCTATACGAATGTTTATCCCTTACCCCTGATCCAATACCATGCCCTAAAAAACCAACTTTAAAACTTAAGGAACTACCTAAGAATCTAAGATACGAGTTTTTGGACGAAGAAATAAACCGTCCAATTATAGTCAGTGCTACCTTAAACCAGGTAGAAACAGACCAACTCTTAGTCGTCTTACGAAAATATCCCTATGCCTTAGGATATAACATCTCTGACCTAAAAGGTATAAGTCCATTTGTGTGCATGCACTGGATCTCGCTTGAGGAAGACTCAAAACCTTATAGAGAACACCAGAGAAGGATAAACCCTATAATGAGTGATGTTGTAAAGAAGGAAGTCCTCAAATTACTAGAAGCAGGTATAATTTATCAAATCTCAGATAGTAAGTGGGTAAGCCCTGTGCATGTAGTACCTCAAAAGGGAGGCATCACGGTCGTACAGAACGAGAAAGGAGAACATGTAGCAAAATGGATAGAAAGAGGATGGCGTATGTGTATAGATTATAGGAAATTAAACAAAGCCACTAGAAAATACCATTTTACCTTACCATTTATAGACCAAATGTTAGAACGTTTTGCTAGACACTCATATTTTTGCTACCTGGATGGATATTCAAGATTTTCCCAAATCCTTATACATCCATAAGATTAAGAGAAAACTACCTTCACATGCCCTTATGACACTTTCGCCTACAGACGAATGTCTTTCGGTCTCTGTAATGCACCAGCACTTTATTTACTCGCATTTATTTACCATATCTATTTACTTTACCATGTTCAGCTAAATCTTAAAGGCTAGGATGCGAGGATTATAGTTATAATAGTATTTCATACGGCTGTCGATAGAGTTACTTAGTGGTTATTCTGACTTTTAAACACTTATTTTCTGTACTTAAAATCTGTTGGGTAAGATCGAAAGTCGTCCAACCTTTAGATAAATTTGGTTAGTTCTAACTGTTCAAAGGAAGCGAAAGCGCTTGGTTCAGTTATGTAGGAATCTTTAATGTTTAAGAAAATCGATTTTAAAACTGTTTTCGGACGCGTTTATGGATTTAAAGTCTAGTTTGCAAGAACCTCTTTTTGTTAGAAATTTCAGGTCAAAATACTTTTTGAAATTCTGGTATGCAAATCACATGTGTTCTAAGAACATTGATCTCTGCTCAACAAGGATGAAGACAAACCATGGCCAATTTAAATTTCTTTAAATTGTCCCAATGTCACGACCTCTGTTGTGACATCTGTAGTCTGTCATACTATTTATATAACCATTTAAAGTACAAAATTGTAAATGCAGAAAGATAAATAACACAGTAATTGTCCACCCAGATCGGTATCAACAACACCTACATCTGGGGGCTACCAAGCCATGGAGGAAATTCACTATTAGTAGAATCAATTCAAAGTCAAACCTCCAATTTGCACTTCTCACTTAATCTCTACCCAATGACACTTCAGCCTAGAGACACTCTAATACCTGAGCATACCCACTCAGTCCCCCTCAATCACACAATAGTGATATCAAACAATTACAAAAACAGTATGAAGAGACACTTCATACACACCTTGATCTTGCTTCACAGCTTTGATCAAGGAACTCACACACTCTTGCTTCACAGCTTCGAGTGAGACACAACCTAGAATCTACCTAACCAAAACTATCATCCACCAGACAATTGCTTGGATTACAAGTATTCCTAAACAGACTTTACACGTGAAGACTAGCCTTCTTCACTTACCAATAAGTCTACCAAAATGTATCAAAAGATACAAAGGGTGACTTACACACAAGGGACTCTCAACCCTAGACCTCTATTTTACACTCTGGTTTTTCTTGATGTGAGTTCTTGCTTTTCCCTTGCTTCTGCGCCTCCTTTTATAGCACTGCAGACTGGGCTTGGGCTGTGCAGAAGTAACAAACATTAGTTTTAACAAAATAAAACTAATTTCCACAATTCAAGGTGCTGTCCAATTAGGTCATGGCATGGTCAGCATTGCCTTGAATCTCTCCTGAGATAACTCAGGGGTCATAACAAGTCTCCTGAAATCTAGCCTGAGATAACAGAAAACCAACATGCCTGCACGACTGATGTCATACGATCAATGTCATGACATTCAGTATGACATCCACTCTTCTGCAGATTTTTCTTTACACCAGACCTGACTTCACCCAATCTTCTGCAGAATAACATTAGAAACAAGTATCTTTAAAGTTTCCTAAAAGGTCTCCAAGATCCTTTTATGAATACCAATACAATCTGTTCTTGTTCCTAATAAATCTCCTTGACATATTTACTGATGAGGTATTTTCAACATGGTCTCATCAATCCAATCCAATTCTGTCAAGAGATATACACTAGCAGCTCCTTCTGTTGTCATGCAACGATGTCCTGCACATGACAACACACCTCACTCACTACCTGTGAGGAACTTCATCACAACTTAACTTGTTGTGGCTGCACACCTCACACTACCTTTGAGGAACTTCATCATAACTCAACCTGTTGTGGCTGCACACCTTAACCTGTGAGGAACTTGGCTACTGCTAACACATAGCAGTGCCTGTTGTGCCAGACAGCTATGTCATTACTTTGGTAATGACATCCATGACATCAGTCCTTTCTTCAGCCTCTGTTAGCTCATGCTAGCTCTTGCTGCACTAGACCTTGATGTCAGCCTCTACTAGCTCCTGTTGCACCAGACAGTGATGTCATGACTTTGGTAATGACATCCTGTTCAAAACACATGCCAGCAGTATTGTCATTTGCTCACCTGCTAGCTCTTGCTGCACTAGACCTTGATGTCATGACTTTGGTAATGACATCCTGTATATCATTAGTACAGAATCATGTTTTACCAAAATTTAGCCAATCATAGAACCATAGACACATGGTACTAACAATCTCCCCCTTTGGCAAATTTTGGCTAAAACACCCAAGCAACTTATCAGAGCATCAGCAGTAGTTTACAAAAACTATCATGCTCCCCCTTAATAGTTGCACCTACACTTTACTCCCCCTTGGTTTAGTCAAAACTTGACAAAAATTGGAGTAAATGTACATACACTCATCTAAGTTGCTTGACCTCTAATAAAGACTGCGCCACTTCAGCACCAATCCATTGGCAAGGATTTAAACCCCTCTGCTGAACTCAACATAGCCAGAGCTGAACCGTTGCTCCTTGAGAGTACACCTTGAACAGTCTTGAAACTTGCCTTGTCTGAAGTTGTACCTTCAGGAAAGACACTTTTGACATCCTCAATTAAAGGATAATCAATTAAATACTTGCCACAAGTAACAATTGATCTTAAATCCCCAATTTGAGACACAAATATTCTGTGGAGAAAAATAAATTCTCCCAGACAAAAACCCATAACCATGTTGCCAAGGCACAACACAATATCAAGACATCTTGACATTACATCCTCATAAGCTTGCCTGAGGAACAACAACCTTTGCACATGCTACAACAATACAGCTACCCATCAGACAGGTACACAGCACCTCCTGTCATGCATACTCATTACTCCCCCTGAAAGAGAGAACCCATCCATATGAAGATTTGCTTCAACATCTTCATATTCACACACTGGAAGCACATGCATCTCTGCACCCTTTGATTCACAACCCATACTGGAACCAATATCAGAAGCAGTTGCAGGATTACTATCTGGAAGACTCTTCAGGATGAAGGTCCTTCCATTTGCACAAGCTCAGAGCTGATGATTTCTTGATCTTTATCTTCACCAGACACACTAGGATAGAGGTCTACAAACTTGACTAGATCCATGAACATCCTAAGGACAGAACCAAAAGGAAGGCACTTGTCATGTTCACCATGAGCTTGGAGCAGTAACCCAATGCCACAACATCTTGTCTGACATTCTTTCTTCATAAAATCCCAAACTATTTGAAACCACAAACAATCTTGGTACCAGTACTCCTGCAGCAACAGATCCTGGATAGAAGTATATCTCCCCATATCAAGGGTAACCAGTGCACATGAATGGAAAACATAAGACGCATCTTCATGTCTTCAATAACGCATTCTCTGTTCAACACACATGTTGAACGCATTCACTTACTGCTTGAACCACAAGAAAATAGTACACCTATCAACCAAACGCTCTCCCCCTATATTTGATAACAGTTGCTCCAAGGTCCCCGCATTATCTCTCATGACAACTCCATGCTCATACAGAGAGAAGGCACCAAACTGATTCACCTCTTCCTAGAGTTACTTGTAGCAGAAGAGACCACTTCTCCACAAGTATTCTGGCCTTAGGCTGAGTACAAGATAGACACCGCATAGGGACTTTATCACATCAGAATGCACTCAGTACCTTCACATCATACTCCAAGACAGTCCTTTTACCTTATCATTCTCCCGTATGACAAGATAGAGTACTTCTTAGCCAAGAAGTGAATCACAAGTTCCACAAGAGATCTTCACATATCAGATGGTTCATATCACAGACACACCATCCCATGGTTCTTTATGTGCCCATACTGGACTTACTGCTGCCTAGTAATCCACCTGAAGATCTTCACAGCTCCACCAGCTTGGTCAAAACATCTCCAAAAGAAGATAATCTTCCATACACACTTTAGGGCTTCTACCACAAGCTCCAATGTATGACCAGAACCTCCTTTGGTCCTCAGCCAACTACCCTTCTGCACAAGAGTAATTAGTTCCAATCATGACCAGTTCCAGGACCCTCTGTGGTCTTCAAATCACTACCCTTCTGCACAAGAGTAGTTTTCTAAAGGCACACTGCTTAAATAACCAAATGCCACTGTTTGGTTATTCAGCATCTTTTAGAGCTCTAGAAAGTCTGCTAATCCACCAGCCCACTTTGACCTTCACATTCTTCTTTCTCCAAAGCAAGGTATCTACTCCTTCACACAGCTCCCGCAAACTGCATGATATGAAGCATTGATTCCACTCATACTTGAGAAGATCAACTTATCTTCAAATGATGTGCCACACCATCACTTGAGGCCTTGAGGTTTCTGCTTGATGTCACAACTTTGGTTAAGAGATTCAGCTGGAGAGTTCAGGATTTCATTCTGCCACTTAGAAGATATCAGTGCATAGGCTTGATATCAAGTTGGAGTCGACTACCTCTATTCTGCTTTGTTGTACCACAACAGTTACCTTGAAGTGAATTTGCTTTAAGAGCTCCTCTTTAAAGAAAATAAAACATGCCAAGGCTTGATTCTTTAGAGAAGGAAGGATCACATAAGTCTTTACAAAAGGATTCCCGCTTTCCTTAAGTATAGACTTCTTCAGAAAATCAAAGATAACTGCCACTTATCCTTGACCTCCAAGCTGAGCAAGGTCATATGCTCCTATGCACTTAGATCAGAAATAAACTGACCTAAGCAGTGCTATCACCAACACCATCTTCTAGACAAGTTTCTTGCCAGGAAACTTTCTAGCTAATAGATCAGGTGCTTCTAGTAGAAACTAGAACACAACTGTTGCACTCCAATACTCTTATAGAGCAGATTGTCTTCATCTTCATTCCCATCAACACTCCATTCTAGCCTTAGTTTCTTGCCAGGAAACTTTCTAGAATGAGTACAGATCCAGCTATATCTCCCTTGATCTATGGATTTACTTCTTGAATCAACAGAATTCTGCACAATCTCTGCTAATGGAATGTCTCAACATCTGGTTGAACATCATATCCTTGAAGTAAACCAAGCATATCAGGGCTTGATACTTGTGCAACAACTGAGGAGACAACTTGATCATCAACTAAGGATAATTCATTCAATATTTGAGAATATCTCAAATAGCAAAGAATCTTAAATCCTTATAATGAATCCTTTTCTGAGCTTCATGGATAACCAATTAAATACGTGTGTAGTCCACAAATAGAAATTGGTCTTAACTCCACACAACTTCAGGGATACCAGGGTTGAAGCACCTTTGTCTTAACCTGCCTATGTCTTCTTCTGCTGATAGAATCCTTGCAAGTCATGAGTGGTGAAAATAAATCACCTCCCACTATCTTCTTTAGCACAGCTTCCTGCAATCTGCCACAGCCATACATCAACCTGTATATGAGACAGTCTTCTCCCAGGGGCATCAAAGTTCTTTTATCAGAGAAATATGCAACGGAACCACCAAAAGAACATGCCCTAACAAGATGTCTGATTATTCAACAGGTCATAGGAGAGAAGTAGTCACTCCTCCTTTGGCAGAGCATACATCAGGTCATAGCAGCTCCTTATATCAAAGGGCATAGCAGCAGATGCATAGACTCCTTCACTCCATAAGCTATAGCTCAGTAAGATCATCAAATCAGCTGCAGCTTCTCCTTGCTCAAACCACCAGAAAGTATCTCCCAAGATCTCATCCAGAACAGACAGGATGCCTGCTCTGATACCAATTGAAATTCTAGTATGCAGATCACATGTGTTTCAAGAACATTGATCTCTGCTCAACAAGGATGAGGACAGACCATGGCCAATTTAAATTTCTTTAAATTGTCCCAATGTCATGACCAACGTCACGACCTCTGTTGTGACATCTGCAGTCTGTCATACTATTTATCTAACCATTTAAAGTACAGAATTGTAAATCCAGAAAGATAAATAACACAATAATTGTTCACCCAGTTCGGTATCAACAACACCTACATCTGGGGGCTACCAAGCCAGGGAGGAAATTCACTATTAGTAGAATCAATTCAAAGTCAAACCTCCAGTTTGCACTTCTCACTTAATCTTTACCCAATGACACTTCAGCCTAGACACACTCTAGTACCTGAGCATACCCACTCACTCCCACTCAATCACACAATAGTGATATCAAACAATTACAAAAACAGTATGAAGAGACACTTCATACACACCTTGATCTTGCTTCACAGCTTTGATCAAGGAACTCACACACTCTTGATTCACAGCTTCGAGTGAGACACAACCTAGAATCTACCTAACCAAAACTATCATCCACCAGACAATTGCTTGGATTACAAGTATTCCTAAACAGACTTTACACGTGAATACTAGCCTTCTTCACTTACCAATATGTCTACCACAATGTATCAAAAGATACAAAGGGTAACTTACACACAAGGGACTCTCAACCCTAGACCTCTATTTTACACTCTGGTTTTTCTTGATGTGAGTGCTTGCTTTTCCCTTGCTTCTGCGCCTCCTTTTATAGCACTGCAGACTGGGCTTGGGCTGTGCAGAAGTAACAAACATTAGTCTTAACAAAATAAAACTAATTTCCACAATTCAAGGTGCTGTCCAATTAGGTCATGGCATGGTCAACATTGCCTTGAATCTCTCCTAAGATAACTCAGGGGTCATAACAAGTCTCTTGAAATCTAGCCTGAGATAACAGAAAACCAACATGCCTGCACGACTGATGTCATACGATCAATGTCATGACATTCAGTATGACATCCACTGTTCTGCAAATTTTTCTTTACACCAGACCTGACTTCACCCAATCTTCTGCAGAATAACATTAGAAACAAGTATCTTTAAAGTTTCCTAAAAGGTCTTCAAGATCCTTTTATGAATACCAATACAATCTGTTCTTGTTCCTAATAAATCTCCTTGACATATTTACTGATGAGGTATTTTCAACATGGTCTCATCAATCCAATCCAATTTTGTCAAGAGATATACACTAGCAGCTCCTTCTATTGTCATACAACGATGTCCTGCACATGACAACACACCTCACTCACTACTTGTGAGGAACTTCATCACAACTTAACTTGTTGTGGCTGCACACCTCACACTGCCTTTGAGGAACTTCATCACAGCTCAACCTGTTGTGGCTGCACACCTCAACCTATGAGGAACTTGGCTACTATTAACACATAGCAGTGCCTGTTGTGCCAGACAGCTATGTCATTACTTTGGTAATGACATCCATGACAGCAGTCCTTTCTTCAGCCTCGGCTAGCTCCTGCTAGCTCTTGCTGCACTAGACCTTGATGTCAGCCTCTACTAGCTCCTGTTGCACCAGACAGTGATGTCATGACTTTGGTAATGACATCCTGTTCAAAACACATGCCAGCAGTACTGTCATTTGCTCACCTGCTAGCTCTTGCTGCACTGGACCTTGATGTCATGACTTTGGTAATGACATCCTGTATATCATTAGTGCAAAATCATGTTTTACCAAAATTTAGCCAATCATAGAACCATAGACACATGGTACTAACACTTTTCAACTAAGTTAAGAAACTATATTTCTTAAAAATAGGTTTAATCAATCCTAATACAATACACGCCTTTTTATAAGTGACAATAAGAGGGATCGATTAGGGATAAACTCGGTTCTGAATACGCGAAAGCGAAGTTCCCGTTAAATTAGTTCTTTTCACGAGTGGAAAATATTACCCCATAAGGCACCCTATTTGTACACATTTGGAATGCTACGTAGCTATGTGAATTGT
Organism: Lathyrus sativus; assembly: GCA_963859935.3. Taxonomy (NCBI): domain Eukaryota; kingdom Viridiplantae; phylum Streptophyta; class Magnoliopsida; order Fabales; family Fabaceae; genus Lathyrus; species Lathyrus sativus. The sequence goes on along the minus strand of OZ012737.1, from coordinate 627,118,549 downwards.
ATCTATGTCTGTTGTTTTATTATTGAATTTATTTCCGCACTTTACTTTTATTTTGCATAACTCAACCCTTTATTGACTTACCTTAGATAAACACCATAACAATAGTAGACGATAGATTGACGTTTGGTCTCTGTGGGATCGATAATCTTTTATATTACTCTGACGTTATTTGTGCACTTGCGAAACACGTCATCACAAGTTCAAACGCTCCCACGACGAGAGTGTCGGACTCAGCTTCATCGTCGATATGAAGGACGCCCTCAATCCTTATAGACATTTTACCTAAATAGTAGAGGAAAATGGTTAATTCAAATTTCAAGATCAAATCCACCCTTATACCGCAAATCAAGTGAAAGGGCGAAGTGAGGGACGAGGAGCCTCTTGACAGATCCTCCCCAACGCAGAGTAGCAAACCCCCTCCTCAACGGAGACTCATCCACGAAGAAACTCCCGTCGACCCTCATCGACAGTGATACTCCTCGCATGAGAAGACCCCAGTAAACACGGGGAAACTCCTCGGCAAAGACCTCCTCGCAAAGTTCGCACACTTAGGGGGAAAGGCACCCCGAGACCCTCATCATAAGTCCTCGATACCTTCACCAGAAACTTCATTAAGCTTCCAGAATCCTCATAAACTTCTCGGCGTCTTGCCAGAAACTTCATGAGCTTGGCCGAAAACTTCATGAACATGGCCGGAAACTTCATGAGTCTGACCGGAAAATTCATAGCCCTGCCGGAAACTTCATGGAAGTTGTCAGAAAATTCATGCTTTCTCCATAACTATACGAGCCCTCAGAGAAGTCATCCTAAAATCTATAAAAAAAAATGAAAAAGAAAACATAAACTTACTTGAAGGAAGAAGATCTGAGCGACGAAGAAAGGCTGACGGTGGACGCAGTCTAGGGAGTGGAGAGAGCTTGGAGAGACTTGGAAGAAATTCTAACTGAAATAAAGAGGAAGTGAAAATGAAGGAGACTTTTCCAATATTTATAATCCTAGCACGGGAAGCGAGGCATCACTAGGAACTCAAGTGCCCCTACCCCTATCCGCCATAGGCATTGATTACTCGTGACACGTGGCCTTAGGAGACACCACATGTGTCCTCTCAGCTCTCCCTCGTGCTCGAGGACCAGGCGTTCCCGTTCCTTCCCATCTTCGTCACTTAGTCGACCAGAACTCCCAACGAGGACATATCTAGGGGAGCCAAGAAGAAAAGAGACAGGATTGCACGGAAAACCCTCCCCGCGAGCTCCTGTCTAGTCGAGAGAGTTCCTTCAGCGGACCACGCACTTTGTCCCCGAGTCCAGTTTTTCGGACACACACGACACTCCTCTGAATAGGTCCTTGACGTTTGAACTGACTCCTAAGTCATTACTCCTCTACTTTGGAGCAACGACTTGGGGTGCTCCTGTTTTGGATTGGGTCAGAGGATGACCCACCGTCGGGCACGGTCCAACTCAGCTCTCCGTCGGGGAGGGTCCAATGAAGGCCCAATCCTTTAACGCCCACAGGGAGCTCTCACACGTTTTCCTTATGTTCTCCACGTGCCTCCCACATGGGGACGCGTCTTCATGCAACTGCTCACTTCCGAAAGAGATGATCAGTCCACCTTCCGAAGATCATGGGGCAAAGTACCCAAGGCGAAGACCACGTGCTGGTCTTTCTACACCACGTAAGCCCTGACAGTTACTCGTATTGGGCCTTGCAATCCAACCCAGTGCAAAGTAACCGTTGGTCCAACACTGGAAGCACATTATAAATACTCTCTTTTACTAGAGGGTTCGAGTATTATATTTTTTACACGCCTTTTCGTACTTGCTCTCGTTACTTCATCTTTTACTTTAGTATTGGAATACCTTACAGGTACCTCCCATTCTCTTTTTTTATCACCGATGAATATAAGAGCTCATGATGTAGTACTGACTGCTGATATTTTTTAATTCGGCAAGATCAAATAGTATTACTATTTATATAGTTTAATTATTACAGTATTTGATTTGGTTATATAAATATATATATATATATATATATATATATATATATATATATATATATATATATATATATATATATATATATATATATATATATATATATATATATATATATATATATATATATATATATATATATATATATATATTTTTAAAACAAGAAGAAAAACAAAATGAAAATGGAAAGTAGCGATGATGATGAAATTGGGTCCGGTGGAAGAGATAAATCTTCTGATTGGGCTAGTCGAAGAATAGTCTTTGGAGCCAGAGAAAAAAGGTTATATTATATTTAGTTATTTTGATAAAATACTATTTTTTCTTTACAAAAGACTTATTGTGTTTCTTATCATACTATAGATGAGATCAATGAAACATGAACGTGGTGGAGGAGAAGCTCTTCGTCTTAGGTAATAATTTATTATTATTATTATTATATAATGTGTATGAAGGCACCTTACAAGGCAGAGGTTAGATGTTTTAAGGAGGAACTGGTATAGGGAGATGCCGAACCGCAGACGAAAAGGAAATCAGAAAGGAAAAAAGAAGTTTTGATGCATAGGTTTATATGTTGGTGTCTTTAGCTGCAAAATATAGATATTGTGTTTGATCTGTTATGGTTCTGCGTCAGGAGTCTTTGATTGTCATGGTTTGTAGTAGTACTTTCTTTTGTTTTTTTTCTTAGTGTTTGTACATTGGTTGTATAATGTTGGCAACGTAGATTCGATGGTTTGTTATTTATCATATATCATTTATTTATGTTAAATTTTTTTAATAATTATGCAGCTGCTTTATAAACAAGCTGATGGTTGGAAAATTGAGAGTAGAAGGGTGCATGTGGCTGTTGAACGAGGACTTTTTCAAATTGGCGACGCCGCCTTCTAGGTGGTGGGATAGGTATTACTAGAGTCGAGTTGGGGGCGAAGAAGTTAATTAGCGACATTCAATTTGTTCATTTTCTCAAATTATTATTGGTTTATGATGTTTTGATGTTGCGTTGACTTCATTCAATACTGATTTTAAATTTGAAGTAGAATTATAATTAAATTTGAAAACTGAAAACATCAACTATGATGACCTTATTCTATGATGTGTATATTTAGTGTTGGAACTGACCAATAACTTACGAAATTTGCAACAATTAAATCCTCACCTGGGTGGTGGACAACGCAATTGTATGAACTTTAGAAATGGCCGATAAACTTTAGAAATGGTAAATGAATTCCAAACAACAAAGAACTATTTAACACATATCTAGCTATCTCCTCTCTCTCCCCCTCTACTCCGAATTCCAAAGCATTAAAACTGATTGAAATTGAAACATTTATATATCAAGATTTGTTTGCATTTATCATTTTTTGGTTCATGATGGATTAGATTTGCTCAACTTATGAGTTGAACTGTGAATTAAATTGTCATATACTTAATATGTCTTGGTTGAATGTTGTGTAATTAATTTGTTGGACGCATCTCTCTCACCTTGAAGAAAAATTCTGACTAGTATTTAATTATATTCAGGGATGTGTCTCGTTCAATTTTAACTCGTTTATTGATTTTTAATATTCAATAGGATTGTCGATCATTCTACCGTATCTACACAATAAAGAGGGAAGAATTGTGGTCTCCCAACATTAAATTTTATATTAATATGGAATATTTTGAAACAAGTTTGATTGTTGTTGGCCAAAATCATTTTAGGGAGCGAAAGAGCAATCATGCGAACTATCTAGCGATAAGGCTAGGGATCATGACCATAGAAAGGAGAGGGACCACAGAGACAAGGACCGGGATAGGAATGGGGAAAGAAGCAGAGGTAAGGATAGGAAAAGGGATCGCGGACACGACTGGGAAAGGAATTGTGGTCGGGAATGTGATTGTGATTTAGAGAGGGATCATGAACGGGATGTAGAACCTGATTGTTATCGCAAAAAAGATAAGGATTATGAAGTTGGAGAAACTGACCAGGGACAATCCCATGACAGGGGAAGTGATTATGATCATGTTGAATCTAAACATGAGAAGTAATTCCATAGTTAAAGAGGGACTATGAACCTTGGGGGGGGGGGGGGGGGGGGGGGGGGGGGGTACAATCAACCTGGGCATGGACATAGATAGATATGCAGATCCTGAACATGATCTTGATCATTATGAGCATTAGAGAGGACGGGGGCAGTATAATAAAGGAGATGCCCATGGTGATTACAATCAACCTCTTAGAAACTATGATATGGACCGTGATTATCATCGCTCAGAGAGATCCCATTCTTGAGAATATGATTACTAGAAACTTGAGCACCATACTTCTCAACTTCACTAGTAAGAATGGAAGGGGTTCCATAACCACTATTTTGGTACAAATTCTTTTTGCAAATGTGAAAAGTAAGCAATTGTATGGGGTATCCAATTGTATTTTCAACACAATTTACTTTTATAGATTCTCTAACCAATATTTTGGAACACTAGTTAGTAAAACCCTTGTTTATTTAAGAGTTAAAATACTCTAATTTTTTATTTTTATGATTTAATCAGTATTTATTGAGCAACAATTTTCTTTTCTTTTTATGTGTTTAGTGTTACAAATAATACAAACATTCACCAACAAAATACAATAGAAACAAGTTTACTAGTATGCGGATAAAAAATTCTAATTATGATATTTCAAACAAAATGAAATCAGCTCAACAGTGTGACCCAATTTCTAAATGGTCATTCTCTAAATTAAATTACAAAACAAAGTACAAATGTGAGTCTAAAGAACAGCTACCAATAAAACGTAAAGATACTGCAGAATAAGGGGAAATTACAACCCTCAAGCCAACATTTATTTTCAATGAAAATTCAATGATGAATGACATTGACATATTAAACCATAAGAAACATTTAAACTTATTCCTTCCAAAACAAATAATACCTCTTGTAAAAGGTTAAAAACCAGAAGAAAAAAGATTATATATAGCTGAAAGAAAGATTGCCACTTAAGCTTACTATTATACTAATACTGTTCTTTTGCCTCATGTATAAGGTTTAAAACCAGAAACAAGTGTTTATAGTCGAAATATAGATAGCCACTTAAGCTTTTACTATTATTAATTGGAACTCAACTTTGCCTCTGATCTATCGGATGGACAAGCTACGCAGTCGGTGCAAGCAATAGAAGGAGACAACTTGGGTGAGAGATTAATCCGTAATGTCTGATGCTTCTCCTCGTTCCCAGGTACGTGGAGGAGCGCGTCCATCATTAAAATTTCCCAATCACGAGGAAGGAAAAAAGAAGACCAAGAGTCATCTGTTTCAAAGAAACCATACAAATAATCAATGTTATTAGCTACTATCAAACTGACCTCACCTCAGTGTCCCCAACTGTCCAAACAATACGTCAAAGCAAGCAACTAGATTTATATAGCATCATGGTACTAATAATTAGTTAATTATAGATAGATCAAGAGTTTGGAAAAGCGTTGGCATTCAAATTGCTAACCTCCATTGCGGACTGCCTTCAGCTGTAAGACCCCTGAGCCTAGGGGTCCAGAAACGGGAAATGAGCAAGATACGGATTGCCTCTTGTGAGCCACTGCAAGAGATGCATTGTACCATGAACCTTTAATAATTGGTTCTCCAATGGCATCTATTATTGCCTGGTTCTTGCTTGCATCCTCCATGGCCTTGCTGCAAATTTTACAGGAAAAATTTTTAGGAGCTGCCATAGGGAACACGTAGATAACACTCAGTTTTAAGGACTGAGTAAACCTCCTCAAGCAGAGAAAAAGATAAGAGAGAATGCAAATACTGATTTCATAAATAGCAAAATATTGCAAGTTTATTTTAACCGAATCTATCACTAGATTTCACAGCTCAGCATATCCTAACAATCATGCTGACTCATCAACCTTTTAGAACTTAAAAGGAATAAAACAAGCATCATTTGTAAAGCACATGGTCGTGAAACTTGGAGGGGATTCTTCTGTTTCTAATGGGCCTGTTGAGTTTCTCCTTGCTGCTGTCCTCTTCATGGCCCAAGCCCGTATCCCACATTTTTCAATTTTGAAATATAAAGAGCAGTAGTTGAGAAGATCCTTTTTTATAAGTATTAGTAATAGGATTTCATAAAAAAAATGTCTTCGAAATACTTACTATCCAATCTGTACTGAGAAAAAAATGAATGCAGATAGAAAATATAATAATATTCAATTGGAGGGATGATAAAAGAGAATTAGAAAATGGAGATATACCAAGGCCACCTAGGGGTAATTATAATTGACAAGAAACAAATTACAAGGATGCTATAATCGTAATGCTGGAAGTTTGTATAAAATGACAAGGAGAAATGTCTTAAGGCCCCTTTAGTACAAAAAAATATTTCCTATTATCTTTTATGTTTTCTTTAATTACAAAGATGCCACGTTGTTTTCACTTAATTTCCTATTTTTAAAGTTTTCTATGGGAAATTGTGAAAGAAAAGGAACGTTACAATTTCTTATACAAATCATTGAAAACAAAACCAAAGTGAAAGCCAAGTGATATTCTTGTAATTATTAGTGAAAGTAGAAAATGAAAACAAAATTTAGAATTATTCTTAGCCTTCCAGGTCTGATTAGCATGCACCGCTTTTTTTCCTATTGGGTGAAAATTAAAAAGCTATGAAGTAAATTAAACGAAAGATAACTACAAGCTTGGGTGCTGAACTTATCAAATTTATTTTGCTCTGGATATAACCATCATTACTATTATCTATTGTCGTGTAGAATGAGATGAGAGAATGTTCAACTTTCAGCTTAAACCAAAAAAGTTTAGCATTCTTGAAAAACTTCTACTCCCCAAAGACAATAGATATGGGATAGGAAATATGTGAACAATGTACGTAAAATTGTAAGGTCTATTCAGGGCTTATTATTCTAAAGTCTAAATCACAGCATGTCAAAAGCTAAGACACAGTTCTTAAGAGTTTGTCATGCATGCCAAATGCACTCCTGTGTGAGATTAATGTAAGAATAACACATAAAACTTGATATTTACCTGCTACAACCATGATAGATAGAAAGGTCATCAAGAGCACTCAGAGCAACACCACCAGTAATAGTAATCAAAACAAACGACACTGCCTTACGTGCGAAATATTTACCCTGTTTTTCATCCGCATCCTTCACGGCACTGCAATTATTTAAACTTGGTAGTTACAACCATGGACCATTCATATTATGATTTCAATTTCAACAAAGTAATGGTAAAGAGTACTTTTATGTTTTTCATTTTTGAACATTTTCTGCTGAACTTGAAGAATAAGTATTTTACCAATTTTGTGTTAGGACCCAAATTTACTAAATTATCAATCAGTTAATTTACCCTGATTAATGCAAATGGTAAACTTTCCTAACTAGAATCACAGAATCCGATCATTTATGGAGCTGTGAAGCTTGACATTTCAAAGTTAAAAGTGAAACAGTAGAATGAAATACTCTTGCATAGGTTATAACTACCACGAATGTAATAATAATCTTATCAGTATAGCAGCGAACTTGTGTGCAGTGAGTGGCCAGAGACTTCCATAGCACTGCACTCTTCAATACAGCAGTCACAGCTACTATCATGGAAAGTTATGGTTCCCGTACTTCATATCAGGAAAAGTCCATATTTACCCTTTTGTGAGTTATCAAACCTATTCTCTATTGGTATCTTCCTCATCTTCCCTTCTAGAAGTAATATTAAGTTTATTTTCTAGGACAATGACCACAAACTGTAAACACTTTCACTTCCACCAAAAGGACCCAATGCACACCAGTATCTTATACAGCCAACTTTGGTGATTTCTCACAAGCTCGTCGCTCCAAACTTCATAAACACGCCTGTATTCTGTTGTTTGATGTCTAAGTCTCTACAAATTATTAAACTCAGCTATCCAACGGGATTCATAACTATTCTTGTCCTATTTTTGTAGTATGTTTCATGATATAGATTTTTTTTTTTAAAATTCAAAAGGTTACATGAAATCAGTGTTGTCAACCACAAAATTGCAGAAATTAGTAGTTTGATTAAATTATTCACAGAATTGCTCTGAGTTTCAACATGCAAACCCTAGCAAATTGAAAGAAAGATGTGCCCTGAACTACTAATTGAACATATTCGACTCAATTTCATCCCACATAAACCAATCCAAATATGATGAAAGCAATAAATTTTTTATTATTTTCAACTCTAGGCAATCCTAACAATTTGCAACCTTGAAGAACATACATGTAAATTAACCTCTAATAGAATCACAAAAGAGAAAAATATCAGGAATTTTGAACATTAAAGGAATTTACAAGAAGCAAAATATAACTTACCTGGAAATTTTAGGTTTAGGGGACAGTTTAAGGAAGGAGGTTAGTCTCTTGGCCAACATGATGGATCAACCAACAAATTTCGATTCCGTGAATCGCCGAAACGAACTAATCAGAAATTGCGATGTTATGTTCTATTGCGTATGAATCAGAAAATTAGAAAATAAAATGGAGGGAGATGAAGAAGAATTAATATATAAAAACCCTAAATCACCGAGAAAGAGGTAGTGCAAGTGCAATTTTCACTCAGCAGCTACAACACTTGTGCTCTCGTATTTTGTTCTTCTTTACAGATTTTAAATCACGCACAAGAGAAAAACCTTGGCGGTCACTGATGAAACGCTGAAGTTGATACACGCAGTGTTTTAGAATAAACCAGACCCGAAGGTCCGACCCGTCGACCGGTCACCGAGCACTTGAATAGTTCGGTCAAGTTTTCAGATTGGATGTGTAGTTGAAGAATGCCGGTCCGCCCGGTATGACGCCATAAAACCGGTTCGATCGTTACGACTCTAAACCGGACGAACAAGAGTAGGAGATTATTATAAAATAAAAAGTAAGTCATAATGAAGAAAAAAGATACATGGATCAAGAAACATCATCAACATATCACATAGGAGTAATATCCAATAGCAAAATTATTGAACATAACCTTCACTTAACTAAGTGTTTGATGTTATCAACAAAGTAAAAAGAAGTTAAGCAATTAGTACATCTCTTATTCATAGGTAAAAATATGGATTATTTAATAATCTAACCGTCAGAGTTAATTAATAATACAAGAGAATTTATGTTTCGGCCGCCTAGTCTAATAATGTAACAGAAAGACTATAGGCGAATACTCACGATACATATAAATGTTCAGTATGTAAGTTCTTATTAATCAATAAAGGTACGTGATTTTAAACTCTTATGCATCATACACTATCTAAATTAATAAGACAGTTCATTATTGTTAGTAGAAATGGCAAATAAACCCGGACCCACCTGCATCCGTCTGGATCTGTCTCGAAATTAACGAGAAAAATCCGATTTAATTGGGTGCGGGTGCGGAGGAAAACTAGTTCTTAACTACAGATACGGGTGCGGGGAGACACTAAGACCCGTCTGCATCCGCCTCTGTCCTCGAATAATACATTTTAGTTTAATTTTCTTATTTTACTTATTTTAATATTCATTTATTAATTACATTTTTAATTAAATTATTAATATTATTATTGCAATTAAAATAACTAAATTAATTAAGTTAATATTTATTTACTAATTAAAATTTTAATTAAATAATTAATTAATTTATTAAAATAATTAATTTTTTAATTAAATTATTAATTTTTATTGCAATTTAAAAAAATTAATTCTTTTGCGGGTGCACCCGTTCTCCACTAGGAGCAGGTCTGAACAGTAAATTTTTACCCCTGATTGGGTTTAGGGGCGGGGGCAGGTGTGTTACATGGAGGCGGGTGCAGGTGCGAGTATAGTTAAACCTACCCCGTTGCCATCCCTAATTGTTAGTTTGGTAATTTTTGACACTGCACCGAAACCAATTGTTTCGGAAGATTCTCAAAAACAAATCCACAAGATTATGATCACTCCCTCATCAAAACATGTTCAGAATCTTGAAAAAGTTTGCACAAATTAACACTTCGACATGGAAATGTGGTATAAAAGTGTTGAGTTCGACACACACATCAGATGTTAAGGACTTAGCGTGTTTTTTAATCTATAGGTCAGCTAAACTAGGGATGCTTCGACAATACTATCGAAATCAACCAGAGATTCTCAACAGAGGCAATTAGTAGGTTTAAAGGCAGTTAGTTATAAGCATGAGGGATGGTTTTCAGCAGTTCAAACGTTGAAGACGCGTGGAAGCAAATTAGAATATTATATGTGCGGGGATAAGTGTTGATGTCTACGAAGATAACCGTTATTGACGGTTAATATTATAATAGTATATAAGTCAAGTTCAGTTTATGCAATAGAGGATGTCAGTTTTACTTATTCACTATAGAACTAAAGTATCCAAGTAACATGGAGAAATAATTTGTAAGAAGATGTATGAGTTTGCGTCATTTCTTTTATTTCTTTAAGTCTTTCATATCAAAACATTTACTTTAATGACATTTATTATGTTTTATGTTTACTTCCTTCTTCCAAACAATTCTATATTATTTCAATTAGAGTTTATGTTCAGTTTTTCGATATTCAAACATCTAAGTTCCAATCACAAACACTTTTCATTGTACTTTTCTACACAAATTGTCCTTAGGATTTTTTCCGAGTTTAATCCATTAAGTGAACTAAAGCTTGTAATTTGATTTACTAAAAATACCACTAAATAAATTAGAGCACCCGATTGGATCATTTTATGCAAGAAATTTTAACTTCTGCAGAAAATAGCTGTGTCTTTTATTATTCATTTTGTTCTTCATATATGAAATGTCTTGAGTTGTCGAGTGTTTATGCGTTTGAGGAGTGGTAAGATTCTTGCTGAGATGACTCGTACAATGTTAAAAAATCCTCCCCCTCCCTAAAATATTGCTCTAAACGTAGAACAACAACCACTTAAACTAATGGTTGGTAATGCAGGAACTTCAATAATCATTTTAGTAACCCCCTTTTGTCATTAGCCAAATATTAATTTCGATGATATCATCCGAAGTGGCGATTTCCCTACCACCTCGAACGGGTATTCCAACTATCCCCGTAACGCCCCAAACTACTTTCAGGATTGCAAACCAACCCCACAAACCAATACGAGTCTTTTTAACATGTTTTATCCTTACTTACACAATTTCTGAGAAACTTCCCAAAAAGTCACCCATCCAAATACTACTCTAAGTTAAATCTCTTTACCTATGGAGTTCTTATTTGTTAGTCTACCCCAAAAAAAGATGCATCTTGTTGGTATAGGTAGATTAATCCTTATAAGCTTTTCTTTAACCATGCAATATCATTCATGCACAGCCTCAAGATCCCTTTCATTCTGATGTGAATTTTGTGGCCACTCTCTGTCCTCTTCGGCCTCAAGTGTTACATCCACTCTCCGCCCTCTTCGGCCTCAGGTTTTAAATGCCCACCAGCTTTCTTTTGGTTTATCCCTAACCACATCGTACTTGGAGATATTTGGCTCTGATACCATTTATAACGCCCAAACTACTAAGGATTGCCAACTGACTCCGCAAACCAGCACAGGTCTTTTTCAGCATGATTTGTCCTCACTCACACGCTTTCTGAGAAACTTCCTAGAAAGCCACTCATCCAAATATTACTCCAAGTCAAACCTCTTTAACTATGGAGTTCTTATTTGTTAGTCTAGCAAAAATAAGATGCATCTTGTTGGTATAGGTAGTACAAATTAATCCTTATAAACCTTCCTTCAACCATGCAATCCCATTCATGTACAACCTCAGGATCCCTCTCATTCCGATGTGAATTCGGTGACCACTCTCTATCCTCTTTGACCTCAAGTGTTACATCCACTCTCCGCCTATTTAAGCTTCGGGTGTTACAACTCCCAGTGTCACACAAGCAATAATGGGAGACCTTAGGCCTTCTTTCATCTCAAGCTTTATGTTACCCCCTGGTAGCACGGAATATGCTTATGACATATCAATTGTGATGATGGACGGCCTACAAACTAATGAAGTGACATATGCAGATAATGCAATATCTAATATGTCACCTATTAATTCATACTTAGTCCCAGGATCCGCTATAAGAAATCATAGTCAAATGGCACAACCACAAGGAGGATTGGAATATACCCCTTCAGTTATGCCATCCTTGGCCACTAGTTCCCTCCGGTCTATGAGACAACAAATGGTTGAGAGTAACCATGATATTGTTAATATGCTTACACGGAAAATTGGCACCGCATTCAATCCTTTTATTCAAAACACTAACCATAGTTGCCAATAAATGACACATTAAATGAGTTGAATTGATGATTTCTTTGGTGCTCCCGAAGATCCTATTCGACTAATCCCTCGTATCCAAAATATTAGCCAATTCAAAACCTAGGAGTGACAAACAATGAAGGGATTCTTAATAATCAAGTCACTACTACAAAAAACACATTTAATCTCGGACGCAAATTTGATTTAACCTTAGTTATAGAGGCGGGGTAACAAAGGGCGTCATGAAAACTTTCCATTATACCCCTCAGTTTTAGAATAACCAAGGGGATAGTTGAAATGTTCATTGGTTCGATCCCCAAAAATAGCTTTTTTATATTTTTAAAGCTAGCGCCACATACCTCTGGCTTTATGGCCAAACCTGAGGAGAAAGATAAATTCTTTTTTTTTTAAATACTCGTTACATTGTTTACACAAAATATTAATAAATTAATTTGTTTACAAACTACATTGTTTATACAAAATATTACATTGTTTACACAAAATATTAAAGTAAAAATATATAACAAATTTTTAATCTGATTCATCATCATCGATGTTGGTGAAGAACAAATGTTGGATATCATAGGGAAGAACAAATGATGGGTATCCTCGTTTCATTAATCTTGGAGAAGTTCAAATGTTGGATGCAATATATTTTCTATGACTTTTGCATTCATTTATTTCTGATATAAAACAAAAGAATGTTAGATAAAGAAAATAAATATCCAGTTATATGATTATTTAAGAATACAAACTTTGAACTCGAATAATTTTCTTCTCTTGCAATCCATCCTAGAGAACTTTTCCTAAATAAAATAAATGTTTCTTTAACATTTAAAGTTTTCATGTCAAATATTTCATTATCAATTTTCAATACAGCAGTCACAGCTACTGTAACGCCCCGATTTTGATTATCGCATTTTGTGGAGTATTTTATTGGATTTGAGTAATATTTGTGTTATTCGTGGAATTAATTTGTGAATATGGTATATTCTGATATTTTACCGTTTCGGAGAATTTTTGGGTAAAATTTAGAATGGAGGGTATTTTGGTCATTTGACAACTAATGAATGAGAAAAAGAAATATAAAGGATAGAAATAGAAAGAAAAGGAAAAAGAGTAGTAAGGAAAAGAAAAAGGAAAGAAAAGGAGAAAGAAGGAAAAGGAGGAGAAAAGAGAAGAAGAAGAAGAAAAGTGTGGAAATCATCAAGAGCAACCCAAAGCTTCGATTGAATCAAGGTAAGGGTGAGAAACATTATTATCCAATCCATGTGTATGATTATGTATGTGTGGTGTGGATTGTTCGGGTGTTTTCTATACTTTTCCATTCTAGGTCGAAAATGATTTAATCGGTAAAATGATGTTTTAATCGGTTAGAAATCGGATTAGACGATGTAGTTTAGTCGGGTGATGGTTGGGTTGTGCTACTGTGACTGGTTTGGATTTAATCAGTTGGTTGTGTGGAGTTTGGGCTTTGAGACAGCCATGGAAGTTCTGTCTTCGCAAGTTCGCCAGGCGAATGGCAGCGAAGCTTCGCCAGGCGAAGCCCAGCGAGCTGTAGCGAAGCAAGTCAGAAGCTAATACCCTGTATTCGCTGGCAAGTTCGCCAGGCGAGGTGAGTTGGCGAAGGTTCGCCAGGCGAGTAGGTAGCGAGCCTCAACGAGTAATTCCAGAATTACTCCCAGTGGACTTCGCTGGGGAGTTCGCCAGGCGAAGGCCAGCGAGCATTCGCTGCGTGGCTTCGCCAGGCGAAGGTTAGCGAACCTGGCAGTGTTATTTGTTTTTGCTGTTTGTTTATAGCATGATGTTTGGTTGATTCAATTATGATTAATGCCTATATGAATGATTGATGTGTGAACTGTTTTGTCATGTCGTGCTGTGGGTGGCCGAAAGGCGTGAATCCTAGATTGTAGAGTAAATGGTGAATCTTGAATATTTGATAATCTTGTGTATTTGCTCGAATTGAATAGAAACGCATTGATAGGCTGATATGTGTGTAAACCATGTGTGGAATGGTGCATAATGTGAATGCATGATAGATATATGCGATGTATGTGATAGATGCAATGAGTATGTTTGTGAACATAGTATGCATTTTTGTGTTGAATGATCCCTCGGAGGATTTGCATTGTGAAGCATATTAGTATGCATTTGTGTGTTGATTGATCCCTCGGAGGATTTTCAGAACCTCGTATGATACGATGGTTATATTTGATTCCTTGGAGAATCGGTTGCATTGTGTGATTCCTCGGAGAATCGGTCATAACATGTAATCCCGTGGAGGATTGGCTAGAGTATTTGATTCCGTGGAGAATCTGCTGAGTACTTGATCCCGTGGAGGATCTGCTGAATATTCGATTCCGTGGAGAATCTGATGAATATTTGATTCCGTGGAGAATCTGCTGAGTACTTGATCCCGTGGAGGATCTGCTGAATACTCGATTCCTTAGTGAATCTGTTGGAATGAGTCGGTACCGCATTTGCATCTGCATGGAGTCGTGAGTCGGTCTCTATGAGTTGCATTTATCATTATTGCCGTGGAGCATGGAGAATAAACATAATATGTGTATGTTTATGTGGACTGATATGAATTATGATGAATGGCATGGTTGAATATGCTAAATGATATATGTATATGTGTGGCTATATGTATATGTTGACGTTTATGTGAATCGGGGTTGAAATAAACATAATGTATGCATTGCTTGATAAATGTTATAATGCAATGTTGTTTATGTGCAATTGTAAGTAAAGAATGCATGAAAATATATTATGTATATACATGTGCATTGCTTAGTGATTCATGTTGTTGATATTGAAATAATGAATGCGTGCGAGGCTCATGTACACTAGGGTAGAATGACTATGTGTTGTTCCTGGTGGGGCATGAGTGATATACCCACAATCCCGAACGGGGAATTGGTGGAATTGATGGGCTTTACGTGAACCATATGGCATAGATAGGATTGTTGATTAGAGTTGTGCTTACGTGTATGTACATGACTTGCATAATTGGAAATGTTGTATGAAAGTATGCTATGTGTATGACTATAATGTTTTGGATAAGTTATGACCATGTAATTGATGTATACAACGTGTTTATGTGTATGAAAATGTGGAATAATAAGAACCATGGATATGTGCATGATAACATGTTCGATAGTTAATCATGTTCGTTATATATATATATAAATGGGGAAGCATGTGAGAAGTGATTATGTAAAGTGGTGAGAAATGTGGCATTTATGTATTTTATGAATGTTTATGCACATAATTATATGCATTGATTTTATGATAATATTTCTCACCCTTCTGCTGGAATGATGTCCTATATGACATCGTGCAGGTATCCAGAGTAGAGTTGCTTGTGGTGCGAGGTCGCTATCGGTTTAGCTGTTTAGTGATTTAATTAAGTTGGGTCGAGTCATGCTCTGGTCATGTAACACTGGGATCGCTTGGTTATATTTTATAGAATGTGTTATGTTTTCATATTTATTGAAGTTACGAGTAATTGGCCTTAGTGCCCGATTGTTGTTGAATCATGTGATCAAAACGAATATTCCTTTTATGAAAATATCTGTTTGAATTGAATCCGCTGTTTCATGCAAAGTGAAGAATTGTAAAACATGATCTTTTGTTGTGTGTTAATGAGCATGGCAGGTGTTTTGAAATTGAAGTGTGACACCCTTGTATGAATGCATGTTAATCATACTCTGATTATTTTCATTAATTGCGGGGTTTAGAAAGGGGTGTTACATTAGTGGTATCAGAGCAGGTCGGTCCGTCCGGCCAAGTTGTGTTGATTGGTTGTTCCATTGTATGCGACATGTGTGTGAAAACACTGTCGATACATGTCCGTTGTTAACCTTGTCTGTAGAAGTGGGAATGATCGAAGTGGGGGAGGAGCTTGTGATTCTCCAGGATGCTGCAAGTGCAGAGTTGTAGCTCAATGCATGGTTTGAAAACACTATTATAGTTTGGTAAAGACGGGTTTATACTCCATTATGATTTTCGGCTATCTATTGACAAATTGAGGAACTGATCACCCTTAATCTCTTGTTGATAGTAGTTGGGAAGTTGTGTTGGATGGAATAAACGTGTCTTGCGAGCTTAGATGGTGTGTGTGGTGAATTGTTCAGAGTGAAGCCCAATTCTTAAGGAGTGTTCTGAGAAGTCGACGCAGGACAATGTTAGAGTGTTAAACTTTGATGAGGATTTTGAGCACTAATGAAAGTAAGGAGTTGGCAGTTTGCCGTTTTGTTATGAATGTCTGGAAGTTATCCTGATAAGATAAGTGATACAGAGCTAGGATGTGGAATAAAGTGGGGAATGACTTATTTGATGAGGACTGGTCTAATATTGAGAGCTCCATGTCATATGTGTGTTTGGATAGCCAGAGAATTAAATTGATTAAGTAGTTGAGACTCGCGTTTGGTGTGGGTGCTACGGCAACAGACTGTGAGGTCAAGTATATAAGAGTAGATGGTGACTTTTGGTAATTATCAAAAGGAATAAGATATGGGATACAAGATTGATATGGTTAGACCTTCAACAATTTCAAGAAGTTGAAGATGTATGGAATAACCTTCTAAGTGGAGGATGTTGTTTTCGTGATTTTGTAGTGACGGGAGAACCGTAATTCAGAATGACGCGAGGTTAGAAGCGTTGGGAATCATTGCAGTGCTCTATATGATGAGAAAGTAGTGACGTGGAATTAAGTTATTCGTTAATGGAATATGTTGGATGTTGTAGAGGGTGCAGTTCGTATTTCCGCCATGACTTACGAAGTGAATGTCTGTGTGACATAAGATTTTCCATACTCAGAAGAGTGAGTCGGTGGTTGTGTAACCAACGATGTTTTGGTGTATTAGAAGATTATAGGGGGTCATGTGGTATATTGAGAATTTGAGTTATCAGTGTTAGAGAAGAAGCGGTGATGTACTACAGTGAAGAAAGTTTAAAGAGTTTTGGTGAAGCTGTCAACAGCTTGTGTGTTGGTTTTGCCGAGTCCGACAGAACTGTTCATTGTGTTTTGTGATGCTTTAGTGATATGATTGGGAAATATGTTTAATGCAACGTCGGCAAGTTTTGGATATGCTTTAAGGCAATTAAAAGTGCAAAAAGGTATTTTCTGACAAGTGACTTAGAGTTGGTTGTTGTTGTGTGTTTGTACTGTAGTTAGGGAGACCTCAATTGTTAGTTGAGATTTGAGATGGTTAACGATCTTGAGAGCTTAAGGTATTTATTTTGTTTGAGAAAATTGAATATGATGTAGAGGAAATGATAGAAACTTCGTTTGGAGTTGAGCCTTGCATGATGAGACTGATGATTAGTACTCTCGATGAGATTCAAAGAGGTTGAAATTCTAATTGGAGTTGATAGATTGATTGAGTTCAATGAGTTAAAGTCGACAAGCTGAATTTCAGATTTATGGGAATGATGACACGAGATGTTGCGGTAGAGTTTATGTGTTCACATTGTGTGGTTTGGATAAGAGTACTTTGGAAAGAGGGTATTGAGATAAATGGAATATCCATTCAACTACCATGAAGACGTAACTGAATTGGGAGAAGTTGTTTTGGTGGCCACAGATGGAGGGAGAAGTGGTCGCGGTCGTATAAGCGGATTAGACTTGTTGAACGTCGAAGTGTGAACATCGGGGACTGTTAGCCTGATGCAACTGTTGCGTATTTCGGAATAGTATGTGATACCGTCTAACATTGTGTCAGATAAGGTATCTGAATTCATCATTGAGATTTGGAAAAGTTTGCGGACGTTTTGGGTGCCGTACTGAAATTGAACCTTATCTAGCATCCGTAGGTGGATGGGCAGACAAAGGGAACTGTTTAGTACGTAGAGGACTTGTTGATGACTTGTGTGTTGGATCAAAATGAATCGGAATGAGATGTATGACTCTTTTGTGTTGATGTGTATCTGGCAAGAGTGTTGTAATCGGACATGAGATTGTGCAAGAGGCGACTGAAAAGATTGAAAGAAGCCCCGGGAAGATGTGTTTTGGAGAGTTACGATGGTAATTGGTGTTGGTCGAGCTTGAGGTCTCGGAAGCACACTGTGTCTTATCGAATTTGTATCAGAGTGGTGCAGCGGGAGCGTGGAAAGATAGCATGTTAGATTGTTGTACCGTTGTCACCTTGGGGAAATTGCATGATGTGTTCATGAGTCTAAGCTGAGGAGTTGCATCGATCCAGATGGATGGTGTATGAGTGAGAAAGTATTTGACTGCTAAGGCATTGCTGGTTCAGAGTGGTGAACAAGAAGCAACTGTAAGGCAAAGGGATTGTCTTGGTAAAGGTGTTTGGGAGGATCAACTAGAAACAGTCAGATTTGCGAGATTGGGAGGCGAGAATCATATTCCAAGTTGTTTGAGTCGGATGATATTTTCGAGGACGAAAATTTCTAAAGTGGGGGAGAGTTGTAACGCCCCGATTTTGATTATCGCATTTTGTGGAGTATTTTATTGGATTTGAGTAATATTTGTGTTATTCGTGGAATTAATTTGTGAATATGGTATATTCTGATATTTTACCGTTTCGGAGAATTTTTGGGTAAAATTTAGAATGGAGGGTATTTTGGTCATTTGACAACTAATGAATGAGAAAAAGAAATATAAAGGATAGAAATAGAAAGAAAAGGAAAAAGAGTAGTAAGGAAAAGAAAAAGGAAAGAAAAGGAGAAAGAAGGAAAAGGAGGAGAAAAGAGAAGAAGAAGAAGAAAAGTGTGGAAATCATCAAGAGCAACCCAAAGCTTCGATTGAATCAAGGTAAGGGTGAGAAACATTATTATCCAATCCATGTGTATGATTATGTATGTGTGGTGTGGATTGTTCGGGTGTTTTCTATACTTTTCCATTCTAGGTCGAAAATGATTTAATCGGTAAAATGATGTTTTAATCGGTTAGAAATCGGATTAGACGATGTAGTTTAGTCGGGTGATGGTTGGGTTGTGCTACTGTGACTGGTTTGGATTTAATCAGTTGGTTGTGTGGAGTTTGGGCTTTGAGACAGCCATGGAAGTTCTGTCTTCGCAAGTTCGCCAGGCGAATGGCAGCGAAGCTTCGCCAGGCGAAGCCCAGCGAGCTGTAGCGAAGCAAGTCAGAAGCTAATACCCTGTATTCGCTGGCAAGTTCGCCAGGCGAGGTGAGTTGGCGAAGGTTCGCCAGGCGAGTGGGTAGCGAGCCTCAGCGAGTAATTCCAGAATTACTCCCAGTGGACTTCGCTGGGGAGTTCGCCAGGCGAAGGCCAGCGAGCATTCGCTGCGTGGCTTCGCCAGGCGAAGGTTAGCGAACCTGGCAGTGTTATTTGTTTTTGCTGTTTGTTTATAGCATGATGTTTGGTTGATTCAATTATGATTAATGCCTATATGAATGATTGATGTGTGAACTGTTTTGTCATGTCGTGCTGTGGGTGGCCGAAAGGCGTGAATCCTAGATTGTAGAGTAAATGGTGAATCTTGAATATTTGATAATCTTGTGTATTTGCTCGAATTGAATAGAAACGCATTGATAGGCTGATATGTGTGTAAACCATGTGTGGAATGGTGCATAATGTGAATGCATGATAGATATATGCGATGTATGTGATAGATGCAATGAGTATGTTTGTGAACATAGTATGCATTTTTGTGTTGAATGATCCCTCGGAGGATTTGCATTGTGAAGCATATTAGTATGCATTTGTGTGTTGATTGATCCCTCGGAGGATTTGCAGAACCTCGTATGATACGATGGTTATATTTGATTCCTTGGAGAATCGGTTGCATTGTGTGATTCCTCGGAGAATCGGTCATAACATGTAATCCCGTGGAGGATTGGCTAGAGTATTTGATTCCGTGGAGAATCTGCTGAGTACTTGATCCCGTGGAGGATCTGCTGAATATTCGATTCCGTGGAGAATCTGATGAATATTTGATTCCGTGGAGAATCTGCTGAGTACTTGATCCCGTGGAGGATCTGCTGAATACTCGATTCCTTAGTGAATCTGTTGGAATGAGTCGGTACCGCATTTGCATCTGCATGGAGTCGTGAGTCGGTCTCTATGAGTTGCATTTATCATTATTGCCGTGGAGCATGGAGAATAAACATAATATGTGTATGTTTATGTGGACTGATATGAATTATGATGAATGGCATGGTTGAATATGCTAAATGATATATGTATATGTGTGGCTATATGTATATGTTGACGTTTATGTGAATCGGGGTTGAAATAAACATAATGTATGCATTGCTTGATAAATGTTATAATGCAATGTTGTTTATGTGCAATTGTAAGTAAAGAATGCATGAAAATATATTATGTATATACATGTGCATTGCTTAGTGATTCATGTTGTTGATATTGAAATAATGAATGCGTGCGAGGCTCATGTACACTAGGGTAGAATGACTATGTGTTGTTCCTGGTGGGGCATGAGTGATATACCCACAATCCCGAACGGGGAATTGGTGGAATTGATGGGCTTTACGTGAACCATATGGCATAGATAGGATTGTTGATTAGAGTTGTGCTTACGTGTATGTACATGACTTGCATAATTGGAAATGTTGTATGAAAGTATGCTATGTGTATGACTATAATGTTTTGGATAAGTTATGACCATGTAATTGATGTATACAACGTGTTTATGTGTATGAAAATGTGGAATAATAAGAACCATGGATATGTGCATGATAACATGTTCGATAGTTAATCATGTTCGTTATATATATATATATATAAATGGGGAAGCATGTGAGAAGTGATTATGTAAAGTGGTGAGAAATGTGGCATTTATGTATTTTATGAATGTTTATGCACATAATTATATGCATTGATTTTATGATAATATTTCTCACCCTTCTGCTGGAATGATGTCCTATATGACATCGTGCAGGTATCCAGAGTAGAGTTGCTTGTGGTGCGAGGTCGCTATCGGTTTAGCTGTTTAGTGATTTAATTAAGTTGGGTCGAGTCATGCTCTGGTCATGTAACACTGGGATCGCTTGGTTATATTTTATAGAATGTGTTATGTTTTCATATTTATTGAAGTTACGAGTAATTGGCCTTAGTGCCCGATTGTTGTTGAATCATGTGATCAAAACGAATATTCCTTTTATGAAAATATCTGTTTGAATTGAATCCGCTGTTTCATGCAAAGTGAAGAATTGTAAAACATGATCTTTTGTTGTGTGTTAATGAGCATGGCAGGTGTTTTGAAATTGAAGTGTGACACCCTTGTATGAATGCATGTTAATCATACTCTGATTATTTTCATTAATTGCGGGGTTTAGAAAGGGGTGTTACAGCTACTATCATGGAAAGTTATGGTTCCCGTACTTCATATCAGGAAAAGTCCATATTTACCCTTGTGAGTTATCAAACCTATTCTCTATTGGTATCTTCCTCATCTTCCCTTCTAGAAGTAATATTGGGTTTATTTTCTAGGATAATGACCACAAACTGTAAACACTTTCACTTCCACCAAAGGACCCAATGCACACCAGTATCTTATACAGCCAACTTTGGTGATTTCTCACAAGCTCGTCGCTCCAAACTTCATAAACAAGCCTGTATTCTGTTGTTTGATGTCTAACTCTCTACAAATTATTAAACTCAGCTATCCAACGGGATTCATAACTATTCTTGTCCTATTTTTGTAGTATGTTTCATGATATAGATTTTTTTTTAAAAATTCAAAAGGTTACATGAAATCAGTGTTGTCAACCACAAATTGCAGAAAATAGTAGTTTGATTAAATTATTCACAGAATTGCTCTGAGTTTCAACATGCAAATCCTAGCAAATTGAAAGAAAGATGTGCCCTGAACTACTAATTGAACATATTCGACTCAATTTCATCCTACATAAACCAATCCAAATATGATGAAAGCCATAAATTTTTTATTATTTTCAACTCTAGGTGTTGCACCCCAAAATTTGCCCAACCTTGTTGAAGCTGGATTCATGATTTCATTGCATTTCATTCATACATTAGCATAAGCATTGCATTGAGATGTGTGCAGGGATCAAGGGATGTGAACATCTATTGAGCCAATGAAAGGTTTGAGAACCTCATGAATGATGTTACTGAAGATTATGAAGATTGATATCTCCTCAGATGAAAAGAAAGATCCTCAGAAGTAAGGTTGTTTGTCACAAAGGAAGTTTCCTAACTTGAAAGTCATTGAAGCTACTCAGATGATTCTGAAGCTACAAATGTGATCTTGAAGTCTTTCTAGAGCCCATATGATGTCTTGAGAGCCATCATGAAGCTTGAACAAGTCATTGATTGAAGATTGAGAAGTTTTACCATGAGTGGTAGAATTAGGGTTTGACTGGTCAACCCTAAGTCAACAGATGAATTGGAGGAAGGTTGATACCTATCCCTAATGCCATGAGATCTTGAATTGATACTTTGATATGCCTAGTGGATGACTCCAAGGCCACTTGATCATGATCGACAAGTTTGAGAAGTTTGAAGACTAGGGTTGCTGAGCTTGAAAGCCTAAAATCCCCTAGTTTGATGATATTTCCCAAGGAAGATAAGTTGAAATGCAAGCCTCATCTCACTTCTTGGTGGTCATGGGACTTGTAGAGGATGTCATTAGCTTTAATTTGAGTGGTGGAAGTCCTTGAAAGGATTTGTAGAACTCAAGTTATAGCATTTGCAAATTACAGGTCATCTGAGGACACTGAATCTTGTCTGCAAAAGTTGTCTGTCTTCCAACCAACTTTTGACCTTCAATAATGTTTAAAATGAATTCTTGGCAAACATAAGAGTTGTTCGTCATGGTCTCCCCTTTCCAAAAAGGTATGGTATGACTTCATCTGATTTTCAGAGCTCAACTTATAGTTTGTACAAGACAAGGGTATTTTGGTCATTTGGTGATTATAGGTCATTTTAAGAAAAGGCCATATCTCCTATTTCCAAGCCTCAAATGGAAAAACTCAAAACATAAAAGTTGTTCAAAATGGCATTTTAAGCCTAGAAAAGAGGTCATGAGTTGTTGGAAAATCTTATATCAAGGAATGACAAAGTTTGGTGAAAATGACTTAAAAAATGCATATAAGTTAAATAAAGTCAAATTGGAAATTGGTTTGAGAGATCTATGAATCCAAAATAGGTCATGTAATATATCATTTTGAGTCTAAACATCATTTTAAAAACAATGGTTTAGGCACAATTTTGATTTGAGGCCTAAAAATGGGGGTTGCTTTGTAATGTTGTTACTTGCATAATAAGGCAACTTTGGAAAGCTTGACATAAGGCAAGGATTAGCTGATTTTTCATTCATACCATCTCAATATCTCTTGTAAGGAGATTTTAACACAAAATTAAAGGTCTTAATGCATGAGATAAGAGATATCCAACATGTCATCAAGTGAGATTTCCATTACTTTCTAGTTGATTCTAGGAGGTTCTAGACCCTTCCATTGATGGCTATATATTAAGTGGATCACAATGAGTTGGGAGGTTGGAGAATTCAGTAGAGAAGAGTGAGGGAGAGAGTGAAATTCAAGGTTGCCTTCAAGAACAAGCAAAGCACGATTTGATCTCTACAAGCTTCTTCCATCAAAACTATTGCAAACAGAAGCAACTACTCCATTAGAGGAGCATCTAGAAGAGAAAGCAAGCACTGAATTGAGCCCTACACACCTCTGCCATTGCTACTTGACAGGTTTGGTTCTTTTCCCATACCTTTTTAATTATGCACATTCCATTAGATCTTTAGGGCTAAGATTGCTAGGTCAAGATAGGTGATCATTTCCACAAGGTTAGAGGACTTTGTATGAGGTTTCATGGCAGGGTGCCATTTCTTTAAAGTTCAAGAACAGATCGTATGTGGAGTACTAAGTGGCATATTATGGTTTAATGTGACCAGTGCAACCTAGGGAACAAGATAGTACCCTTAGACTTAAGTTTTATCATAGTTGAATTCAGAGAAAAATAGTGGATCCAAGACTTTGATGCATTCTGTTTGGAAGATCCAGGAAGTGTTAGGTGAAACCAAAGACATGGCTAGGTTCCTGGTAATTAGTAGATCGTTTTTAGTCTTGGAATCTTTCATTTTCGTTGAGAGAGGAGAGAGCACGAATGAGAAGAAATCACGTGCATGAACATGGCAAAACTGAAACCCAAATCTTCCATTTAGGGACGATGACTCCTAGCTGTTGGATCACTCAATTTAATTGACTTATTAAATGCATCCAAGGGTCCTTATTCAAACTTGAAAATGGAGGGAAGCCAAAGCCATCAAAACGCCGCGTTTAAATTAAAATGCGCACATGGGCTCAACAAATGTTGCTATCCAAACCCTCCATTTTAAGGCCCAACCAGGAATACACTACAAAACCTACTTAATACACCCCACGCGCGTCCTTTTTCCTTTTTGATTTTTTCTGATTACAATGGGCTTAATTCATTTGATATCTACGCCCCCACTTCCTGGCCCATCAAGCATAATAACTGGGCGCAATTCATTCTGACACCCCCTCCCCTTTTATTCATTTGTTTTATTTTCAATTTCTTTTATATTTTCTTGTGTTTTAATAAAATCATATAAAATTGAAAAAACAATATTTTTTAATTCTTGTTTTTGCATTAGGTCAATTTTAATGTGTAGAAAAATAATAAAAATAAAAATGGAATTTTATTTTTAGTTTAGTATTTTTTACATATTTTTCTTTTAAGTAGCTTTTAATAAGATTTAGGTTGAGACCTCATTTTGTAGAATTTGCTTTAGGACTTTCCCTTAGGCTTTGTGATTCATTCTTTTTAGCATGATTAGATATTGAACCATAGTTCCCTCTGGATTTATTTCATGATTTTTAGATTAAAATTTGGTTGGTTTAGTTAGGTTGGTATTAGGGTACTATAATTAGGGTTTTAAAAGATGTATAGATGAACAAATCATTTTCTTCTTGACTTTTTGATTTGATTTTGGGGTAGGGACTATATGGGCATTAAGGATAGACATTTAGGTTCCCTTAGACTTAGTTCTATAATTTTAGAGATTCATTTGCTATTTTTCTTGAATATTGCATTTGTGTATAGTATTGTGTGTTGCCTGAAGGCATAGTTTGTATTGTTCTGCTTTCTTTTCTTTCCTTTGAGTGTGTGAGCCTTGAGGATTGAGTTGAGGAGCATAATGGATCATCATGAAGACTTTGAAGAGCTTTGGAGGAGTTTAGTTTAGCTTTTGTTTTGATTTTGTTTCTAGGATTGTAGGACATAGGCAGAGCCCTAGTCAGTAGAATTTCATTCAATAAACAAGGAGTGTATTGTTCACCTCCTTCCTTCTCTATGATATAAAGTCCCTTAAGGGTGATCACCTCTCTCCTTTGGAGGGATCAGTGGCCTTACCCAATAAGGTAGAACTTTGAGAGAGCCTTTCATTAGATATGTTAGACTGTTTAGTGGCATCCTTTGGAAGTCATTGAACCCTCTAACATCCATATCTCATTCAGTTGATTTTATTCTTTTGTGGAGCATTGTGGGATTGTTTAAAGATGAAGATTGCCATTGAAGAAAGCTTTAAAGAGCTTTGTTTGAAGAGTTTGCCTTGAAGAAGAAGATGATAGAAGAAGATGATTAAAGACTGTGTGAAGTTTGCTTGAGCATGAAGATTAGAGCTGAAGCTCTGAAGAGGATGGATTTCTTTGAAGATTCTTGTGTGTGATTAAAGTTGAAGCTTGAAGAGTTTGTGGAGCCTTGAGAGGTGGAGGATTGCAAGTGATATTTGCATTAGCTACTGTCAGAGCCTGAATAAGAAGCAAGTTGAGACTTGTTGTTGAAGATGAAGCCTGAAGGTGGAGTCTGCAGTTGAAGATTGCTTGGAGCTGCTGAAGCAGAGTCTCCTGTGTAGCTTTTCTTTTATGTATTGTGTGTTTTCTTGAGAGCATTCCCCATAGGCTTGAGTGGAAGCTAGCCTTCCCTTGCCTCTCTTGTGTTGTGCATGCATTCTTATTATGATTGATTTACTGCTTTGTCCATCTGTTTGTTTACAACTGTTATTCCCCCTAGGATCTCACTCTTCCCGGATAGGAAAGTGATGATTAGACCTTAGGATGAAGCCTTTATCCCTAGGAGTGTCCAGTTCTCAACCTTAGGATGAATCCTTAGTTGCGTTCTCTTCTCTCTACAAACAACAGTAAGATACAGCAATCAGAATTACAAACATAGTAAAAGATACTTCTTGCGTAAGGATCAAAAACAGACTGAAAACCATTTTCCCTGAAGGGTAATCACATTAATCAAGACTTTTCTGAAGAAAAGAGTGTTGTTAAGCTTCAGTGCCACCGCAAACAAGCTTTGTTCCTAACTGCTGGAACTGTTGTTTAACCCTACTCGGTAAAAAATGCCTGAACAACCCGTGTTCCGTTTTTTCCCGAACTACGTTAGCTCTGATTTTCTCTGATGAGAAATACGTAGGCACAAGATGCGACGTCTTGGCGATCCACCTTCTACCATCCACCCGTAGTTAGCCGAACTACGTCGACTCTGATTTTCTCATACCAGATGAGAATACGTAGGCCCAAAGCGCGATGCTTTGTCGAGTCCTTTTTCATTCTTTTTAGATTAGGTTTAAACTAGCCCCAATAGGTAGTGTAGATTAGCAATTCACCCAGACATCAAACAAACGTGGATCCCATCGAGTACGATGGACGTGAGGGGTGCTAATACCTTCCCCTTGCGTAACCGACTCCCGAACCCTGATTTGGTTGCGATGACCGGTCTTGTCCCGTTCTCGCGAGGTTTTTCCTGTTCGTTTCCTTTCCCGCTCGAGGGATAAATAACGAAAGGTGGCGACTCTTGTTGTGTCGGCACCCGATTTCGCAGTAGCGACACTAGGCAATCCTAACAATTTGCAACCTTGAAGAACATACAGGTAAATTAACCTCTAATAGAATCACAAAAGAGAAAAATATCAGGAATTTTGAACATTAAAGGAATTTACAAGAAGCAAAATATAACTTACCTGGAAATTTTAGGTTTAGGGGAGAGTTTAAGGAAGGAGGTTAGTCTCTTGGCCAACATGATGGATCAACCAACAAATTTCGATTCCGTGAATCGCCGAAACGAACTAATCAGAAATTGCGATGTTATGTTCTATTGCATATGAATTAGAAAATTAGAAAATAAAATGGAGGGAGATGAAGAAGAATTAATATATAAAAACCCTAAATCACCGAGAAAGAGGTAGTGCAAGTTCAATTTTCACTCAGCAGCTACAACACTTGTGCTCTCGTGTTTTGTTCTTCTTTACAGATTTTAAATCACGCACAAGAGAAAAACCTTGGCGGTCACTGATGAAACGCTGAAGTTGATACACGCAGTGTTTTAGAATAAACCAGACCCGAAGGTCCGACCCGTCGACCGGTCAACCGAGCGCTTGAATAGTTTGGTCAAGTTTTCAGACTGGATGTGTAGTTGAAGAATGCCGGTCCGCCCGGTACGACGCCATAAAACCGGTTCGATCGTTACGACTCTAAACCGGACGAACAAGAGTAGGAGATTATTATAAAATAAAAAGTAAGGCATAATGAAGAAAAAAGATACATGGATCAAGAAACATCATCAACATAACACATAGGAGTAATATCCAATAGCAAAATTATTGAACATAACCTTCACTTAACTAAGTGTTTGATGTTATCAACTAACCGTTAGATAATTAATAATGCAAGAGAATTTATGTTTTGGCCGCCTAATCTAATGTAACAGAAAGACTATAGGTGAATACTCACTATACATATAAATGTTCAGTATGTAAGTTCTTATTAATCAAGGTACAAGGTACGTGATTTTAAACTCTTATGCATCATATACCATCCAGATCAATAAATAAGACAGTTCATTATTGTTAGTAGAAATGGCAAACAAATCCGGGCCCGTTGCACCCGTCCGGGTCTGTCTCGAAATTAACGAAAAAATCCAATTTAATTGGGTGCGGATGCAGAAAAATTCAGTTCTTAACTACGGATACGAGTGCAGAGAGACACTAAGACCCGTCCGCCCCCGCCCCCGCCCTCGAATAATACTTTTAGTTTAATTTTCTTATTTTACTTATTTTAATATTCATTTATTAATTACATTTTTAATTAAATTATTAATATCATTATTGCAAATTAAAATAATTAAATTAATCAAGTTAATATTTATTTACTAATTAAAATTTTAATTAAATAATTAATTTATTTATTAAAATAATTAATTTTTTAATTAAATTATTAATTTTTATTGTAATTAAAATAATTAATTTTTTTGCGGGTGCACCCGTTCTCCACTAGGAGCGGACCTGGACAGTAAATTTTTATCCCTGATTGGGTTTAGGGGCGGGGACTGGTGTAATACATGGAGGCGGGTGCAGGTGCGAGTATAGTTAAACCCGCCCCGTTGCCATCCCTAATTGTTAATTTGGTAATTTTTGACACTGCACCAAAACTAATTAAACTTGTTTTGAAAGATTCTCAAAAACAAATCCACAAGATTATGATCACTCCCACACCAAAACATGTTCAGAATCTTGAAAAAGTTTGCACAAATTAACACTTCGACATGGAAATGTGGTATAAAAGTGTTGAGTTCGACACGCACATCAGATGTCAAGGACTTAGCGTGTTTTTTAATCTATAGGTCAGCTAAACTAGGGATGCTTCGACAACACTATCGAAATCAACCAAAGATTCTCGACAGATGCAATTAGTAGGTTTAAAGGCAGTTAGTTATAAGCATGAGGGATGGTTTTCAGCAGTTCAAACATTAAAGACGCGTGGAAGCAAATTAGAATATTATGTGTGCGGGGATAGGTGTCGATGTCTACGAAGATAACCGTTATTGACGGTTAATATTATAATAGTATATAAGTCGAGTTCAGTTTATGCAATAGAGGATGTCAGTTTTAGTTATTCACTATAGAACTAAAGTATCCAAGTAATATGGATAAATAATTTGTAAGAAGATGTATGAGTCTGCGTCAATTCTTTTATTTCTTTAAGTCTTTCATATCAAAACATTTACTTTAATGACATTTATTATGTTTTATGTTTACTTCCTTCTTCCAAACAATTCTATGTTATTTCAATTAGAGTTTATGTTCAGTTTTTTGATATTCAAACATCTAAGTTCGAATCACAAACACTTTTCATTGTACTTTTCTACACAAATTGTCCTTAGGATTTTTTTCCAAGTTTAATCCATTAAGTGAACTAAAGCTTGTAATTTGATTTACTAAAAATACCACTAAATAAATTAGAGCACCCGATTGGATCATTTTGTGCAAGAAATTTTAACTTCTGCAAAAAATAGTTGTGTCTTTTATTATTCATTTTGTTCTTCATATATGATATGTCTTGAGTTGTCGAGTGTTTATGCGTTTGAGGAGTGGTAAGATTCTTGCTGAGATGACTCGTACAACGTTAAAAAATCCTCCCCCTCCCTAAAATATTACTCTAAACATAGAACAACAACCACTTAAACTAATGGTTGGTAATGCAGGAACTTCAATAATCATTTGAGTAACCCCCTCTTGTCATTAGCCAAATATTAATTTCGACGATATCACCCGAAGTGGCGGTTTCCCTACCACCTCGAACGGGTATTCCAACTATCCCCGTAACGCCTCAAACTACTTTCAGGATTGCCGACCAACCCCACGAACCAATACGAGTCTTTTCAACATGTTTTATCCTCACTCACACGATTTCTGAGAAACTTCCCAAAAAGTCACCCATCCAAATACTATTCTAAGTTAAATCTCTTTAACTATGGAGTTCTTATTTGTTAGTCTACCCCCAAAAAAGATGCATCTTGTTGGTATAGGTAGTATCAGTTAATCCTTATAAGCTTTTCTTTAACCATGCAATCTCATTCATGCACAGCCTCAAGATCCCTTTCATTCTGATGTGAATTTTGTGGCCACTCTCTGTCCTCTTCGGCCTTAAGTGTTACATCCACTCTCCGCCCTCTTTGGCCTCGGGTTTTACATGCCCACCAGCTTTCGTTTGGTTTATCCCTAAACCACATTGTATTGGGAGATATTTGGCTCTGATACCATTTATAACGCCCAAACTGCTAAGGATTGCCAACTGACTCCGCAAACCAACACAAGTCTTTTTCAGCATGATTTATCCCTACTCACACGCTTTCTGAGAAACTTCTTATAAAGCCACTCATCCAAATATCACTCCAAGTCAAACCTCTTTAACTATGGAATTATTATTTGTTAGTCTAGCAAAAAGAAGATGCATCTTGTTGGTATAGGTAGTACAAATTAATTCTTATAAACCTTTCTTCAACCATGCAATCCCATTCATGTACAACCTCAGGATCCCTCTCATTCCGATGTGAATTCGGTGACCACTCTCTATCCTCTTCGACCTCAAGTGTTACATCCACTCTCCACCTATTCCAGCTTCGGGTGTTACAACCCCTAGTGTCACACAAGCAATAATGGGAGACCTTAGGCCTTCTTTCATCTCAAGCTTTATGTTACCCCCTGGTAGCATGGAATATGCTTATGACATATCAATTGTGATGATGGTTGGCCTACAAACTAATGAAGTGACATATGCAGATAATGCAATGTCTAATATGTCACCTATTAATGCATACTTAGTGCCAGGATCCGCTATAAGAAATCATAGCAAATGGCACAACCACAAGGAGGATTGGGATATACCCCTTCAGTTATGCCATCCTTGGCCACTAGTTCCCTCCAGTCTGTGAGACAACAAATGGATGAGAGTAACCATGATATTGTTAATATGCTTACACGGAAAATTGGCACCACATTCAATCCTTTTATTCAAAACACTAACCATAGTTACCAATAAATGACGCATTAAATGAGTTGAATCGATGATTTCTTTGGTGCTCCCGAAGATCCTATTCGACCAATCCCTCCTATCCAAAATATTAGCAAATTCAAAACCTAGGAGTGACAAACAATGAAGGGATTCTTAATAATCAAGTCACTACTACAAAAAACACATTTAACCTCAGAAGAAAATTTGATTTAACCTTAGTTACAGAGGCGGGGTAACAAAGGGCGTCATGAAAACTTTCCATTATACCCCTCAGTTTTAGAATAACCAAGGGGATAGTGTTGTACCCTAAAATTTTCTCAACCTTTTCTTTACTTGGTTTATGTTTTATTTCATCTTCTAGCATTTTGCATTTGCATATCATTGTTCATTTTGCAGGGGATCAAAAGAGGTGTGCATAGCAATATAAGGTTACCAAGGGTTTTGAGCCAAAGCCAGAGGTTTTATTCAAGCACGAGTGCTCATCAAATCACCAAGAAGTAGCCAGTGATCTTTGAGAGAGTAGATGGAGGTGTGGGGATGATCTCCTATCTTGGAAGCCAATTGAAGATCATCAGAGGATTGTGAGTCCATGGTTATGGATGGAGAAGGTTGTGGAAGCTCATTGAGTGGTTTGAGAGCCATTGTGGAGCTTATTCAAGAAGAAGAAAAGAATCAAAAGAAGAAGCCCGCTAAGCCGATAGCTTGAAACAAGTGGCTTAGGCGAAAATTGGGGCATCTCGCTGGACTTCAAAATCAGAAGATAAACTCAAAAGAATTAGTCCAGACAAAAATTAGGGAAAAACGGAAAAAGTAGAAAAAGCGAAGAGGATTACAAAAGAAAAATCCTCGAGAAAAACAAATCGTGTGATTCCAGGCACCAAAGACAAAAAGCGAATGACTGTCGCTCCGAAAACGTGTGGTTTCCTGAACCATCACTCCTGTCATTCAATCTTTGAGAGGTGAACGCTCGTGTCGAATTAGCTGAACGTAGGACTGGAGAACATCAAGGAGAATGGGTGGGTTAAAATAAACTTTGAGCCTTTATCCTTTCTTTCAAACCGTGAACCTGACCACGTTACAACCTTCAAAAGTCCTAATTGAAGCATGTCTGTTTCGAAAGCATACTTTGGTAAAGATCGCATAGAAATTGACTCCTAAAAGGATTCCTCTTACTGTGTTAGTATTAATGTTGATATTTTGATAAGCGGTTCATTCACTATATGTCACACACTATATGTCACAAAATATTTTCTAGTGAACAGACTTGGATTTTAAAACTGTCATATGCATTGCATCAATGTATCTTTTGTGTAGAACAATTTGTTTTACTTGCGAGTAAGCGCTTGACAGTAGGAAAGTTTCTGCAATGGAAAGTTTGATCAGGATAGAATGCAGAACGCCTGAATACTCCGTGGAGCGGGGGCAAGCTATATCAAATGATCATATCATGGG
This sequence comes from Lathyrus sativus, assembly GCA_963859935.3. NCBI lineage: Eukaryota > Viridiplantae > Streptophyta > Magnoliopsida > Fabales > Fabaceae > Lathyrus > Lathyrus sativus. The sequence goes on along the minus strand of OZ012737.1, from coordinate 627,086,088 downwards.
AGTCAGCCATCCAAAAGTCAGTTAATCTGAGGCAATCAGGTCGAGATTCGGTAAATCTCTCGCAACCAGGGGTACTGCTCCACAAATCAGTCAATCAGGGACAAATTCATCGCAAGGTTGGGGCAGACCACTCTAAGAGCACGGAAGCTATTCTCGGCCAGAGGGAGATTAATATGAAGCACCTCTTCGAGGTTCAAAATGTTGTGGCAGTTCATATCAAACCGTCAGGGTACAGAGATTTCAGATTTCCTTTCGAGGAAGAAGTTATGGAGATCCTACAGGTTGGGGAAAATTTGAAAACAAAGGAACTGTTCCTCTCCATATATTTAGAGCTTATCAGACGTGGTCAACCAGGGACGAATCCTTTCATGTTACAGGTTCTGGGGCAAGCCATGTCAAAGTTGTTTCATGGCAAGTTTTCTCTTCAAGATGAATCGTCCTAGAGATTAGACTGGGGCAAGTTGAATTACACTGGGGCAATTACTCAAGCAAATTTATCCTCTCTAGCCAGAGTTCATCCCCGGCAAATGGAGTTTGCATCTCTATCCCCAGTAGAGTTGTATACATGTTAAGTGAGTAGTTAAGTGTGTACGCTTATCCTGTGCAGTTGGTTGGTACACATTTGATCCCCGCAGATTGCAAGCATGTGCTTACTCCCCAAAAAGTCAAGATTGGATTTTCTTTCCACTGAGTAGGCATGGAATTTTTCTCTAGTAGTCGGTTAGTACACATTTTTCTCCAGCATATTTTCGGTAGATACTCAGCTCTCAGTAGCGCAGACCGAGGCTTTCGGTAGAGGTTGATTCCCCGACAGGTAGGATTTGATCCCCGCGTCTGGCTGTCTTTCCTTAGCCGAATTTTTGTTCCCCAGTGTTGCGGTGAAAATCGGATGTCAAGCTATTGATTAACTTGAATCTTAATTCATTTACAACCGGACTTTAATTTATCCAAAGGAAAGGTCTAAAGAAAGAAAAACCCTTTTCGCGATGTAACAACAACGCTAAGAGATTCGGGGATCGGGGGTTGGTTATGCATAGGGTAGGTATCTCACATCCTAAACATCTGTAGTACTCTACATGAACCTTTTGTTTAATTACATGCTAAGTTGTTGGATATTTGCTAAGGTTGGGATTGGATAAAGAGATAGGGTATGATAGATGAAGACCTAAGATTGTTTCTAAGTTTGCTCGCAAAGACATCGCGTCCTCTGCCTATGTATCCTAACTAGGATAGAATCAGAGCAATCGTAGTTCACCTCACAAGGGTTAAAGAACACTTGATTATGACCAAGGTTCAGGGGGGAACAAGCATAACAATACTTGTGTAGAGTTTCACAAAACTCTCTAGATCTATGTTGTAACACTCAAAGGGGAAATAAGTAATCATTACTATGATTCTTATATAGAGTTAACAAACTCTATCCTAGGGTTCTAATTGAAGAGTAATCCTAGTAAAGGTGGGTCTTTTAGACTTGCAGCAAAGTCAAATGGCTTATGTGTTCTAACTTAACTAAGCTAGGGTTCAAGATGACTTTACAAAGTCAAGGGAGGGGTAATGAGCTATCCATGACACAAGGGTCAATGGAGAGACTTTTCCTTTGGAAGGAGAGGCATCTTGGATGAGAGCTAAAGAGTTCCATCACTTGGGGAAAGATAAACTTAACAAAGCATAAACATTCAAACATGATGAATATAAAAGGCATGGTTACAACCAAGAATAAACAAGCATATTTCAATAGGCAAGCAATTCAAATAGGATGAATGGTTACAACCAAAGCATGGCATCACAAAATCAATGATTTCAATCAAGATAGATGGTCACAACCAAAGCATGCAAACATATTATAATAGGCAAGCAAAGATGAGTTCTTACAAGACTTAAAGAAAAGGTAAATACCTAAGCATATCTTGACAAAGATTAAAGGCACATCTTAACAAAGATTGAAAGCATAACCTTAACAAAGATAGAAAACATGCTGAAGGTAACAACCATATGTATTGATAACAATCAAATACAAGCAAATTAGTTTAACCTCATAATTTAGGAGGAATTAAAAATACACATTTTAACAAAGATTAAAAACATAATGATGGTAATAACCATGCAAGCAAATTACAATTTGTAATATGAAGGCTCAAGATATGGCAAGTGTGACAACAACATATATGTATTGATGACAATCAAACATAGATAAACCAGTTTAACCTCATGATTTAGGAGGAATTAAAAATACACATTTTAACAAAGATTAAAAACATAATGATGGTAATAACCATGCAAGCAAATTACAATTTGTAATATGAAGGCTCAAGATATGGCAAGTGTGACAACAACATATATGTATTGATGACAATCAAACATAGATAAACCAGTTTAACCTCATGATTTAGGAGGAATTAAAAATACACATTTTAACAAAGATTAAAAACATAATGATGGTAATAACCATGCAAGCAAATTACAATTTGTAATATGAAGGCTCAAGATATGACAAGTGTGACAACAACATATATGTATTGATGACAATCAAACATAGATAAACCAGTTTAACCTCATGATTTAGGAGGAGTTGTAAAGGCCTACTTAACAAAGTAAAGATGGAGACAACATGGTAACAACCAAGATAAAAACAAATGAAAATGAAAGAAATATGGATAACAATCAATACGAAGATAGCAAAACAAGGATTACAACGATGAATCACACACTAAAATAACAATGATGGCATGAAATTCTTGATGGTAACAACCAAAGGTTAGGGTCCTAGAATGTTTACTAACATGTATGGGCATGGATTCAAACAAAATTCAAGAAAAATATTGAATGGAATCATATAAACATTTATCCGCAATCACATAAACGGTCGCGAAAACGCGCATATTTGCACATAAACAAACTAAGTGATAAAATGAGAAAACATGAAAATTAAAAGCATGTCATGAAAGTACACATTAATACGAGCACAATGGAAAAAGAACGGACGAAAAACGATGAAAAATGAGCGAGTTATGAATTTTTGAAGTTGGAGTGAAAAATGACAAGTTTTACAAGTAACTTCCACTGGTGGAAGTTAAGTGTAAAAAGTGACAATTTTCTTTCTGGGAAAAAACACACAACAAATGGATTTACGTTTTGTATCGTAACTCTTTTGTCACTTAACGAAACGACACAAACTTTATATGGAAATTGGGTAGAATTATTTGAGGATTAAGATGGTGGTGGTGGTTTTCAAAAATCACTTCTCTACTGAAAAACCCGATAGGGGGTTACTTATGTTTCAAAAAATGCAAATTGAATTGAGCAGCTCTATACAATCATGTTGAATCCACATAAAGCATACACACATGACATTTAGATGATGATGAATCAAAGCAACACACTTCCATGGCCAGAAATGAACTGTTGTGAAGAATCATGTTCAAGTTGCAAATTAACCAAAAAGTGACAATGCATGACAGTAGGCATTTTATGTTTCATGGCAATACAGCTCAAGGCACTCTTGTAAACACATTCAATACATGATTATGAGTGTGTGTATGTGAAAAATCCATAACTGTAACACATGTATGGAAGTGTGATATTCAAAGTGCATTTTTTGTGTGAAATATGCATTTCAATGTGTAATTCTTAGTCCCAACCAGTTTTAACCTCTACCAAGTATGCAAACACATTATAAATAACAAACATGAGCTGCTAGAGCAATCATTTCAATTCAAGAACAGACAATTGCAAAAATGGTATGTGAGATGCCACTTTGTGAAGAAAAATGTATCTTTGAGAGTGAATTCTCATGACAGTGGTGTTTTGTGCAAAGTGATCTTTCTAACATCTCAAAAATGACCTATATGAGGTGTGTGAGGTGTTGTTTTAGTGAAAATCAACTTGGAGCATAAAGTAGCTATTGAGTGGTATTGTGGTGATTTGAGACATTTGTGTCAATATGTGAAAACTTGATGCTATACACAAAACAACAAAGTAAGCACTTAGACATGTTTAGAATGTTCATAGAAACATGTTGGAATGGTGAAAATAGGCTTGTCATGTCCTATGCAAAAAGTGATACTTGAATGTCTTGATGTACTCTTTAAAGTGTTTGTGACAAAAATGTGAAATTAACTCCATGCACCAAACAACAAAGCACAATACATAGGCATATTTTAAATGGGAATCATGAGATGTTTTCAATGTAAACTTAATGCACAAAACCATATTGGCAGAAAATAGCATTTGTGTGGTGTGATTTGTGTACAATATGTGAATCATGGATTAGTGTGCAAACAGAGCAGGTAAGTACACATACACATTCAAAATGCCAATTGAGATATGCTCATATGCAAAAACCAAGTTTTAATGCTTTAAACAACAAGTGATGTTCAACTGGTATAGTTCTATGCAAGACATGAGTGCCAACTGCTATGCATAATCAAAACAGACTTTGATGCCAACATTATGTGATATAATTCTGTCATGCCAGGTACTCAAAGGGGACAAACAAAAACTGTTATGAGCAATAGTATTCTGCAAACATTCATAGTTCTCATGTTTTAAAACACATCTCATCCAAACAGCAATGGCCTTTACAAATATTGCAGCAAGTTCATGACATCACTAGGATATTAAGGATAATGATGATTGAAACAGGACTAAGCACATGATGAGCATAAACACACACAAACCTGCAGCATCTTGACATGATATCAGCACCACTTGTTTTAATTCAAGGCAGCATGAGTATATTGGATCAGAGGTTAGTTTGAACAGAATGGACAAGTTATGAGCAAGGTATGAGGGATCAAAGCAATGTACATCAAGTATTAATGATTAGTGCAAAAGATCCAAGCATTGCAAGCAAAATGAACCATAGCCAAACAGCATCACATTTAAAACAAAACATGCCATGACAGCAAAATTAAAGCCTTTCAAAACTGTTTTGGCAGAATAACATTCAACCCTCTATACCTCATAGCCAATATCTTGACAAGAACAAGTTCATATTCCCACTTACAAGCAATTACATGTTATGAAAAATTAAGCATTCAAAGATGCACCAATATGCTCTAAATGGAAAAATTATGAGACATGATGATAAAGCCAAATAGAAACAGATACATACCTCTTGAAGGCCCTTTCAAACAAGCTGGAACAGAAAAAAATACCAGAGATCCTTTATGTCACTTTCTTGCTTTTGAGTCTTTCTTCAACTTTAAGTTACAATGCACTTATGGTGCCAAATGACAAGATATGAGTTTCTAATGATGGATAAGGGCTTGGAAAGTTGAGATATATGGTATGTGAGGTGTTCAAGTGGTCACAACCTCAAGGAAATGCTTGGAACTCAGTTTGGTGTTTTTTGTAGCTTTTGGTCAAAGTAAGCCAAATACAAGGTTGACTTTTTTGATTTCTTGAGATTTTTGGTGGTTTGATGGATTTTACACCTTCTATATGTTATTTAGAAGATGTATGGATGATGGTTAGGGTGTTGAAAATCTTAGAAATGAAAATGGCATGAAAGTTGTAAAATGCCCATTTTTGGTGTTTTTGAGCTTTTCTTCACTTATAGGCAAAGAGAGGATGAGAAAGAGAGCTGTAATGCTTTGATATTGTGAGTAGCTCTGGTATGTAGAACAAATGAGGATGAGGTCTCTATTTATAGGAGAAAGAAGGATGAGGGCAGCTTTGTATTTTCCATTTTGGAGGGAGTTTCATGAAGTTTCTTTGAGAAATCTTGCAAGATCTTTGTAGCAGCCACCCTCACATCAGCTCCAAGGCTCTATGCAAGAAAATGGCAATTGGAAAGATGGCTAAGGTGATAGGAGAGAGTCCTTGCTGGTAGAGGACTGCTGCTGTCATGATGTGGGAAAAAGTTTCTCTTTCATGGTGTTAAAAAATGATTATTTTAATTGCAACTTGCAATCAACTTGCTTGGCTCATCATTTCAATCTTTTTTCTGGTTTTCTATTCATTCATACCTCATATTATCAGATTGTAACATGATCCAATGGTGGAGAGTGGTTAGAGATGAAAAATTCTGATTTTGAGAAGTTGGATCAAGTGTATTTTTAGTGTGACAGACCCAACTTTGAGGCACCATAACTTCCAGCTCACAACTCCTCTTAGGGAGTTCTTGTACTTTTTGGAAAGCCCTCATATAGCTCTACAACATTCATGTTTGTCAAAAGTTCCAAATCTATGTGCATCTTGGTTGAAAAGTCCTTTAAAGTTAGCAAAAAACAAGTTTTGGTGCAGCCAGAATTTGAGAAATTCATTAAGTGTTTTGTACTAAAAAACGATTTTGGTGATAACTCCAATTCCATGCATTTTCTGAGTGTGGACTAGTATAGGACTTTTGTAGGACTTGTTAAGATCTTTCCAATGAGCTTTGAACCACCTCAATCGGGTGTGTGGTTAGGGAGTTAGGGTTTAGCCCCTTTCGAAACCCTAATTTCCCGATTTTTCGATTACTCTCACGTCCTTGATCCGATGATCATTAAAATTGATATGTAGGTCCCTCATGACATAAGGAACAACTTTGATTCACAACTTGAAGTCCAGTTCTCAAAATTTGAGGGGGTTGACTTTTCGGTCAACCGTCGATCGATCGGCGATTACCGGACCGTCCGTTCATGTTTCGGAGCTTCCAAGACTTTGAAACTCTTTGAGGGGACTTCACTAAGTCATATGGACTTGTTGAACCAAGATTGCACCATCAAACCACCTTTTAAACCAAAAGTCAAACTACAGTTGACTTTTCCCGCTCGAAAACCCTAATCGGGTACCTTGAACTGCACTGTGCTCAATCCTTGGGTGACAACCTCAAATTGGATTCATGATTATCCCAATGAAGTATATTTGATGAATTTGAGGCTTGTTTCATGGATATGCAATGTAGAATCAAGATTCAAAGCCCACTCGAAACACTTTCACTATATACCCGTGGGGGTATATGCTTATTAAAGTTGCTTACACTATATACCCGTGGGGGTATATGCTTATTAAAGCTGCTTACACTATATACCCGTGGGGGTATATGCACTGAAGATAAAACCTTGACTGATTAAACTGCTGAACCCACTTGAAACACTTTCACTATATACCCGTGGGGGTATATTCTTATTAAAGCTGCTTACACTATATACCCGTGGGGGTATATGCTTATTAAAGCTGCTGAACCCTGATTTTTGACTGTTCGGGATCCTGATTCACCTGTAACTTCACAGAGACAAGCTTGAAAAAGGTTAAGGTTAGATAAACAAAATGCATATGATCCTAGAATGATGATGAGGATCTAAGGTGGTCAAAATTTGGGGTGCAACACCCAGGAAGGTTGTATCCTGGAGGGCCGTTCAGGGTATTGGTTTTCTCCGTCAGATAAGTCAGGCTGTTTAGCATGTTTGCTCTATTTCCCCTGTAGGGTTGTCTATTCCTCAGAGGGTTTGTATTCTGGAAGGCCGTTCAAGGCATTTTCCTCAACAGGAAGCCATCCAGGGCTCGTTTCCTCAGCATAAGTCCAATCGTTATTGGCACGTGCGAGTTAGCCTCAAAATGTTTGTTTTCTTTTCCCAGCAAGGTGGTTTCTGTATCTCCAGCATTTATTTTGCTGATTCGGTTTTGTTGCATCTGCATGCGTGCATAGCATCTACCCAAATGCGTATCATTTCTATTTCGTATGGAGCATTACGCCATTTTCAAACATATGCATTTGAAGCATAAGCCAGGTTGTTACCTCTTTGCTTTCAGGGGTATCTCCAACTGAGGGCTGATTTTTATATCCCCATGGTGTTCAGAATGTGGCAAGTGGTGATATTTGTTCTCTAAGTCCGTATAGGTGTTCGTACCTTGGCAGAAGAGTTGTGATATATGGGTTCATCTTATCATGTGCTCCTCGTCAGAGTTACTTGTTCAAGTTTTCTCTTTCTTCAGTGGAGTTTCCTTGTGATTGTTATCATTGGATGGTTAATGTAACGCCTATTTTTAATTATTTTATTTTTCCGTATTATTTGTTTTCGGTAAATCAAGTGTGGTAATTTCTTGGAGAATTAAGTTCCATAATATTCGAAAATATGAGTGATAATAATAATAATATCGATATTATTGTTATTATTATTATGTTTAAAAATATTATTGGAAAATTAATTAAAGAATTGAGAAATAAGAGAAAATGTCCTTATTATTATTATTAATTGGAAATATGAGAAATAAGGATTTATTGGAACTAAGGGCAAGCTTGGCTTTTAGGAAAAGAGGAAAGGAAGAACACGCGTGAAGGAGAGAATAGTTCGGTTGATCAATTGCAAGCTTGAAAGATCATCAAGGTTGTCGATTGTGTAGGATTCTCGAAGCTCCATCATCATCAAGCTGCATTTCGAGGTAAGGGGGGGATTGATCGGATAATTTGGTAATTGCATGAATAATTGGTAGAAGGGGAAAATCCCTAATCCCCATAGAATGTTGTTGAATTGATGATGGTTGCATGTTAATAATTCTGTTATGATTATAGTTATCATGTTGAAATTCGTTGCATGTGGTTGTAGAGTGGTCGTTGAGTGTTTGGGGTTTCCGGTAAAATTCGGAGTTAATGCCGAAAGTTGAGGAATTGAGTAGAATTAACGATTTATCGAGTATGAACTAGGATAATCGGTGTAGTCTTGTTGGGTAGTACCATACTGGTATAGTGTAGGATTTCGTGGGATTTAATCGAACGAAATCGGGATGTGGGGCTGTTTCTGAACAACAGTTTTTTTGCAGAATTCGCGGGCATTCGCTGGGCGAATGGGGGCGAGCCTTCGCCAGGCGAGCTGGGCAGCGAACGCTGCCAGTTGCTTCTGTTTGGTTTCTCCAGGAGTTTCGCCGGGCGAGTCCCAGCGAGTGTTCGATGCGGGGCTTCGCCAGGCGAATGGCAGCGAGCATGCCAACATTTTATGGTTTTTATGCTGTGCTGTTCCGTTTCTCGTGTGGTTGGACCCTTGTTGGTCGTGAGCGAGTATGTGATTATTGTGGATCGGTGGAGAGTATAAAGGTGATGTAGAGGGCGTGTGCTTGAATATTCGTTGATATGAACGATTGGACTAATGTACACCGGGATACCTAAAAGTGGCTATGTATCCTTCGATTAGGAATGAATATGTGCGGATGCGTACGTGAGATGTATGCACGGTGTGCGAAATATGCAGATCAGTAGGATCGTTACGCATTAAGTATGTTGTAGTGATGTGTTGTGGTGAGTGAATATGTAGGATCGATGCGCTTTTTGTGCGTTGTGATTATATACTGTTATATGATGATCGGATCAGCAGGATCGGATGCACCTTGTGTGCTTGATGTGTATGTGATATATGATTGGATCGGTAGGATCGGTATGCCTTATGTGCATAGTGTGTGATATATTGTGTGGTAGTGGTGATCAGTAGGATCGAATATGCCTTGTGTGCATTGTATTGACGTGTTGTTGTGATGGATTGGATCAGTAGGATCGATGCACTTTATGTGCTTGTGTGTATATGCATTATATGATGCGATGGATCAGTAGGATCGTGTGCACTGTGTGTGCTGTGTGTTTATGCATAGTGTCTTGCATAGCATGTGGACGTGAGGTATGATTTACTCACGTGCTCTAAGTGGGGATCGTGGACGCGGTGTATGAGTTACTCGCGTGCTCCAGTGGGGAGCGTGGACGGGATTTGGATCGTTGCTCGGATGGAGTGTATGCGGCCACCCGTGTCCCAAGTGAAGGGACGTTGAGATTTGATTATATGGGCTCAGGAGGAGCGTGGTAGGGATAGATCGTTGCTCGGATGGAGTGAATGCGATCTATCCTGAGTTGAGTCGGTACCGCATTTTGTTGAGTCCAATGCATGTGTTGCATAGTGAGTCGTATATGTGTTGTGATTGTTGATGATGGGACAGTAGGTCTGGATATGTAGTATATGAAATAAATGATTTATTGTTTCTGCCTTTTATTTCATGTATGTTTATACTGTTAGCATTTGATCGTGAATCTCACCCCTTTGTTGTTGTGGTCTGTGCTTCTTCAGAAGTACAGACAATCCAGGTTTTTAGCTAGCTTGGATTGTGGCGTCGATGTAGGATTACTCTGATACGTAACACCGGAGCTTTTTGGGAGTCTATTGTCTTTTGTTGATTATGTGTGCGTCTGTGGCGTATCTTTCTTTTGTGGGATAGGTGATGATGTATGATGGATATATATATATATATATTTTAGGTAGATGGTCGATTCTTGTATATATGATGATGTATATATACATGTTATGTGGTTTATGACAGACTAATCTTATTTTCCGTTGCAATATTACTGAAAATTATTTTGAAAAATGTTATGTGGAATTTTGTGGAAAATTGTGACATCCCGTAATTGGGAGAAACTCTGATATGTGCTTATTTTAATCGTTTTATTTTATTTTGGAAATCGGGGTGTTACAGTTAACTTCGTAGGGATCCGACTTTCGGGTTTGCTGCTCGCTTTTATTTAGCGGATGCTTGGCGGCGATGTCAGACATTTATCAGTTTCAACAGGATGCCTGGCGGCGATGTCAGACATTTATCAGTTTCAGCAGATTGTCTGGCGGTGATGTCAGACGTTTATCAGCTTTGTGGACACCTGGAGACGATGTCAAATTTCCTTATCTTCGGGTCCTATGCTTGTTGTATCCCTTGCAGATTCCTGGTGGAGATGTCAGATTATTTTATTTTAGGAAAACGGGGTGTTACAAGTTGGTATCAGAGCAGGTCGGTCCGTCCAACCAGTGTAGTGTTTCGAGTTTGTCCGTAGGATAGAGTCGGTTGCTTTCAGTTAACCTGTTGTTGTTGTTATTGAGCAGTATAGCTGGGAGGAATGATGCGGCGTTGGCTGCGGCTATGCAGGCTATGGCATAGGCGGTGGCCAATCAAAATCTGGCTGCGGGTGCTCAGTTCAGAGACTTGATGCAGTTCCAGAGCAACAAGCCACCGAAGTTTGAAGGTGGGATTCTGGATCCGGTAGCTGCACATAAATGGCTGAAGGAGATAGAGAAGATCTTTAGGACCATGGGATGCAGTGACGAGCAGAAGGTGAGATTCGGTACTCACATACTCGATGGGGAAGCCGAAGCTTGGTGGGAAAATTGTCGTCAGAGAATGAAGGCTTCGGGGACTTTGATTTCTTGGGAGGTGGTTCGATCTAGATTTCTGGAGAAGTATTTTCCATAAGATATCAGAAGTGCTAAAGAGGTGCAATTTTTGGAATTGAAACAGGGAAGCATGTCGGTAGCCGAGTATGCGGCTAAGTTTGAGGAGCTGGCTCAATATTGTCCTTATTACAATACTGAGGAAGCTATGACTTCTAAGTGCCTGAAATTTGAGAATGGGCTGAGGCCGGAGATCAAGATGGGAATTGCGTGTCAGAAAATCAGGAGTTATCCTGAGTTGGTGAGTAGAAGTTGCATTTATGATAATGACAACCGTGCAAGGATTGCACACTACAAGGCGGCGAGTGACCGCAAGGGTAAGCAAAGGTTCGGTGGTACACCTTACAGTGTGCCTACCGGTAAGGGTAAGCAGAAGGCTATGACTGATAAGAGGTTCCGAGATGGGAAGACATCGGCGGATTTAAAATTTTATCAGTGCGGTGTCGCGGGGCATCGTGCTAGTGATTGTCCTCAGGAGACTAAGAAATGCTTCAAATGTGGGAAGCAGGGCCATGTGATGGCGGATTGTAGGACTAATATCCCTACTTGCTATAACTGCGGTGAGAAAGGCCATATTAGCACTCATTGTGAGAAGCCAAGGAGGGCGCAAATGCCTCAGGTTAGCGGTAAAGTGTTTGCAGTGGTGGGTACTCAGTCGGCGGACGAGGAGCGTTCGATCAAAGGTACATGTTTTAACAATAACATTCCTTTGACTGCTATGATTGATACGGGTGAAACCCACTCGTTTATCTCTATTGATTGTGTGAAAAGGTTAGGTTTGGTGCCGACTACTCTTGAGCGGCGGATGACTATTGAAACTCCCTCGATTGGTTCAGTGACTACTTCGCTTGTGTGTTTGAAGTGTCCACTGACTATCTTTGGCCGATATTTTAGCGTGGATTTGATTTGTTTGCCACTTGGTAGCTTAGATGTTATACTTGGTATGAACTGGTTGGAGTTCAACCGAGTGTACATTGATTGTTTCCGGAAGGTGTTATTGTTTTTTACTCTGGAAGAGGAAGCTTTGGCAGATTCCTTGTCTAGTAAGGAGCTGAGAACTTTGTTGGAAGATGAAGCTCAGGTGTTTGCTTTATTTGCATCACTGTCTGCTGACAACAAGACATTGTTAGATGAGTTAGCTGTTGCGAATGAGTTTCCGGAGGTGTTCCCAGATGATATTACAGAGTTGCCTTCGAAGAGAGAAGTTGAGTTTAGCATTGATCTGGTACCTAGTAGGAGGCCTATTTCTATGGCGCCGTACAGGATGTCGGAAGTGGAGTTGGCCGAGTTGAAATCTCATATTAGAGAGTTGCTGAATAGAAAGTTTATCAGACCAAGTGTTTCGCCGTGGGGAGCTCCAGTGTTGTTAGTGAAGAAGAAGGATGGTAGCATGCGGTTGTGCATTGATTACCATCAGTTGAACAAAGTGACCATCAAGAACAAGTATCCTATTCTAAGGATTGATGATTTGATGGATCAGTTAGTGGGAGCTCGTGTGTTCAGTAAGATCGACTTGAGGTCGGGCTATCATCAGATAAGAGTTAAGAAAGGTGATATTCAGAAGACGGTGTTTAGGACTCGATATGGACATTACGATTATGCAGTAATGCCTTTCGGAGTGTCTAATGCGCCGGGTGTGTTTATGGAGTATATGAACCGTATCTTCCATTCTTATTTGGATCAGTTTATTATCGTGTTCATTGATGATATACTGATTTATTCTAAGTCTGAGGAAGAGCATATGGAGCATTTGAGGATTGCTTTGCAAGTGTTGAAGGATAACAAGTTATTTGCCAAGTTATCGAAGTGTGAGTTCTGGTTGAAGACTGTGAGTTTTTCGGGGCATGTTATTTCGGGTGATGGTGTTTCAGTAGACCCTTCGAAAGTTAGTGCGGTGTTACAGTGGGAACCACCGAAGACGGTAACTGAAGTTAGAAGCTTCTTGGGTTTAGCTGGTTGTTACCGAAGATTTATTGAAGGCTTTTCCAGATTGGCTTTTGTCGCTACTGCGAAAATCGGCGCCGGCTAGATAGAAGAGTCGCCACCGTGCGTTATTTATCCCAAAGGAGGGAAAGGAAACGCTCAGAGTAAACCTGACGCAAAGACGGGAAAGGAATGGTCATCGCAACCAAATTCCTGGATTCGGGAGTCGGTTACGCAAGGGGAAGGTATTAGCACCCCTCACGTCCATCGTACTCGATGGGATCCATGCTTGTTTTCTTGTACGGATTGTTATTCTATCTACGCTAAAGGTTAAGGGTTAAAAAGAGAGAAGAAGGTGACTCGGCAAAGTATCACACTTTATGCCTAAGTATTTCTGTCTGGAACGAGAAATCAGAGTCAACGTAGTTCGCCTAACTACGGGTGAAAAGGGGAAGGTTGCTCGCTAGGACGTCGCATCCTATGCCTACGTACTTTCATACAACATGAAAGATCAGAGCAAACGTAGTTCGGGCTACGTACGACACAAGTCTGTTTGTTTGTCTTTTATCCTTCTGAAAAAGGTTTTCTCCTGATTACGAGTCCAAGCGGACAAAAATGACGTTTTGATTGGTTTTCAGTCTTTTATGCAAGAACTGTCTTTTATTGTGTTTGAGACATTATTGTATTTTTGATTGTTTCGAGATGAGAAGAGAAACGACAGTCTAAAAACCTAAGGTTGAAAAGGGGAAGCAAACTACCCTAATGTTGTCATGCATGGGTTAACACCTAATGTCTGTCATATTTCTCTCTTGCACAGAGAGAAACAGAGATCCTAGGGGATAAACGGAAAAGAAACAACATATACAGTAAAGCAGTAAAATGCATGAATGCAGAAATACAAGCAAGGCAAGGGAGTCCCGCTCTACCTCGAACCTATGAAAACAACAGGCAAAAGTGAAACAGAATTCACTTTAAACCCAGGGGAAAATTAGCAAACAATACAGCAAAGAAAAATGAAACCCCAACACCAGCTCTGACAGCAACAACTTTGACATCTACAGTTGATAAACAGCAAATGACAACAACACCTTCAAGCAAGACCTCTAATATCCATCTTCAATGATCCCCAAGCTTCAAGATAAACTCTCCATCTCCAAGATTTTCCAAGCTTTAGCAAGCAATGAACCCCTAACGGCAAACAGCTTCAGGAAACAGTAAAACCCTAGCCTCAACAGTTGAGCAGATTTGACAAGCACAAGTTTCATCTTCATCAGTCTTCAAGGCAACAAACTCCATCTTCAATGGCTTCTAGCTTCAAGACAAGCACTCCAGAAGAGAATCATTTAACAAGATAAGTTGAAATGCTAAAACAGCTTATTGAAAACCAAAGGAAGCCTATAAGGGTATAGCATTGTAAGAAACAGGTTCCCTCAAAGTTCTACTTCTAAGACAAGCCACTTATCCCTCCAAAGGAGGGAGGTGAATATCTTAAAAGGACTTTTAGTCATAGGGAATAATGGAAGCACAAGAAGCTTTCCATGTTTATGAAAGAATTTGTCTAAGTCTAAGCCCTTTCCTATGTCCTATCTCCTAAGCTCCTGACAAGCACTCCACAAGAGGACAAGGCTTCATCTCCAAGCTTCTTCAAGCTCACCAAGGCATCTTCAAAAGGTATCCATGATAACCCAAGCACAAAAGCAACACCACCCCAAAGGAATAACCCAAAACCCAAGCTAACAAAGCAAAAAGCCCAAGATGGCAACACCAAACAAACATCACTTTGCAAAAATCAGATAAAATGATAAATTAACTCATAAAATCCTAATTAAAATTCTAAGGGAACCTAAACATATACCCAATACCCCATATAATCCCCATATCCTAAATCAAAACAAAAACCCAAAAACTATGTGTTGAATTGCACCTATGTCATGATAAAACCCTAATCTAACACCCTAAAGCCTAAGGCTCAAAAACAACTAAGATTAAATCACAAAAATGTAAAATAAATCCAGGGGGAACCTAATATCATATAATAACTATAGAAAAAAGAATGGCATCAAAATACCAAATAAAATTGCTAAACAAAATTCAACAAATTGGATATGCAAAGTAAAATGGAATAAAATGCAATTAAAAGTAAAAATATGCCAAAAATATAAAAAATGCATGAAATGCTAATTTTATTCTTTTATAATTTTCTTGAGACAAACATGAAAATGAGGGAAAAAATCCCATGCAAAAATAATATGTTTTCCATTTATTATGAATTTTTAAAGAATTAAAGAAAATAAAAGAAAATAAAAGAAATTAATAAAAGCTGCGTGTGGAATAGCAATGAAATCCAGTTATAATCCATATTGGGCTCAGAGAGGGGGTGTAGAAAGAAAGCGCGTGCTAGGCATAACACAAATCAGAAATTAATGAAAAATAGAAAGAAAAATGGAAAAGCGCGTGGTGCAACTAGCAAGGACTTTCAGTGTGATTCCTGATGGGCCTTCAAAGTGGGGTGTTGGTAGCATGTTTCACTTAATCCCACCCAATTCGTTTTAATGAAACGCAGAGTTTCATTCAAACTCTCTTCAGATTTTGAAACAAAATCTCAGCCACACGATCCAGCTTAGGGTCAAAGTCTTCATGTGGATCCAAGGGTTCCAGGGTTGTCTTCAACCTTTTGAATATTGGAGGGAGAAACAGCCATGGAAACAGAGCTTGCATCTTCATCTTCCCCCAACTCGTGCTCCCTCAAAACACCATAAAAACTTGAAATTCAAAACCCTAATCTACTTCATTTTTCACACTGATCACAACCATGCTAATCAAATTCAATGAAACTCAACCTAACTCCAAACACGATTGCACTTTCAAAAATTGGTCAAGATTCAAAACTCATCAAACCTAAAATTAAGAGGTCTATCATCATCACCATTCCACCCTGAGTTCATCTAACTATCAAACCATGATTATAGCATCAAGAACACCAAGATATGAGCATGAACAGAATTTATGTCAACCTACTTTTTGTCTCTAATCCACACCAATTGCTACCAGAAAGCACCCTACACTAATCTACATTGCATCTAACCTAACAAAACCTATCAATTAAGCCTACATCAATCCCTATGAAGCTCCAGATTCCTTTACTAGCACACTATGAACCTTCTGTATGCAAAAGAATGGATTGAATTGGCCTGAATCTTGAAACCCGATAGTGACTTGCAGGTGAGAAAATTCAAGTGCAAGAACACGATTCAGCCATGGATTTGCTTGGAATTTGATCTGGAATCATTCACTAACACTCAAGGAAGCAAGAGCAATCAAAAGAATGGATTGAAATGGAGTAAAAGTGTGTAACCGATTTCAGTTGCAAATGGAAAAAGTGAAAACTTAATCTCTCAATTCTCTTTCAATCTGCACCAACCAGTGATCTGAATCACTTCTAATGTATATATAGAACATGTTTGAAGCCTCTAGAATGTTCTGGATCCATCCAATGAGAAATTCAATATCTCATGTCATGGAATTTCTCATTTCATGCTATACTCATATTAGCTCATGCTTGGCTTGCTGCAACACTTGATTCTGAGTTCAAGTTCTCCCCAAATGAGATTTTGAAATGATTTGCATTGGTTAGAGTTTGGTAGCTGATCCAATGATGTGTGATTGAAGTGTTGCTTCATCCTTAAGTTACAAAGTGAAAGTGAGTGAAAATGACCTCAAATCCAAAATGTGACAATTCCATCCTTCTTAGAATGTGTTTTCTGATCAAAATGATCTATAATCTTGTTCATTTTGGCCATATAACAAGAAATCCCCATTTTCCCCTTTTGAACCATTTGAAAAATGCCACTTTTCAAGCCATTTTTTTGGGTACTTTTGCTACAAGCTTTTTCAAACTCTCATGACCACTTATCTAGACTCAAAACATCATTTTGAATAAGTTTCATGTTGAACATTTTCTCATTTGAAGATTGCAAATAGGAGTTATTGGCCTATGTTGAAAAAGGACCTATAATCTCACTTTCCCAAAATACCCCTAGATTGCACAAGCCATAACTTGAGCTTCACAAATCATCTTGAAGACTTCTATAACTTTTTGGAAATCTAAGAAGATAAGGAACATCTTTCATGTTTGGCCCAAGTTCATTTGAAGACTTCTTGGAGGGCAAAAGTTGCTTGGAAGTTGGGTAACTTTCACAGATAAATTTCAGTGTCCTCTGATGACCTGTAACTTGCAAAGGCTATAACTTGAGTTCTACAAATCTTCTTGATGACTTCTACCACTCAAATTAAAGGTATTGAGATGATCTACAAGTCTCATATGGAGACCAAAGTAATTTGAGGCTTGTATTTTGAATTACTTTGCTTGGAAGTTTGGCCTAAATTAGGGGATCTTACACTGAAACCCTAATTTAGCAACTTCTCTCCTTCTTGATTTCTTTTGATTTCTCCTTGGCATAACACCACACATATATCCACATATCAAACCATGAATCCCACAACTTCTAAGTAGGCCTTGATACCCTTGAATCATTCTTTTGACCTAGGGTTGACCCAAATGAAACCCTAGTTGACTGCCTTCAACTGTGGCTCTTGTAATCACACCAATGACTTGACTCATCTTCAAAATGACCCTATAGGTCTCCCATGATGTTTGTACACATTCCATACCCTCCATTCCATAGCTCATACCCCCCTGATGATCTTTAAACACACCTTAAGATAGGAGAGAGATCCACTAGTTGACCTTCAAACTTCTCAAAGCTTCAATTCCTTTCTTGATGACTTGGATAGTCTTGAGCTTGAATAAAACCCCTTGATATACCTCTTTTGATAAGAATGGCACTTGGTCCCTTGTTGGATGACTTGTTTATGCTATGCTATGCAAATGAATGAACTATGGACATGATCTACTATGCAAATGACAATGCAATTGAAACATAAACCAGTTGAAATAGGTTGAGCAAATTTTGGGGTGCAACAGCTGCCCCTATTCAAACGGCTTGGGCCCGATTGGATGAAAAGCGAACGGCTTTCAGACATTCGAGGTAGAAGACGGTTGAATACCAAAGAACCCGGAAATTTGCCAACCGCAAAAATAAATTGCGCACACAACTGCTTGGGGAGAACCCTCAAGGAAACTGGCTTCCGTTGCCACAACAACAACTAACTACCCATCCTTCAATCTGCCTATAAAACAAACTGGTATTGTCCGAAGACCATTCTGTTCCGAAGAAATGAGCAGACACTAAGCAGCAAAGGATTGCTGACTTCACTTATCAACCTTTCGCTCCCGAAGAAACGAGCAGACGCTAAACAACGAGGAATTGCTGACTTCACTTATCAACCTTTCGCTCCCGAAGAAACGAGCAGACGCTAAACAACAAGGAATTGCTGACTTCACTTATCAACCTTTCGCTCCTGAAGAAACGAGCAGACGCTAAACAGCGAGAAATTGCTGACTTTACTTATCAACCTTTCGCATCCGAAGAAACGAGCAGACGCTAAACAGCGAGGAATTGCTGACTTCACTTATCAACCTTTCGCATCCGAAGAAACGAGCAGACGCTAAATAGCGAGGAATTGCTGACTTCACTTATCAACCTTTCACATCCGAAGAAACGAGCAGACGCTAAACAGCGAGAAATTGCTGACTTCACTTATCAACCTTTCGATCCCGAAGAAACGAGCAGACGCTAAACAACGAGGAATTGCTGACTTCACTTATCGACCTTTCGCATCCGAAGAAACGAGTAGACGCTAAACAGCGAGGAATTGATGACTTCACTTATCAACCTTTCGCATCCGAAGAAACGAGCAGACGCTAAACAGTGAGGAATTGCTGACTTCACTTATCAACCTTTCACATCCGAAGAAACGAGCAGACGCTAAACAGCGAGGAATTGCTGACTTCACTTATCAACCTTTCGCTCCCGAAGAAACGAGCAGACGCTAAACAGCAAGGAATTGCTGACTTCACTTATCAACCTTTCGCTCCCAAAGAAACGAGCAGACGCTAAACAACAAGAAATTGCTGACTTTACTTATCCACCTTTCGCATCCGAAGAAACGAGCAGACGCTAAACAATGAGGAATTGCTGACTTCACTTATCAACCTTTCGCATCCGAAGAAACGAGCAGACGCTAAACAGCGAGGAATTGCTGACTTCACTTATCAACCTTTCGCATCCGAAGAAACAAGCAGACGCTAAACAGCGAGGAATTGCTGACTTCACTTATCAACCTTTCGCTCCCGAAGAAACGAGCAGACGCTAAACAACGAGGAATTGCTGACTTCACTTATCGACCTTTCGCATCCGAAGAAACGAGCAGACGCTAAACAGCGAGGAATTGCTGACTTCACTTATCAACCTTTCGCATCCGAAGAAACGAGCAGACGCTAAACAGTGAGGAATTGCTGACTTCACTTATCAACCTTTCGCATCCGAAGAAACGAGCAGATGCTAAACAGCGAGGAATTGCTGACTTCACTTATCAACCTTTCGCTCCCGAAGAAACGAGCAGACGCTAAACAGCGAGGAATTGCTGACTTCACTTATCAACCTTTCGCTCCCGAAGAAACGAGCAGACGCTAAACAGCGAGGAATTGCTGACTTCACTTATCAACCTTTCGCATCCGAAGAAACGAGCAGACGCTAAACAATGAGGAATTGCTGACTTCACTTATCAACCTTTCGCATCCGAAGAAACGAGCAGACGCTAAACAGTGAGGAATTGCTGACTTCACTTATCAACCTTTCGCATCCGAAGAAACGAGCAGACGCTAAACAACAAGGAATTGCTGACTTCACTTATCAACCTTTCGCTCCCGAAGAAACGAGCAGACGTTAAACAACGAGGAATTGCTGACTTCACTTATCAACCTTTCGCTCCCAAAGAAACGAGCAGACGCTAAACAGCAAGAAATTGCCATCCGAAGATTTTCATAGGCAACTCTGCGTGGAATAGAGGAACTTAACTAAGCGACTCCGAGGGGATACTCTGACGACGACCGTCAAACACTTATTCTGACCATAGGTAATAACTTCAAGATCTTCGCACACTGACGTGACAGAAATCTGAAGAACCTCCTACTGGGGGAAACACGGACCTCCACCAAGCAACTCGGTGGGGAAAACTCTGTTGGGGAATGTAATTCTCCTGTGCTACTCTGCTGAGGAAAAACTCTATTGGGGAAATTGCAGGTGACCACCCAAAGATCTGTATCACGAAATCTTCCAATGTTGTCGTAACAACAACCTGAGGAGTGCTCAGCTGGGGAATACGAGGGACTTAACCAAGAAACTCGTTGAAGAACGCCCCGCTGGGGAATATAATTTGCCCATGCGACTTTGCTGAGGGGGGGCAAAATTTCACTGGGGAAAAGAGAAACTTAACCAAGCAACTCTGAGGGGATCACATGATAGGATGAACACGATCACTGTGTACTTTGAGCACCAAAATCCTCATGACAGGAGGAACACGACCACTGCGTACCTTATACCACAAATTCAAATATCCGAACATCTTCCTGAACCATGATCTCACTTACCGGCAGGGGAAACCCATCGGAAACCCGAGGAGGTAACCAACCTGGCTCATGTTTCAAACATGCATATGTTTGATAATGACGTAATGCTTCCACATAGCATGGAAACGCTACGTATTTAGGTAAAATGCAAATATGAGGATACATGCAAATGCAAAGGGTCGCTCCAGCAAAATAAATGCTGAAGACAAAGCTGGATCCGTTGGGGATAATCGGAATACTACCGATACGTTCCAACAAAATAAATGCTGGAAAGGTGGAGCCAACTCCGCTGGGGAATACCGAAATACTACCGATACATTCCAACAAAATAAATGCTAGAAAGGTGAAGCCAACTCCGCTGGGGAATACCGTCCTGCTGGGGAAGTGGCTCACAAACTCAGAACTTCACACTCTGCTGAGGATGATCATCCTGTCGAGGAAGGACCAACCTACTGGGGAGAGAAATGGGCAATCTTGCTCTGGGGAACTCCTTTCAAACACTAACCACCTGATTACCCTCTGTGGGGCTTACTCGTCCTGCTGACACTCAGCCGGGAACTGATCAGTGCGCTCTGATTGCACTACACAAGAACTCTCTGGGGAGCTAATCCATCTTGACCCTGGCTGGGGATGACTTCATCCATGCTGAATAAGTTAACTCTGAACCACTGAGGACACTCCGATCTTGCATCCGACGCCATCTCGACTCTCCTGGGGATAAAAACCTCGATTTTCACCTGTAAGGAAGAGCAACTTTCATCCTCTGGGAAGGGTAATTTCATCATAGCCTACGAGGGACTCTAGCTGGGGACTTCGCTAGCTTTTGAATACCTGCAAAAGGCAATAACCGAATACAAGACATTCTATGCAAAAGGAAACATCTTGGTCAACACCCGTGACAATTATTCAGTTAATTCAAAGTTTTAACAATCATTGGCCGAGGCCTGCATGTTTACGCACATGTACGTTTATCAAAACATTGGCGTTTTTCACAAACAAACAGTAAAAGTTAAAACCGAAATCACACATCAAGTACTGAATAACATGCTTTATTGATAACGGCCTGTAAAATAGGCAAAGTTTGTACATCCGATGCAACTCCTGAAAAGAGGAAGCTACGCATAACAAATGCAAGTATGTACAAAAATACAAAGGAAAATTTGTACACATGTCGGCAACGTGATACAGACGAACACCATGAGCTGATCCTCCTATGACTCGCCTGACTCTGACGCTTTCCGATTCTCCATCTTTGGAAGAGATTGTTTTGGATATTCGATCCTCAGGTACTCCCGAACCGCTGGCGATGATGTATCACACTCGAACCGCAGTCGTTTGCTTCTCTCAATCCCTAACTTTTGCGTGAACCGCCCTTTGCGGGTTTTCAACTCACTGGGATACCCTTTTTTGCCGAAGTCGCCCTTTTCAGGTTTTCGACTTCGCGGGTGTACATTCTTTTCAATTTTATCCCTAACTTTTGCCTGAACCCTTTCTCTTTTTCTTGGTTCGCCAGGATGCCCCATTTTTGCCTGGACTCTCTTTTTACTGTCCAGCGGGTCTCTTTAAGCAAAGTATTTTTTGACTGCGTCCGAGTTCACAGGGGACGCAAAATCTTCACCGTCCATGGTGGATAACAGTAAGGCTCCTCCGGAGAAGACCTTTCGCACAACGTATGGACCTTCATAATTGGGAGTCCATTTGCCCCTGTGATCTGATTGTGGTGGGAGAATCTTCTTCAGCACAAGATCGCCCATCTGAAAAGCTTCGAGGTCGTATCTTCTTGTCGTAAGCTTTTTTCATCCGGCTCTGATATAGCCGACCATATGCTATAGAGGCTAACCTATTCTCATCCATCAAACTCAACTGATTCAACCTGTTCTTCACCCATTCTGCCTCGTCCAGCTGAACATCGAGTAAAACCCTCAAAGACGGTATCTCAACTTCTAGTGGTAGGACAGCCTCCATGCCATACACTAGTGAGAAAGGGGTTGCCCCGGTTGATGTACGCACCGTAGTGCGATAACCGTGCAAAGCGAAAGGCAGCATCTCATGCCAATCCTTATACGTCACAACCATCTTCTGAACAATCTTCTTTATGTTCTTATTGGCCGCCTCAACATCGCCATTCATCTTGGGTCTGTAAGAAGATGAGTTGTGGTGTTCGATCTTGAAGTCTGTACAAAGATCTCTCATCATTTTGTTATTCAGATTCGAACCATTATCAGTAATGATTCGCTCAGGAATACCGTATTTGCAGATTATATCTCTCTTGATAAATCTGGCCACCACCTGTTTGGTCACATTGGCGTAAGATGCTGCTTCCACCCACTTGGTGAAATAATCGATCGCTACCAGGATGAAGCTATGTCCATTGGATGCAGTGGGCTTTATTTTTCCAATCATATCAATTCCCCACATTGAGAAAGGCCATGGAGATGCCATAACATTCAGAGGAATTGGCGGCACATGGATCTTATCCGCATAGATCTGGCACTTATGACACCGTTTGGCAAATTTGAAACAGTCTGTTTCCATCGTTAGCCAGTAATACCCTACCCGCAACAGTTTTCGGGTCATAGCATGCCCACCAACATGTGTACCGAAAGTTCCTTCATGGACCTCTTCCATGAGTAAATTGGCTTCTTTCTCGTCTACACACCGTAGGAGTACCAAATCATGGTTCCTTCTGAACAACACGCCGTCGGGGTTCAGATAGAAATTGCCTGCTAATCTCCTGAGAGTCTTTCGGTCACGACTGGATGCCCCAGCCGGATACTCCTTATTCTTCAGGAAATTCTGGATGTCGAAATACCAGGGTTTGCCGTCAGACGCTTCATCAAGAGCGAATACGAAGGCAGGCCTATTGAGGCGAGAAATGACGATCCTGGGAGCTTCATTCCAGTAATTGACTTTGTACATTGAAGATAATGTTGCAAGGGCATCCGCCATCTAATTCTCTGCCCGAGGTACGTGATGAAACTCCACCCTATCGAAGAAAGGTAGAAATCTTCTCGCGTAATTCATATACGACACCAGATTAGATTGGCGAGTCTCCCACTCTCCTTTGATCTAGTTCACAACCAAAGCAAAATCACCATATACATCCAGATTCTTGATCCTCAAATCAATAGCCTCTTCTAACCCCATGATACAGGCTTCGTACTCTGCTTCGTTATTCGTCACTGGAAAAGTCAATCTGGCCGTAAATGGGATGTGCGACCCATGGGGAGTGGTGATAATTGCCCCTATCCCACTTCCGTATGAATTGACGGCACCATCAAAAATCAGCTGCCACTGGGAACCTATCTCTGGACCTTCGTCAGGCAGCGGCTCATCACAATCTTTCACCTTCAAGTACATTATATCCTCATCAAGAAACTCAAACTTCATAGGCTGATAATCCTCGATTGGCTGTTCGGAGAGGAACTCTGACAGAATACTACCTTTAATAGCCTTTTGGGAAACGTACTGTATATCATATTCCGTCAGTACCATCTGCCATCTGGCGATCCTCCCGGAGAGTGCCTGCTTCTCAAAAACATACTTGATCGGATCCATCTTCGATATCAACATGGTTGTATGGTTCAGCATGTACTGTCTTAGACGTTTGGCAGCCCAGGCAAGTGCGCAACACGTCTTTTCAAGCATAGAGTATCGGGATTCACAATCCGTGAACTTCTTGCTCAAATAATAAATTGCATGCTCTTTACGTCCGGTCTCGTCGTGTTGACCGAGAACACAACCCATGCTATTCTCCAGAACCGTCAGATACATAATTAGGGGTCGACCTGCTACGGGGGGTATCAAGACTGGGGGTTCCTGCAAATACTCTTTTATTCTTTCAAAAGCCCTCTGGCAATTATCGTTCCAGGCCACCGCTTGATCTTTCTTTAACAGCTTAAACAATGGTTCGCACGTGGTTGTTAAGTGAGATATGAACCGAGCAATGTAGTTCAATCTACCTAAGAAACCACAAACTTTTTTCTCTGTTCTCGGTGCTGGCATCTCTTGTATCGCTTTTATTTTTGCGGGATCGACCTCTATTCCCTTCTCACTCAAGATAAACCCCAGTAGCTTGCCGGATCTTACCCCGAAGGTGCATTTGTTAGGGTTCAGCCTCAACCTGAACTTCCTAAGCCTCTTGAACAGTTTCCGCAGATTAATCAGATGTTCTTCCTCAGTTTGAGATTTGGCAATCATATCATCAACATACACTTCAATCTCCTTATGCATCATATCATGAAAGAGAGTTGTCATAGCCCGTTGATACGTTGCCCCAGCATTTTTCAAACCAAAAGGCATCACCTTATAGCAAAAGGTCCCCCACGGGGTGATAAAGGTCATTTTCTCCATATCCTCTGGAGCCATTTTTATCTGGTTATACCCTGAGAAGCCATCCATGAAGGAGAATACCGAAAACTGAGCCGTGTTATCAACCAACACATCAATATGCGGGAGCGGAAAATCATCTTTCGGTCTCGCTTTGTTCAAATCCCTATAATCGACGCACATTCGAACCTTTCCATCTTTCTTTGGCACAGGCACAATGTTAGCGACCCAAGTGGGATAAGTAGTAACGGCCAGGAACCCTACATCCCATTGCTTTTGCACTTCTTCTTTTATTTTTACAGCCATATCAGGACGAGTCCTTCTGAGCTTTTGCTTGACTGGCGGACAATCCTCTCTCAGAGGAAAGCGATGAACCACCATATCGGTATCCAGCCCTGGCATATCCTCGTAGGACCAAGCAAAAATATCGCTGTATTCTCGCAGCATTTCAATAAGCCCTTGCTTGATGTCAATTTGTAGTGCAGCTCCTATACGGATATTCCTGATACACTCTTCAGACCCCAAATTGACAATCTCAATTTCTTCCTGGTGAGGCAGAATGATCCTCTTTTCCTGCTTCAACAACCGAGTCAGCTCTTCTGGTAGATCGCTATCCTCGACAATCTCTTCCTCAGCTTGAAAGATCGGATGCTCGAAGTCGAAACGAGTCATAGGAAGTCTTTGATCGATGTCATCTAAAAATATGTGAGTCCTGCGAGGGAAATGGTTAAATGCTTCAAATGATATGCAAACAAAGCACATAACCACGTTGCCATTTTATTGAAAAAATAAAAACAGATAGAAAAGGATCACAACATTTGAATGTAGAAAAACGCCTTTATTTATTGATTGAACAAACATACAAGTAAACAGTTAGGCCCTAAGACAAGATCACCATGCCCCGGGCAGGACACGGGATCATACAATGATTGAGAAAACAAAGTATTACTGTTTATTCGTCACTTGGATGACGTCCTGGATGCTCCAGTTGCACAGACTTTTCCCCGGTATGCTGGGTTGAATCCACGCGTCCATGTCACAGTCGCTATCCCCCTCCTCGGTATCTGATACGGCATTGATCCCTTTAAAGCTGACCCCTCTGGGGGTAAACACCACAGGTCCCCTGAACCTAGGCGCAATCTGTGTGGAAGACGGGCAGTACCCTAAGCCAAACTTATCTTGCTTCACTGGTATGTCCAGAACCTGCCCCCACTTCTTGGTCTCTCCTGCTTGTACTAATGCCTTAGCTTCTTTATAGGAGGATACAACCACTTCAAGCCCCTCACTCTTCACTGGAGCTTCCTTTTTAACTTTCACCCCTTCGAACACTTGACAGAGCGTTTCATGAATTTCTCCGTCTACCTCCACATACTTGAAGGATGATAAGTGGCTAACCAGGATATCCTCCTCGCCACATACCGTTACAATGCTCCCCTCAACCATATACTTCAATTTCTGATGGAGTGTAGAGGTTACTGCCCCAGCGGCATGGATCCATGGTCTTCCGATCAAACAACTATACGCAGGCTGGATGTCCATGATGTAAAATACCGTGTCAAATACCTCGGGTCCCACCTGAATAGGTAACGTCACCGATCCAAACACTGACCTCCGTGTTCCGTCGAACGCCCTCACCACCAAGTCACTAGGCATGCAAATCACCTCATGGGTGTCTAATTTCAACAGAGCTTTCTTTGGCAACACATTTAGAGACGATCCAGTGTCGACCAACACATGAGACATAGTAGTGCCCCGACATTCAATAGAGATGTGCAAGGCATTGTTATGATCACGCCCCCTAGGCGTTAGGTCTAAATCTGTGAATCCCAAACCATGCCCTGCATTGACATACGCCATAACCCCCTCTAACTGATTAACCGAAATCTCTTGCGGCACAAAAGACGTCTCGAGCACCTTTAACAGGGCATTTCTGTGCGCCTTAGAACACAACAACAGAGACAAGATGGAAATCTTCGACGGGGTCTGCTGTAAATGATCAATGATTTTATAGTCGCTCTTATGGATCAATCTCATGAATTCTTCCATGTATTTACTTGTCGATTCTCTTTCTTTATTCCCAGAAGGTCCTCCCTCCACGACTTTACCCTTACCTTTGGCGAGCCTCTCTGCCTCTACCTCTGGTGAAGTGAAGATTCTCCCACTCCGGTTATCCCACCTGATCCTACCACGTTGTCTACAGATCCTGCCAGTGGATCACTCAAATCAATCTTCTCCCCATTACAGTACACCTCTGCTCCGTAGCTCCACGAAACCGCTTTAGTACTTTCATAAGGGATCGGTTTAGCTTTTGTAATGGTAATGGTTGGCTGTTTCACAGGCGCCGAAATCGTCACGGATTTAAATGGAATAGTGACTGTAGCAATCTCACTATGTTCTTCTTCGATCCCCGTCTCAACGGGCTTCTCTTGACCCACAGACCGGTCAAACTGCAAAGTCCCTTCATCAATCAACCTTTGAACTCCCCTTTTCAAATTTTCACAACCCTCAGGCTGAATCAAACAGTCGGCACACTCTTCACCGCAACCTGGATAAACGTCCCCTTTCAACAAACACCGCTTCACATAACTCAAAGGAGTTTTCAAATCATTGACATCCGAAACCAAGTCCAACTCAGCATCTGTCAGGATGGCATTTGCCCCTGCTCCTCCGTGGTTTGGCATGGGCTGTTGCGTGATGTTGGGCCCTTCCCGACCGAAGTTAATAGCCGTACTATCAAGCAAATCTTGTACTTTATGCTTGAAGGCCAGACAATTTTCAATGTTGTGCCCAGGTGCTCCTAAATGGAAATCACAGTGTTCGTTGATATCATACCCGGTGTCGCTACTGCGAAAATCGGCGCCGGCTGAACAGAAGAGTCGCCACCGTGCGTTATTTATCCCACGGGAGGGAAAGGAAACGCTCAGAGTAAACCTCGCACCACACGGGAAAGGTATGGTCATCGCAACCAAAACCTGGGTTCGGGAGTCGGTTACGCAAGGGGAAGGTATTAGCACCCCTCACGTCCATCGTACTCGATGGGATCCACGCTTGTTTTCAGGTATGGATTGTTATTCTATCTAAACTATAGGTCAAGGGTTAAAAGAAAATAAAATGAAAATAAAAATGACTCGGCAAAGTATCGCACTTTATGCCTACGTATTCCCGTCTGGAACGAGAAATCAGAGTCAACGTAGTTCGCCTACCTACGGGAAAGGAGGGGAAGGTTGCTCGCTAGGATATCGCATCCTATGCCTACGTACTTTCGTACAGCATGAAAGATCAGAGCAAACGTAGTTCGGGCCACGTACGACACAAGCTTGTCTTAGTTGATTTTATTCCTTCTGAAAAAAGGTTTTCTTGATTGACAGTCCAAGCGGACAAAAATGACGTCTTGATGAGTTCACCTTCTTTTACGGAAGAAGTGTCTTTTATTGTGTTTGAAAACTTTATGTGTTTTTTCTGTTTGTTTTGAGAAAGAAAGAGACAGAACTCTAACCTACGGTTGCAAAGGGAAACAAACTAACCTAATGTTATCATGCATGGGTTAAGACCTAGTGTCTATCATGCTCCTCTCTTGCACAGAGAGAAACAGAGATCCTACGGGATAGGCAGAAACAGAAACAATAACAGATATAATAAAGCAGTAAAATGCATGGATGCAACAGTACAAGCGAGGCAAGGGAGTCCCACTCAACCTCGAACCTAGAAAACAATAGGCGAAAGTGAACAGGCTTCACTTTCAACCCAACAGGGTAAACAGCAAACAATACAGTCCAGAAAACCAATCAATACATCAGCAATAAAATACAACAGCAAAAGAAACAGCAAGAAAAATAAACAGCTTCAGCAGCTCTGAATCACATCTGGCTTCAAGTAATCTCCATTCAGCTACAGGCTTCAACAAGCATCAATCTCCATCTTCATGGCCTTCAGGCAAGGGCTTTGATCATCAGTCTTCTATCTGCAATGGCTTTTCTTCAAGCTTAAGCCTCCAGGATGAGGGATTAGTCACAAGAGTGAATTGGGTGTTAAGCAATCAGTGGACTACCAAGGGTGGTGAACAGACTGCTTCTAACACAAGAGACATTTTCTCTCAAGAGTTCTATCTCATAGACACTATCACCAAGCCTTCCAAAGGAAGGGGGTGAGTGTCTTAGAGAGACTCTGAATCACAGAGAAGAATGGATGCAGACAAGGCAATCCATGTTTGAGAAACAAACTTTCTAACCTAGAGCTCTGACTAGCTCCTAAACCCTAGTCTCCTCAGCATCTGCTAGCAAGAATCTCCTCTTCAACTCTGGAAGTTGATCTTCAATCTCTGGATCTCCAATGGTCTCCATCTCCTCAAGTCTTCAGCTTCTTCAGGGCCCCAGACAAACCCAATACCCAAACAAATAAGCAACAATCCCCAGAGGGCACACCACACCAGACAATCAGATACAGACAGTATTAATAGCAGTAGGGGAATCCTAACTTTTTCTCTAAGGGATCTAATAGCTACCCATAGCCCCTATAGTCCCATAACTAATCTAATTGAATCCTAAGTCCTAAGGGAAAAAATTGAACTTCCTAAATTGTCACCTAAAACCCTAGTTTTGTACAAGATGTTCAAACCTATTTTAATCACCTAAAATTAACTTCTAAAAATGGGAACTAAAATATTTCTACAAGTTGAATATCTCATCTAATCAATATAAAAAGAATGACCAAAAAATATTAAAGCATGTAATAGAACAAAAATTATTAAAATGATGCATGAAATGAACTATTTAATATGACATTTATTTAGAAAATATGGAAAAAATATGAAATAAAAATAAAAATGAAATTTTATTTAATGAAAATTTTCTAGACATTTTAGTGAAAATGATGTAAAAAGAATGGATTGAAATGCATTTTTTATGAATTTATTATGAATTAATGAAAATTGGTAAAAATTAAAATGAATTAAGAAATTAATTGAATTAAAAATGAGGGAGGGGGGTTAGAATATCAATTCGCCCCAGTTATAAATCCAGAATGGGCCACATATAGGGGGTGCGAGTAGCGCTTTGGTTAAGCCCAGCATCAAGTCAGAAACAATGAAAAACTAAAAAACGAGTAGGGGGTGAAAATAGTAGTGAAATCACGTTGAAATTGGTTTGGGCTTGGTATAGGGGGGTGGGGATAACACAAACTAACTCAGGCCCGCCCGTTTCAATTAATGAAACGGCGCGTTTTGGCCAACTCCATTCCCTCCAAATTCTGCTTCAAATCTCAGCCGTCCGATTACCCTTCCAGTCAAAGGTCTTAACCAAAATGGATGGACACGATTGTGTCTTCTTCCTTGCATCTGAACTTAGGGTTTCCATCACCATGAATTCCATGCACGAGCAAGCTTTACACCATTCTGTTCTCCATCTCCAGGCCACGAATCCACATGCTATAAACACGAAAATTATTCTAAACCTCTCCCTCTACAATCCTATGACACTAATTCAGTCTGAAACTCATCACAACTCTCAACCCGATCAAGCCAAGGTCTGGTCACCATGGATATGCACTGATATGCATCATTATAATTCTCCATCAAACTTGCACTAAGCTAACCTACAACTAATGGTAATTAATCTGCACCATCAAGCTAACACTCTAATGCATTAATCTAAGAGATTCAAGCCCTAACAGTTTGTTGCACCTGCTAACAACCATCACCAAACCTCTCCAAATTCACCCTAACTGTTCTCCTAACCACCTAGATTGCATCTAAACTAATAAAATCATGCCTAACTAACTGGATCAAGCAAATCGAATGAAAACATACCTGGTGCAAAAGCTTGAAAAACAGCTATGGAACTCGTGGATCTGAAGCTTCTAGGTGTTGGATCTTGATCAATCCTTGATGTATGTGATTCTGTATGCAATTCCTTGTTGATTCTTGACTTGAATTATGTTGTCCACTTGAATTTGTAGTTTTGAGATTCTTGGAGAAAGTGCTTGAAAATGGATGATTCACACTTGATTCTTGATTGAATTATGATCTGTGATGATGATTGAATGAGATTGAATTGATGTGGATGAAAGTTGATGAAGGTTTTGAGAGAATTGCAATGAAACTTCAATGAAAAAGAATGTGAATTTTGTGAAATTCTTGGTGCAAATGAAGCCAACCCTTGCTAAATTCTCATTTCATGCTTATATAGACCTCATATGAACATTCTAGATCCATCTTGCACATTCCCTTGCTTTCCAACTTTGATCCATTTTGGAAGTGTTTCTTAAAGTACAAGTAACCATGAATATCTCTCTTTTTTCCTTCTAAACTCAAAAAAGTGTTTGAACCATTGTTCTTAGAATTGTTTTTCCATTCAAAATCATATATTGGAAGTCTCCATTTGGACTTAGAAATCTCCCAAACCATTTTCCATCTTGAATCTATTCACTTTATAAGCCATTTTAGTTCATATTTGGACCAATTATGCAACTTCATGCTATGAGCTTCTCCAATAATTTGTGACCTTCTTTCTAGACTTAAAATCCCATTTGGAGCAAGTTTGATGTTGTAAGTTTTTCCATTTGAGGCCTCCTTGTATGAGTTTTGGACATAGGATAAAATGACCTGTAATTCACAAATGCCCAAAATACCCTTTGCTTGCCAAGACCATAAGTTGAGTTCTCCACATCATATGAAGGAATGCCATACCATTCTAGAAAGCTAAGACAATGAGGAACAATTCTTATGTTGACCAAGAATTCATTTGAAATCTCCTTGAGGGGTAAAAATTGCTTGGAAGTTAAGTCACTTTCACAGACAAAAATTCAGACACCCCAAATGACCTGTAACTTGCAAGGACCATAACTTGAGTTCTATAAATCTCCTCAATGTCTTCCACCACTCAAATTAAAGGTCTTGAGATCCTCTACAAGTTTCATGTTGTCCAAGAAGCCATTTGAAGCTATCATTTTGACTTATCTTGCTTGGAAATTTGACCTAAACTAGGGGATTTTACAGAGAAACCCTAATTTAGTAACTCCTCTTCTCCTTGATTTCTCTTGAATTCTCCTTGGCATGTCTCCATATCCTTCTTTATATGTCCAATGATGAACCCCACATCTCTCCAATAGACTTGAATGCCCCTTTAAGTCAGTCAATTGACCTAGGGCTGACCTAGGGTTGACCCAGATGAAACCCTAGTTGACTGTCTTCAACTATAGCTCTTGTGCTCTCCTCAATGACTTGTCTCCTTCTCCAAATGACCTTCTAAGTCTCTCAAGATGTCTAGATACTCTCCATGCCTTCAACTCACAGCTCACAACCCTCTTGTTGACCCTCAGATACCCTCAGTTAGGAGATGAACTCAAGGCTTGATCTGCTGAACTCTTTGCTTTCAAATTCTTTCCTGATGACTTGAATGAGGTGGAATTGGGATAATAACCTCTTGATAGGCCTCTAGAGATGAGAATAATGATTGGTCCCCTGTTGAATGACTTGCTATGCTTATGCTATGCAGATGATTAGTCTATGTACATGACTCTATATGCAAATGCTAATGATAATGAAGCATAAACCAAGTGAATAAGGTTGGGCAAATTTTAGGGTGCAACAGCTGCCCCTATTCAAGCGACTTGGACCCGATTGGATGAAGAGCCCGGAGCCTTCAGACATTCGCGGTACGAGACGGTTGAATACTAGTGAAACCAGAAATTTGCCAACCACAGAAATAAACTGCGCTCCTGCTTGGGGAACGACATCTATCAGCTGAATCTGACTATTACGGCAACCCACTGATCTCGCGCGACCGTGCTGGGGATTGTCTTCATCGTTCTGAAGAGGATTCTGTCATAACAGATTGCTTGCTTGTCCACGTTAGGACTCTGCCTGTCATCAATACGAAGAAATCTCAACTAAAACCTGTCCACGTTAGGACTCCACTTGCTGTTAACCCAGAAAAATCTCGGCAACTCCGCTGGGGATAATTCGTCTGCATTTCCATAAACTGAATCGTCCACGTTAGGAATAAAACTCTTCCACGTTAGGAGTAACACCCGTCCACGTTAGGAATCATTTCTTCTGTATCTGTCCACGTCAGGACTAACCCTTTCATCTTTCCACGTCAGGAAGCGAACTTCTTTCCACATAAGGAGAACTATATCAATCTGTCCACGTAAGGACTCCAATACCATTTGACATGTCCGCGTCAGGGCTCCAATCTCTCCACGTAAGGAATTCAACTTTGATTCTGAATCTGTCCGCGTCAGGACTCAACTTTTTCTTGCATCTGTCCACGTAAGGACTCCAATTTCTCCGCGTAAGGAATAAACTTCTTCTTCCACGATAGGAATATCTTCTTTGATCGGTCCGCGTCAGGACTAAACTCTTCCACGTCAGGAATAATCTCTTTCTTTCCACGTCAGGAATCAATCTTGATATGTCCGCGTAAGGACTCTAATCTTTCCACGTCAGGAATGCTGTCATTTCCACGTAAGGAACTATCTTCTTCCACGTAAGGGATGCTCTTAATATATCCACGTAAGGACTCTGATCTTTCCACGTTAGGAATCAAACCTTGATCTGTCCACGTCAGGGCTAAACTTTTCCACGTAAGGAAACACCTTCTCTTTCCACGTCAGGAATCAACTTCTTTTCCATCTGTCCGCGTCAGGACTAAACTCTTCCACGTAAGGAATCTATCTTCTGATACGTCCGCGTCTGGACTCAATCTTTTCCGCGTAAGGAATCTCCATCTTTCCACGTTAGGAATAATAGCCTCTTTGATTTGTCTACGTAAGGACACTAATTTCGTCTTGATTTGTCCACGTTAGGACTCAAGCGTCTTCGACCTGCTGAGGAAATAAGACTTGTCCACGTCAGGACTCGCGCGTCTTCGACTTGCTGGGGAAATATCCACGTCAGGACTCACACTTCGCCAACAACACGAAGAATGATAAGTTTGTCCACGTCAGGACTCTTGTATCTTGTCATCACAAAGAACTGCAAACTTGTCCACGTCAGGACGCACATTTCATCATTACGAATAAAGATATCTGCTGGAAATAAACGATCCACGTCAGGACACCAACACGAAGAGTAACCAATCTTGTCCACGTCAGGACTTCACATTCGATCAATACCAAGAAATCAAATCTGTCCACGTTAGGACTACCACATATCGTCAACCTGAGGAAATGTCCACGTCAGAACTCCACCTTCCAACAATTCTGAGAAATCGAACCTGTCCACGTTAGGACTAGCACCTCCTATCAGCCCAGGGAAATGAAACTGTCCACGTTAGGACGCCCACTTCTGAAGAAATCCCGTCAATATAGGGATAAATTGTCCACGTCAGGACTTAGTTCTCCAATGATCCTCACCCACAAACTTCTTAGCGCTGACGTGACAGCGACTTTGAGACGGACTCTACTGGGGATGTCTGGAAACCAACTATCGGCCGCCTGTTCTGCTAACCGGCGGCAACCTCTGACATTCTGATTCCTGAAACCCTTTGATGACAAACAAACTCTGCTTGGGGATAAGGAGAAACTTATCCTGGCAACTCTGGCGGGGAAAAATAAGAGACATCTGCATAAATGACTCTGCTGGAGACAAAGAGAATTTCGTCATGATAACTCTGTAGGGAGAATACTGCTGAAACTGACATTACCATTGAATGTCTCCTGCCGAGATCTTGAAAGTTTGGTAATTCATTTGAGCAAGAGCTCTCTTCACCTGAACTATTAGAGTACATAAACTGCTTCAGCAAAATAAATGCTGGGAGGATAATGCCGACCCCGCCGGGGATAACCAGATGCTACAGAATTATTCCAGCAAAATAAATGCTGGAAGGGTGAAGTCGACTCAGCTGGGAAACGGGGATTCAAACCACACGCCTTGTTGAAGTAACCCCCTGCTGGGGAGACATAACCTTGCTGGGGAATAGCAGATGTGCACAGTACGATCGGACTTTCTGCTGGAACGTGAACTGATATCACCAGTATCTCTGACAAAACAAATGACAGGACCCACCATCAACTCTGCTTGGGAGAGTCATAATCTTCAAATTCCTCTGGAAGGAATGAAAACACTTGCAAAGAGAACTCCGCTGGGGATGGGATGATTCTCTTGGGGAAAATTAACTGACTCCGCTGGGGGAGAGTGCCTGACCCTGCGGGGAAAGATGAGCCTGTCTGAATACAGCCTCACGATCTTGGAATCGCCAAACTCTGCTGAGGACGAATAACTTTTCTGCTCCCTTTGGATAAGCTACGGCTAGCTGGGGAATTCTATCTTTCTTCGGAAAAACATGCACGACCTGCGTGGGGACTGAGTCTTTCATTATCGCAATCTTTTGATCGTCTTCCTCGTATGGTTATGAAACCTGCAACAACAAAAGCAAGACACGACAAGCCTATGCAATCAAATCAATTCAGGTTAGTGACGTTACACTCAGTTAATTCAAAGCTTTAACTATTGTTGGCAAGGGCCAGTGATGTTATACTCATGCTAGTTTCATCAAACTTAGGCGTTTTATCATGCGCAAAACAGTAAAGAACCAGAATCAAGTACTGAATAACACATTTTCATTGATCGGGCCCCTGAATGGGCGGAGTTTTTGTACACGGGATGTAACTCCTGAAAAGAGGAAGCTACGCAAAGCAAATATACAAGTATACAAGTATGCACAAGAAGCATAAATACTTTGACAAATTAAATTTTGTACACATGTCGGCAACGGGATGCAGATGAACACCACGAACTGATCCTCCTATGACTCATCCGACTCTAATGCTTTCCCGGTATCCCCACTTCTGAAGAGGTTGTATCCGATAACTGACTCCTCAAGTGCATTCTCCCGCATTGATGCTCATTGCAATATCAAACTCGGACCGCAGTCATTTGCTTTTCAAATCCCTAACTTTTGCGTGAACCGCCCTTTACGGGTTTTCAGTTCACCGGGATACCCCTTTTTGCCGAAGCCGCCCAGTGTAGGTTTTCAGCTTCGCGGGTGTACATTTTTTCAATTTTATCCCTAACTTTTGCCCGAACCTTTCATTCTGTTTTTGGTTCGCCAGGATGCCCCATTTTTGCCTGGACTCTCTTTTTTCTGTCCAGCGGGTCTATTTTAAGCAAAGTATTTTTTAACTGCGTCCGAATTCACAGGCGACGCAAGGTCTTCTCCGTCCATGGTGGACAACAACAACGCTCCTCCTGAAAAGACCTTACTGACAACGTATGGCCCTTCGTAGTTGGGGGTCCACTTGCCCCTGTGATCTGCTTGCGGCGGGAGAATCCTCTTCAGCACAAGGTCGCCCGTCTGAAAGCTTCGCGGAAGTATCTTCTTGTCGTACGCTTTCTTCATTCGTCTTTGGTACAATCGACCGTATGCCAGAGAAGCTAGCCTCTTCTCATCCATCAAACTCAGTTGGTTCAATCTATTCGTTACCCATTCTGCCTCGTCCAGCTGAACGTCTCGCAATACCCTCAGAGAAGGGATCTCAACTTCCAATGGTAGTACCGCCTCCATTCCGTATACCAACGAGAACGGAGTTGCTCCGGTTGATGTGCGTACCGTCGTACGATAACCGTGCAAAGCGAAAGGTAGCATTTCATGCCAATCTTTATAGGTCACCACCATTTTCTGGACGATCTTCTTGATATTCTTATTGGCCGCTTCGACGGCGCCATTCATCTTGGGTCGGTAAGGGGAGGAGTTGTGATGCTCGATCTTGAAATTCTGACAGAGCTCCTTCATCATTTTGTTGTTCAGATTGGAACCATTATCTGTGATTATCCGCTCGGGGATCCCATATCGGCAAATGATATCTCTTTTGATGAATCTAGCCACCACTTGCTTCGTTACATTTGCGTAAGACGCCGCTTCCACCCACTTGGTGAAATAATCGATTGCTACCAGGATGAACCGATGCCCGTTAGAAGCCGTCGGCTCAATCTTTCCAATCATATCGATTCCCCACATCGAGAATGACCATGGAGATGACATCACATTCAGAGGACTCGGAGGCACATGTATCTTGTCAGCATATATTTGGCACTTGTGGCACTTTTTTGCAAATTTGAAACAATCAGTTTCCATTGTTAGCCAAAAATAACCTGCCCTCAGCAGCTTTCTCGTCATAGCATGCCCACCAGCATGCGTACCAAAGGCACCTTCGTGAATTTCCTCCATAAGAAGCTTTGCCTCTTTCTCGTCTACACAACGCAACAACACCAAATCGTGGTTTCTTCTGTATAAGACGCCATCTGGGTTCAAATAGAAATTACCCGCTAATCTCCTGAGAGTCTTCTGATCTTGACTGGATGCCCCAGCCGGATACTCTTTATTCTTCAGGAAATTAAGGATATCGAAATACCACGGTTTGTCATCAGACGCTTCATCAATAGCAAATACATAAGCTGGCCTGTCCAACCGAGAGATAGTGATCTGGGGAGCTTCGTTCCAGAAATTGACCTTGTACATGGAAGACAAAGTGGCAAGGGCGTCAGCCATTTGATTTTCTGCCCGCGGCACGTGATGCAATTCAACTTTGTCGAAGAAAGGCAACAATCTCCTTGCATAATTCATGTAATGTATCAAATTAGGCTGCCGTGTCTCTCATTCCCCTTTGATCTGATTCACCACCAGAGCTGAGTCTCCGTATACGTCTAGATGCTTGATTCGCAAATCAATGGCTTCCTCGAGCCCCATTATACACGCTTCGTACTCGGCCTCATTGTTGGTAACGACAAAGGTCAATCGGGCAGTAAACGGAATGTGCGACCCGTGCGGCGTCGTGATAATTGCCCCTATTCCGCTACCGTAAGCATTCACAGCTCCGTCAAATATCATTTTCCACTGGGACCCCGGCTCTGGTCCTTCGTCTGGCAACGGCTCTTCACAATCCTTCATCTTGAGATACATGATATCCTCGTCAGGAAAATCAAACCTCATCGATTGGTATTCTTCAATAGGCTGCTCCGCCAGATACTCAGACAGCACACTCCCTTTTATAGCCTTTTGCGAGACGTATTGAATATCATATTCAGTCAAGACCATCTGCCAACGGGCAATTCTACCTGACAACGCCTGCTTTTCGAATATATATTTGATTGGATCCATCTTCGAGATGAGCATGGTTGTATGATTCAGCATGTACTGCCTCAAACGCTTGGCGGCCCAGGCTAGCGCGCAACAAGTTTTCTCCAGCATTGAGTATCGAGATTCACAATCTGTAAATTTCTTACTCAGATAATAGATCGCATGCTCTTTTCTCCCCGTCTCGTCGTGTTGACCGAGAACACAACCCATGCTTCCCTCAAGAACCGTCAAATACATTATCAAGGGTCTCCCTGCCACTGGGGGTATCAAAATAGGAGGCTCCTGCAGATATTTCTTTATTTTGTCGAACGCCTGCTGACAATTTTCGTTCCACGTTACAGCTTGATCTTTCTTTAGCAACTTGAATAATGGTTCACACGTAGCAGTTAGGTGAGATATGAACCGAGCGATGTAGTTCAATCTCCCTAAAAACCCGCGCACCTCTTTCTCTGTTTTAGGCGTCGGCATTTCTTGAATCGCTTTTATTTTAGCAGGATCGACCTCTATTCCTCTTTCGCTTACGATAAACCCCAGGAGCTTACCCGATCTCACCCCGAAGGTGCATTTGTTAGGGTTCAGCCTTAGCCTGAACTTCCTAAGTCTTTTAAACAACTTCAACAGATTCACCAGATGCTCTTCCTCCGTCTGGGATTTGGCAATCATATCGTCAACATAAACTTCGATCTCTTTATGCATCATGTCATGAAAGAGAGTCGTCATCGCACGCTGATATGTTGCCCCAGCATTTTTCAAACCAAAGGGCATCACTTTGTAGCAAAATGTTCCCCAAGGCGTTATGAAAGTAGTCTTCTCCATATCCTCTGGCGCCATTTTAATTTGATTGTAGCCTGAAAAGCCATCCATGAAGGAGAATACAGAGTATTGAGCAGTATTATCAACTAACACGTCAATATGAGGAAGTGGAAAATCGTCTTTTGGGCTTTCTTTATTCAAATCTCTATAATCCACGCACATTCGAACCTTGCCATCTTTCTTTGGCACTGGTACGATGTTGGCAACCCATGAAGGATACTTCGTCACAGCCAGGAAACCAGCGTCCCACTGTTTCTGCACTTCCTCTTTGATCTTCATTGCCATATCTGGTCGAGTTCTGCGAAGCTTTTGTTTGACTGGTGGGCAATCTTCTTTCAGTGGCAGGCGATGCACAACCATATCAGTATCGAGCCCTGGCATATCCTGATACGACCAAGCGAATACATCATTATACTCTCGGAGCATTTCAACCAGTCTTCGCTTGATATCACTCTGCAGTGCGGCTCCGATACGAATATTCTTCTCAACCCCTTCCGACCCCAAATTGATAATTTCGATGACCTCGTCGTGAGGCAGAATGGCTCTTTCCTCTTGCTTCACTAACCAAGACAGTTCTTCAGGAACGTCGCTATCTTCGACAACCTCTTCTTCAGTCTGGAATACCAGGTGCTCGAAGTCGGGACGAGTCATAGGTGGCTCAAGGATGTCATCTGAAAATGTTATCCTGCAAAAGAAATGGTTAAGTGCTTCAAAATGCGTATAAAACGAATACCCACATTGCCATTTTATTGAAAAATACAAAACAGGAAAGACAAGGATTACAGTATTTGCACATGAAAAAACGCCATTTATTTAATGATTAACACGCGATGTTTATAACAACACAGCCCTAAGCAAATCCTGATGCCCCGGGCAAGACATCAGATTATTCAACAATTAATAAAGCAAAGCATTACTGTTTAAAAGTCACAGGAACAAGCTCCTGAATAGACCAGTTGCACAGTCCTTGTCCTGGCGTGCTTGGCTGAATCCAGGCATCCATATCACAGTCGCTGTCCCCTTCATCAGACTCTGAAGCAGCATTGACAGATTCATGACATACTCCACTGGCAGAGATGGTGATTGACTTTCTGAAATGAGGGGCCCCCACGGAAGGAGTTGATGACGACGGTCGGTACCCCAGTCCGAACCGGTCCATCTTTACAGGAATGTCCAACACTTTCCCCCAGCCCTTGGCTTCTCCTGCTTCCACTAGCGCTTGAGCTTCTTTATACGATGAGACAGCTATCTCTGGCACTTTGCTCGGCCCGGGACTCTTGTCCTTGATGCGCAAACCTTCGAATGCCTGGCATGGCGTCTCGTGGATCTCTCCGTCGACTTCGACATATTTGAATGAAGATAAATGGCTGACCAGGATGTCTTCTTCTCCGCACACGGTGACTACGCTGTCCCCGACCATATACTTTAACTTCTGATGCAGGGTAGACGTGACTGCCCCTGCCCCATGAATCCAGGGTCTTCCCAGCAAGCAGCTGTACGCAGGCTGTATATCCATGATATAAAACTCAGTTGCAAACACTTCCGGCCCCACTTGCAGAGGCAAAGTAATCGATCCGAAGACTGTTCTCCGCGTGCCGTCAAACGCTCTGACTACCAAATCGCTGGGTGTACACAAAATTCCTCGAACATCCAGCTTCATCATCGCCTTCTTAGGCAGCACATTCAAAGATGATCCGGTGTCAACCAATACGTGCGACATTGTTGATCCCCTACACTCCACAGACACGTGTAATGCCATATTATGATCTCTACCTTTCGGAGTCAAGTCAAAATCAGTAAAGCCCAGACTGTGGCCTGCATTTACATGTGCCAATACTCCTTCTAGCTGATTTACGGAGACATCCTGGGGTACAAACGAAGTGTCCAGGACTTTCAGCAAAGCGTTCCTGTGGGCTTCCGAACACAACAGCAATGACAAGATAGATATTTTGGACGGCGTCTGCTGCAGATGCTCCACAATCTTATAATCACTTTTCCGAATCAAGCGCATGAATTCTTCTACATCCTTCGATGCTGCTTCTTTTTCATTTGCTTGTACCGGAACATTCTCAACTGCTTTCCCTTTTCCTTTCGCTAGTCTTTCGGCCTCCACTTCAGGAGATATAAAGATCCTGCCGCTCCTCGTCATGCCCCCTGAGCCAACAACATTATCCACAACCTCCGCTGAATGCTTGTTAACGTCGATCTTAATCCCGTCACAATACACTTCTAGCCCATATGACCACGGGACCGCTTTCGTGTTCTCATACGGGATTGGCCCGGCTTTAGTTATGATAAACGGTGGTCGCTGAGCTGGTGCTGCAATAGTGATCGTCTTCCGAGGAATTGTCACTGTGGCCACATCACTCCGATTATCCACTACTGCCCCTGCAGGCTCATCAGTTGCCGCTCGATCAAACTGCAATATACCTTCATCAATTAAGGCCTGAATGCCTTTCTTCAAATCCTCACACCCCCCAGCTAGGGTCCAACAATCTAAGCAATACTCATTACAACCTGGGTAAACACCTCCTTGTAACAGTCGGCTCTTTATCTCACTCAGCGGCGTCTTTAAATCCTCAACATTCATAATCAGATTCAGACCTTCCTCAGTCAGCACGGCGTTCGCCCCATGATTTGGCATGGGTTTCTGGACTATGTTCGGACCTGCCGTTCCGAAGTTGATAGACTTGTTGTCCAAAAGATCCTGCACAACGTGCTTAAAAGCATGACACCCTTCTATATCGTGACCCGGGGCTCCAGAATGAAACTCGCAGTGCCTATTTGCATCGTAGCCGAACGGGGGAGTTCCCGTTATCGGCGCCAAAGTTCTTTTTTCTACCAGATTCAATCCCAACAATGTCTGCAATAAATCAGCATATGTCGAGGGAGGCTTCTCAAACACTCTTCTCGGCTTACCCCCCTGGAATCTTCGCTGAGCTTGCTGAGCCCCCTGCTGAGGCTGCTGCTGCTGTGGCATTGGTTGCTGCTGAACCGGTCGCTGTTGCTGGATTGGTTGTTGTTGATACGGAATAGTGACACTCGACACTTGCTGCTGCTGACGATATTGATTTCTTCCCCTGCCTC
Organism: Lathyrus sativus; assembly: GCA_963859935.3. NCBI lineage: Eukaryota > Viridiplantae > Streptophyta > Magnoliopsida > Fabales > Fabaceae > Lathyrus > Lathyrus sativus. Next base: position 627,044,152 of record OZ012737.1, on the reverse strand, counting down.
GGCCTCGGCCTCGGCCTCCAAATACTGCGCTAGCTTCGCCCTGACGGCGCCCACCATAAGCCTTCTTATTACTGCCAGATGCAGTTGATTCATCAACTTGGAACTTTCCTTGCTTAATATTACGCTCAATCTTTTCACCCATCAGAATCAGGTCTGAAAAACTGGCCAGAGAAGTATGAAACAGCATATCATGAAACAGCCCGGTGAATGTGCCGACAAACATATCATTCATTTCTTTATCTTCCACAGGAGGACGGACCCTGGCAGCCATATCGCGCCACCTTTGCGCGTATTCTTTAAAACTCTCCCCCTTCTTCTGCGAAAGCCCGGCCAACTGGACCCGATTGGGCGCCAGGTCGCTGTTATACTTGTAATGGGCTACGAACGCCTCCGCTAATTGCTTCCATGTCTTGATATCAGTTGGCTCCAACCCCATGTACCACTCTAGGGAAGGACCCGATAGACTATCCTGAAAGAAATGCATTAGCATTCTTTCATCAGTGGAGTATGCAGACATCTTTCTGTAATAAGCTCGTACATGCACTTTCGGACATGTATCTCCTTTGTACTTGTCGAACGCAGGAGCTTTGAATTTAATGGGCACCCTCAAGCCAGGTACCAAGCCCATAGTTGCCATGTCCAATCCCACAGCACTCTGATTTAAGACTCCCTTCATCTGCTCTTCCAGCATTCTAATCTTTTGAGAATCATCCATCGGCCCTTCAAAACCTCCTCCGGAGAAGGCGTCCTCCTGTTGATCCTCCTGCCACATCCCGTTTCCAGCCCCGTATCCATCATACGCATTATTACGTCCAGCTCTGTTCTGATTCATCCCCGGACCTCGGCCTCTGTTGCCGTACCCTTGAACACCTCCCGCAGGACCATAAGCCATAAATCCAGTACCGTTTCCGTTTCCAAAGCCTCCGTAACCCTGATTGACCATACCATAACCATCTTGCCCAAAGCCTTGAGCATTAAAGCCATACTTGCCAGTGTTATCGAATCCCTGATCGTTGAATCCGAACCCAGTATTAACAAAGCCATTGCCTCCGAGATTATCTCCCACATTGACATCACCCAGCCCAACGTTATGGACAGCAGTTTCATTCCCCCCTCCGACGTTACCATTCACAGCAACGGTAGCGTTGTTGACGTTAGCGGCATGTATATTGACCACGGGCGGAGCCACTGGCGTGGGAGTGCCGTCTCCATGAGCGGTATCAACCCGGACAGACTGATGATCATCATTACCATGACCAGCGTTGCGAGCCAACAGAGGCTGGACCATGGCCTGCAAGTTCTCTTGCCCTTTTGCTATAGCCTCCATGGTCTGCATGAAGAGAGCGAGCTTCTCGCGCACATCCTGCATCTCGTTCTGGATTTGGTCCATGACTTTTCGACAGTTGGAGCGTGTAGAATAACGGTGCGGATGTTGATCTGGAATCCTGTTAAGTACCTGGTACAGAGCAAGAGATAAGACACCATTCAAAGATTACCTATTATGCAATATGAATATGAATGCAATGCAATGTGTCTGTGCATTAGGGAAGTTCATTCCCCCAGTTCTAGTGCAAAGGTGCCGGTGCAGTGACAGTGCTGACAATAGGAATATCAGAGCTGAATCATAGAAAGCCTCATATATTGCTGAGAGAATCAATAAGCTGAGAGTACAATATCACTGAGAGTACAAAGAAGGCATGACCTCAACCAACAATCCTGGTGATGGTCAGCACTATGCAAATAAAGCATACAAGTTACTACATGAAATGATCAAATCCTCCCAAAAGTCTGGTACTCCTCTATCAACTTCTTGGTCTCCGGATGGCTTGGTCGATCAAGCAGCCCTTCAACAAGCTGGTTTCTCTTCTTAAGAACACGGCGTACGTCTTCAGCAGTTTCTTCCCATGTTGCTTCTCCGAAGCAATCTTCTAACTTTCGCTTCTGAGACACCGCTTCATCTCTGGACTTGATTGCCTTGTTCAATGCATGCTGGACACTATACCGGTTCATCACTTCTTCCTCACACTTCTTGATGTTAGACTTCAACTGCTCTTCGAGGTCGGAAATTTGCTGCTTCAGCTTATCTTCCCTCTTCTTGTTGTTGGTGAGTGTAGCATTCCAAGTCTTATTGCAAGAAGATATCTCTCGGTGTGCTGCGTCGAGCGCTTTCTTTTTGGCTTCCAGCATGTCATGGGAGCTTCTGAACTCTTGCCCCAGACGTTCGCGCTTCTTCTTTTCCTCAGTCAACTCAGCCCCTAGTCTGTTTACTAGCTCGATCTGTTGTTGGAAAGCATATACGGCCTTGTTTTTCTCACTGCGTACTTGGGCTAACTCTTGCTCTAACCCTTCGTTAATCTTCATTAAGGCTTCTTTCTCTCTCACAACTTGTTCGTAGACTTCTCTAGAAACAGTGGCCGGTTCTGCTACCGGAACGGGAACAAGAATTGGTGCATCTGGAAACGGCATCTTCAACTGACTAGCCCTCTCCTGAATCCAAACTCTATAAGGTGCATAGGCCTGGAAATCATTCTTACCTAACAACAGCTTCCCTTTGCGGTTAATACGCGTCCAGGCACGTTTCAACTTGGCTAGCAATTCTCCCTTCAAATCACCTGTGAAGTACAGAGATTCCTGTACTTCTTCCTCCCGAGGTGGATTCTTCAGTGCATATCCGAACTGGCGAATGAAAAGAAAAGGGTTGTAATTGATACACCCTTTTCTTCCTATCAGCGGCACATTAGAGTACCCAGAACAACTGAGGATGAGTTCGGATCCCAGCAGATCTCTATCAAACCACTCCATGTCTTCCGACGATAGCCTCATCAGACGCTCTGGCCAACCAACTGGAACTGTAGTCTCTGCAGCAGATCCTCTCTTAGGAAGGTGACTCTCAAACCACATACTCAACAAGGGTACACAAAGATGAACATTCTTCCCTCTGCCCTTCTCATTCTTGTAATGCAGTGAATGGTAGAAATCTCCGAGTAAGGTAGGTACAGGATTACCAGCGGCAAACAAGTAGAAAGCGTCAAAGTCCACAAAATCCGGTATGTTGGGGAACAGTACTATGCCATAAATGCACAAGGCCAGCACAGCATTGAAAGCAACCCAGCACCCGCTCTTGGCGTACTCTTGGGCTTTACCAACTAAGAACTGAAATGAGAAGCCTGGAACTCCACGGGAACCAGTAGTCACAAGTTCAGAAGCATCAACATGCAAGGCTTTTGCCAATTCCTCCGGCTTAGGTTTGGCATCATAATGAATGAATGGAACCTGGTTCTGCACGGGCAGCTCAACATACTCAGCGTACTCCTCCAGGGTTGGTCCCATAATAAAGTCAGAGAACGTAAAGCATCTCAGAGCAGGGTCGTAGAATTGCATCAAAGCATACAGCCCATCTAACTCTACCTCTGTAGGTTTGCACACCAATCTCAGTAATCTACCATAGCTCATCCGGAAACTCCTACGAACACCCTCATCAGCAAGAGAGATCAACCCCAGTAAAGGAACAATATCAGGAGTAGGCAATTTGTAAGCAACTGTTCTCCTTAAGCTAGTCATGATCAACACTCAGAAGTCCGGGCACTAGAACTAGGGAAATGCAAATGCACCTGCAGCACAGACACACGTTAGTGAAATGCAAATGACAATGGATATGCGGGCAATGCAATGCAAGTAACATTCAACAGGGACCAAAGCTGTAGCTGAATAGCCTGAACCCAATCAAGAAAGGTCTCAGATAGACCATCCAGAAGTCATCAAACCTGGTCTCAGATGGACCTACATAAAACTCCAACACTGGTCTCTGACAGACCTCAAACCATAACTCCCACTGGTCTCTGGTAGACCTCAAATCCAATCTCTAATTGGTCTCTGACAGACCTCAGAACTCTCCATCTGGTCTCTGACAGACCTCAGAACTCACCTCTAATTGGTCTCTGACAGACCTCAGAACACATCTCCAAATGGTCTCTGACAGACCTCAGAACACCTCTCCAAATGGTCTCTGACAGACCTCATAACTCTCCATAAATAACCAGGATCTCTGATCAAGAAATAACCGGTATCTGAAGGTCTGGTTACCTGCATAACCCTGAATCCCCTCACAGGTGGGTGGCCCTATAACTGGCACAAGGTACGGCATCCTATGCGGTCGTCGGCGTCACAGACTTTCAGGGTTGATGATACGATTCCCAGAAGGAGTGGCATCATCAAATCCTGAAGAGGCCTCACTCAGCCAACTTCCAAATGATCGGTCCCCAGAGTCGACAATCCAACTAACCAGCAACCCACGCCAACCAAAGGAAGGGGCAGGAGGCCAACCAGAGGAACCTCGTCTGAGTGTAGATTTCATGGGACACCAAAGCAAGCAAAGCAAGCGGGCACCCACTAATTTCTACTCTAATTCTAGGTGCACTCAAGCCCAGGTCCGGCTTATCTCTCAATATCAGAACACCCATCACACCCCAGATACAGCAATAATAATCAATATATAAAGCTGAAAATGCAAGGTTAGAAATATAAAATAACTCCATACAAAATCCTCGACGGGAAAACAAGCGCTAGGATTGACTCTCTCAAGGGACGTTGGATCCCAAATGCATAAGAACCATCGCAGTCCTTAGCAGCCAGGGGACGTTGGATCCCCAGCAGAGTCGCCAGCTGTCGCTACTGCGAAAATCGGCGCCGGCTGAACAGAAGAGTCGCCACCGTGCGTTATTTATCCCACGGGAGGGAAAGGAAATGCTCAGAGTAAACCTCGCACCACACGGGAAAGGTATGGTCATCGCAACCAAAACCTGGGTTCGGGAGTCGGTTACGCAAGGGGAAGGTATTAGCACCCCTCACGTCCATCGTACTCGATGGGATCCACGCTTTTTTTCAGGTATGGATTGTTATTCTATCTAAACTATAGGTCAAGGGTTAAAAGAAAATAAAATGAAAATAAAAATGACTCGGCAAAGTATCGCACTTTATGCCTACGTATTCCCGTCTGGAACGAGAAATCAGAGTCAACGTAGTTCGCCTACCTACGGGAAAGGAGGGGAAGGTTGCTCGCTAGGATATCGCATCCTATGCCTACGTACTTTCGTACAGCATGAAAGATCAGAGCAAACGTAGTTCGGGCCACGTACGACACAAGCTTGTCTTAGTTGATTTTATTCCTTCTGAAAAAAGGTTTTCTTGATTGACAGTCCAAGCGGACAAAAATGACGTCTTGATGAGTTCACCTTCTTTTACGGAAGAAGTGTCTTTTATTGTGTTTGAAAACTTTATGTGTTTTTTCTGTTTGTTTTGAGAAAGAAAGAGACAGAACTCTAACCTACGGTTGCAAAGGGAAACAAACTAACCTAATGTTATCATGCATGGGTTAAGACCTAGTGTCTATCATGCTCCTCTCTTGCACAGAGAGAAACAGAGATCCTACGGGATAGGCAGAAACAGAAACAATAACAGATATAATAAAGCAGTAAAATGCATGGATGCAACAGTACAAGCGAGGCAAGGGAGTCCCACTCAACCTCGAACCTAGAAAACAATAGGCGAAAGTGAACAGGCTTCACTTTCAACCCAACAGGGTAAACAGCAAACAATACAGTCCAGAAAACCAATCAATACATCAGCAATAAAATACAACAGCAAAAGAAACAGCAAGAAAAATAAACAGCTTCAGCAGCTCTGAATCACATCTGGCTTCAAGTAATCTCCATTCAGCTACAGGCTTCAACAAGCATCAATCTCCATCTTCATGGCCTTCAGGCAAGGGCTTTGATCATCAGTCTTCTATCTGCAATGGCTTTTCTTCAAGCTTAAGCCTCCAGGATGAGGGATTAGTCACAAGAGTGAATTGGGTGTTAAGCAATCAGTGGACTACCAAGGGTGGTGAACAGACTGCTTCTAACACAAGAGACATTTTCTCTCAAGAGTTCTATCTCATAGACACTATCACCAAGCCTTCCAAAGGAAGGGGGTGAGTGTCTTAGAGAGACTCTGAATCACAGAGAAGAATGGATGCAGACAAGGCAATCCATGTTTGAGAAACAAACTTTCTAACCTAGAGCTCTGACTAGCTCCTAAACCCTAGTCTCCTCAGCATCTGCTAGCAAGAATCTCCTCTTCAACTCTGGAAGTTGATCTTCAATCTCTGGATCTCCAATGGTCTCCATCTCCTCAAGTCTTCAGCTTCTTCAGGGCCCCAGACAAACCCAATACCCAAACAAATAAGCAACAATCCCCAGAGGGCACACCACACCAGACAATCAGATACAGACAGTATTAATAGCAGTAGGGGAATCCTAACTTTTTCTCTAAGGGATCTAATAGCTACCCATAGCCCCTATAGTCCCATAACTAATCTAATTGAATCCTAAGTCCTAAGGGAAAAAATTGAACTTCCTAAATTGTCACCTAAAACCCTAGTTTTGTACAAGATGTTCAAACCTATTTTAATCACCTAAAATTAACTTCTAAAAATGGGAACTAAAATATTTCTACAAGTTGAATATCTCATCTAATCAATATAAAAAGAATGACCAAAAAATATTAAAGCATGTAATAGAACAAAAATTATTAAAATGATGCATGAAATGAACTATTTAATATGACATTTATTTAGAAAATATGGAAAAAATATGAAATAAAAATAAAAATGAAATTTTATTTAATGAAAATTTTCTAGACATTTTAGTGAAAATGATGTAAAAAGAATGGATTGAAATGCATTTTTTATGAATTTATTATGAATTAATGAAAATTGGTAAAAATTAAAATGAATTAAGAAATTAATTGAATTAAAAATGAGGGAGGGGGGTTAGAATATCAATTCGCCCCAGTTATAAATCCAGAATGGGCCACATATAGGGGGTGCGAGTAGCGCTTTGGTTAAGCCCAGCATCAAGTCAGAAACAATGAAAAACTAAAAAACGAGTAGGGGGTGAAAATAGTAGTGAAATCACGTTGAAATTGGTTTGGGCTTGGTATAGGGGGGTGGGGATAACACAAACTAACTCAGGCCCGCCCGTTTCAATTAATGAAACGGCGCGTTTTGGCCAACTCCATTCCCTCCAAATTCTGCTTCAAATCTCAGCCGTCCGATTACCCTTCCAGTCAAAGGTCTTAACCAAAATGGATGGACACGATTGTGTCTTCTTCCTTGCATCTGAACTTAGGGTTTCCATCACCATGAATTCCATGCACGAGCAAGCTTTACACCATTCTGTTCTCCATCTCCAGGCCACGAATCCACATGCTATAAACACGAAAATTATTCTAAACCTCTCCCTCTACAATCCTATGACACTAATTCAGTCTGAAACTCATCACAACTCTCAACCCGATCAAGCCAAGGTCTGGTCACCATGGATATGCACTGATATGCATCATTATAATTCTCCATCAAACTTGCACTAAGCTAACCTACAACTAATGGTAATTAATCTGCACCATCAAGCTAACACTCTAATGCATTAATCTAAGAGATTCAAGCCCTAACAGTTTGTTGCACCTGCTAACAACCATCACCAAACCTCTCCAAATTCACCCTAACTGTTCTCCTAACCACCTAGATTGCATCTAAACTAATAAAATCATGCCTAACTAACTGGATCAAGCAAATCGAATGAAAACATACCTGGTGCAAAAGCTTGAAAAACAGCTATGGAACTCGTGGATCTGAAGCTTCTAGGTGTTGGATCTTGATCAATCCTTGATGTATGTGATTCTGTATGCAATTCCTTGTTGATTCTTGACTTGAATTATGCTGTCCACTTGAATTTGTAGTTTTGAGATTCTTGGAGAAAGTGCTTGAAAATGGATGATTCACACTTGATTCTTGATTGAATTATGATCTGTGATGATGATTGAATGAGATTGAATTGATGTGGATGAAAGTTGATGAAGGTTTTGAGAGAATTGCAATGAAACTTCAATGAAAAAGAATGTGAATTTTGTGAAATTCTTGGTGCAAATGAAGCCAACCCTTGCTAAATTCTCATTTCATGCTTATATAGACCTCATATGAACATTCTAGATCCATCTTGCACATTCCCTTGCTTTCCAACTTTGATCCATTTTGGAAGTGTTTCTTAAAGTACAAGTAACCATGAATATCTCTCTTTTTTCCTTCTAAACTCAAAAAAGTGTTTGAACCATTGTTCTTAGAATTGTTTTTCCATTCAAAATCATATATTGGAAGTCTCCATTTGGACTTAGAAATCTCCCAAACCATTTTCCATCTTGAATCTATTCACTTTATAAGCCATTTTAGTTCATATTTGGACCAATTATGCAACTTCATGCTATGAGCTTCTCCAATAATTTGTGACCTTCTTTCTAGACTTAAAATCCCATTTGGAGCAAGTTTGATGTTGTAAGTTTTTCCATTTGAGGCCTCCTTGTATGAGTTTTGGACATAGGATAAAATGACCTGTAATTCACAAATGCCCAAAATACCCTTTGCTTGCCAAGACCATAAGTTGAGTTCTACACATCATATGAAGGCATGCCATACCATTCTAGAAAGCTAAGACAATGAGGAACAATTCTTATGTTGACCAAGAATTCATTTGAAATCTCCTTGAGGGGTAAAAATTGCTTGGAAGTTAAGTCACTTTCACAGACAAAAATTCAGACACCCCAAATGACCTGTAACTTGCAAGGACCATAACTTGAGTTCTATAAATCTCCTCAATGTCTTCCACCACTCAAATTAAAGGTCTTGAGATCCTCTACAAGTTTCATGTTGGCCAATAAGCCATTTGAAGCTAGCATTTTGACTTATCTTGCTTGGAAATTTGACCTAAACTAGGGGATTTTACAGAGAAACCCTAATTTAGTAACTCCTCTTCTCCTTGATTTCTCTTGAATTCTCCTTGGCATGTCTCCATATCCTTCTTTATATGTCCAATGATGAACCCCACATCTCTCCAATAGACTTGAATGCCCCTTTAAGTCAGTCAATTGACCTAGGGCTGACCTAGGGTTGACCCAGATGAAACCCTAGTTGACTGTCTTCAACTATAGCTCTTGTGCTCTCCTCAATGACTTGTCTCCTTCTCCAAATGACCTTCTAAGTCTCTCAAGATGTCTAGATACTCTCCATGCCTTCAACTCACAGCTCACAACCCTCTTGTTGACCCTCAGATACCCTCAGTTAGGAGATGAACTCAAGGCTTGATCTGCTGAACTCTTTGCTTTCAAATTCTTTCCTGATGACTTGAATGAGGTGGAATTGGGATAATAACCTCTTGATAGGCCTCTAGAGATGAGAATAATGATTGGTCCCCTGTTGAATGACTTGCTATGCTTATGCTATGCAGATGATTAGTCTATGTACATGACTCTATATGCAAATGCTAATGATAATGAAGCATAAACCAAGTGAATAAGGTTGGGCAAATTTTAGGGTGCAACACCCGGCTGGTGGCGTACCTGTCAGTGGCGCTAAAGTTCTCTTTTCAACCAGCTGCAACTTCAACAAGGTTTGGAGAAGTTCTGCATAGGACACCGGTGGTACCTCGAATACCCTCCTTGGTCTCGGATTCTGAAATCTATGTTGGTTGGGATTTTGCTGCTGCTGAGCTTGCGGTTGTGGCTGTGGTCTTTGCTGTTGAGGCCCTGGAATGGTTACACTTGCAACCTGCGATTGTTGATGCCAGTTCTGACTTCTACTCCTTCGTTGGGCGCTGTGCACATAATTGGTATCACCCTGCCTCTTGCGAACAAAAGCCTTTTTGTTACCCCCTGCTGAAGTAGAATCACCAGCCTGGATTTTGCCGATTTTAACTCCGTTCTCCACTCGTTCTCCCATCAAGATTAACTCAGAGAAGGTACTCATCGAGAAGTTAAGCAATCTGTCATAGTACATCCCAGAAAATGTCCCTATGAACATGTCCATCATTTCTCGCTCTACCATCGGAGGGTGTACCCTAGCCGCAAGATCTCGCCACCTCTGGGCGTATTCCTTAAAGCTCTCACTGGGCTTCTGGGACAGACTCTGTAGCTGAACTCGATTTGGGGCGAGATCGCTATTATACTGATAGTGTCGAACAAAGGCCTCTTCCAGTTCTTTCCAGCTCCTTATCTGGGTAGGCTCTAAACTCATGTACCACTCCAGCGATGGCCCAGACAGGCTATCCTGGAAGAAGTGCATCAGCATTTTCTCGTCGTTAGAGTATGCGGACATCCGCCTATAAAACGATCACACATGGACCCTAGGGCATGTGTCCCCCTTGTATTTATCGAATGACGGTGCTTTGAATTTCAATGGTACTCTCAGCCCTGGGACCAGCCCCATATTCGTCATATCCAACCCGATAGCATTCTGGCTGGCTAATCCATTCACCTTTTCCTCTAGCATTTTGATTCGACGATTATTTTCCACGGGCCTCCCATAACCTTCATTCTGACCAGAGAATACATCCTCCTGACGATCCTCCCAGCGAGGCACTTCCTCATCATATCCAACATATTCAGCGTTACGGCCTGGGCCAGTTTGAAATTACCTGGGGTCATACCTCAGGTTCCCCTTTTCCTGAGCATTATATACACCAGTTCCATACCTCTGATTGCCATAACCTTGGTCGCCAAACCCAGCCTTGGCGCCAACGGCGTTGCCGTACCCCAAGTTCGCACCATTGAAACCCAGATTTCCGTTACCGACATTCATACCAACGTTCTCAACACCAACATTGAACCCCTGATTTCCAGTACCCACGAATACTCCAGCAGCATCCCCATTTGCATTCATGTTACCAACGTTCCCATTTCCGGCTGTGGGACCAGTTTCTCCAGCATTCAGCCCATCTACCGGAATAGCATCAGCACTTTGATGATTCTCAATTAGGGGGGAGTTAGCAACATTCTCACCGCGCGGTGTACCGTTTCCTTCAGCACGTGCAACCAGCGGTTGCACCAGAGTCTGCAGTTGCTCTTGCCCCTTGGCCACGGCCTCCATGGTTTTCATGAGCAGGGCTATCCTGTCACGCATTTCCTGCATCTCGCTCTGCATGCTGTCCATGACTCTTTTGCAGTTGGTACGAGTAGAGTATCGATGAGGACGTTGACTTTCAATCCTGAAAAACCTGGGGAGATGCCGGGAATGAGATACAGTTTCAACCATTACCGGGTAAATGCAATATGAATGTGTATACAAATGCAACATGTGTCTGTGCATTAGGGAATGTCACTCCCCCAATTCTAGTGCCAATATGCTCAGTGTAGTGTAGTGCTGTGGCAGTGCAGTGATAAGAAGCTGAAATTCATTCACGGAAGAAAAAACAACTCATATATTGCTGAACGGGCCTATCAAGGCAAAGTTATAACATCACTGCAGCGCAATACAATAAAAGGCATGACCTCAACCAACAAGCCTGGTGATGGTCAGCATACAACAATAGATAAGCGAATCAAGTATGTCCATAATCTCGGTACTCTTCTAGCAGTCTCTTGGTCTTAGGATGACCTGGCTGAGTAAGCAACCCCTCGATAAGTAAATCTCTTCGCTTGAGAACACGCTGTAAGTCAACAATAGATTCCTCTCCAAATCAATCATCTACTTTCCGCTTCTGGGACCTAGCCTCCTTCTTGCGCTCAGCAGCTTGGTTCAATGCATCCTGGAGGTGGTATCTGGTCATAACTTCCTCTTCATACTTTCTTTTGCTAGCCTTCAGCTGGTCTTCAAGGTCGGAGATTTGCTATTTCAACTTGTGTTCTCTTTCCTTGTTGTTGGTTAGCGTGGCATTCCACGTTTTGTTGAACGAGGAGATTTACCGGTAGGCTATGTCAAGTGACTTCTTCTTGGCTTCTAACATGCCATGAGAACTTTTGAAGTCTTTGCCCAAGCGTTCACGCTTATCTTTCTCCTCTGCCAGTTTAGCACCTAATCGGTTTACCAACTCAGCCTGCTGTTGGAAGGAATACACCGCTTCATTCCTTTCTCCCCGGAGTTGAGCCAATTCTTTCTCTAACTCTGCATTGATCTTCAACAAGTCTTCCTTTTCTTTCACGATCTGCTCGTAGATCTCAATAGCCATAGAAGTAGACTCCTCAACTAGAACGGGAATAAGAGGTGATACAGCTGGAAAAGGCATACGCACCTGTCTCGCTCTTTCTTGTATCCAAACCATGTATGGTGGATAAGCTTGACAATCATTCTTGCCTAATGAAGGCTTCCCTTTTCTGCAGATATGGTTCCAAGCATGCTGAAGCTCAGCCAATAATTCCCTGCTCAGATCACCAGTGAAGTACAGAGATTCCTGTACTTCTTCCTCCTTCGGTGGATTCTTCAAAGCATACCCAAACTGGCGAACTAACAAAGATGGATTGTAGTTAATACAACCTTTTCTTCCAATCAAAGGCACGTTGGGATACCCGGCACAACTGAAGATAATTTCAGACCCTAGCAAGTCTCTATCAAACCATACAATGTCTTCGGTGGAAAGTCTCATTAGACGCTCAGACCAATCAGCTGTTCCTGCAGACTCAACAAAATGACCCTTCTTAGGGAGATGACTCTCAAACCACATATTTAGCAAGGGTACACAGCACTGGACATTCTTTCCCCTTCTGTTCTCATTCTTATAATGTAGGGAATGATAGAAGTCTCCAATCAATGTAGGCACCGGGTTGCCTGCAGCAAACAAGTGAAATGCATCCAAGTCCACAAAATCAGGTAGATTAGGGAACAACACAATCCCGTAGATACACAGAGCAAGAATAGCATTAAACACGATCCAACAGCCGCTCTTGGCGTACTCCTGTGCTTTGCCAATCAGAAATTTGAGAGAAAATCCGGAAACTCCATGCCAGGAGGATAATAGCAGCTCAGAAGCATCCATATGTAAGGCAACAACTACGTCTTCCAGCTTAGGCTTAGCATCAAAGTGAATGAAAGGCACTTTGTTCTGAACTGGCAATCCTAGGAACTCTGCATACTCCTCCATAGTGGGAGCCAAAATGAAGTCTGTGAATGTAAAGCACCTCAAAGATGGATCATAGAAATGCATCAGTGTGTACAACCCGTTCAACTCATATGTATTTGGTTTGCAGACCAAACTCAATAGCCTCCCATAGCTCTGCCTAAAACTTCTCTTCACCTCATCGTCAGCTAGGGCAATCAGACCCAACAGAGAAGTCACATCGGGGGTAGGCAACTTATAAGCGACTGTCTTCCTCAAAGTACCCATAATAACAGTCAGAAGTCCGGGACACTAGAATCGGGAGGTATGAAAATGCACCTGCAGCACAGACACACGTTAATGATATGCACATGATAATGCATGCAATGCAACATGCAAACAATGCAACAAGGAACCAAGTGCCCCTGGCTGAGAAGCTCAGTCCACAATACTGGTCTCAGATAGACCCATAAACTGCTCAAGACTAGCCACAAAGCTCCAACCTGGTCTCTGACAGACCCAATAACACTGTCCATAAATATCACACCGCTGAATCTCAATCAAGAAAACCGGTAATCTGGAGGTCAAGTTACCTGCATGCCCCAACCCCTCTCACAGGTAGGTGCCCTAACAACTGACACAAGGTATGGCATCCTATGTGGTCGTCAGCGTCACAGACTTTCAAGATTGATGATACGATACCCAAGAGGTGTGGCATCATCAAATCCTGAAGAGGCATCACTTAGCCAACTTCCAAATGATCGGTCCCCGGAGTCGACAATCCAACTAACCAACAACCCCTTCAACCCAAAGGGTTGAAAAAGAAGCCAACCAGAAGAACCTCGTCCGAGTGTGGATTTTGCAGGACACTAGTACATGCAAAGCATGCACGCACCCACTACTTTCCACTCTAAATCTAGGTGCACTCAAGCCCAGGTCCGGCTTATCTCTCTATCATAGAATCCCCTCATACCCCTAGCACAACAATAATAACAATAATATAATGCTGAATGTAAATACAGAAACGTAAATCCATACAAAACCCTTGACGGGAAAACAAGCGCTAGAATTGACTCGCATAGGGGACGTTGGATCCCCAGCAGAGTCGCCAACTGTCGCTACTGCGAAAATCGGCGCCGACTAGACAGAAGAGTCGCCACCGTGCGTTATTTATCCCAAAGGAGGGAAAGGAAACGCTCAGAGTAAACCTGACGCAAAGACGGGAAAGGAATGGTCATCGCAACCAAATTCCTGGATTCGGGAGTCGGTTACGCAAGGGGAAGGTATTAACACCCCTCACGTCCATCGTACTCGATGGGATCCACGCTTGTTTTCTTGTACGGATTGTTATTCTATCTACGCTAAAGGTTAAGGGTTAAAAAGAGAGAAGAAGGTGACTCGGCAAAGTATCGCACTTTATGCCTACGTATTCCCGTCTGGAACGAGAAGTCAGAGTCAACGTAGTTCGCCTAACTACGGGTGAAAAGGGGAAGGTTGCTCGCTAGGACGTCGCATCCTATGCCTACGTACTTTCATACAACATGAAAGATCAGAGCAAACGTAGTTCGGGCTACGTACGACACAAGTCTGTTTGTTTGTCTTTTATCCTTCTGAAAAAGGTTTTCTCCTGATTACGAGTCCAAGCGGACAAAAATGACGTTTTGATTGGTTTTCAGTCTTTTATGCAAGAACTGTCTTTTATTGTGTTTGAGACATTATTGTATTTTTGATTGTTTCGAGATGAGAAGAGAAACGACAGTCTAAAAACCTAAGGTTGAAAAGGGGAAGCAAACTACCCTAATGTTGTCATGCATGGGTTAACACCTAATGTCTGTCATATTTCTCTCTTGCACAGAGAGAAACAGAGATCCTAGGGGATAAACGGAAAAGAAACAACATATACAGTAAAGCAGTAAAATGCATGAATGTAGCAATACAAGCAAGGCAAGGGACTCCCGCTCTACCTCGAACCTATGAAAACAACAGGCAAAAGTGAAACAGAATTCACTTTAAACCCAGGGGAAAATTAGCAAACAATACAGCAAAGAAAAATGAAACCCCAACACCAGCTCTGACAGCAACAACTTTGACATCTACAGTTGATAAACAACAAATGACAGCAACACCTTAAAGCAAGACCCCTAATATCCATCTTCAATGATCGCCAAGCTTCAAGATAAACTCTCCATCTCCAAGAATTTCCAAGCTTTAGCAAGCAATGAACCCCTAACAGCAAACAGCTTCAGGAAACAGTAAAACCCTAGCCTCAACAGTTGAGCAGATTTGACAAGCACAAGCTTCATCTTCATCAGTCTTCAAGGCAATGAACTCCATCTTCAATGGCTTCTAGCTTCAAGACAAGCACTCCAGAAGAGAATCATTTAACAAGATAAGTTGAAATGCTAAAACAGCTTATTGACAACCAAAGGAAGCCTATAAGGGTTTAGCATTGTAAGAGACAGGTTCCCTCAAAGTTCTACTTCTAAGACAAGCCACTTATCCCTCCAAAGGAGGGAGGTGAATATCTTAAAAGGACTTTTAGTCATAGGGAAGAATGGAAGCACAAGAAGCTTTCCATGTTTATGAAAATAATTTGTCTAAGTCTAAGCCCTTTCCTATGTCCTATCTCCTAAGCTCCTGACAAGCACTCCACAAGAGGAAAAGGCTTCATCTCCAAGCTTCTTCAAGATCACCAAGGCATATTCAAAAGGTCTCCATGATCACCCAAGCACAAAAGCAACACCACCCCAAAGGAATAACCCAAAACCCAAGCTAACAAAGCAAAAAGCCCAAGATGGCAACACCAAACAAACATCACTTTGCAAAAATCAGATAAAATGCTAAATTAACTCATAAAATCCTAATTAAAATTCTAAGGGAACCTAAACATATACCCAATACCCCATATAATCCCCATAGCCTAAATCAAACCAAAAACCCAAAAACTATGTGTTGAAATGCACCTATGTCATGATAAAACCCTAATCTAACACCCTAAAGCCTAAGGCTCAAAAACAACTAAGATTAAATCACAAAAATGTGAAATAAATCCAGGGGGGAACCTAATATCATATACTAACTATATCAAAAAGAATGGCATCAAAATACCAAATAAAATTGCTAAACAAAATTCAACAAATTGGATATGCAAAGTAAAATGGAATAAAATGCAATTAAAAGTAAAAATATGCCAAAAATTTAAAAAAAAATGCATGAAATGCTAATTTTATTCTTTTATAATTTTCTTGAGACAAACATGAAAATGAGGGAAAAAATCCCATGCAAAAATAATATGTTTTCCATTTATTATAAATTTTTAAAGAATTAAAGAAAATAAAAGAAAATAAAAGAAATTAATAAAAGCTGCGTGTGGAATAGAAATGAAATCCAGTTATAATCCATATTGGGCTCAGAGAGGGGGTGTAGAAAGAAAGCGCGTGCTAGGTATAACACAAATCAGAAATTAATGAAAAATAGAAAGAAAAATGGAAAAGCGCGTGGTGCAACTAGCAAGGACTTTCAGTGTGATTCCTGATGGGCCTTCAAAGTGGGGTGTTGGTAGCATGTTTCACTTAAGCCCACCCAATTCGTTTTAATGAAACACAGAGTTTCATTCAAACTCTCTTTAGATTTTGAAACAAAATCTCAGCCACACGATCCAGCTTGGGGTCAAAGTCTTCATGTGGATCCAAGGGTTCCAGGGTTGTCTTCAACCTTTTGAATATTGGAGGGAGAAACAGCCATGGAAACAGAGCTTGCATCTTCATCTTCCCCCAACTCGTGCTCCCTCAAAACACCATAAAAACTTGAAATTCAAAACCCTAATCTACTTCATTTTTCACACTGATCACAACCATGCTAATCAAATTCAATGAAACTCAACCTAACTCCAAACACGATTGCACTTTCAGAAATTGGTCAAGATTCAAAACTCATCAAACCTAAAATTAAGAGGTCTATCATCATCACCATTCCACCCTGAGTTCATCTAACTATCAAACCATGATTATAGCATCAAGAACACCAAGATATGAGCATGAACAGAATTTATGTCAACCTACTTTTTGTCTCTAATCCACACCAATTGCTACCAGAAAGCACCCTACACTAATCTACATTGCATCTAACCTAACAAAACCTATCAATTAAGCCTACATAAAGCCATGGATTGCAGTTTACATACCTGGTAAAATCGTGTGAACAAAGTGCTCAAACCTTCAAATCAATCCCTATGAAGCTCCAGATTCCTTTACTAGCACACCATGAACCTTCTGTATGCAAAAGAATGGATTGAATTAGCCTGAATCTTGAAACCCGATAGTGACTTGCAGGTGAGAAAATTCAAGTGCAAGAACACGATTCAGCCATGGATTTGCTTGGAATTTGATCTGGAATCATTCACTAACACTCAAGGAAGCAAGAGCAATCAAAAGAATGGATTGAAATGGAGTAAAAGTGTGTAACCGATTTCAGTTGCAAATGGAAAAAGTGAAAACTCAATCTCTCAATTCTCTTTCAATCTGCACCAACCAGTGATCTGAATCACTTCTAATGTATATATAGAACATGTTTGAAGCCTCTAGAATGTTCTGGATCCATCCAATGAGAAATTCAATATCTCATGTCATGGAATTTCTCATTTCATGCTATACTCATATCAGCTCATGCTTGGCTTGCTGCAACACTTGATTCTGAGTTCAAGTTCTCCCCAAATGAGATTTTGAAATGATTTGCATTGGTTAGAGTTTGGTAGCTGATCCAATGATGTGTGATTGAAGTGTTGCTTCATCCTTAAGTTACAAAGTGAAAGTGAGTGAAAATGACCTCAAATCCAAAATGTGACAATGCCATCCTTCTTAGAATGTGTTTTCTGATCAAAATGACCTATAATCTTGTTCATTTTGGCCATATAACAAGAAATCCCCATTTTCCCCTTTTGAACCATTTGAAAAATGCCACTTTTCAAGCCATTTTTTGGGTACTTTTGCTACAAGCTTTTTCAAACTCTCATGACCACTTATCTGGACTCAAAACATCATTTGAACATGTTTTATGTTGAACATTTTCTCATTTGAAGATTGCAAATAGGAGTTATTGGCCTATGTTGAAAAAGGACCTATAATCTCACTTTCCCAAAATACCCCTGGATTGCACAAGCCATAACTTGAGCTTCACAAATCATCTTGAAGACTTCTATAACTTTTTGGAAAGCTAAGAAGATAAGGAACATCTTTCATGTTTGGCCCAAGTTCATTTGAAGACTTCTTGGAGGGAAAAAGTTGCTTGTAAGTTGGGTAACTTTCATAGATAAATTTCAGTGTCCTCTGATGACCTGTAACTTGCAAAGGCTATAACTTGAGTTCTACAAATATTCTTGATAACTTATACCACTCAAATTAAAGGTATTGAGATGCTCTACAAGTCTCATGTGGAGACCAAAGTCATTTGAGGCTTGTATTTTGAATTACTTTGCTTGGAAGTTTGGCCTAAATTAGGGGATCTTACACTGAAACCCTAATTTAGCAACTTCTCTCCTTCTTGATTTATTTTGATTTCTCCTTGGAATAACACCACACATATATCCACATATCAAACCATGAATCCCACAACTTCTAAGTAGGCCTTGATACCCTTGAATCATTCTTTTGACCTAGGGTTGACCCAGATGAAACCCTAGTTGACTGCCTTCAACTGTGGCTCTTGTAATCACACCAATGACTTGACTCATCTTCAAAATGACCCTCTAGGTCTCCCATGATGTTTGTACACATTCCATACCCTACATTCCATAGCTCATACCCCCTGATGATCTTCAAACACACCTCAAGATAGGAGAGAAATCCACTAGTTGACCTTCAAACTTCTCAAAGCTTCAATTCCTTTCTTGATGACTTGGATAGTCTTGAGCTTGAATAAAACCCCTTGATATACCTCTTTTGATAAGAATGGCACTTGGTCCCTTGTTGGATGACTTGTTTATGCTATGCTATGCAAATGAATGAACTATGTACATGATCTACTATGCAAATGACAATGCAATTGAAACATAAACCAGTTGAAATAGGTTGAGCAAATTTTGGGGTGCAACAGCTTTGTCGTTGACTCAGTTGACGAGGAAAGATCAAGTGTTTCTGTGGGATGCTGCGTGCGAAGAAAGTTTTGAGGAGCTGAAAAAGAGATTGACTTCAGCGCCGGTGTTGGTGTTACCGAATCCGTGTGAGCCTTTTGTGGTATATTGTGATGCGTCCAAGATGGGATTGGGCGGAGTTCTTATGCAGAATGGGAAAGTGGTAGCTTATGCGTTGCGACAATTAAGGGTGCATGAGCAAAATTATCCTACTCATGACCTTGAATTGGCTGCGGTGGTTTTTGTTTTGATGATCTGGAGGCATTATTTGTATGGTTCAAGATTTGAGGTGTTCAGCGATCACAAGAGTTTGAAATACCTGTTTGATCAGAAAGAGTTGAATATGAGGCAAAGAAGATGGTTAGAATTTTTGAAAGACTATGATTTCAGTTTGAGTTATCACCCAGGGAAAGCGAATGTTGTTGCGGATGCCTTGAGCAGGAAGACGATTCATATGTCGGCTTTGATGGTAAAAGAGATGGAGCTTATTGAGTAGTTTCGAGATTTGAGTATGGTTGCTGAATTTACTGCAGGTGGTGTAATGTTGGGTAAATTGCAGGTGAAGAATGATTTCTTGGATATGATAAGAGAACATCAGAAGTTGGATGTGAAACTTGTAGATTTGATGAGTGAGGCCGGAAGTGACTTCGGTAGTGATTTCAAGTTGGATGATGCGGGTGTGTTGAGATTTCAGGGCAGAATTTGTGTGCCGGATAATGATGAGCTGAGGAAGTCGATTTTGAACGAAGGGCATCGTAGTAGCCTGAGTGTTCATCCAGGAGCTACGAAGATGTACCATGATTTTAAAAAGTTGTTTTGGTGGTCGGGCATGAAGAAGGACATTGCTCGTTATGTGTATGCTTGTTTGGTATGTCAGAAATCGAAGGTGGAGCATCAAAGACCTTCTGGGATGATGCAACCATTAGAGATTCCGGTTTGGAAGTGGGACTGTATCGCCATGGATTTTGTTACGGGTTTGCCGAATACGGCGAGAGGATTTGATGCCATTTGGGTGATTGTGGATCGACTTACTAAGTCTGCACACTTTGTGCCGATTAGTATCAGTTTCCCGTTGGAGAAGCTAGCAGAGATCTATATTCGGGTAATTGTGAAGCTGCATGGTGTGCCTATGAGTATTGTTTCAGATAGAGACCTGAGGTTCACTTCTGTATTTTGGAAGAGTTTGCAAGAGGCCTTGGGTACCGAGTTGAAGCTGAGTTCAGCTTATCATCGCAGACGGATGGGCAGTCGAAGAGGACTATTCAGACTTTAGAGGACCTGTTGCGGGCTTGTGTGTTAGAGAAAGGTGGTACGTGGGATACTCATTTGCCTTTGGTAGAGTTCACGCACAACAACAGTTACCATTCCAGTATCGGGATGGCACCGTTTGAAGCTCTTTATGGTAGGAGGTGCAGAACTCCTTTATGTTGGTATGAGTCAGGGGAGAATATGGTGTTAGGACCAGAGTTGGTGCAGCAGACTACTGAGACAGTGTTGATGATCCGCGAGAAGATGAAAGCATCTCAGGATCGGAAGAAGAGTTATTATGATAACTGCAGGAAAAAGTTGGAATTCAGTGAGGGTGACTATGTATTTTTGAGGGTTAACCCAGTGACGGGTGTTGGACGTGCATTGAAGTCCAAGAAGTTGGATCCGAAGTTTATCGGGCCATATCAGATTTTGCAGAGGATTGGTGTTGTGGCGTATAGGGTGGCATTGTCGTCGGAGCTTTCGAACTTGCATGACGTGTTCCATGTGTCGCAACTTCGGAAGTATGTACCCGATCCGTCTCATGTGATTCAGAGGGACGAAGTCCAAGTTAGAGAGAATCTGACTGTGGAGACGTTGCCGTTGAGGATCGAGGATCGCAAGATGAAGCGACTCATAGGGAAAGAGATACCTTTGGTAAGAATGGCTTGGGGAGGTGCTGCAGGAGGCAGTGTGACCTGGGAACTGGAGAGCAGGATGCGGGAAGCGTATCCAGAGCTGTTTCCATCAGGTATTTTCGGGGACAAAAATAATTAAAGTGGGGGAGAGTTGTAACGCCCATTTTTAATTATTTTATTTTTCCGTATTATTTGTTTTTGGTAAATCAAGTGTGGTAATTTCTTGGAGAATTAAGTTCCATAATATTCGAAAATATGAGTGATAATAATAATAATATTGATATTATTGTTATTATTATTATGTTTAAAAATATTATTGGAAAATTAATTAAAGAATTGAGAAATAAGAGAAAATGTCCTTATTATTATTATTAATTGGAAATATGAGATATAAGGATTTAATGGAACTAAGGGCAAGCTTGGCATTTAGGAAAAGAGGAAAGGAAGAACACGCGTGAAGGAGAGAAGAGTTCGGTTGATCAATTGCAAGCTTGAACGATCATCAAGGCTGTCGATTGTGTAGGATTCTCGAAGCTCCATCATCATCAAGCTGCATTTCGAGGTAAGGGGGGGGGGGTTGATCGGTTAATTTGGTAATTGCATGAATAATTGGTAGAAGGGGAAAATCCCTAATCCCCATAGAAAGTTGTTGAATTGATGATGGTTGCATGTTAATAATTTTGTTATGATTGTAGTTATCATGTTGAAATTCGTTGCATGTGGTTGTAGAGTGATCGTTGAGTGTTTGGGGTTTCCGGTAAAATTCGGAGTTAATGCCGGAAGTTGAGGAATTGAGTAGAACTGACAATTTATCGAGTATGAACTAGGATAATCAATGTAGTCTTGTTGGGTAGTACCGTACTGGTATAGTGTAGGATTTCGTGGGATTTAATTGGACGAAATCGGGATGTGGGGCTGTTTCTGAACAGTAGTTTTTCTGCAGAATTCGCGGGCATTCGCTGGGCGAATGGGGGCGAGCCTTCGCCAGGCGAGCTGGGCAGCGAACGCTGCCAGTTGCTTCTGTTTGGTTTCGCCAGGAGTTTCGTCGGGCGAGTCCCAGCGAGTGTTCGCTGCGGAACTTCGCCAGGCGAATGGCAGCGATCATGACATCATTTTATGGTTTTTATGCTGTGCTGTTCCGTTTCTCGCGTGGTTGGACCCTTGTTGGTCGTGAGCGAGTATGTGGTTATTGTGGATCGGTGGAGAGCATAAAGGTGATGTAGAGGGCGTGTGCTTGAATATTCGTTGATATGAACGATTGGACTAATGTATGCCAGGATGCCTAAAAGTGGCTATGTATCCTTCGATTAGGAATGAATGTGTGCGAATGCGTACGTGAGATGTATGCACGGTGTGCGAAATATGCGGATCAGTAGGATTGTTACGCATTGAGTATGTTGTAGTGTTGTGTTGTGGTGAGTGAATCCGTAGGATCGATGCGCTTTATGTGCGTTGTGATTATATATTGTTGTATGATGAGCGGATCAACAGGATCAAATGCACCTTGTGTGCTTGATGTGTATGTGATATATGATTGGATCGGTAGGATCGGTATGCCTTATGTGTATAGTGTGTGATATGTTGTGTGGTAGTGGTGATCAGTAGGATCGAATATGCCTTGTGTGCATTGTATTGACGTGTTGTTGTGATGGGTTGGATCAGTAGGATCGATGCACTTTGTGTGCTTGTGTGTATATGCATTATATGATGCAATGGATCAGTAGGATCGTGTGCACTGTGTATGCTGTGTGTTTATGCATAATGTCTTGCATAACATGTGGACATGAGGTATGATTTACTCACGTGCTCCAAGTGGGGAGTGTGAACGCGGTGTATGAGTTACTCGCGTGCTCCAGTGGGGAGCGTGGACGGGATTTGGATCGTTGCTCGGATGGAGTGTATGCGGCCACCTGTGTCCCAAGTGAAGGGACGTTGAGATTTGATTATATGGGCTCAGGAGGAGCGTGGTAGGGATAGATCGTTGCTCGGATGGAGTGTATGCGATCTATCCTGAGTTGAGTCGGTACCGCATTTTGTTGAGTCTAGTGCATGTGTTGCATAGTGAGTCGTATATGTGTTGTGATTGTTGATGATGGGACAGTAGGTCCGGATATGTAGTATATGAAATAAATGATTTATTGTTTCTGCCTTTTATTTCATGTATGTTTATACCGTTAGCATTTAATCGTGAATCTCACCCCTTTGTTGTTGTTGTTGTTGTTGTTGTGGTCTGTGCTTCTTTGGAAGTACAGACAATCCAGGTGTTTAGCTAGCTTGGATTGTGGCATCGCTGTAGGATTGCTCTGATACGTAACACCGGGGCTTTTAGGGAGTCTATTGTCTTTTGTTGATTATGTGTGCCTCTGTGGCGTATCTTTCTTTTGTGGGATAGGTGATGATGTATGATGGATATATATATATATATATATATATATATATATATATATATATATATATATATATATATATATATATATATATATATATATATATATATATATATATATATATATATATATATATATATATATATATATATATATATATATATATATATATTGGGCAGATGGTTGATTCTTGTATATATGATGATGTATATATACATGTTATGTGGTTTATGACAGACTAATCTTATTTTCCGTTGCAATATTACTGAAAATCATTTTGAAAAATTGTATGTGGAATTTTGTGGAAAATTGTGACATCCCGTAAGTGGGAGAAACTCTGATATGTGGTTATTTTAATCGTTTTATTTTATTTTGGGAATTGGGATGTTACAGTTAACTTCGTAGGGATCCGACTTTCGGGTTTGTTGCTCGTTTTTATTTAGCGGATGCCTGGCGGTGACATTAGAAATTTATCAGTTTCAACAGGATGCCTGGCGGCGATGTCAAACATTTATCAGTTTCAGCAGATTGTCTGGCGGCGATTTCAGACGTTTATCTGCTTTGTAGACGCCTGGCGGCAATGTCAAATGTCCTTATCTTCGGGTCCTATGCTTGTTGTATCCCTTGCAGATTCCTGGTGGCGATGTCAAATTATTTTACCAACTTGATAGCAATGTCTGGCGGCGATGTTAGATGTTTTCTATCAACTTTGAGATTTACCGACTTAATGTCGAGGCCTGGCAGCGATGTCAGATGCTTTTTACCGACTTAATGTCGAGGCCTGGCAGCGATGTCAGATGCTTTTTACTGACTTAATGTCGATGTCTGGCGGCGATGTCAGATGATTTTTACCGACTTAATGTCGAGGCCTGGCGGCAATGTAAGATGCTTTTTACCGACTTGATGTCGAGGTCTGGCGGCGATGTCAGATGTTTATCAACGTTGTGGTTGTCTGGCGGTGATGTCAGATGTTTACCGATTTGTTGTGGTGTTTGTCTGGCGGCGATGTCAGATGTTTATTAATGTTATTGTGGTTGTCTGGCGGCGATGTAGATGTTTATCAACTTTGTGGTTGTCTGGTGGCGATGTCATATTTTTATCAATTGTATGGATGCCTGGCGGCGATGTCAGAAATTTTTATCCCCTGCAGATGTTTGACGCGCGATGTCAGATGTCTTTATCAACTTTGTTGGTGCCTGGCGGCGATGTCAGATACTTCTCAACTCTGGGTTAAGCTGATCCTCGGGTTTGATACTCGCTTTTATTTAGCGGGTGCCTGGCGGCGATGTCAGATGTCCTTATATTTGGATTTGATACCTATGTTTATTTTACAGATGCCCGACGACAAGGTTAGAGGTTTTGCCAACTGGATGTAGATGCCTGATGGCGATGCAGATATTCCTTATCCGTTGCATGATACTAGATGAATTTTCAGACTTAGGGCGCGTTAGCAGATGTTTCTTCCGACCCTGGGTCGAGGCTATTGATTGTTAATCAGTTAGCTTGTTGTCGTTGCAACTATCAGTTCAGTTTTCTCCGGAGATTTTTTGTTCCCATCAGAGTGAGTAGTTTCGGTTTCTGCAGTTGGCAAATTTCCGGGTTCTTTGGTATTCAACTGTCTTTTAACTTAATTGTTTGAAAGTCGTTTGCTTTTCACTCATTCAGGTCCAAGTCGCTTGAATAGGGGCAGTTGTTGTACCCCAAAATTTGCTCAACCTTTTCTTTACTTGGTTTATGTTTCATTTCATCTTCTAGCATTTTGCATTTGCATATCATTGTTCATTTTGCAGGGGATCAGAAGAGGTATGCATAGCAAGAGAAGGTTACCAAGGGTTTTGAGCCAAATCCAGAGGTTTTATTCAAGCATGAGTGCTCATCAAATCACCAAGAAGTGGTCAGCGCTCTTTGAGAGAGTAGATGGAGGTGTGGGGATTATCTCCTATCTTGGAAGCCAATTGAAGATCCTCAGAGGATTGTGAGTCCATGTTTATGTATAAAGAAGGTTGTGGAAGCTTATTGAGTGCTTTGAGAGCCATTGTGGAGCTTATTCAAGTTGGTACATCATGTGTAAGAGGTTACAATTGAGGATTGTACACCTAGGGTTTCATCTGCCTAGTGCAAGATCCATTATGGATTTAAAGGAGATTAAGACTTAGTTCTAAGTAATTGTGATCATGGAAGGTTGTGTTAAGACATATGAGATGTTATTCCAAGATCCATTCAAGAAGAATCAAGAGTGTGAGAAGTTACTAAATTAGGGTTCTCAGTGTAAAATCCCTAGTTTATTGCCTAACTTCAAGACCACATATCTCAAGATACTAGTGTAATATCACTTTGATTCAAACATGAGACTTGTATATCATATTCTTAGATTTCTTTTGATTACTAGAACTCATCCATTGGGTTTGTGGAACTCAACTTATGATGCTGACAAGTTATGGGTCCTTAGATGAATGTGTTTTTAGTCAACAAAAGTAAACCAACTTACAAGGCGCTTTTGACCTAGAATAATGTTTCACCTCAACTTGGAGTGAACATGAAAGTTGTTCCTCATGATATTAGCTTTCCAAAAAGTCCTAGAAGTCCTTCATCTGAGTTGTAGAACTCAAGTTATGAGGCTTGCAAGGTAGGGGTATTTTGGGAAAGTGAGATTATAGGTCATTTTGGCTATAGGTCTTGTTCATCCACTTGTGCACTTCAAATGAAATTTTCACCAACATGAAAGTTGCTCCAAATGATCCCAAATGCATCTTGGAACATCAAATTAGATTGAATTTAGCTAGAGTTTGGAGATTGGTGAAGGAAAAATCAAGGAATTTGAACTTAAAGCCATGAATTAAATTGGATTGGTTTTAATTCATTTTCATGCCATGTTTGTGCATATTTTGAGCCATAATATCATACCAAGGAGAATGAAAAAACTAATTTGGAGTCATGCAAGCTAGAACACGTGCATTTTCATGTTTCTTCAAGAAGAAGTTTTGAATCAAATATCAATCATTGGATCAAATTCAGGGATAATTCTCATCCACAAGATCAATTCCAAGTTTCAGCAGATGATTTGATTCAAAGTCAAGGGGAAATTAGAGGGAATTCACGTATGCATGAGCTTGAATTTTCAAATTGGGCATTTCTTCAATTCAAGCAAATCAACCACAATTGGGCCTCCAAACACTCCTTGATCCATTACATAAAAGCTTCAGATGAAATTTGAAGCTTCATTCATGCATTTTGGTGGAAGAAGAGCTAAATTACAATTGGAAATTTCAAGAGCAAAGTGAAAAGTGGAAACTGAGATTCAAGCCAATTCAATTCAAATCAATGCAAGCAACATCTTCAGTGAACTTCATTGAGTAATTCTGCATAATTTAAGCAAGCTTAAGCATCGGTAGAAGCTCCAACGGAGAGACTCTGTTAGGTATTCTTATCTTCCAAAATTCTCATTCAATATGCATCAATTCCAATCCATTTTTGTTGTAAACTGAAGACCTACATGTGTAGGCAAATTCTGGATAGGTTAGGGTTGTGTTTGATGTGATTACAGTTGTGTACATGAAACTTTGATCGCTCAATTCTCTTAATTGGTGCATGATAAATGATTTTTGTTTGCGGATTCATGATCTACGTAGCATGAGCTTCAATTTGGTATAT
The DNA here is from genome assembly GCA_963859935.3 of Lathyrus sativus. NCBI lineage: Eukaryota > Viridiplantae > Streptophyta > Magnoliopsida > Fabales > Fabaceae > Lathyrus > Lathyrus sativus. The sequence continues at coordinate 627,017,205 of OZ012737.1, read as the reverse complement.
AATTTCGCACGTTTTGGTTGAGGTTTGGATTTGCTACTCCGGTGGTATGACCGGAGAAGACGACCGGAGAACAGTGCTCCGGCGTCTAGTTTTATTTCTCGTTTTGATGAGTCAGCTTGCCACATGTGCGTGGACTCTTTGACTATGCTGGATCAACGATCGAGATGTGTTTTGACTGGCTAATGTGTGATCTGACCTGCCACGCAGTTAAATGGAACGCATCGTTTCATTTGTGGCTGGCTTGCTTTTTGGTTTGGGCCTCAGACACGCTATTCACACCCCACTCCCAGTCTGGCCCAAGGATTTCAACTGTGGAAATTGCTATTTGCCACACCTCTTGTTTTTTTTTGTTTTTTTCTTTTTTTTTCTTTTTTGGTTTTAATCATTTAAAAATAACTCCAAATGTTAATAAGTTCCACAAAAATATTTTTCAGACACTTAAATGTGTTAAATAATTTTTGACATTTTTTATTTTCATTTTTGAATTAAAATGGAATTAAATGCTTGGAGTTTTTTTTAAATGGATTTTAATTTCTCCTTTTGTGTTCTTGCTTTGTTTTTTATCCATCTTTTGGTCCAATGAATGAGAGTCATTCCTCATTTCAACAATGAGTTAAATGATTTTTTAGGACACTTTTGGCCCTGGTTTAGTGTATTTTGGTTTGACTTTTAAGTCATTTTGGTTTGAATTTTAAGTCATTTTGTTTGACCCTCGACTATTCCATTTCAAAGTGGTACACCTTAGGTATTTATTTATTTTGGTGATGCTTTGATGGAACATTTCCCTTGTGCTTTTGGCCTATGGTTGCCTACATATTGATGATCTTTTGAGATTTTATTTGGTTATTTTTTTAATCTTTTTCCTATTTTTGAGATAACTTGCAAGTCAAGTCCCTTCTAAGGGTGGTTCATATATGCAAGTGACCTAGTTTGATTTGGAAAGACCTTTGTGGATCCATTGAGCTCTCAACTCCTCTTGATTCATATTGTCAACATGTTGAGCTTGCTGCTTGTTCATTTTTAGGTAATAAATTTGTTCATTTCTTGTTGAGATGTGCATTTCTTTTTAGGCTTTCCACTTGAACTTCAAGTGTTAAATGTATGTAAGACTTTGGTCTTTCTCTTTGCCTTTTCTTGCATTTCTTTTGGATGTGTTTGATGCTTGCTTTATGCATTCTTTACTCTCATCCCCACTTCTGTCCAATGACTTTGGAATCCCATTTGAGATGGTTTGGTCCCTCCTTTGGAGGTATTTGAAGCATGTCTTGAATGGTGAATCCTTGAGGACCTTTGGTGCCTTCTTGCTTGTTTCTTGTGCAGCCTATGGTTGAGTTGCCCATATGAGTTCCTTGCTGTCATCATATTGCCTCCCATTCTCACGTTTCATCTTATCTTCATCTCCTTTCTTTTAGTTTGCCTTTGGGCATGGTAGTTGATGGTAATGGTTGTAGAAAGTTTCTTTCTCCCATTTTGTCTCGCCCTTGTTTGTTCTTGTTTGTGCTTGTGCATTCTTTTCTTTGTTTGTATCCTTTTGCATCCTCTCATATGCATGCTTGAGGTTGAGATGTGCTTGTGGAGACTACTGCCACACACTTTGTTCCTCCCTCAGTTTCATTCTAATTGTGCATTACATGTTTGCATTTTCTCATGCTTTCTTCTTTTGTCTTCCTTTGCCATGTTCCCTTAGGACCTCTAATCTCTCTTCAAGAGGGATTATGATAGACATTAGGATTGAAACCATGCATGCTAAAATTAGGGTAGGTTTTCCCCTTTTTAATCTCAACTTTATGACCACTTTGCATGACAATTACTAGGTTTGAGTTAGTCTCTCTTTAGTGTGTCCTTTCTATTTTCATCTTCAAACACTTTCAAAACACATAATAAAGGATAATGAATGTTGTACGCTACGAGCCTTAAGTACTTAGGAAATGGTGATTGGGGGGGCTTCCCCTCAATAGCCTAGAGTGTTTAGTATACACCCTTTGGGTGATATGCGACGCATTCGCTCCTAGGTCATAGTCTTTAGTGCAACATGAGTTACAAACCATAATCAATGCACTTCTTTTTTTAAAAAACACAAAAAAAAATCATCTTCGGGATCTTAATTTGGAGAACCTTTTTCATAAAAAGAGTGTTTTTAACTCTTGGTTCTACCGCAAACAGGTAACGCCTAAGTCTCCAATGGTCGAGTTGCATACACCTAACTACTAGAACTAAGTTTTAACCCTACTCAGGTAAAAATAGTTGAATCAACTGGTGTTCATGTTAGCCTGAACTACGTTTTCTCTGATTTCTCATACCAGATGAGGATACGTAGGCACAAGACAACGATGTCTTGGTGAGCAACCTTTCCCCACCTTTCACCCGTAGTTTTCCAAACTACGTTGACTTTGACTTTCCCATTGCACGAGGGAGTACGTAGGCATAGAGCGGGCGATGCTCTATCGAGTCTCTTTTCTTTTCTTTTGTCCCTGAGCTTGTAGTTAGATAGTTTCAATCACCCTTTTAGATAGACAGCAAAGCATGGATCCCGTCGAGTACGACGAATGTGAGGGGTGCTAATACCTTCTCCTTGCGTAACCGACTCCTGAACCCGAGATTTGATTGCGATGACTGATCTTATCTCGTTTTTGTTAGGTTTTCTTTGATCGTTTCCTTTCCCTCTTTTGGGATAAATAACGAACGGTGGCGACTCTTCTGTCTTTGCCAGCCCTTTTTTGAAGTAGCGACAGATAGTTGAAATGGTCATTGGTTTGATCCCCAAAAATAGATTTTTTATATTTTTAAAGCTAGCGCCACATACCTCTGGCTTTATGGCCAAACCCGAGGAGAAAGATAAATTCATTTTTTTAAAATACTCATTACATTGTTTACACAAAATATTAATAAATTAATTTGTTTACAAACTACATTGTTTATACAAAATATTACATTGCTTACACAAAATATTAAAGTAAAAATATATAACAAATTTTTAATCTGATTCATCATCATCGATGTTGGTGAAGAACAAATGTTGGATATTTTAAGGAAGAACAAATGATGGGTATCCTCGTTTCATTAATCTTGGAGAAGTTCAAATGTTGGATGCAATATATTTTCTATGACTTTTGCATTCATTTATTTCTGATATAAAACAAAAGAATGTTAGATAAAGAAAATAAATATCCAGTTATATGATTATTTAAGAACACAAACTTTGAACTCAAATAATTTTCTTCTCTTGCAATCCATCCTAGAGAACTTTTCCTAAATAAAATAAATGTTCCTTTAACATTTAAAGTTTTCATGTCAAATATTTCATTATCAATTTTTAATATTCAAAATGCTTTTATAATGTCTTTTAGGTTTCATGCGGATCACTAATGGCAATGTCTTGAGTGTTGATACTCATTAAATAGACGACAAAGATTTGTTTAAGGACGGTGAAGAAACTCAATAAACACGTTTATATTTCCCCTCGGTTATTACTCAAAACCGAGATAAAATGTGTTTCTTATCAAATAAAAGTTACAACAAAATATATTTCATCCCAAATGTCATATACCTCTTGGTTTTTTTAAAAAATCAAGCGAAATAAGCTTTTTTTAAATTACATTTTTTACACAAAATATTAAAATACATTTCTTAAACAAATTCAGATTTTGACAATAGATTAATGGAGAACAACAAATATTTTCAGGTTCAATGGATTGCATGCATCCAATTTTGATAAGTTATTTATTCCAACCATTGGAAAAAAAATTCTGCACTTGCAGTTCATTTCCGAGATATGTTCAAAGATTTCATTATCTTAAGCAAATGGTTTCATGAAAAATGTTTTCACAAGAAAGATAACAAGATATATAATGTGGATGTTGAGAGTTTCTGGTAGATTGATGTGTTAGTAATATCTTAAGTGTTGTTAAAATGAGGATTTTCCCTCGGTTTTACTAAAAAAAGGTAATATATAACTTATAAAAAATAGTGAATGATAAAAAAAATTGAAAGTAACATGTCTTGTTTCCTCTTCAAATTTCTACCATTCGTCATTTTTTTGTATTGTAATTGCTTGTAGTTTACAACATGTTTAGGAATAAATTTTTCAATGTTGTCAAGAATAATAAATTATAGAGTGTTTTATTTGATTGACAATCTAGAAAGATTATTCCAAAAATACAACAACAACATCAACACTATTATGTTGGTTTGGGTTGCAAGAGCAAAATAATTTATTTTATTCAAGATAGAAGAATATTGAAGATTTTTCCTATCTTGCAATTCATCCAAACTTATGATGCGTACAAATTTGGAGCGGCTACATATAAGTTAGGTTTATGGTAAAATTTGATTAACAAGTGCTTTTATAAAAAAAAAATGGTTATCTAATCCATCGGTTATTAAAGATAACCAAATGAACATAGATCATTAATTTAAAAATATAAAATAAAATAAAAATAAAGATACCACTTTTAAAGAAATAAAAACATAAATTGTTGCTGCTGGGATTCGAAGCATGTCCTGAATTATTTCCCCTCAGTTATATTAGAAACCAAGGGAATATGTGGTATATTTTTTTATAAAAAAAACTTGGCGCGCCTTGGCATTATAACTCGGTTTTTCGTTGCGTGAGGTGAAAGATTTCTCATCAAATGTATTATTTGTAGTAGTGAGGGCAACAAGTTTTTCCTCAACCCCTCAAACATACCATACCCATGGTAGTCGAAGGAGACCTGGGTAGGAATGGCCCGAAAGTAGTGTTGGTCAATAGGAATCAGGATACCGACAAAGTTGTTAGTAATGTCCAACAAAATAATTTTGGAGGAAGAATAACATAGCCAACGTGGTCAAACAAATCCGGCAAGTATGAAATGTAATCTAAGAGGGGTGAATTAAATTAATTGGAATTATTGAAATTTTCTCAATTGGCATTGTTAGCAATTATGTTCTTAATTTTTTAAAACTGCTTTAAAAGTAAAGATGTTGAAAAAATAAGTGCAAAAAGTAAAGAATACAACGATATATCCTGATTCCTCTTTCCAAATAAGAGTACTTCAATCCCATCATATCTCTTGAGAGACTTCACTGTGTCGGATATGTTATGGTTGATCAACTTGACTCTCTTAACTATCTAACACAATCATTGTTGTACCCCAAATTTTGACCCCTTAGATTCTCATTACCATTTTAGAAGCATGATCATGAATTATCTAACCCTAATCCAGTGCAAGTTCTTTGTTGTCAAGTTACAGATGAATCAGGGTTTCCGCGCCGACAAATTCAAAATTACAAAGGAATGATCAAACGAAGTTTTGGGCTAATTCAATCATGGAATTAAATCAAAGATAATATCAAAGTCAAATGAGAAGCCAATTTGAAGAAATCAGTTCAAAATCAAAGACAGTGCAGTCGGGAGGCCCCGATTAGGGTTTTTAACTAGTAAAAGTAAACTGTGGTTTGACTTTGATGCTGGAAGGTGTTGTAATGGTGGGATTGAGGTCCATGAAGTTCATATAGCTTATTAAATACCATTAAAGAAGTATCAAAGTCTCAGGATGTCCAGAATGTCAACAGGCGACTCAGTCGGCACCAATCGATCGTACGGTTGACCGAAAAGTCAACCCCTCAAATTTTAAGAATTAGACTCCAAGTTGTGAAGAAATGTTGTTCCTTATGTCATAATGGACTTGCATATCAATTTTCATGATCATTGGATCAAGGATGAGAGAGTAATCGAAAAATCGGGAAATTAGGGTTTCGAAAGGGGCTAAACCCTAACTCCTTAACCACACATCCAAATGAGGTGGTTCCAAGCTCATTGGAAAGCTCTTGACAAGTCCTACAAAAGTACCATACTAGTACACAACCATAAAATGCATACTTTTTGAGTTAGAAGCAAAAACATTCCTAGAAGGGAAAATAACTTAGAAAAATTCTAAGTTATTTTCACCTTAAAAGCTTGTGTGCAACCAAGTTTGGGAGGATTTTTCACCTAGTTCCAATTGGAGTTTGATTTCTTGACAAAAATTAATGTTGTAGAGCTACATGAGGGCTTTCCAAAAAGTATTAGAAGTCCTCAAAAGGAGTTATGAGCAGAAAGTTACATAGGTGCAAAGTTGAGGGTTTCACACTTTAGTCCCACATTGGCCAATTTTCAAGAATGACTTCTTTCACCAATTTTGCCAAATTTTGTTGATCCAATATGTTGTATCTGATGTATGAGATGTATATGGCATGAAAGGATAGAGTTATGCAGAAGTATCACAAAATCAAAGGTTTGAGTTCATTGCCATACAAGTGGGCAAGTTGCCAAAGTTGAATTTTCCAAGCATGAGGTGGAAAGTAAAGTTGTACCAGCCCCTCCCCTATGGTTTCTAGCCTGCAAATCATCTCAGAAAATCAGTAGAAACATTGACAAAAAGGCTTTGCACCAGAACCAATGGAAAACCCTCCAAGGGAGGTTTGCTCCAAAATATCCCAACATTGCTTCATGATGAAGAAAGCTCCCTAACAAGCACCTCAAGTCATTTCCCTATAAAAGGAGGGTTCATTCACCTCATTGAAAACACAATACATCTGCTAAAGATCATAGATAACCTCTGTCATAACCATTTCCTCATCTTGCATCAAATTCTCAAAATCACAAAAATCCACAAAAACACCAAAATTGGTCATGAAGTGAATTCTACCCAAATTCATTCCTACCCTTTCAAACACCTCAACCAACCTCCACACAACTTCTAAATAACATATAGAAGGTGTGTGATCCATTAAACCATCAAGAAACTTCAAAAATCAAAAAGTCAACTTCCTTCCCACACAACTTTGACCAAAAGCCACAAAAATCACCAAACCTTGTTCTAAGCACATTCTTGGCACTCCAATCACTCTAACACCTCACGAATGACATTTCTCAACTGTCAAAACCATTAGCAACCATTGGAGACTCATATTTTCTCATTTAGCATCATAAGTGCATTGTTGCTTAAAATTGAAGAAAGGTTCAAAGGCAAAGGAGTGAAGTAGAAGTCTCTGGTTTTCTCAACTGTTTTAACTTGTTCAAAAGGGTCATCAAGAGGTATGTTACTTGTGCATTATGACTCTTGTATCATTTTTCATGATTTTGGCATTTTGAGCATTTTTGTGCATTTTTAAGGTTATGAACACTTGTTAATTCTTCATGATATTTGGTATATGAATGGTAGATTGGTTGTGAGTGGTAACATAACTTGTTCTTGCTAAACATTGATCATGATGTGGGAGTTTATACCATGTTATTTTGTGAACATCCTATTGTCATATGGAGTGCTTTGAACATTGGCTTTCATCATTCACATCAATGTATGTTGCTGCCCCTATTTTCTATTGTGATGCATATGGTAAGTTTAGATTATAGGCAATTCATTCTGTTTATTGAAACCCTGTCATAACAGTTTGCTTGTGAATATTTCAACATAAATTAAGTTTGGTTTGGTCTAGTATCTAGCATTAAGTTTAGGGGCTGCTAGCTGGAAGTTGCAGTAAGGAAAGAATGGTATGATCTTTGAGTCATGAATGTTGCTGGTGTAGATGTTGGTAGAACTGCACATGTGAAGATTATGAGGCTTGTATGTCTTGTACATAAACCTTAAGACCTAAGTTTTCCATTTGGAGCCAAACTGAATTACCTGCAAGAACTCACCAAAACCAGTTGGCAGAATGTCAAATCCATGACCTTAAGGTTTGCTGTGGCCTGAGATCTCAGCCCTGTTATTGTGCTTGCTTTAAAAAGGGCCTTTTGATTGAAACCTAAGACTTCTACTGATCCAATGAGTTTGCTAGATACATTAAAAATGGCCAATGAGTAATGAACAAAAACTGTAGCAGTAGGAATTTCATCTTTTGCATAGAGCATTAAGAAACTGATTTTAGCATTTACACATGTTTCAATACACATTTGAAAGTTTCCTGTATGTTTACTTTGTTTAGTTTGTGCATGAAACTCATATTCACTTTCCACCACACTGTCAATACACAAAATGATGCATGAAATCCACTTTTGATCACTGCAATTTGTCATTGATTCTGATTTATGAGCATACACATTTGAATCCACATATAGGTGCTATGTACACATCCAATTTGGCCAGAAAGTTTCAATACTAAAGTGTATCACATCTCTGCCCATATGTTGAAACAACTTGCATTTTTAGGAGCCTTTTCTACCTCAGCCCTCTGGCAGTTATTTTTTGATTTCAAAACCATTTTGACAGCATGTGTAAATAATGTATAAGCTGGCCTTAAACTTGTTCTGCACAAAATCATGTCTTGCTGCACTTCACATATACACCTTAGCACTTTGAATGTAACTTCACACACCAGTTTGCTTCAAACCTGAGTTGTTGATCAAACACACTCTATGTGATATATGTGTTATGAATGTTTGCTTGCCTTGACCTAAATGTATTTAGACTTGAAACTGAACTTTTCCATGACCTGTTCCAGATTGTCAATAGCAGCCTGAACACACTTGTACATCACAGATAGCTTTGAGGTTTCCTTTTTGTGTAGGCATCTTTGTTCATGCATATATGATGTGTATATGTGTTCAACCTGTTTTAATGTTTGATACCACCCTATTCCATGTTCTGTTACTGTTATCCTTATTTTCTTAACCTTCAAAAACTGTCTGAATGTGATCATGACATCATCACTGCCACACAAAAATTGTAGAACACACACTCACCTTGCACATCATTATGCCTTGACTTGTTTGATAGTTGCAGAATCTCTCCCCATCAAATGTGTAGGATGAGCATGATCTAATTTGTTGTTAAAACTGACCAGACTAGTCAAACTGCATCTTGTCTCATATTTGCATAATTTACATTTTTGTGAAAACCTTCTCATGTTATCCTTTGCTGAATGGTCTGGTTGTTTTAAATCTACTTGGTATCATTGACATGTGGTGTGTGTATGTTTGGTCTTAATCAGCAAGTGCTTTGGAACTACTCATCACCATACACTGTCACACACATAACTACACATTGAAAATCACTTTTGGCACAATCTTTAGAAGGTCAGATTGGATTACTTGGATATGTGCTACTTCACATTTTGAAAACTATATGTATGCTCACCTTGCCCAAATTCTGTGCATAAGATAAATCTCATGTTCATACCAAAATCACAAAAAACACTCACATTGCTACTTTCTGCATAAACTGATTTTTCACTAAAACCACATCATGTGCACATCATAATAATCATTCTTGAGCTTTTAGCATCATCACCTCACCTAGAAACCAACCACAATGAGATTCACATTTCAAAATGCACATGTTCACAAATTGACACTACTCACACCATTTTCCATTTTCTGTTGTGATCAAACTAAAGTGAGGTGATGAAATCATTGTAATTGGTATGTATGTACTGTGTATGTGAACCATTGAGCCAGGTTTTGCTTAGATTTGAAAAGTGATTCCTTCATGCACCTTTCCTTCACTTTTTGCACTTCACATACCATTGACTTTTTTCTGTTGGAATCCAGATGATTTGAGGTGTTAACATCATTTTACATTATGTTTGAATGTTGTATGTGTGTTTACCATGGTTTGACAACATTTGAGTTGATTTAAAAATATCAAGATGCATTCATAAACATCAACTTGCAGCATCCATCGAGTTTTTCACTACAGGGAGAATTTTCAAAAATAACCACCACTATCATCTTCCTTGTGTGATTCTACCCCATTTCCATTTAAATTTTGTTTCGTTTCGATAAGCGGTTAGGAAGTTACGGCGTAAAACGTATTTGGTTGGTTTATGTTTTTTTGCCCAGCCATGAATTCATGTTACCCTTATTAATTATTAGGGGTGGCTTCATAAATGGATGTATATCCACCCCAGTGGTAAGACCATGCGAATTTCATGCCTAGTACCTGAGTTAGACCCCTGAGGAGGGCAACTCTTTTGTACAATTTTGTGATTTTTCATCAAAACTTCAAAAATTCGTATCTCACTCGTTTTTCATCGTTTTTTGTCCGTTCTTTTTTCATTATGTTCATATCAATTTCTACTTCCATGCCATGTTTTAACTTTTTATGTTTGCATATTTTATCACTTACTTTGTTTATGTGCAAGTTTTGCGCGTTTTCGCGATCGTTTGTATAGTTGCAGATGAGTTTCTAAATGTTTCCTTTCAATATTTTTCTTGAAACTTGTTTGAATCCATGTACATACATGTTAGTCAACATGCTAGTATTTATTGCTCGGTTTTTACCATTTTCATCTGTTAATTTTCATTAGGTGCGAACTGTCGTCACAGTATCGGTCTTTTTCATCTGTTAACTGTTATCATCATGTTTCATTCTCACCATTTCTCATTATTTACTTGGTTGTCACCATGAATATGTTTTACCTTGATTGTTATCTTGTTTAGCATTTATTTTCTTTTCTCCCCAAGTGATGAGGCTCGTTAGCTTTCATCTGTTTATTTCCCCAGTCTCCCTCCAAAGGAAGGTCTGTCCACTTGACCCTCGATGTCATGAATAACCAATTCAATCGCACTCTTGACTTTGTTAAGTCACCTCTACCCCTAGCTTATAAGCCTTTAGACTTTGCTTTGAGTCTAAGAAACCCACCCTTACTAGGAGCGTTCTTCAACTAGAACCCTAGGAAAGAGTTCGTCAACTCTGTGTAAGAATCATCGTCATGATTTCTTACTTCCCCTTTTTACTATAACTTAGCTTAGGGAGTTTTGTCAAACTCCACACAAACATTGTCATGTTTGTTTCCCCCTTGAACTTTGATCGTCATCAAGTGTTCTTTTTCCTCGCTAGGTGAACTACGGCTGCTCTAATTCTATCATAGTCAGGATACATAGGCAAAAGATGCGACGTCTTTGCGAGCAAACTTAGAAAACCACTTAGGCCTTTGTTTATCTTTACCTTATCCCAAACCATAGTACAATTCACAAACTTAACAATCAATAAAATAAAAGGTTCCTGTAGAGTACTACAGATATTTAGGGTGCTAATACCTTCCCTAGATATAATTAACCCCCGATCCCCGAATCTCTTAGCGTTGTTTACATCGCGAAAAAGGTTTTTCTTTCTTGAGACCTTTCCTTTGGATAAATTAAAGATCGGTTGTAAAAGAAATAAGGTTCAAGTTAATTAATAGCATGCTATCCAATTTTTACCGCAACAGAAATGGCGACTTCACTGGGGATAAATGTTTTTACTTTGAGGGTTTAGCCTATTTTGTTTGACTAATTGCTATTTGTGAATACTTGTAAATATATTTGTGCTCTGTTGGTTTGGGAAACTTGAAGTGGTGAGATAGAACTACACCCGTGCTCGAGCGTACTTATGATAGTAAGGTGATATATTCAAGAAGGCTTATAGGGAGTTGATTCCCGACCAAGCTGACTTGAGAAAATTACCGCTCAGTGGAGGCCCTTTTGAGAGTTAGTATTGTTGATCGAGTATTCGTGAAAACAGTGCTACTTTCTACATAGGAGCCCATGACACTGAGGACCTTTAGATTACCTTTACCCCACTTTGGCCTTATTAGAATGTAGTGCAATGACTATGAGGGAGTAATTCCAAAATAGTTGATACACGATACTACACTCGGACGAGATTCTCTTGAGAATATTATCGACTACTGAGTATTCGAGAAATTGATAATATCCGAAAGATGGATCGAGGACTCTGGGAACTTTTTTAGAACCTTGTTCTACAGCGAAGAAAATCCCTAATACATACCATTTTGGGATGGGTAGACCTTGGATCCTCTATCATGCTCTCCAAAACCAAAACCCTGTCTGTTTACTTATGTAAATCTGTGAATATGTGATTACCTGTGTTTGTGCATTCATGCATCCATAAACATCATGTCATAAAAAGTTTTATGGAACTCAACATCTTTCATTTGTAAATATCAGGAACATCATGGACAATGGGAAAAAGAAAACTCTAAAGTACACTTACAAAAGCCCTAACGTGGATGAGATAGAAAGGTTGAGCACTCTGACCACATATGTAGAAGGGTTCAAAAGCAGGTACAGGAATTTGTTATCTCTACTGAGAATGAAGAAGAGGATGGATCTGGGACTCCTTTCCACATTACTCCAGTTTTATGATCCACTTTACCACTGTTTCACTTTTCCTGACTACCAGTTGGTGCCAACACTTGAAGAGTATTCCTGTTTGATTGGGTTACCTATCCTTGATGCATCTCCTTTTCCGGTCATGTAGAAGGACCCTAAAGAGGAAGAAATTGCTAAGGCTACACGTATCGGGTTGGTAGAGATACAGAAGAACATGGTTACTAAAGGAGGGATCTTTGGTTTGACTGCAGAATTCTTGATTGGGAAGGCCTAGTATTATGCTGATCACTTGAGTATGGATGCTTTCGAGGCTATTATGGCCTTACTCATTTATGGGATATTCTTGTTTCCTAGCTTTGACAACTTTGTGGATCTCAATGCCATCAAGATATTCTTGAAGAAAAATCCGGTACCTACTCTGTTAGCTGATGCTTACCACTCTGTTCATCTAAGAAATCTTCACAAAGGAGGAATGATTGTCTGTTGTGTCCCTTTGTTGTATAAATGGTTTATTTCTCATCTACCCAAAGCCCATGCTTTTTGGAAGAAAGGATGGTGGTCTCAAAAAGTTATGGCTCTTACTCATTCCGATATTGACTGGTACAGCCGTAGTTATGATGGGATCAAAATCATTGATAGTTGTGGAAACTTTGGGAATGTACCTCTCCTTGGTACAAATGGGGGAATCAGCTATAACCCCGTGCTTGCTCGTCGACAACTTGGTTATCCATTGAAAGACAAACCCTGCAGTGCTCATGTAGAAGGTATTTTCTTCAAAGGAGTTTCAGATTTAAAAGATGAAGTTCTCAAGGCATGGGGGCATGTACACAGGAAAGGAAAAGAGGACCTGGGAAAACCTAACTGCGTTTCTTTCGAACCTTATCTCCAATGGGCCCGAAAGAGAGCTATTCAGTTGAAGATGCCCTATCCTCCGCAGAAGCCTATGGTTTTAATAGAAGAACATCCGTTGATTTTCATGTCTGGAGAAGAGAAGCTGAAGATTGCTCTGAGAAAGTCACAGCAGACTGAAGTATCCTGGAAGTACAAATACTAGGTGGCTATGGAAGAAAGCGAAGAGCTCCGCAAACAACTTCAGTTGAAAGAAGAAGAAGCAATTGCTGGCAAGAAAAGGAAGGCACAGGAAGATTCATTTTATTCCAACCATCAGTCGACTCCCTGGAAGGCTATGGTAGATAAACGCATCCTTGAGAAAGCACAGGTGGAAGAAGAGCTCAGAAAAGTCAAGAAGAGAGAAGATTTTATTTTAGAGTATCTTTAGATGTTTAGGGCTTTTGTAAGATGTACTAAAAATATTTTGTAATACAAATCAATGAAATGAAAGGATATTTTGGTAAATCTGAGTTCCATAAAAACTTTCGCATTTGCATTTGCATTTTCGTTATTTAAACATTCAAGGGAGTAAAAGTTTATTTTGCAGATATTATCACAATAAGCTCTGGAAAGAAAACAACCGCAGGAGGTATGTTCCAAATCCCAGATCTGGGAAATCTAAGAAGGTTAGCAGGGTTGGTAGAAGATTCTGAAGCATTCAAAGAGAAATATGGGAATGTATTGTCTCTACTCGAAATCCAAGTCGACGAAGAAATGTTATCAGCACTTGTGCAGTTCTACGATACAACCTATCACTGTTTCACTTTCCCAGATTACCAACTACTCCCAACCTTGGAAGAATACTCCGCGCTAATGGGGGTAGGTGTTACTCCTAAACCGTTCTCCGAATGAGAAAGAACTCCAAATGAAAGAACCATTGCAGATCTCTTGAACCTAGAAGTGGCTGAAGTACGTTCTTATTTAACTTCCCAAGGGAGCATGTATGGTTTACTAGCGATGTTCTTATTTGAAAAAGCCCAGATCTATGCAGAGGCAAAGAGGATGGAGGCATTTGAAGCCATTCTGGCTTTATTGATCTACGGACTCTTCTTGTTCCCAACTGTCAACAACTTTGTGGAAGCAAATGCGATCACTCTTTTCGGTCTCAGGAATCCAGTGCCCACATTGTTAGCCGATACCTATTTCTCCATTCATCGTAGCAGTCTTTATGGAGGTGGACGAGTCGTATGCTGCGCTACTCTTCTTTACAAGTGGTTAATTTCGCACTTGCCAAGAATGCCAGCCCTTTGGGATCGATAGAATGGGCTCTCCTGGACCGAAAAGCTGTTGCTACTCAAGCACACCGACATCAATTGGCATGATCCCGTCTATGGAGGAATACCTATGATTCATAGTTGCAGAGATTTCCCAAATGTACCACTCATTAGCACCGAAGGTTGCATTAGCTACAATCCCATCTTAGCCCGCCGTCAGCTGGGGTATCCGATGAAAGACAAACCAGACTTTGCTCTCCTGAGAAGTTTTTATATTGAAGAAGGAAAGGACCGAGTTTACAAAGCTCAGATCATATATGCTTGGCGCCGTGTCAACACTAGAGGAATAACTGCATTGGATTACCCTGACATCACTGTTTCAGAAACTTACTTATCATGGGTAAGAGAAGCGGCCTTGAAGATGTTCTTTACCAGCTTCGAGCCTAATCCAACAAAGGTCACCCTAATAGAAGAATTGAAAGCTGCTCTAGCAAAAGTCGAGAAAGAAGGGAAAGACTGGAGAAGTAAGTATTTCATGGCAATGCAAGAAAAGGAAGAACTTCAAGAGTTGGTAAGTGGAAGGAAGAATCAGTCTGGAGATGAAGGACCATCCAGTCAAAGGATCTAGAAATCTTTTGTTGTTATTTCTGCTGTTTTGTAGCAAGAAGCTTGTATTTCCATTTTCGCTTTGATGTTGTAAACTCGCCAGTTATTATCAATGAAGATTTGTCTGTTTTCCCTATTGAGATAATTGCAAATAGAGCCTTTATTTCCTTGAATGTTTAAATCTGCATTTGCATGTCTGCATTCATAAACATTGCATATGCATGTTCCTGAGTCGTGTCTCATTCCTCTGTCTTGTCTTCAGAATCACACTAAGACCCCGCCATTAATACAACACATGAGCCCAAGCTCGCTTAAGGATGGAAGAACAGAATCTAGATATTGACAGAATCGACAATGAACTCGGAGAGCTCTGAGGAGGAATGGGGCAGATAATGGAGGCATTACAGGTTATTTGGGAGAAGTTGGATACTCAGGCCACCGTAGTCTCTGAAATCACTGCAGAACCAATCCATGCAGCTGTTACAATTGCAAATATGCCGACTTATGGTTTGCATCCGGGTTTCGTACCCCCACCAAGAGTCACTCAACAGGCAGTTTCCCTAGGAGGAGAGATTCCTCAGGCCATTCCTACATATGCTCCTACTTCAGTTCAAGTTCAAGCGCACCCCATCATTCATAATCCTCCGCCAGTATACAAAGGTCTTGAGGGGTATGAAGAGGAGAATGAGTCACATGAGAAGTTAAGAGAAAGTGTTGAAACTATAGGGAGAAAAATCCGAGCAATGGAGGGAAATGATATCTTTCGTACTGACGCCAGAGAAATGTGTTTGGTATCTGGACTAGTAATACCACCAAAGTTCAAAGTCCTAAATTTTGATCAGTATTCAAGAGCCACTTGTCCATGAACACATTTAATCATGTATTACAAAAGAATGGCCGCGCATGTCGAAGACGATAAACTCATGATCCATTGTTTCCAAGACAGTTTGAAAGGGGCTTCAGCGAAATGGTATCTAAGTCTAGATCAGTCAAGGATCCACAGTTTTCAAGATTTGGCCGATGCTTTTATGAAACATTACAAATACAATATGGATATGGTGCCTGACAGAAGGCAGTTATTGAGTATGTCCCAGAAAAGTACAAAATCATTCAAAGAGTACGCTCAGCGGTGGAGAGAAACAGCGTCCCAGGTAGAACCACCTCTAAGTGAGAAAGAATTGACAGACTGGTTTGTTGACACGGTGAGACCAGAATTTTAAGAAAAAATGATCAGTAGTGTGTTTGCGAGCTTTTCAGACATCGTGGCTGTAGGAGTGAGGGTAGATCTGGGGATGAAAAATGGAAGGGTAGCCAGCAGTTCCAGCAGTTATAACAACAGCAGTATCAAGAAAGTCGGCAGTGGGTTTCACAAGAAGAAAGAAGGTGAGACAAATGCAGTAATGGGAAGAAGAAGTCGCACCGTAAGGACTCCATATCCACAGTATCAACAGCCTCAACAAGGCTTCATCCAGCAAGTCCAACCAAATTACGCTCAGCAATTTCATCAACAAAGACCAGTATACCTGGTACAGTATGCCCCACAACAGTATGTGGCAGCTGTGACCCCAGCATTCAACCATTCTGTTTCAAACTATCAGTCAGGGCGACCAGCGCCCATGTATCAGCAAAACCAACAAGGGTATCAACGAGCGCCCAACGCTCCGCCCTTTCAACAAAACCATCAGCAGAAGGTTCAACAACCCAGGCAACAATATCAGAACCGGAGGCCGACCACAAAACCTCCACTTCCACAAATACCAATGACATATACAGAGTTATATCCTTCTTTAGTCCACCAAGGATTGATCACAACGAGGCCACTTAATCCAGATATAACATCTCCGCATTACAACCCAAACGCCCATTGTGCTTTCCACGAAGGTGCCGCTGGCCACGACCTAGAAGGGTGCTTTGCCTTGAAACATCTGGTGAGGGAGTTGATGGAGAAGAAAATCCTGTCCTTTGATGATGTACCACCTAACGTTAAAAGTAACCCACTACCAAACCATGGAGGGGTGAATGCCATAGAAGAGTCAGATGAAGAGATAATTAATGATGTGTCAAAGATCAGAACGCCACTGAAGACGTTGCATGAGAAGTTGACAGGAGCAGGGTTGTTGGGAAGAATTCATAAAAACTGTGAAGAATGTGCTGTTAATTCCAGTGGGTGTGATGTGATACAAGAAAGATGTACAAAAATTGATAGATGAGGGGACATTATAGGTGTGTGGTAGGGTGATAAAAGAAGAGGTTTCTGTGATTGAACCAGTTTTTGATTTGTCCAAGAAAAGAGAGAAAATTCCAGTATTCAACAGAGGTGCAAGGCCCGTTTTCAATAGAGCTGCTATTGATCAACCCCGACCAATTATAGTTCAAAAACCAAGACCGTTCCATTATGATAATACAAGAGTTGTTCCCTGGAAATACGATGTGACCATGGTGGACCAGGTATCGAGAAAGGTTATTCAGACGGATAATCAGATGGATGTGACGAATATTGCCGGCACTAGCAAAATGACCCACAGCGGTCGGATCTATCAGCCGAAAGTGTCAGTAGCTGCTCCAAAAGAAGTTATTCCTGCCGTGGTTATCAAAGAAAAAGAAGCCCCGAGCACAAAAGAAGAAAATGATGAAGAGTTTTTAAGAATTATCCGAAGGAGTGATTACAAAGTAATAGATCAGCTTCATCAGACGCCAGCAAAAATCTCAATTTTGTCGCTTTTGATCAATTCTCCAGCTCACCGAGAGGCATTACAGAAGGTACTGAGACAGGCCCATGTAACCAAAGATATTTCACTCGGACAGTTTGATTCAGTAGTGGCTAACATCACGGCGTGCAACACTTTAAGTTTCAGCGATGCTGAGTTGCCAAAAGAAAAACGTGATCATAATCGTGCACTACACATCTCTATCAAATGTCAAGAAGATACTCTGGCCCGGGTACTGGTCGACACAGGATCTTCCTTAAACGTGCTTCCCGCAAGGTCTCTTGCCAGATTAGCATACGCAGGGGCAGAGATGAAACCAACATCATTGATTGTGAAAGCTTTTGATGGTTCGAGGAGGACAGTCATCAGTGAAGTAGAATTACCAATTCTGGTGGGACCCCATGAATTTAACACTGTGTTTCAGGTGATGGACATAAATCCAGCTTACAGCTGTCTGTTGGGTCGCCCTTGGATCCATGAAGCAGGGGCAGTGACTTCTACCCTGCACCAAAGAATGAAGTTCGTGGTAAATGATAAGCTAGTAATTATGCATGGTGAGGAGGAACTAATGGTCAGTAATCTGACATCATTCCGGTACATTGAAGCAGAAGAAGACGCACTAGAGACTTCGTTCCAAGCACTAGAAATAGAAAACGCAGTGATTTTAGAGGAAACGGTGGCAAAAAGTGGTCTAACTTTCGCATCTGCTCAAAGCGCCAAAGCTACGTTGGAAGAAGGTACTCCTGCAGGATGGGGAGAAGTCATTGAGGTGAAGCCAAAGATGAACCGCCAGGGGTTGGGTTACAAACCAACTCACGATGAAGAACCGGCACATGACAACAGCCGGCCAAAGGCTATTCAAGAAGTATTTATCAGCGGCGGCTTTCAGATCAACGCCATGGAAGAAGATCTTGAAAATGAAGATATGGAACAATTAGTGTATCATGACAAAGCTTCTCTGAACAACTGGGAAGCTACTGAAGTTCCTGTAGTCTTTCCCGAGTTAAAGTAATTTGTTTGTTTTCTTTCTTTGTTGTTGTTTTAAAATCTCCATAGCCGTGCCCAAGGCTATAGGAATGTTTTGTAAGGGCCCCATGCTTTCAAAGAAATATCAATGAGAATAAACTATTTTGTTAAAATTCCTTGTGTTGTTTCTTTTACCGTCTTTTTGTTTTACTTTGAAAGAAAAATGGCAATACAAAAAAAAAACCAAACCAAAAACAAAATTTTCTCTTCCTGTATGTGTTGCATTTGTTGTTGTGTGTTTTAATGAAATAAACCCTTCCAACATGCAGTGATGACCATAAACCCATTGAATCCTGTGACCTTGCATTCCCTCCAGACTTTGATTCCCCGATATACCAAGCCGAAGACGAGGACGAAGATTTTGAAGTCCCTGAGGAACTGGTAAGATGGGCACATTGCGAATACACAGAACTTCAGCCATACAAAGAACACATAGAGGTCATTAATCTTGGCACTGAAGAAGACAGAAAAGAAGTCAAGATCGGGGCAGCACTAGGGGCAGAAGTCAAACATCAGTTAGAAGAACTTCTGAGAGAATATGTGGATGTATTTGCTTGGTCCTACCAAGATATGCCGGGATTAGACACAGACATAGTGGTTCACAAACTACCACTCCGACCAGAATGCCCTCCGGTAAAACAGAAACTCAGAAGGTCAAGGCCCGACATGGCTCTCAAGATCCGAGATGAGGTAAAAAAGCAGATTGAGGTAGGTTTCCTCGCAGTCTCCAAATATCCAGAATGGGTGGCCAACATTGTACCAGTACCGAAGAAAGATGGAAAGGTTAGAATGTGTGTGGATTATCGGGATTTAAACAAAGCCAGTCCAAAAGATGACTTCCCTTTACCGCATATTGACACCCTGGTAGACAATACAGCTCGATTTGCAGTATTTTCCTTTATGGACGGTTTCTCCGGTTACAATCAGATCAAAATGGATCCTAACGACATGGAAAAAACAACTTTCATCACTCCGTGGGGGACTTATTGTTATAAAGTGATGTCGTTCGGTCTAAAGAATGCAGGCGCAACTTATCAAAGGGCCATGGTGGCTTTATTCCACGACATGATGCACAAAGAAATAGAGGTATATATCAACGATATGATTGTTAAGTCTCAAAATGAAGAGGACCATTTGGAGCATTTGTTGAAATTGTTCAAAAGACTGCGGAAATATCAGTTGAGGTTGAATCCAGCGAAATGTACCTTTGGAGTCAGATCAGGAAAGTTACTCGGTTTTATTGTCAGTCACAAGGGGATTGAAGTGGATCCGGACAAAGTCCGTGCTATTCAAGACATGCCAACTCCGGAGACTGAAAATCAGGTTAGAAGCTTCCTTGGGAGGTTGAATTACATATCCCGGTTTATCTCCAACATGACCCCTACCTGTGAACCAATCTTCAAGTTGTTACGAAAAGATCAAACGGTTGTGTGGAATTCTGATTGTCAAAAGGCGTTCGATAAAATCAAAGGTTATCTCCAAGAACCTCCAATCTTAATACCTCCTGTTCCAAGAAGACCTCTCTTCATGTATCTGACAGTACTTGAGAACTCGATGGGTTGTGTTTTAGGCCAGCAAGATGAGACCGGACGGAAAGAGCACACCATTTATTACCTGAGCAAGAAATTTACTGATTGTGAAAGCAGATACTCGCTCCTAGAAAAAACTTGTTGTGCTTTAGCATGGGCCGCTAAACGTTTGAGGCAGTACATGATTTGTCATACCACTTTGTTGATATCGAAAATGGATCCAATAAAGTATATCTTTGAAAAGCCTGCTCAAACTGGAAGACTTGCCCGGTGGCATATGTTGTTGTCAGAATATGATATTCAGTATGTGACTCAGAAATCCATCAAAGGCAGCGTATTATCAGAATATCTCGCAGATCAGCCTGTTGAAGATTACGAGGCTCTGAAATTTGACTTCCCAGACGAAGACGTCATGTTAGTAAAAGATTGTGAAGAAACAAATTCTGATGAAGGTCAACAGACAGATATTTGGTGGAAGATGATGTTCGACGGTTCCTCCAATTACAATGGACGTGGCGTGGGTGCAGTTCTAATGAATCCCGAAGGTGGTTACACTCTGTTTACAGCCAGACTAGACTTCGATTGCACAAACAACATTGCTGAGTACGAAGCATGTATCCTTGGCCTCGAAGCAGCCATCGACCTCAAAATCAAATTCCTGGAAGTCAGTGGAGATTCAGCCTTAGTTATCTACCAAGTTACTGGTGAATGGGAAACAAGACATGAAAATTTAATCCCCTACAGAGCTTACATTGTTGAAATGATCAAGTATTTTGATGAGATCACCTTTAAACATGTTCCAAGAGCAGAGAATCACATCGCCGATGCCTTATCCATGTTGGCTTCAATGTGGAAAACTAGAGATGTCGATGATGCCACACTTATCCGGATCGAACGTAAGACAGAGCCTGCTTACTGTCAAATGGTCGAAGAAGAAACCGATGGCAAACTCTGGTTTCATGACATAAAGAACTACTTGATGAAACAAGAGTATCCCGCAGATGCTACCACGCTTGATAAGAAAACACTGAGACGGTTAGCATCCAAATTCTTCCTCAGTAATGGTTGCTCTGATTCTATCCTAGTCAGGATACGTAGGCAGAAGATGCGACGTCTTTGCGAGCAAACTTAGAAAACCACTTAGGCCTTTGTTTATCTTTACCTTATCCCAAACCATAGTACAATTCACAAACTTAGCAATCAATCAAATAAAAGGTTCATGTAGAGTACTACATATATTTAGGGTGCTAATACCTTCCCTAGATATAATTAACCCCCGATCCCCGAATCTCTTAGCGTTGTTTACATCGCGAAAAAGGTTTTTCTTTCTTGAGACCTTTCCTTTGGATAAATTAAAGATCGATTGTAAAAGAAATAAGGTTCAAGTTAATTAATAGCTTGCTATCCAATTTTCACCGCAACAATCATCAAGGCACACCATCTTTTTGCGTTTACAACATATAAGAAAAAGCACACCATTTTCACTTAAGTATAATGAACACTACCACTTAGTGAACAATACAGAATTTTGAATAAGTAATGAAAAAGATTTATATTTTTATCAATTATGGGAATTGATTTTCCCTTCCAAGTTAACAACTCAGAATGTATAATACTTAAGTGCTTAGATTGTTTTAGAACAAAAATTTATTGATGCTGTAAAACTTTATGCTGAAGTTTCACTAAGTTTTTTACTCAAATCACTTTAGATGAAAATTGAGAAAGCTATGTATTTGAATTGTTAGGCAGAGGTGAAATTTGAAATTTGAATCCATAGTTATTTATACTTGAATTATACCTTTGGGAAATAGTATAATATCATGAATCATTGTCATCATTGATAGATAATGTTTGGAAATTATTGGAATCGGATTGAATATGAAAAGGTGCCAATGATCATGTGGTAACCGGTTAATACATTATCATAATCGGTTACAGCTAAAGCTGAAAAAGAATTTTCAAAAAATTTAGTGGTTGTAACTGGTTACAAGGTTTGGTTAACTGGTTACAGCTGCTATAATTTCCAAAAATACTGAGTTTTTCGTTCTTATAAGCGATTAACACATTAGTGTAACTGATTACGGCTGATTGAAAATCTAAAAATCAATTTGTAAGCATATGTTTTCAAAAGAATAAATTTCAAAATGTGTTTGTATTCTTAGAGATGAAGAATGCAAGTTTGTTTTGAGTACTATGATAATATATAAAGCTTAATTGTAACTTGTACCTTATTTTTTAGATTAATATAATGAAGTCCAATATCTTTTTAAAGATTGCTTGAATTCCAAGTCTTGTCACCATATATTCTTGCGAACTTAGAACTTTTTCCTTCTTTGACAATGCATCTTAATCTACTTGTCTTCATAAAAACATAAAACAATCCTTTTTGATGATGACAATCATGACTTATTGAAATGCTTAAAGTTGGTGCTTGAGCAACATACTCTGTCTTACTATGATATGTCCTCCTTGATAGATCAATGTTGTAATTCAATGACTTTTTTTTATCATGCATATTATTGTGAATCTTGTTGTGAATTACGACAAAATTCAATATCAATTTGTGAGGAAAAGAACAATAGCAACCAAAATAAATGGTCTTCAACAATAATAATCCGTACACAAATAATATAATAGAATAAAGCAAGAAAAAACCGAAGGTTTATTTACCCATTTCGATCAAACAATCTACTCTCTGAGGAGAGAGCAACTCTCCAATTCATTATACTCAGAAAGTTGTTATAAGAGATTACATATGAGTTACAAGAAAATAGCCTTCGCCTTCAGGTTCCCAAGAACAATTCTGAAGGCGCTCAAAATCAACCCTATTTTTACCCAAGTGTTTCTCTACTCTCTAAATCTCAATATACGAATCACTCAAACCCAAGGTGTAATCTGAGGTTTTCTTTGTGCATAGTTGAAACCCTATGATATACCTTTAAACCCTTGGTCTCCCTTGTTGGTGAAAACTCTAAGATTGTCACACACCAAACATATAAGAGATATATATTTATAATAGAAAATACCCAACAAACAAAGTCCAAAATCACATGGGTCCATGGACCGAATAAGAAAATCTTGAAAACTTGAAAAGACTATTCGCCGTACGGATAACACTATTCACCGACCGATTTTTTTCTTTCAACTTTTCGTCCGACTTTCTAAAACTTCTGATTTTCGCGGTAAATGTAATCTCAAAAATATGTTTTCTTTCTCTTCATCAACAAAGATTTTAAGACAGATTTACAACACATATGTTAGTAAACTACAACATACTCTTCTCCCCCTTTGTCATTATTAAAAAGAAGGGAAAATAACCAAATAAAGAGATGTCCATAGGAAATAACATAGAAGGATAAAAAACCATACATATTCATATGTCAAAAAATAATATTAAAAACAGAAGCAAACTTGTCTTATCATTACAAATCATAAGCAAAACATAAGTAAACTTAATAAAGGTTTAAAAGATAACCATGAAACTAGTAAGGAAACATAAAAATAAACTAGGAAAAAAACATAAACAATTAACATAGAAATACACAAGACAAAACATATTAGCCATTCTAGTCACTTTCTTCCTACGACTCCTCTTCACTTCCCTCTTGGTTTTGGTTGTGTTTAAGGTCATATATCTCAAGAAGGGTATAACGGAACTCTTGAAGGACAAAGTTATTAATGTGGCAAAGTTTATTGTAAAGCATTTGATTGGTTGGAGCTTTCTCATACATTGGAGCTGATGAAGAAGTAGATGATGCAATATGCTAATTTCATGTTCCTTGGCATTCATTTTGAACCTTGATTCGCCACGCAAAGTAATTTGACAAAATTATAAAATCTTAGTTATCAACCTTGCATAAGGAAGACCATCGAATAACTTCTTTTGGTGAATCATATGATGCATGATAAGATAAGCCCAATTCACTTGCATTTTGTTCTTAATATCATAGATGATTTTCATTTCAATATCATTTATTTGAGAATGGTTAGAGTGTTTTGGCATGAGTACGTAATAAATGAAGTAGTGAAGCATTTAGTCATTTACTGACAGATTTTTTGAGTAAATAATTTGGCAGTTTGGAGCAGAGTCATTATTCCTTCCTCTCTTGTTGAAGATTTCTTGCTCAGTCAAACTACTTATATTATAGTAGTATCTATTTTTCTCATAGCGAGGCCAGTCATATTTAAAAACTTGACAAATTTTATCACCCTCAAAAGAAACATCCAAACATCTCCCAAAATCTTCCATAGATAGTATAATGTATATTCCTTTGACACGAGATTTCACAATGCAGTGAGTTACACCAGATAGATTACCTTAAAAGGTTCGTACTAAATAAGGAAAATAAGGACCAATATCTGAAATAAGTATTCCTAATTGTTCTAGGCTAGGCCGAGGACCTTCCCCTCAGCCGGGCAGGCCCAACCCAACACTATTTTGAGGAGTCTCAATAAGGCCCAATCCTCCCATGTTGGGCACGAGCCACTTATGTCGGGCATACGATTCCTTTAAAGGACAGACTCACACGTTTCCCCCATGTTCTTCATATGTTCCCCTACACAGGGACACGTCATCAGGAAACTACCCACCTCCGAAAGAATTGGTTAGCCCACCTTCCGAAGATCACAGGGTAGTTGATCTAGGGAGAAGATCTCGTGTTGGTCTTCACGACGCCATGTAAGCCCTGGCAGTTTCTTGGGATGGGCATGGCAGTCTGGCCCAATGCAAGTAACTGTTGGCCCTACACTGGGGTCTATCTATAAATACCCTATTTCACTAGAGGGTCAAGTATCTTATTCTCTACACCTATTTCTTTGTATTTTCTCTCACACTCTGATCCTTTACTCACTTAAGCATCGGAGTGCCTTGCAGGTACACCCCCTCTTTCTCCCTTACTCCGATGAAAGCTGCAAACCAACGACGCGTGACAGGCCATTGATCATTTTTTATCAGGTGAGATCCGTGGCGCCGTCTGTGGGAAACTCAGCTTCCTCGTTCTTTCTCCTGTCCGAGCACAGAAGCTTAAGAACCAAAGCAAAATCAACCTTCAACTTTCAATTCAATCATGGCCAGCCCACACAATAACAATGCCTCGGGATCTTCCGTTACCCCCTTACCCAACAGGGACACCCACGATCCCAACACGATCGCCCATAACAAGGAAGGTGAGCACAGGGACGGGAACACTGCATCCCCTTTCTCAGAAGACGCAACCTTCAACATTGTCTAGTGCTTAGATAGACCGGCTGTCTACTAGCCCATTCTGGCTCCGGTGGGCATCGACCCTACCGTCACGGCCCTGTTCGCGAAGATCAATTAAACCAACCTGATTATATTTGGGCAGAACGAACGGATAAGGATGCTTGAGAGAGAGCAACTGCCGCGCTCTCCCCTTCGGAGACACCATCACCCAGTTTCTCCCAATCCATCTCCTCCCCCATGAAGACACGGTCGACGACACTCTGTCAGCCTCTTTCCTCCGAGGAGACACCATCGACAATGTTCCGTCAGCCTCTCTCCCCCACGGAGACAGTACCACCAGGCTTACCTCAGCCCCTAGCCTCCTCCACGACAAACACGACACGTGGAAGACTCTAGGAGCCCATTGCCCCGACCGGCAGGGCGTCGTCCCAGCCTTGAGCAACCGCAACCGACGCTTTCTCACAAGAGAGACAGGTCCCCTCCTCGAGAAGAGCAACGCTCCCCGACTCCGAAGAAGAACAAAGCAGTTGCAGCCTCCTCCAGACCGAGGGCCCAGCCGAAGAGCCCACGCCAGCGAAGAAACCTCCTGGACTCAGCCTCAACCTCACTATCACCCGTCTGGAGCTACGAAGATACCCGATGCTCATCACTGTGTAGGGCCATCAGAGAAGCACCATTTCCCGCCGAGATGGAAAAACCCCCAATCTTGGCAACCTACAATGAGACGACCGACTCGGAAGACCACATCGAAAGCATAGACGTGATGCTGGACTACAAAAACATTCGAGGAGCTATCAAGTACAGATTGTTCCCCACCACCTTGAGGAAAGGGGCCATGGCGTGGTACAAGCGCCTTGCGCCCGACTCCATCGCCTCATGGGGTGAACTAAAGCGCTAGTTCTCTAGACACTTCACAGGATCCGACGCCACAAGACAGTGGCAGTCCTAGAGGCCATTTTTCAGGGGAAGAAAGAGCCCCTTAGAGACTACATTGAGAGGTTCAATCACGAGGCCTCCCAAGTGTCCACGACGGACGACATGAAGAAATTTCTGATTTAGAGGGGCATAAGACCGCACTCTGACTTCGCCAAAGTCGTCGGCCTCGCACGCTGCCTTACTCTAAACACTCTCCTCCATATGGCTCAGCCACACATCGAGTATGAGGAGATAGATGCTGCAAACACCTCTTGGGAAAGGCGCAACCACAAAGCCCCCAAAAGCGCGAGGCGTGAAGAAACCCCGCTTGCTCCTTCTCGACGACGCGAGCAAAAAAGGCACGAAGATCGCCTCCGCGAGCAGAGGGGTCCAGCAGGTCGGTTTACTGAATACACGCTACTAACACTTCCCTACAAGTGCATCCTGGCCGAGTGAATCAATTCATAGTTTCAGAGGGGCAGTGTCCGATTCCCAAAACCGACAGCCCCGAAGCCCAATGCGGACAAATGCAAATACTGTCGGTTCCACCGGAGCCACGGACACGTGACGGAAGATTGCATTCACCTCAAAGATGCAATAGATATTTTAATCAAAGAGGGGCATCTGAAACAATACACCTAGAGAGGAGAAGTTATTCGGCCCGAGGCCCGCTAGGCGAAGAAGGTTGAAGAGGCATTAATTCCCTTCGACGAAGCAGGAATGCAGGTGGCCCTATGCGTCTCCTGACCAGAGGACTTCTTCTTCAGCAAGCCCGCCAGATCGTTGACTGCCCTCATCCTGTGGGAGGACTTCCCGGCCACAATGGTGATATCGGGAGGGGGACCCAGCTAGCTGTCGTTCGGGTCCCTCAAAAGAAAATTTGAGGAGCTCATCGACAAGAGCTCAAAGATGAATACTACCCTTGACAGTTTCAAAGGGCAATCAAACCCGATCACCTTCTATCTCGAGGAGATCCTCGAAGGGGCACCCAACGCCAGCATTCCTATTCTAATCAGAGCACAAATGGCAAACTTCGATGTCTGCCAAATCCTGGTCGACCAAGAAAGTCCAGTGGACATCATGAATCCCATCTATTCACCACCCTACAGCGGGACGAGAGCCATCTGACCCTGTACGTAGGCTATGGCCTTCAGGGCTTCAACGACACGACCACCAAGCCTTGCGAATACGTGGAACTGCTCGTCGCCTTCGGGGCAGAGGAGACGGCCAGACAAGTGAAGGTTTGTTTTCTGGTGATCGAGTGTCCTTCATTGTACCAGTGCATCCTAGGACGGCCAACCCTAGCCGAGCTAACCACAGGACCATCGACAGTCCACCTGAAGATGAAGTACTACACAACCAGAGGGTGGGTCGTCCCCTCTATAGAGACATTGAAGCAACTAGAAGATGCTTCGAGGTGGCACTCGAAAGACTCAGCTCCATCAACTTCTCCCCTAAACCTTCCAACTTGAACTGAGGAGGCAAAGCCCCTCCCGCACGTCAACTTCGTCGAATTCGACAATCGTTTTTCCGGCAAACAAGGACAAGGCAAATACCCCGAGGATGCGCCGCCAGAGGACAACGGGCAACTCCCTCATCCAACGCGCCTCATTCCTGATGGAGATTTCGAGCTTATTATGCTAGGAACAACCCTAAAAGAGGTGTAAAGATTGGCAAGGGCCTGCCCAACTTAGTGAGGAAATAGCTCAAAGCCTGCCACCGGGAGAAGGCGAACCTCTTTATGTGGAGCGTTGTCGAGATGCCTGGGCTCCAGCATGACGTAGGATGCCGCCACCTCTCCATAGCTCTAGCCGCTAGAGCCATAGTTCAATGTAGGCGTAGGCTGCTGAAAAAGCTGTAAAAGACCTCCTAGAGGAAAATTTTATTTTAGAAGCCCGATACACAGCCTGGTTATCCAACGTTGTACTTATTAAAAAAACTAATGGAAATAGAGAATGTGCGTTGATTACACTATTCTCAACCGGGCGTGTCCCAAAGACGCTTACCCGTTGTCTAACATCGACAAACTCATTGACAATTCTGCAGGTTTCAAACTCATGTCGTTCGTAGGCGCATACTCAGGATACAATCCCCATGGCGAAGTCAGACAAGCAGCATATTGTCGCTACTGCGAAAAACGAGGCCGGCAATAACAGAAGAGTCGTCACCGTGCGCTATTTATCCCAAAGGAGGGAAAGGAAACGCTCAGAGAAAACCTAACAAAAAAGGGAAAAGGAATGGTCATCGCAACCAAATCCTGGATTCGGGAGTCGGTTACGCAAGGGGAAGGTATTAACACCCCTCACGCCCGTCGTACTCGACGGGATCCACGCTTAATTGTTTATCTAAAAGGGTTTGTTAATACTATTTACCCTAAAGGCTTAAGGAAAAAAGAAAAGAAAAGTGACTCGGCAGAACACAACAGTTCTATGCCTACGTATTCCCGTCTGGAACGAGAAATCAGAGTCAACGTAGTTCGCCTAACTACGGGTGAAAGGGGGGAAGGTTGCTCGCCAAGATATCGCATCTCGTGCCTACGTACTTTCACACGGCATGAAAGATTAGAGAAAACGTAGTTCGGGCTAATAAGACCACAAGTTTGGTTTAAGTTGTTTTAACCCGAGTAGGGTTAACAATCGGTTCTAGCAGTTTTGGTGTATGCAGCTCGACCTTTGGAGACTTAGGCGTTACCGTTTGCGGGAGAACCGAGATTTGACGAAAATCTCATTATAAAAATGGTTTCTAGGGATTAAAGGTCCAAGAGGACAAAAATAAGTTGAATGTTTGTTTTTGTGTCTTTTATGAAAAAGTGTTTTGAGTTTTGTTTGTAACTCGTGTTGCACTAAAGACTTGGACTTAAGAGTGAATGCGTCGCATGTCACCCAAAGGGTGCCACACTAAACATTCAAATTATGAGAGGGAATCCATACCATAACTCTTTCTCAAGTGCTTAAGGCTCGTGGCACACAACACGTGTTATTCTTTATTAAGTATTTTAAGAATATTTGAAGACGGGAAGAGAAGGAACACAACTAAAGGGAAACTAGTTCAAAACCTAGTAGTTGTCATGCAAAGTTCATCCTATAGTCAAGGTTATGAGGGAACTACTTATTGTTGTCATGCATGGTTTAAAGGCCTAACGTCTATCACATTCTATCTTAAACAAGAAAGAATGGAAATCCTAAGGGAAGGAAGACAAAAGAAGAAGAAGAAAACAATGATAAAGGTGCATACATGAAATGAAAAATATAGAATGCAAAGATGCAATGCAAGTGAGGGAGGAAAATAGTGTGGGGAAGGAGCCTCCACAAGCACGTCTCAACCTCAAGCCAATCATGAAATGTTGCAAGAGAATAGGAGAAGGAAATGCATCAAGAGAAATGAGCAAGAAAGGTACATAAACCACTAAATGGAATCACAATGCACAACTATGAAAGTATAACATCAAATAGGCAAGTTATGCATAATAAAAACAGCCAACTAATGGTCCACAAGACCTCTAGTATGTCTAAAATAATAAGCAAGCACTATGGTGTCCATCACACAAACCATACATGGCTTTTGGAGCCAAAACAAAATCAATGTCCACTTAAAAGTTCAAATTAAGGTTACAATTCAAAAATAGAGAAAAAATAGTAAATTGCATTGAAAAAATCCAAATAAAATCTCCAAGAACCTACAACATGGCACAAACAAGGGGTTAAAAGTATGGCAAAAATACCCAAGAGGAACTATCCAAACAGATTGAAAATATTCAATGTATCCCAAAAGGAAGGCAAAATAGAACATGGCAAAGAAAATACCCAAAACCTATGAAAATAGTGCCATAGATTTCAGATAAAAATACCCCTCAATACCTCAAGATGTATGTGAACATGCCCCAAAAGAATAGGCATTTATATGTTATTTTAATACTCCAAAGAAATTTCACAAAATTATGGCACAATTATGACTATTTTTATGACAATAAAAATAAAGAAAATCAAAACTAAATGGAAAAAAAATGCTAAAATCAAAATTATTAATCCTAAAATATCTAAACACATTAAAGATCATCTACAAAAAAATCAGAATTTTTAGAGCATTTTTCATATTTTTAAGGTAATTAAATCAAACAAGAATAAAAGAAAGAAAATCAGAAAAAGAATAAGAAATTAACTAGGAGCGTGGTGTATTTAGCAACAATATCATGCACGTTTCATGGGCTGGGCCGTTTGGGGGGTACGAATAGCATTCAGAAAAGCCAAAGTCCAGCTGCACTTAAATGAAACTCAGTGTTTTAATGCTGCTGAGGTGTCGCAAGGAGGGACGTTAGATGATGAGACCAAGTCTTCGCTGCAATCCGATCCAAGGGTGGAAGGATCGTCTTCCCCATTTGAATGAAACGAAGAGGGAAATTTCCAGCAACAGTACCCGCGGCGGCCGGACCATTTCCGGTGACTTCCTTACAAGCTAACTCCCTTAATACTCAACCAAACGAGATGCTTCTTGAATCAAAATTGTGTGGTTTTTCACGAGGAACTCAAATATCTCCATGAATCATGCTATTATCCATTAAATCACTCAACCCGCGAGTAGATCAAGAAATTCCAAGAATGAGAAATCTTCACCAAAACACTCCAAATGATGCCAACAACGATCTATTCCTCAAGGGGATTCTAAAAATGCAATAATGGCAACATAAAGACTCATAAATCATGAGATATGTTAAAAGTTGTATACCTCTGCAAATTGCTCTCTAGAGCTTCAAATATCCAATGATTCTTCAAGGAAATGGTATGGAATCATTCACTAATGCTTGCTGGAGGTGTCTGGGTTGAAGAAATGGCTTGATTTGATGTAAAACTGAAAATTCGTTTTTTGCCCCAACCACACTTTTTCACATTGCCATAACCATGTTCTTGCTACAGTTTTGGCTAAAAAATGGAGGGATCAATTGTATGAAGTGTGTTGAATTGATTTGCAATGAAAGAAAGCTCTAAAATTGAGAGAATAATGGAGTTTGTTTTTTTTTCAATTTTCAATTATGGAAAGTGGTGGAAAGTGATGGAATTCCCCAATTTGCCTTGGTTTTGGTTTGTTTATATTTCTTGAATCATAAAGAAGATCTAGGGCTCAAAATCATCCCTTGTTTCAATCTCAATGGCCATGATTCATTATGTTACTTAAGTGTGAAGAAATCTTGGAATAGCCCATGAAAAATGCTTCAAATGAAAAATGTAAAAGTGCCAATGTTCTTAAAATGAGGCTTCCCTTCAAAATGAGCACAAATATGGCCTTGTTTGATTAAAATTTGGCAACATTACAACCTTGGCTTTTTCACATGTTTCCACCAAAGTACCTTTCACCAATCTTTAACTATGAGCTAGCCCATTAAAACCTTGAAGTTTAG
Organism: Lathyrus sativus; assembly: GCA_963859935.3. Taxonomy (NCBI): domain Eukaryota; kingdom Viridiplantae; phylum Streptophyta; class Magnoliopsida; order Fabales; family Fabaceae; genus Lathyrus; species Lathyrus sativus. Next base: position 626,985,645 of record OZ012737.1, on the reverse strand, counting down.
TTGACCAAATGACCCCATTTGGAGCAACTTTCATGTTGGAAAAAAGTTCGTCTGAGTTAGGCAAAGTGGTGAACTTGACCTGTAACTTTATGACCTGTAATCAAAATTTCCCAAAATACCCCTGCCTTGCAAAGCTTATAACTTGAGCTCTACAAATTAGATGGAGGACTTCTAGGACTTTTTGGAAATCTAAGATCATGAGGAATAACTTTCATGTTTTCCAAAAGGTCATGTGAAACTTCCTTCTAGGGCAAAAGTGTCCTGCAAGCTGGTTGACTTTCACAGACAAATTTCACATTCATCTGATGACCTGTAACTTGTCTGGCTTGTAACTTGAGTTCTACAAATCAGATGGATGACTTCTAGTACTCAAATTAAAGCTATGAACATCCTTTGCAACATTAATGTGGAGGCCAAAGTCATGTGAGACTTTTATCTTGACTTGTGTGGTCTTGAAGTTAGGCACTAAATAGGGGATTTTACACTGAGAACCCTGACTTAGCAACTCCTCACACTCTTGCTTCTTTTGAATTAGCCTTGGAACAAAATCTCAGATGCTTCAACATATCATCCCATGACCTTCATCACCTAGAAATGAGCTTTGAACTCCTTCAATTGTACAGTTGACTTAGGGTTGACCAGATGAAAACCCTAACTGCACCACCTTCAACTGTGGTTGCTTGCACTTAGCAAAATGACTTGACTGAGCTCCAATGTGACCTTCTAGGCACTCCATCAGTTTTCTAAACATATCTCACCCATAATCAAGACTTCCTAACTCATTGATGATCTTCAGTTGGCCCCTAAGTCAGGAGATGAACCTCATACAAGCAACTGAACTTCTTAAGAGCATAAACCACTTCCTAGTAACTTTAGTAACCTCTCAAGCTTGAATGAAACCTCTAGATAGGCTCTTCTTGATATAAACCACACTTAATCCCCTGCATAAATGCTAATGCAATGCTATGATAATGCTATGATGATGATATGCTAATGCAATGAAACAAAAGTCAAGTATGAAAAGGTTGAGCAAATTTTGGGGTGCAACAACTGCCCCTATTCAAGCGGCTTGGACCTGAACGAGTGAAAATCAAACAGCTTTCAAACAATCGAGGTAAAAGACGGTTGAATACCGAAAGAACCCGGAAATTTGCCAACCGCAGAAATAAACTGTAAACTCTGATTGGGATAGAATCTCCTGAGAAACCGAACATAATGAACATCTTAAACACCCCGCCAAGGGAAAGAGAAACTTAATCAAGTAACTCTGCTTTAGGAAACACGTAACTGGCCTTAGACTAAACATCACCTAGACCAGAGAACAATCTTTCGAATCGTCGGAATCTGAATACTCAACGCACGATAGAACCATATCAAAAATCTGCTGGAATCTGGATACTCAACGCACTGACCGGAGCCTGGGTGCTTAACGTAATGACCGGAGCCTGGACGCTCGACGTAACTGGTGACTTCACTAGGGATTTACCGGAGCCTGGATACTCGAAGGACGAAGCAATACATCATAAACCAAACGTTCACCGGAATCTGGACATTCAATAGAGAGAGTACCATCACAACACTTACTAGAATCCGCATACCCAACTGCCTTTATCGGAGTCTGAACAATCAACGGACAAAGCAAAGCGTTACAACTTGAAAATTTCACCGGAATTTGGGTATTCAACGGAGGAGCCGGAGCCTGAACGCTCAACGTAACACATCGGAGTCTGAACACTCAACGCGACAAACCGGAGTCTGAACACTCAACAAAAACACACCGGAGTTTGAATACTCTACGAAGTAACAAACCGGAGCCTGGATACTCGACGAAAAAAACCGGAGTCTGAAGACTCAACGCAATAAACCGGAGTTTGAACACTCAACACAATAAACCGGAGCCTGGACGCTCAACGAAGCAACAAACCAGAGCCTGGATACTCGACGAAGCTAACAAACCGGAGCCTGGATACTCGACGGACAAAACGCACCGGAGCCTGGATACTCAACGAAGACACACCGGAGTTTGAAAACTCAACGAAGCGATAAATCGGAGCTTGGATACTCAACGGACGAAGAATGCACCGGAGCTTGGAAACTAAACGAAGTGATAAACCGGAGCCTGGATACTCGACGGACGAAGACGCACCGGAGCTTGGAAACTCAACGAAGCGATAAACCGGAGCCTGGATACTCAACGGACGAAGAACGCACCAGAGCCTGGAAACTCAATGAAACGATAAACCGGAGCCTGGATACTCGATGGACGAAGACGCACCGGAGCCTGGATACTCAACAAATCAACAAACCGGAGCCTGGATACTCAACAGACGAAAACACACCGGAGCCTGGGTACTCAACGAAGCGACAAACTGGAGCCTGGATACTCGACGGACGAAAACGCACCGGAGCCTGGATACTCAACGAAGCAACAAGCCGGAGCCTAGATACTCGACGGACGAAAACGCACCAGAGCCTGGATACCCAACTAAGCAACAAACCGGAGCCTAGATACTCGACAGACGAAAACGCACCGGAGCCTAGATACTCAACGAAGCAACAAATCGGAGCCTGGATACTCGACGGACAAAAATGCACCGGAGCCTGGATACTCGACGAAGCAACAAACCGGAGCCTGTATACTCGACGGAGCAAACAAATCGGAGCCTGGATACTCGACGAAGTAAACAATCGGAGCCTGGACACTCGACGAAGAAAATCCGACGAAAAGAGAATACTACAAATACTTATCAAGATCACCTCACGAAATCTTTACCGAAGTCCGGATACTCGACGAGAGAAAGAAACAACACAAACTGGAGATTTACCGGAGCCTGGATACTCGACGGAATAGCCACGAACACTAATAGGGGTCTGGACCCTTGCTTGATTTTACCGGAGTCTGAACACTCAACATACTGACCGGATCCTGAATACTCAACGTAAAAACTGATGTCTGAGTACTACAACTCCATGCTGGGGAGAAGAACTCTGAACAACTTTGGAAGATACGGTCCCCACTCTGCTAAGGGACATACTAGCAAACCTGGAGTTACAAACTTTACTGGAGATGAACAAATCTCTGCTGGGGATGAGCGACTTTTGTTGAGGAACGGGGTAAAAGACCCTGCATGGCCTCCCTGGAACACATCTTACACTGTTAGGGATCACGAACGACCTGCTGGAGGATATTCCACACATTCCTGGTGGAGAGAAATCTGATATCGACTCGCTAAGGAACAAACCCATACTCGTACTCTGTGGGGATTAGGGGTACGCCTGACCAACTGCTGGGGGTAAAGATGCAACTTCCATCTGCTAGGGAAAGATCTTTGATTATTGAAAAAATGAACTCCATCTGAATCTCCCTGAGAATTTTCCCCAAGCGTAATGCCCCTGCCCCAGTCTGATTGTTGGGAAGGTCTACGCTGAGAAGAAAATAGCTTGCCATGAGACGACCCCGAGATGGCTTGCCCCAGAATCTCGACCGTGAGTGGATCCTTGGTTGAATAGTTCGGATAAGCTCTAGAGGTATGGAGTGGAACAATTCTTTTCCTCATAGGGTAGCATGCCCCAGCCTTGCAATGGCTTTGCCTCTGATCGACCGATTTGTAGAGCAGTACCCCCGATTGCGAGAAGTTTACCAAATCTCGACCTGATTGCCCCAGATCAACTGATTCTCGGATGGCTGACCTTACTGGGGGTTATTTGACATAGCTGGCCACATCTCAATGGAGTATTTAGGCATTCTACATTCTATCATGATCAAACTTTCCACTGTGGAAACTTTCCTGTGGTCGAGCGTTTACTCGCAAGTAAAACAAGTTGTTTTGCATAAAAGATATATTAAATGCAATGCATATGACAGTTTTTTCAAAACCTAATCCTGTTCACTGGAAAAATTTATAACATATAATGAACGAATCAATTATCAAAATTAATACAATGCCGTAAGAGGAATCCTTTTGGGAGTCAGTTTCGATGCAATTTTTACCGAAGTATGCTCTCGAACTAAACCTGTTTCAATTAGGACTTTTCAGGTTGTAATGTGGTCAGGTTCACGGTTAACAAGGAAGGATATAAGGCTCAAAATTTATTTTAACCCACCCATTCTCCTTGATGTTCTCCAATCATACGTCCAGCTAATTCGACCTTAGCGTTCACCTTTCAAAGGTGAAATGATAGGAGTGATGGTTCAGGAAACCACCTGCTTTCTGAAGTGACAGTCATTCCCTTTCTGTCTTTGTAGTGCCTGGAGTCACACGATTTTGTTCTTGTTTGAGGATTTTTCTCTTGTAATTCTTTTCGTTTTTTTTCCGCTTTTTCGTTCCCTAATTTTTTCCTGGACTGACTCTTTGAGTTTCTGATTTTGAAGTCCAGCGGGATACCCTAATTTTGGTCTAAGTCGCTTGTTTTCAAGATTCGACTTAGCGGGTTTTTTCTTTTGATTTTTTCTTTTTGAACAAATCATGTGACACCAGCTTGTCTGACTTGTTAAAAGAGATTGTGACTGTTTCACTCCTTATCGGCAAGTTTTAACCATTGTGGTCCTTTAGGCACGACCTATACAGGTGTGATTGTTCCTCGAACGGACACTCCTTTCGCAATTTGGACACTTGGTCGAATTAACTGACACCTACCCTGCCCCAGGTTAAGATTGAGGGTTTTTCATTTTTAGAAAGAAACTCCTACTACAAGGCTCAAAGGGGTTGACAATGAATTATCTTCCTTATATCTCCGGTGTTTATAGATTTGAAACAATGCCTGTATATCGTCAACAGGTTTTTCTATCCAAGAGCATACAGTCAGAAGTTCACACGTCTTTCGATTTCGTCATCCTCCCCGGATTCCACTTAAACAAGCATTTGAAATAAAAGAAAGCAATAAAGTGAACACGAATGGATTAATTCAAAACATGCATATTTATATCATTATCAATATCAGTTGAGGAACGACAAGTTTTTACAAGCGAAAAATACACGTAGACAGGAAAGAAACTACAAATGCAAAGAAATAACATGATAAAATGAAAATTTCCAGCTTCTAGAAACTGGGCTTCATCCATGAATTTGAGTCACGGTCGCTGTCTCCGTTTTCAACATCGGACACAACATTGATCCGTTCAAACATGACTCCTCCTGGAGTGAACACAATCGGCCCCTTGAATCGTGGAGCGCTATGTGATGACGATGCAGGACAGTACCCTAAACCGAACTTGTCTTGCTTGTTGGGGGATGTCCAGAACTTGGCCCCAACCTTGCGCTGCCCCAGTCTGAACCACTGCTTGGGCTTCCTTGAACGACGACATTGCTACCTCCGGCACTTTGCTCGTAGTCGGAGACTTATCTTTAACTCGAACCTCCTCGAAGGCCTGACATAGAGTCTCGTGGATCTCACCGTCCACTTCTATATACTTGAATGACGATAAGTGGCTTACCAATATGTCATCCTCTCCGCACACGGTGACAATGCTGCCACCGACCATATACTTCAACTTTTGATGGAGTGTAGACGTCACGGACCCCGTTGCATGAATCCAGGGTCGACCCAGCAGACAACTGTAGGCTGGCTGTATATCCATTATGTAGAACACAGTATCGAAAACTTCAGGTCCCACTTGGATGGGTAAGGTCAACTCTCCGAACACTAAACGACGCGTCCCATCGAAAGCGCGCACCGCCAGGTCACTAGGTGTACAAATGATACCTCGGATATCCAGTTTCATTAGGGCCTTCTTAGGTAGCACATTCAGAGAAGATCCAGTGTCGACCAACACATGGGACATGACTGTTCCCCTGCATTCAACCGAAATATGAAGTGCACTGTTATAATTACGAACTTTAGGTGTCAGATCAAGATCCGTAAAGCCGAGCCCGTGCCCCGCATTCACATGGGCCATTACCCCTTCAAGTTGATTGACCGAGATCTCTTGGGGCATATACGAGGTGTCAAGGATTTATAGTAAGGCGTTCCTGTGGGCCTCAGAACACAATAGTAATGACAATATAGAGATTTTAGACGGCGTTGTCGCTAATCGAAAAATGCAACGACGGGGAGGCGAAAAGAAAGGACAGAAGAGTCGCCACCGAACTTTATTTATCCCATGAAGGGAAAGGAAAATATCGAGAAAACCTTAAGGAAAGAAAGGATAAGATGGTTTCGCAACCAAGAACGGGTTCGGAAGCCGGTTATGCGAGGGGAAGGTATTAGCACCCCTCGCATCCATCGTACTCGATGGGAACCATTTGTTTGTCGATGTGTGAATATATTTGCTTAAAGTTTATGCGATAAAAGTGTTTTCCAAAGGGTAAAGAAAGAGGGTTAGAAACAAAGGAAAGAGAGGATAACAAGGAAAAAAGGAGAAAGAACAGACTCGGTAGGACTTCGCAGTCCTATGCCTACGTATTCTCAACCGACGTCAGAAAATCAGAGTCGACGTAGTTCGGGGAACTACAGATATAGGGGGAATGTGCTCGGCAAGGATTGTGGCCCTTGTGCCTACGTATCTTTACTTGAAGAAGTAAAGAATCAGAGCAGCCGTAGTTCGGCCTACGGTTTGTTAATGTTTTTGTGGATGATGTTATCGTGCGCATTCTAGCATTTTAGGTGTATTGCTGCTCGCATGTGAGGAGACTTAGGCGTTACCTGTTTGCGGTAGAACGAACGTAAAATATCCTTTTTGAAAGATTGATTAGTTTTCGCCATGCAAGGCAAGGAGTCACGTTTGATTGGTTGAATTGTTTTTTAGGGGTGAGATAAATCCTCGGATAGTAACCCTTACGGGTAGTAGCCAATTCTTTATCTCAAAGTTTTTGTTATGAAAAAGTATGGCGAACGTAGTGTCTTCGTATTGAAAAACGAGTATCAAGATCACCCCTACTACAGTGAGCATCCCAACACTCGGAGAGGAAGAAGACTACACTTAATCCTCTCTCTTTAATTCAATGCAAAGAGAACTTAGTTCTCTTATTAAAGATGTTTTTGGCTTTGAATGGTAAGTGCTTTTACGACTATAAACCCTACGGTAAATGTCAACACTCGGGATAGGAGAAGGCCTACGCCTAACCACTCCACGACCATTCAAGTTTTGTTGTGAAAAGAAGTTTGAAAATGCACTCGATGCGAGACCGAGGTTTTAGGTGAGAAAGGTTTTGGAAGGAAGTTATGGAAGGAGAGGTGGTGGAAGAAGTCGCGTCTTCGTATTGAAAGACGTGTGTCTAAACCACCCACACTACAGTGAGCATCTCGACACTCGGAAAGGAAGAAGTCTACACTTAATCCTTTCTCTTTAGTCCAATACAAAGAGAAGTTGATTCTTATTGAGAGCGATTTTGAAAATGCACTCGGCGCGAGGCCGAGGGTTTAAGAGAGAAGATTGAAAGTGGAAAGAATTGGAAAGAAAGATGTCTTCGTATTGAAAGATGAGTGTCTAAACCACCCACACTACAGTGAGCATCTCGACACTCGGAGAGGAAGAAAGTCTACACTTAATCCCCTCTTTTAGTTCAATACAAAGATGGTTTGTTCAAGATGGTTTGATAGCATCGGTGAATCGAATCGGGACAAGAAATGAGGAGAGAAAAGAGGTGGTCTCGGATCCAACATTATTCATCAATAATTTGACTGGTAATAGATTACGGAAGCGTCGTCATCGACCAAAACGGCGAAAAAATGGAACAAAAAGTCCACTAACAAATGCGAAATACAATCAACTCTAAAAATATAGAAAACTATAAGCTTGATATTATAAACTAAAAGTATAAATTTAAAAAAAGGTAATATATATAAAGTTCTAGAAGAAATATACTTACAAAGATAATATATATACAAGAAAAATCTAAAGAAATGAAAAAGATATTAATATATAAAAATATTCACAAAATAAAACAAAATTATATAATACAATGTATAAATATAATTACAATAAAAATATTATACATATATTAATTAGTAATTTACACAAAACAAATAATATTTGCATTTTACTTTTTAAAAACACAAAACAGAGGGGGGTTTTAAATCAGAAAGGGGATGTATAAATGTGAAACTCGTATGGGCTAAGCCCACAACAAATTCAGAGAAAAAAACATAAAAAAGGGGAGGGGGTTTAACATAGAAAACAGGGGTACAGATAGCAACCAAATGGGCCCCAAGCCCATCAAAATTCGTCCAAAAAAAAGTCAAAATAAAAAGAAATATTAAAAAATTCAAAAAGAAATTGCTCCTCTCATTTCCGTCGTTTTCATCTTCACCTCTCTCCATCTCACTCTGATTCATTCTCACTGTTTTGTTCATCAACGACACAAGTTTTCTCTATTTTACTCACATACGAATCTCCTTCTCCAATTCGCTTCTGTTAGTGTGAATCTGAGCGAGTTTTGGTTGGATTTGGGATTTTGATCTGGGTGAGGGATGGAGTTTGACAGGGCGAATCGTGCTCTTTTCTTTCTCGATCTGGCGTCGATTTGGATAGGGTTTATGGATTAGTGGAAGTTTGGGGTCTTTGGTGTGGGTTGAAGGTATCAACGGTTGGAATTTCGTGTGGGTTTATGTTGAAATGGAGGTTGGCATTGGAGGGTTTGTTCAGTTGGCTCTGTTGTTGTTGGTGAAGATAAGGAAGTTTTGATGATGATGATGGTTGGTGAGTGTTGGGTCGTGTTTGATTTTGTTGGGAAGAAGTCTGAGGATGGGATTCGTAGTTTTGAAGAAGTGGTGTCTGTTTGATGTTTTTGCTCAGTATTTTGTTTGAAGAATGGTGTTCTTGATGAAGGAATTTCGAAGGGGAGAATATGGTTTTTTGCGCCCTCTGTTTTCGTGGATGTGTTGTGGTGAGAGCTGTGGAAGCTGAGAGTTTACGGTTGCGAAGGTTAAAGCTTGAAGAAAAGTTTGAAGGTGAACTGGTTTGGTTTTTGTGAAGGTTAATCTCCTAACGAAGGTTCGGCTCTCTGAAGAGCCTCTTTTGTTCTTCTTCTCTCTCGAAAACTCACCGCCAAGAAACAAATCAACAACAGCTTAAGATTATGAAGACAGAAAAAACAATAGAATACTTACAGAGTTGGAGCGAATCCGACAAGTTCTCACGCTATCAATGAGGAGTTTGGGTGATGGAGATTTGTTGTTGGAGGTCTATGGGATTTCAGAAGTTGTTTGTCGAAGGTGACGAACAAAACAAGGGGGTTGGAAGTTGTTGAAGTTGTATTTTTCTGATGAGGGTTGAGTTGTTAGAGGTGGAGTTTTTGGGTTTCTGAAAGGGTTCAAGAGGATCTTTTGAGAAAGGGGAGAAGACTCAGGTTCTTTTTTTTCTATTCTCCTTTTTTTGGCTGAAGATTACCGGGTTTTTAGATAAAAGTTGAAGGGGTTTTCCTCTGCTTTTTTTCAGAGTCTCACAAAGTTGCCAATTTTTTGGGCTCCAAAATTGCTGTTTTTCATACCTTCTGTCCATTGTGTAGGTTTGTGGTTATATCAATTTGGCATTGTGTGTTTTGGGTGTTTTTTGAAGCAGTGATAGCAGGTTGTGTAGAGTTGACAACAGGGAGCAGCAAGGCACAGTTCACAAGTTTTTAATTATGGTTGTACTAATAGCAGCAGGTCTGGTCTGGTGTGGGATATGGGTTGTGGTAGCAGGGTTTGTCCTATTCTGCAGACTCACTGCTGGTACACTTTTGCACATTTCTTATGGTGAGTGTAGGTTATTGATCTGGTATGATTTTGGTGCCGGTACAGCCGTTACCAAACAGGCTTCAAGAAGACAAGCCAATTTCGTAATGAGCTCGAACTGTTAATGCGTGTTGTAGTTGTATCGCTGAAACGTTGAGCTGTTTGACGTTGTATGCACGGTTATTGATGTCAAAATCGTTGAATCAATGTGTTTTTGACGCTGAATAAGGAAAGTCGCGGCTGAACCTGTGAATGGATTTATCAATGACAGTATCTTCACTGATGTTAACTCCATCCAACTACTGCCAATGCTTTAAAGGCACATTTGATGCTCCAAGTAAGTGACTTTTCAGAAGGACTGGGACAGTCCGACAAGCATACACTATGAGCATCGACAAGTTTAAAACCGACTACTCTTCAATCCACTTTGATAAACAGGATTAGTGTTTAACTCCAACTCAAGAAGTCATGCAATGAACTCACAGTATCAACCATATAGAAATACATTATGCCACTGGATTGCCAAGTCATTATTGCCGCGAGTTGATAGAGCTAGAAGGCATCCATGAATTTATGATAACCACTATCGAATTCGCTCTTTCACCAACCCATAGTGACTTGCATCCTAAAACTTGAAAATAGAATCATCGGATGTTGTAATATAACGACCACACTGAATGACTTTAGTATTAGTCCTGAGTGACTTGATCTCAAGTGTTTCAACTATATGACTAGCTCTTACATCCCATAGCGAACCGCTACCGTTGTTGTTGGAAAGAAATGAAACTGAGTTTCAGCGTCGTCAATTGGAGAAGTTGAACACGAGTTGTTGTTGTACGTGGTATTTCATTGCGCACTAATAAGCCAGGATCAACGAGCAAGCCAAAACTGAGAATTTGATGTTGACAAAACCGATGGATGATTATGAGGTGTTTAAATAGTGCGAGTGAGATGAGCTGCTCTGCGGGCTATGAGAATGAGAAATAAGTGCTTCTAATGTGAATATAATAAAACATGCTGCAGCATCCTCAAACGCGTAGATTTCCTATAGGTAATCAATCTCACGCCACTTCACACCTCTCCAAATCGTTACATTCTATATCAAATGGATGAAACAAACTCTTTCTGCTTCTGTTTTCACTCAACAGTGAACAACAACTATAACATAGCTGTGGTTGGTGAGTTTTGTGAAGAAATACAAGGAAGATAAATGGAAACTTCTCTCTTTGAATGAAGTGAAGAGTTTTCGAAGAGAGAGGCCAAAGAAGAGGGATGTTCCTCGTGTAGCAGGATGTGGTTTGTTGGTCTTGCGGCATCGAATTTTGTCCAGGCATTGGTGCGCTGTAGAAAAATTCCACCTGGCTTGAACAACAAGATTACCGACATCATCTTTCATCGAAGGAGCTGTATTTTCTCGGGACCCCCAGCGACCCCCTAAGGCATCAGCAGAAGCTTCTTTATGGCTCACGCGTGTTTGCTTCCTACCCTTTCGCTTTAAAGCTCGGGTTCTATAAATTTAAGAACATTGGCTTGAGTGTGTAACCATAATTTACTTCTTGTCTATTTCATGTAGGTGGCGATGACTAATGAAATTCAACAGCGAGAACCTACACCTTCAACAATTCAGACAGCAGATTGGTGTTGATGCGGGAAAGAAGTATTTCCGTGTTTATTTATCAGGACATGGTGTCGCTACTGCGAAAATCGGCGCCGGCAATACAGAAGAGTCGCCACCGTGCGTTATTTATCCCAAGGAGGGAAAGGAAACGCTCAGAGTAAACCTAATGCAAAGACGGGAAAAAGGTATGGTCATCGCAACCAAAACCTGGATTCGGGAGTCGGTTACACAAGGGGAAGGTATTAGCACCCCTCACGTCCATCGTACTCGATGGGATCCACGCTTGTTTGTTTGTACGGATTACACTTCTATCTAAACTAAAGGATGAGGTCTGAAAAGAAAAGAAAAGATGACTCGGCAAAGCATCGCGCTTTATGCCTACGTATTCCCGTCTGGAACGAGAAATCAGAGTCAACGTAGTTCGCCTAACTACGGGTAAAGGTGGAGGAAGGTTGCTCGCTAGGATACCGCATCCTATGCCTACGTACTTTCATACAGCATGAAAGATCAGAGCAAACGTAGTTCGGGCTACGTACGACACCAGTTTGTTTTTGATTGTTTTTATACTTCTGAAAAAGTCTTTTTCTGATTATAAGTCCAAGCGGACAAAATGACACCTTTGATGAGTTTACAGTCTTTTACGGAAGAACTGTGTTTTATTGTGTTTGAAATCTTTATTGTGTTTTTCTGTTGTTTAAGATGAGAAAAGATGACAATCTACAGATCCTAGGGTTAACAAGGGGAATGAAAATCTACCCTAATGTTATCATACAATGGTTTGAATCCTAATGTCTGTCATGTTACTCTCTTGCACAGAGAATAACAGAGCTCCTAAGGGAATACGGAAACAGAAACAAAATACAGTAAACAGTAAAGACTGAATAAAGCACACAAGCTAGGCAAGGGAGCCAAACTCTACCTCGAACCTGAAAACAAATAGGCATAAGTGAAACAGTATTCGCTTTAAACCTAGGGGCATCAAAACACACAATATAGTAAAAACAGAAACCCCAAGCCCTGAACAGCAAAAATCTCCAGACAGATGCACAACACATCTTCTTGCAAATGAATCTTCAAGTTCAACTCTCATTAGACCCCAAGCTCTAGCTAGCTTCATGCTCTGACAACCTTCAATGCTCTCTATCTTCAAGGGTAGCTCTCCAAGATAATAACACAAAAGATCAAGAGATAGTGGCATGCTAATCATCTCATAGACAACCAAAGGAAGTGTACAAGAGACTTTGCATAATGGGACTGGTTCCCTCAAAGTTCTACCTCTAAGACCAAACTTATCCCTCCAAAGGAGGGGAGTGAGTTCTTAGAGGGACTTTTAGTCATTGGGAAAGAATGGAAGCAAAGGAAGCATCCCATGTTTCAGAATCAATCCTCTAATCTAGAGCTCTGCCTAGCTCCTAAACCCTAGAACACCTCAGCAGCTTCTGGAAAGCTTCAAACTCTTCAGTTGGATCTTGATCTTCAAATCTTCTTCACCACAAGCTTCCTTGAGCAAGGATCTCACAATAAGACAAACCCCACAATGATACCCCAAGAGATATACCCCAAGAGACAGATAACATCACACAATCAAACAAATTAAACAGCCAAATTCAATCATACTCAGAAAATACCCAAAAAATATAAAATCAAAGGGGAAAATCCTAATCTTTATTCTAGGGGAGCTATAACCTCTACCCTTAATATCCCATATATTCCCTACCCCAAAATCAAAACAAAAATCCCTAAATAAAATGTTTTATACACCTAAGTTGAGTGAAACCCTAATTTTGAACACCTAAATGTCACATACTCAAACTACTAAAAATAAACTTCTAAAAATCCTAGTACAAAAACCAGAGAGCCTACACACTCATATTTGATAGCACAAAAAAGAATGGACCTAAAATCACTAAGGAAGGGCATGAACAAAAATCACCAAAATTGCATATAAAATGAAACACCTAAACTAGTCCTTTATTTGGAAAATACATGAAAAATATCAAATAAAAAATAAAATGGAATTTTTATTTTTTATAATTTTCTAGACATCTTAAAGAAAATAATGCAAAAAGAATCACTAAAAAAAAATGAATTTTCAATTTATTGTGATTTTTATAAAATGCATAAAAGTGAAAAGAAATTAAAAAGAATTAATAATAAGAAAAGAGAGGGGAGGTGTGATGAGCAACGCGCTTCAGTTCAAATTCCAGGTGGGCTCAGACTGGGGGTGTGGAAAAGAATTGTACTAGGCCCATGTAACTAATCAAAAAAAATAAAAAAACAAGAATGCGCTAGGGGTGCAAGAAACAATGTTTTCACGCGTGTTTGACTTGGGCTCCAATGTGGGGGTGTGTATAGAAACCTGACTTAAGCCCAATGCTTTTCATTAATCAAAACGGTGTGTTGCACCTTTTGAATTTTCCCTCCGTTTTTTGTTTTTGATCACAGTCGTGAGATGAGATGAAGGAGTCAAGGGATCCAACGGTAATCCCATCGTCTTCTCCAACCAAACCCTAGGGTTTCTAAAACTCAACTTCATGCGCAATACTTCCACTCTCTCTATCTCTCTCACCTGGCCACCAAACATCACGATCCAAAGACCAAAATCACTCCACTCACTGCCCTCTACACAACCATGCTTCTAGATTTTATTAAAACTCAACCTAAAAAGAGAAACGATGGAAGAAAGTTCTGGTACCACTTGAATTTCATCTGATATGCATGGAAATTATCTTGGCTGAAACTGTGCTAGCATGCTCTACATGTTATGGGGAAAATTCTAAACATGATAACTAGTATTATAGTGCCCTAGGTTATGAGTTCTTGATCCTAAAACAGAAACTACCATGTTATAAACCTTCATATAATGCCTTCAAACTTCTCACACTACATCCTCTAATGGTCTCTAGCATATATATATCCTAACAACATGATCTAACAATGGATAAATAGGGGGATTCGAAGAAAAATGCATACCTAGCAAGTGATGATGGCAATGGTAGTTACTCTTCAATCCAAGCCTTGATGTTTGCTTCAAGTGATCTTCAATGACTATATGTTCTTCTGTTTGCACTAGTTCTTGCTCAAGCTTCTTGAATCACCTTATCCACTTCTTCATGCGACTTGGAGGGAAGACTTGGGTCACATGAAATAGCCACTAATTCCTCTGGTTTTTTCTTTCCATTTGCTCTATGATGATGGTAGAGGATGATGGTAACAAGAACTTTGATGAATGATGAAGTTTAGATGGAGTTTGAATGTGAAATGCAATTTGGAGGAAGGAACTCAAACTATGGTATGCAAGCACAATCAATCACCAACCAGGGCATGGATCACCTCTAGGGCTTTTATATATGTCAATAGAAGCATCTAGAAGCTTTGAGAACCTTCCAAGAAGTTTCTAGAATGTATCATGCAATGAGAATTTGAATTTTCCATATTTAGTAAATCTCATGCAATCTCATGACAAGCCATGAATTTCCACTTAATTTCTCCTTAAATGAGTAATTGGTATGAGAACAAGGCATTTCAAGCTCTTATGTATCATTTCCTCACTTTTCATTTTGGTGCCTTAAGATGCAAGAAACAAATTTACAAAGCAACTCCAATTTTTAAGCCTAAACTCAAAAATGTGGATAAACCATTGTTTTTAAAATGTTATTTGCACTCAAAATGATATATCATATGCCCCATTTTGGATTTGTAGATCCCTCAAACCAAAATTCCATTTCAACTTTTTTAACTTATAAGCCATTTTCAAGTCATTTGCACCACTTTTTAAAAAACCATTCTCTAAGCTTTTCCAAACTTTCACACCCTCTTTACTAGCCTTAAAATCCCATTTTGAACAACGTTGATGTTGTGAAGTTTTTCATTTGAAGCTTCCTTGTATGAGTTTTAGGCATAGGCTAAGAATGACCTGTAATTTCACTTTCCCAAAATACCCCTGGCTTGCACAAGCTATAACTTGAGCTTCACAAATCAGATGAAGGCATACCATACCTTTTTGGAAAGGTGAGATCATGAGGAACAACTCTTATGTTTGCCAAGAATTCATCTGAAAACTTCTTGAAGGTCAAAATTTGCTTGGAAGACAGACAACTTTGACAGATAAATTTCAGTGCCCTCAGATGACCTGTAACTTGTAAGAGCTATAACTTGAGCTCTGTAAATCATCTTGATGACTTCCACCACTCAAATTAAAGATATGAAGATACTCTACAAGTTTCATGTGGACCATAAATTCATATGAAGCTTGTATCTTGAGTTACACTGCTTGGAAGTTTGCCCTAATCAGGGGATTTTACCATAAAACCCTAACTTGGTAACTCCACTTCTCCTTGACCTCTTGTGATTATTTTTTTGGCACAACACCACATCCTTATTCATATATCAAATAATGAGTCCCACAATCTCCAGATGAGTCTTGATACCCTTTAAATTCAGGCTTTGACCTAGGGTTGACCTTGGTGAAACCCTAGTTGACTGACTTCAACTGAGGCTCTGGCAATCATTCCACTGGCTTGGCTCTTCTTCAAAATGATCATCTAGGATTTTCATACTCTCCATACACATCTCATGCTCATGGCTCATAACTAATACTTCTTCTGATGATCCCCAAACACCTCAAGATAGGAGAGAATCCACTGAGTGATCTGTCAACACTTCAAGGCTCAAATTCTCTTCTGATGACCTGAGTAGTCTTGAATATGAATGAAATCCCCTGAATATGCCTCTAGAGACAATAATGGCACTTGATCCCTTGATTGAGATAGCCTGCTTATGATATGCTATGCAGATGAATGTATTATATGCATGATGATGATGCAAATGCAATGCAATTGAACATAAACCTAGGTTAGAAAAGGTTGGGCAAATTTTAGGGTGCAATAGCTGCCCCTATTCAAGCGGCTTGGACTCGACTGGGTGAAGAGCACGCAGCCTTCAAACATTCGAGGTACGATACGGTTGAATACGAATAAACCCGGAAATTTGCCAACCGCAAAAATAAATTGCGTACGACTACTGCTGGGGGAGGAATCCCAGAGAACTGGCTTTTGTTGTCACGGCAACAACTAACCATCCATTTGCTTTACATGGAGAATCTACACTACCATCCGCCTGATTCATACGGAAAACTAACTTTGTGAATATTGAAAAACTAACTACATCCGCCTGCTTCGTACGAAAAGAAACACCTCTATTCATATTCGAAACTCGCCCGCCTGTTGCTTACGGAAAGTACAACCTTGTCATCCGCCTGATTCATACGGAAAAATCGTTTATCGTCCGCCTGATACGTACGGAAAAACACATCTGCCTGATTCATACAGAAATAGCCTTTTATCATCTCTTTTCTTTTTGCTTATTTGCCCGCCTGTTGCATACGGTAACATCATCCATTAACATCCGCCTGATTCTTACGGAGTCACACAACTACCAGATCTTTACCAAGAAGCTATTTTTCCATATCCGTCTGATACTTACGGAACCATTTCCTTTACATCTACCAGCTACCTACAGAAATCAAATTTATGTCCGCCTGTTGCTTACGGAGAGTTGATTATTATTATCCGCCTGTTCCATACGGAGATTTTATCTTTACACGTCCGCCTGTTACTTACGGAAAATTTGCCTACTTGAAATTCATCTGCCTGATTCATACAGTACAATTTCTATTACCATCCGCCTGTTTCATACGGAAGAGCCTATCTGCCTGATTCTTACAGCAAGCTCGAAGTTCTGCCGCCTGCTTCATACGGTGCAACTCCTATTAATGTCCGCCTGTTTCATACGGAAGAGTACATCTGCCTGATTCATACAGAAATTAAATTCGTGTCCGCCTGTTACTTACGGTGCAAATTCTATTAAACGTCCGCCTGTTTCATACGGAAGAGCCTATCTGCCTGATTCTTACAGCAAGCTCGAAGTTCTGCCGCCTGCTTCATACGGTGCAACTTCTATTGAACGTCCGCCTGTTTCATATGGAAGAGCCTATCTGCCTGATTCTTACAGCAAGCTCGAAGTTCTGCCGCCTGTTACTTACGGTGCAACTTCTATTAAACGTCCGCCTGTTTCATACAGAAGAGCCTATCTGCCTGATTCTTCCAGCAAGCTCGAAGTTCTGCCGCCTGCTTCATACGGTGCAACTTCTATTGAACGTCCGCCTGTTTCATACGGAAGAGCCTATCTGCCTGATTCTTACAGCAAGCTCAAAGTTCTGCCGCCTGTTACTTACGGTGCAACTTCTATTAAACGTCCGCCTGTTTCATACGGAAGAGCCTATCTGCCTGATTCTTACAGCAAGCTCGAAGTTCTGCCGCCTGTTACTTACGGTGCAACTTCTATTAAACGTCCGCCTGTTTCATACGGAAGAGCCTATCTGCCTGATTCTTACAGCAAGCTCGAAGTTCTGCCGCCTGCTTCATACGGTGCAACTTCTATTGATGTCCGCCTGTTTCATACGGAAGAGCCTATCTGCCTGATTCTTACAGCAAGCTCGAAGTTCTGCCGCCTGTTACTTACGGTGCAACTTCTATTAAACGTCCGCCTGTTTCATACGGAAGAGCCTATCTGCCTGATTCTTACTGCAAGCTCGAAGTTCTGCCGCCTGCTTCATACGGTGCAACTTCTATTGATGTCCGCCTGTTTCATACGGAAGAGCCTATCTGCCTGATTCTTACAGCAAGCTCGAAGTTCTGCCGCCTGCTTCATACGGTGCAACTTCTATTGATGTCCGCCTGTTTCATACGGAAGAGCCTATCTGCCTGATTCTTACAGCAAGCTCGAAGTTCTGCCGCCTGCTTCATACGGTGCAACTTCTATTGAACGTCCACCTGTTTCATACGGAAGAGCCTATCTGCCTGATTCTTACAGCAAGCTCGAAGTTCATCCGCCTGATTCATACGGTACAACTTCACATGTCTGATGCTTACATGAATTTACTTGTATATAACTTCTTTGCCTGTTTGCAAAAGGTAACTTTGCTGGGGATATTCTGAAAACAAACACCAAACACTTGTCTCGGCAACAAGTGGATACTCCTGAAATTTTGATTTTATGAAACCCTGATGCGTTGCCGCAACAATAAACTTGAAAAACACTCCGCTGACCGGATACGAGCAATCCTCAATAACTTCGTGGGGAAACCCATAAACTGAACTACACCATCACCTGTCTCACAGCAAGACCCTGAATATCTGAAAATGTGTACGCTAGAACTCCACACTCCTGTTGAGAAAACCACCTGAACCCAAAAGGTTAACCGCCCTGATTTATGTTTCAAAGTGCGCATGTTTGACACTGATGCAACGTTCCACACAGTATGGAAATGCTATATGTTTGTATGAAAATGCGATGCCCAGGCGGCATGGAAATGCTATGCATTTTTGGAAATGCAACTATGACACTATATGCAAATGCCAATGCATGCTCAAACTGCTGGGGAGAACTCTGGTTAGCTCGCTTCTACCACTATTGTTGAGAACAAGTACCACCCTGCTGGGGAATGAACGAACACCATACCGTATTCCGGCAAAATAAATGCCAGGACGTACAACCAACTCTGCTGGGGAGAGCTTTAACCTTCAATTTCCACTGGGAGGAAAGAACAACACCTCCTGAGGAGAGGACTCCGCTGGGGGAGTAGCGACCTGCTTGGGGGAAAATAAAGTTGATTCTGCTACGGACTGAGGATGACTCAGCTGGGGAAATAAATGAATGACTCCGCTGGGGATGATAAGCTGTCTGGGTACACCTCATAATCTTGAGACCATCCATTTATTGAAAACAAACTCCGCTGGGGATAGGGAGTCCTTTGGAGAAACACCACTGTCTGAGTACAGCTTACCACCTTAGAATTGTCGACTCTGTTGAGGATGAATGACCCTGTTGGGGAAAGTAAACTATCTTTCTATAGTTCACCAACTCAGGATCATTGCTTGCAAGTCCTCCCGGCTGGGGATTGTATGCATGTATTTGACTCTCTAGGGAGTATGCGCTCTGCAGGGGATACTGATTTTGACCTGCTGGAGATATCCTCTGAGGGATAAACTGCGACTAGTTGAGGATTAGTGTCAACCCTAATCGCACCTTTCATCGTGCACCACTGGCTGGGCCACACCAACTTTCTTTCATCTGTTTCAACGGGCAAGTGTTGCACCCTAATTTTTGACCTTATGATCCCGCCTCCTCGTGCATTTCTTTTCTGAACCCATCATTCCTATTTTAGCTAACCATTTAATCAACGTTGTTTTGCGTTTATGGGCGTAGCTATTATTATGACAAAATTGCCAAGAACAAGAAAAATCTCATTGAAGACTATGACATTCAAAATCCAAAACAAGTTTGAGTGGGGTGCTTACAGACAGTTTTCAAGATATCTTAAGAAGGCATGACCCAATTCGATGTCAAGATTTGTCAAGTATTATTAACACATCAAATGCACCTTTCTTCGGTTATCATGAAAAGAGTTCTGTTAGCCTTATATTTAAGAGTTAAAGTGACCGCAAGGCGTTTTGCCATCTGCTCAAGGATACAAGTTTGGAGTGAGGATATCGACATATGAAAAAGAGGAGAAAAGGCATTCCAATATTAATTGTTACCACTTGTTAATAGTTTTCAGAACAAGAAAAATAATTACAAGTCGCAGCTCATGAATACGGAACCAAGCCAGGATTGATAGACGTTGACTTTTTTTACTACTCACAGAACTCACTATTACATGAATTTACATAGTAAAATAAAGGTGCAATTGAGCCTCGTGCCATATTACAAGTTCTGGTGATCCAAAGCCTCAGACTACGCTGTTTCTTAGCCAACCTGTGTGAAGCCAAAGCAAATTCAACAAGCAGCAACAAGGGTAAAGCAGCGTCGCGCCGCGAGAAAGCAACTTCAATAATAGAATGGAAAATGCGAAACACTCATGACCCGCGTCACACGTAAAACCCAACTGTCCACTTTCTCCTCATCCAGAAATAGCTTTACTAGCGCCCTTTGTCAAGAAGAACCAAGACGGGAACATTCAAGGCTTTTCCCTACGTCACTCCGTTCCGCCACGTTATCTCCCTGCAGTATACCCAACATATTCTTAATCGAACGTATTCTGCTGAAGCTCCTAAATTTGGAAAAGATATACAAACGCAAGCAAGTATGTCGTTACCGACTTACCTATTATTTACTTCCGGAGCCATCTTGCACGCATTTGACAGCAACAACACCAATAAGGCATTCGCAAGGAGGTAATCCTCCAGTTACCATCAACAACATGTTAAGCGTCAGCAGCCAGCATATCAGCAGAAAGTCAGTTGCGAGTACTTCTGCATCACCTGCGAACATATCTACGCACCTGCATTCACAACGAGGGACTTGAGCATCAAACACACTGGGGGCAACATACAACACTCATGTTTGAATTGAAGAATAGAACCTCAACATAAAAATACAACAGCCACACATACAGAACCCAATTTCACAACAACAATACACACACGGTTTGAGAGGGAGCACGTGAATCACTCTGTACATGGACAAAATACTCACAGGGTTCAGAGGGGCATCCACGGCATAACGACATAGCGGCATCACCTCACTTTTTCCTCAACACGTCAAGCTACAATCAGAGGATTAATTTGAAGCTAAAGTACTGCCATGTATCCATCACAAACATGGCAATAACAATCTGAATCATTTGCTTGGTGATAGAGGCTGCACCATAATCCCAGATGCATTCGATATCGCCGTCAACTGCAGGAGTATACCAAACATATTAATCATTCGGCTAACAAAAACTATTTGGTTTGGTTTAGAACACAATAACCGCTGTTTCTCTACCCAACATTCTCATAATGATATGACAGCATTAACTATTGTCACGCTCCGTTAAACTATACAGCGTTCAATTTAGTAGTAGAAGCATTTGCTAAACCCTCCATTGCCCTGAAAAGACAAAGCAAGTAGATTACATGACAGGACCAGATAAGATACTTGAGTGATCGAAGCAAAGCCACGCCACTTCACACCTACAAGTGACCTGCAGTATGAAACAAGCACCAGTATGACGCCACAAATACAACCAACAAAATGCACAACATAAAAATCACAACGGTGTTTTACAACCACAACATACACTTCATTTCCATAACAACGCTATTATGCCACCGCCTTGAACTCACCAAATTGAAAGTACAAGCTAAACACCGACCACTGATATCCAATTGTGAATCACTACATGACTAAAACTATAAGGAATCAAGAGCATAACCTGAAACCTGCACAAGGTTGAAGATTGACATTATTTCTTAAACAGGATAAACATTTGACATTGCTAGACAGGTATTGAAGGTTGTTGATAAGATATACCGGATACTCAAAATGGGCAGTGGATTGCACGAGTTCATAAACCCTGTGTTGATAGGGTAATTCCAAGGTTGAATTTCTGAGGTATCCCCTAGCCTTAATTACCGTCGTACACTTCGACACCAGTTTGAGCAACGGTATCATAACCTGCAACCAGAGCAATCCATTCACCATTAGTTGAAGACGAAGATGAAGTCGTATCACATAAAAATAATGAATCTAAGAGTAGAAAACCCCTGCAGGTTGGCAATCCATTTTGTTTCAGATATCAGAAAATTAATAGATATAGCATGAGAGTTTGAGTAAGGATGAAGGAATTAAGATATTTGTTGAGGCGATGTGTGTTGGTATGACTAAACAAAACCATAGTTGAAGATACCTTCAAGGGTCTCCTAACCTGCCAAATCAGAAAAGGAAAGAAAACGCAAACAATCGCTAGTCCCCTCAGGTCTGCCTCTTCCCTGGACCATTTGAATTCTTCCCAGGCCCAAACAAATTGTTGTTGTCCGCACCTGCCAAAATGCGAAATCAAGTTAACATTCAAAGAATATCCAAATTCAATTTTGGACAATTAACGAAATTGATATGCCAACATCAGAGATTGATTTTCCATTTAACAGAAATTAAACGAAATCAGTTAAAAAGGAAAGTTTCAATTTGATCTAAACCCAAAATGGAAGGTCCAAAATCAACAATTAATCAGCATTCAAAACAAATTCAATCGGAAATCTCAGGTTTAAAGCCTATATAAAGAGGAGTGGAAACGAGAAAGAAGGAGAGACGAAGCCGATAACACCGAAAACCTAGAAAATTGACAAACTCAGAAAAGGGGAAACTTATCTCCTCAAGCCGCCGCCGAAGTATTCCCAGGCCACCGCAAATCCAAGACATCAAAAAATCCACTACGGCCGTTTCGAACGCCGCCCAACTCGCGGTAAAGCTCTCACTCATGTTAAGGTTCTGAACTATTTAATCGTTCGATTTGTTAGTGCAAGTTGATTCTCGGAGGAAAATGAACGGAGCATGGCGAATCAAAACGAGGATGAATCGATTGGAGAGGAACAAGAGAGGGGTTCGCTTCCGATTCAGGGGTTCGGGTTGCAAATGGGATTAGGGTTCACTCTTTTTTTCTGTCGTTTTGCTTTCACGTGGTTTGCGTTTTGGTTGTACACGGATCACCACACACACACATGACTCACCGTTAAACCCTCACTAGTCTTTTAATTAACTAAATATCCATTATAACCAGTTTTTTTAAAATTAAAATAATAACTACTACAACCTTTTATTTATCAAATATATTTTATATACACCAATTTATTAATAACTATTTTATTATACCTACTTTTCTAAAACCACATAATTCAATTTAATGGATAATATTAATAATAAAACCCTTCACAAAAAAAATATAATTAATTTAACCTTTTTTATAAAATCAAATTCATTAAAAGGTACATTTTCTTACAATTCGAATAATTTATGCAACGTTTGTAAATAAAATAACTAATATAACTTTTGTTTAAGAGATCAAATCGACTTTCTTTATTCAAACCGAAACAAGTCAAACAGTAAAATCAATCAACCGCGTAAGCATACAGATCAATCGTGCACTCACGACACATGCACTTACACTCAGCGCTTTCATGCGTATACATTATTTATCTTTATCTGCTTTATCTTATTCACAATGCACACACACTCACTCAGCGCTTTCATGCGTTCGTGTATGGTTTATCTTTCTGCAATTTACTCTTCTGCAATTTATTCTATTGCATTTACATTATCATATTTATCTATTCATACATCGCATTCCGTCCAAAGGAAAAACCTACACATAATTCAACGTTGTGTGTAGTTGCACATCATTTGCATCATAATCCCCTTAGATCCTTGATTCCTCAAGTTGATCGCTTAGGATAGATCCTACCCCATAGGAAGGACCTTGTCTTTACTCTTTACAACTTAGACGAACACCAAATCAAAAACAATACAACTTTTCAAACACAAATAGAGAATAGATGTTAATCATCTTAAGTGAGATATAATCTCCACCCCCACAACAATACAATCAAACATGTAGGGACTTTGCCTTAAGAGCGACAAAGGCATACTGGGCGACCATCCGAGTATGTAAGACCTTTTCTTAAGACGATGCAAAGACCATTTCCTACGACCCCATTTACATTTGTGGTGGTTATCTCTCCCTTAACATGAAGACTCATCTCTTCTCCTAAACCCAATCAAAACAACTACCCTAAACCCGTAGGAACTTTGATCACAATCAAAGATCTCCTCTAACCCTTTAGGGTGAACTACAGATACTCTGATTCCACTTCCGTAAGGATATGTAGGCATAAGATGCGACATCTTATCGAGTATACTTAGAAATAAACCACTAGGGTCTCTAATCCTTTAAGCAGATAACACTTAGCAGTAAACAAACATAAAACAAGAGGTTCCTGTAGAGTACTACAGAAATTTAGGATGCTAGTACCTTCCCTAAGTTTAACCAACCCCCGAACCTAAACAATCTAAACCTTGCATGTGCATTGCATTGTGGGAATTTCGATCTTTATCCCTTCCTTTGGACAAATCAAAGTTCGGTTGCAAAATGAATTAACGATTCAAACTAATCAATAGTTTGGTATCCAAATTTCACCGCGACAGAAATGGCGACTTCACTGGGGAATCTCTAGTGGGTTTCCCTATCTTATTTTGTTTTGTTTACTGCTTTATATATCTGCCTACTTGATTATGTGTTTACATGCTTTCTCTTGTATTTCTTTTGGGATTGTTGTCCTTGAGTGGTGAGATAAAGTTCTACACCCGAACTTGAGAGAAATTAAGATAGGATGGTGATATATTCGATAAGGCTTATAGGGAGTGGAATCCCTACTAAGTTGAATCGAGAATCCCGCTCAATTGAGGCCCTTTCGAAATAGTACTGTTGAACGATTAATCGTGAAGACACTCACTACTTTCGACTTTGGGAACCTATGATATTGAGGACCGTAGTTACCTTAACCCAACTTTGGCCTTTATTAGGACGTAGTGCGAGGCTATGAGGAAGTACTTTCGAAATAGTGCTACGCGAAGCTACACTCAAAAGAAGTTCTCTTGAGAATATTGTTAATTCTCGAGTAATTGGGAAATTGATAATATCCGAAAGATGGACTGATGATTTCGAGTCCCTTTAGAACCTTGTTCTACAGGTACAATCAAACCCTTAGTCCTTAAACCTTTGGGAAGGGTACACCTTTACTCCATGCTCGTTGCAAACCTAGGGTGCCCCTTGTTTGTTTATCTTTATGTGAATACTTGTGTTTGCTACATTCATATAGCATCATTCTGCATTGGACTTCATGGGATTTACTTTCGTTTATGGACGTTGTAGGTCACTATGACTTCAGATAAAAGACATACTGTGAAATATACTTTTAAGAGTCCCAAATTGGATGACCTAAAGAAGTTGTGGGGTTTCATCGAAGATCAAGAAGGATTCAAGACCAAGTATGGGAAGCTGATATCCTTGTTGGGTTGCTCAGTGAATGAAGGACTTCTTGCCACTTTGCTACAATTCTATGACCCTCTCTACCATTGTTTCACCTTTCCAGACTTTCAGTTGTTACCTACATTAGAAGAGTATTCCTTTTTGGTTGGTCTACCTGTCCTTGAGGAATCTCCTTTTCCCTTCTTGGAAAAGGA
Source organism: Lathyrus sativus (assembly GCA_963859935.3). Lineage (NCBI taxonomy): Eukaryota > Viridiplantae > Streptophyta > Magnoliopsida > Fabales > Fabaceae > Lathyrus > Lathyrus sativus. Next base: position 626,960,312 of record OZ012737.1, on the reverse strand, counting down.
CCCTGATGAGAAAGATATTGCTAAAGCTCTCCGTTTGAAGGTATCTGACGTCAAAGCCAACCTAGTTACTAAGGATGGGATCCTTGGTTTAAAGACAGGTTTCCTAATCGAGAAGGCTTCATTCTATGCTGATTATTCTAATAAGGCTCCGTTTGAGGCGATCTTTGCTTTGCTTGTTTATGGGTTGTTTCTATTCCCGAGTTTCGAAGGTTTCATCGATCTCAAAGCATTCAAGATCTTTATGAAGAACAACCCAGTGCCAACTCTGTTGGGGAATGCATATCACTCTATACATCTCCGAAACCTTCGTGGTGGAGGGATGATTACTTGTTGTGTACCCCTACTTTACAAGTGGTTTATTTCGCACTTGCCGAAGTCTAGCTCTTTTAGAAACATTGGCAAAGAGCATTGGTCTCCAAGGGTTATGGCTTTGACCCATTCCGACATTGATTGGTACAACCGAGTGTATGATGGAGTATTAATCATTGATAGCTGCGGTGACTTCGCTAATGTACCATTGCTCAACTTTGATGGAGGAATCAGCTACAATCCTATCTTAGCTCGTCGACAGTTGGGATACCCGTTGAAGGAACCTCCCAAGAGTGTTCAAGTAGAGGGTATGTTCTTCAAAGATGATATGGAACTCCGAGGAAAGATTCTACATGCATGGCGTAGTGTACACAAGAAAGGGAAGAGAAGTCTAGGGAAGCCTAACTGTGTGTCTTTAGAACCATACCTCCAGTGGGTCAGAAAAAGGGCAACCAATCTAAAGATGCCCTATTCCCGTCAAGATCCCATAGCTCCAAGGAGGGAGCCCACTTATGTCTTTATGTCTAAAGCCGAGGAGTTAGAAGTGTCTTTAAGGAAGTCTCAACATGAGCTAGAATCTTGGAAGAACAAATACCACGTAGCAGTGACAGAAAATGATGAGTGTCAAAAGGAGAAGGTTGAACTCCAGAAGCAGAATGCTAAACTCCAGAAGCAGAATGCTGAACTTCAAAAGGAGAGGGATGAACTTCAGAAACAGCTACAATTAAAGGACGAAGAGTTACTCCCCTGCAAGAAGAGGAAAGTCATGGAGGATTTATTTTTCTCCTACCCACAATGCACTATTTGGAAAATAATTGTGGACAACCTTATCCGTGAGAAGGCGCAACTAGAAGAACAGCTCAAGCAGCAGCATTCAAAGCTTCTTTAGTGTCTTTACTAGCTTTTATTTAGCTTTTATTTGGGACTCTTTAAAAGAATATTTATGTAGTCCGTTTCAAATTTAATAAAACGTTTTCTTTTACCGCAATGCCTATAAATAGAGGAATCCCATGAAGTCCTAATCATCTTGCATTGCATTCTTTTCCATTGTTCACTTCAAGAAACTCAAATTTCGTTCTGTAGGTGTTGTAATCATGGATTTCAGAAGAGAAACCCTGAAGTACACTTTTCAGAGTCCCAACCTCGAAAGCTTGAGAGAACTAGCCGAACTCGTCGAGGATCGCTTTGCCTTCGCAGCAGAATATGGAGAAGTCTTCCGTTTCCTTGAGCTAAGGATGAAAGAAGGATTGTTGGAAACATTGGTTCAATTTTATGACCCGATGTGTCACTGCTTCACTTTTCCAGACTACCAATTGATGCCGACCTTAGAAGAGTACTCAGAACTCTTGAGGATGCCTGTGACTGTTCGACCCCTATTCACCGGAAGGGAAGACACGCCTAGTCACCAAGAAATTGCAAACGCCATTCATCTCAGCCTAGAAGATGTCCAGACACACCTGATCACCAAGGAAGGAGTCCTTGGGTTCCCCGCCGACTTTTTGATCGAAAAAGTCCGTTACCATGCTGAAAGAAAGGAGGCTCTCGTATTGGAAGCCAATTTCGCTTTGTTGGTCTATGGGACTTTCTGGTTCCCTAAAATTGACAATTTTGTTGATGTGGATGCAATCAAGCTCTTCATACTCAAGAATCCAGTACCCACTTTGCTTGCTGATACGTATTTCTCGATTCACTCGAAGAATGCCGAAGGAGGAGGACACATTGTATGTTGTACCGCCTTGCTGTACTCATGGTTCATCGCTCGTTTGACCTGGTATTCGTCCCTTTGGGACGAAGTAGCAACACCTCGATGGTCCGAGATACTTATGGCCCTTACCCATTCGGACATTGTTTGGTATGATCCCGCCTATGGAGGCGTGCCTATGATTCCTAGCATCGGAGGATTCCCCAACGTACCGCTCATTGGAAGAGAAGGATGTATAAGTTACAATCCCGCTTTGGCCCGTAGACAGTTGGGACACCCTATGACCCAAATACCTGACCTAGTTTCGTTGGAAGAGATCTATTTTAAAGGAGAAGAGGATCTAGATCTAAAGACTGTCTTCATTTATGCATGGAAATACATTGATAGGGAAGGAACAGCTGCTTCAGGATACCCCAACTGTGCTGTTTCCGAAGATTATCTGCATTGGGTGCGAGAAAGGGCCCTCGATCTCAAGATGCCTTTTCCTTTTCACGAACCTATGGTATTGTCTCCTCACGACCCCGACTGGTTCGAAGAGGAGGAAATTGAACAAGTAAGGATTGCTTTAGATGAAGCCCGGAAGTTGAGGACTGCCTGGAAAAATAAGTTCCTCACCCTCAAAGTAGAGAAGGAAAGAGTTCAGAAGACACCAGAATTAGAAGTTGCCAGAAAGAGAAAGGCACAAGGGGATTTATTTTCTCATGCCTCTTCAAGTGTTGTCACCAATGATGATCTCCCCTCAACTACCATGGCTTGGAAGGAGTGTGTGGAACGACTCATCATCGAGAAAGCAGCGCTGCAGGATCGTATTGACCAGCTAACCGAGGAGCTCCGTACAAAAGAGAAGACTGTGGGATAGAGTTCTAAGTTTTCTTTTGCTTTCGTTGTAATAAACTCTTAAAAGAGTACTTTGCTTTACAGTGTTTCTCAAGAATAAAAAGTTTTTTCAATTATCCTACATTATAATACTGAAGAACACTCTGAGTTTCTTGAAGTCTCCTCCTGCATCTGCATTCTCGCATTAACATTCTACATTTAGCATGGCATTTTACATTTTGTGCATGTGTCTTTCCTTTGTTGTGGCTCATTTCGGTTTTCCATCTTTTGCTGTCAGTCGCCGTCTCGACCATCTGACCAAGCCGGAAGTATCATTAAAGGATAGTGAGGAGAACAAGGACATGGATCGCATGACTAGCTTCAGAGTAAGGTCTAATCCGACACTTCGCCGTCCCTCCGACAACTTTGTTCCTATGCAACTTCAGCCTATGCAAGAAAAGGAAATGGACGATCCAGAGCTTACAGCATTCAAGAATGAATTTCGTGACTCCGAGGAACGATGGAAAATAATGAAGAGGAACCGTGCGCCTGATTTTCATGCTCATGACCCGCACCTAGTCATCCCCCCAGGATTCCAGGTGCCCGCCTTCGAAGTGTACAAAGGTACAATTTGTCCAAGGTATCATGTGATGATGTTTTGTCAGAAGATGACCGCCTATCTTGGGAACGACCAACTATTGATTCACTGCTGTTGCACCCCAAAATTTGACCAACAATTATTCATTCATTGAGTGTCTGAAAGTTGATACCTTCATCAGAAAGTTCAAGAGATCCCCAGAGAAGTGGGTTGAAACCAGGGTTGTGTGCTTCATAGCTTGAGAGTTGTGGGTACCCCTCAGATGATTCTGAGACTTGGAGAATGAACTTGATGTCTTGAGAAAGCCTATGAGATGTCTTGATAGCCTTCATGAATCCCAGAGAGGTCATTATGCAAGAGTTCAGAAGATTCAACCATGAATGGTAGAATTAGGGTTTTGACTGAGTCAACCCTAGATTAACTGAAGATTTGGAGAAGGTTGAGATCTAATCCAAGGGCCATGAGATCATGGAATGATGTATAGATATGTTACAAGGATGAATCCTAGGCCAACTCATCATGATTGAGGAGTTTGAGAAGTTTTGAGTTAGGGTTTCTGAGGATTGTCAGTGAAAAAACCCTAAGTTGATCCCTATTTTCCAGGCAGTTTTAGCTCTAGATGTGATTGATATCTCATCTTACCCACAACATGAATGTTGTAGATCTTGTTCTTAGCTTTAATTTGAGTGGTGGAAGTCCTTGATAGGAGTTACAGAGCCCAAGTTATGGCTTTGACAAATTACAGGTCAGCAGAGGTGTGTGAATCTGGGTCCTTGAAAGTCACCCAACTTGCAGACAACTTTTGCCCTAGTAGGAGGATTCCTATGGATTCTTGGTCAACATGAATGTTTAAGAGAATCCTCTTAGCTTTAATTTGAGTGGTAGAAGTCCTTGATTGGATTTGTGGAACTCAACTTATGGTTTGAACAAGGCAGGGGTATTTTGATCATTTGTCAATTATAGGTCATTTTAGCCAATGCCTAAAACTCCTATTTCCAAGCCTCAAATGGAAAAACTCAAAACATGAAAGTTGCTCAAAATGTGATTTTAAGTCTAGCAAGAAGGTCACAAATTGTTGGAAAAGCTCATAGCATGAGATTACATGATTGGTCAAAAATGAACTAAAAATGACTTATAACTTTGAAAAGTTGAAATTGAAAAGTGATTTGGGAGATCCACAAATCCAAAATAGGTCATCCAATATATCATTTTGATTGGAAAAACCATTTTAAGAACTTTGGTTTAAATAGATTTTTCATTTGAGGCTCCAAAAGTGGACTTCCTTTGGAAATTTATTACTTGCATAAGAAGGCAACTTTGCAAAACCCTACATAAGTGAAAGGTAAGGGCTGCTTTCATTCATTAACATCCAATATCTCATGTTAAGACAATTTGGCATGAGATTACAAGGGATAAGGCAAGGGATATGATATTTTCAACTTCTCATTCAAGGAGAAGTTCATGACTTTTCTAGATCCTTCTAGATGATTCCACAAGCTTCCATCAATTGTTATATAAAGAATGCATCAGAAAGTGTTAAAGGTTGGTGAAACTTGAGTCAAGTCAGAGGAGAGAGAGAGAGAGATAGCCATTAAAGCTCTTGCTTCAAGTTCAAGCAACTCAAGAATTCTTCCACTACAAGCCATCTCCACCATCACAAGTGCAAACAGAAGGTTGAGGACCATTGTAGGATCATCTTGAACCAATTCCAAGGTCTGCAAGCATCCCCACGAGCCTCCTCCATCATTAATTGACAGGTTCTTTCTCCTCCTTAATCCTCTTAATTTAAGTAGTTTTAGTTCATTCTTTAGGTGTATAATTGATGTATTAGGGTAGGTGGTTAGATCCTGAAAGTTAGGGCACGATCCATGATGGTTTGTGACAGGTGTAGGAATCTTTGATCTTCAAGAATTAGTTGTTTAGGGCGTTTTAGGTAAATTGAGTTAGGTCAGATTAATGAGCATAGCATGAAAAATATCTGTAAGCCATTAGACTGAAGTTTAATGAAGGTTGATCTCAGTTGATTTCATTTGAACCAAGATGTTTAAGTCTTCTGTTAGAGCAACCTAGGTAGAATTAATGAAAAGTGTACGTATGGTTGTGTAGAGCTTGAGTAGTAGAGCGTTTCTTGTTTTTGAATCGTGTCGAACCGTGGCGTGTGGAGAGAGATAGAGGAGCTCGAAGATTCGGGCATGGATGAGGGGTTTGCAGGTTAGGGTTTGGTCCAAGGTTGAAGAAGGGTTCGTGGCCGTTGGATGGAAGTCAAGGGATTGACTAGGGGAACGATCGTGTGGCCACGGTTCAGTCTGAGGAATTGGAGGGAATTTCAAATAAGCCATACGCAGTCGTTTCATTAATCAAGCCATTCTGGGCTTAGCGCTATCCGCACCCCCCTTTATTTCTGGCCCAATTGTTTTAACTAGCTTGTAGTGCTATTCATACCCCCCCTCCCTTTAATTAATTTAATTTCTTTTATTTTCTTCTTATATTTTTTCTGTTTTGTTTAATTCATTAAAAATTGATAAAAAATGATTTTTTAATCCTTCTTTTTTCTATGATTAGATGAAAATGTGTAGAAAATTATAAAAATAAAATGAGATTTTATTTTTAGGTTTAATATTTTTAACAGATTTTTCTTTTAAAATAGCTTTTATAAGGTTTAGTTTTATATCATGATTTTGTAGGAATTGTTTTAGGACCTTCCCTTAGGGTTTTTTATCCATTCTTTTTTGTGCAATTAGATGATGAATCATAGTTCCCCATAGGATTTTTTCTAGATTTTTAGAATTAAATTTTTGATTAGTTTAATTAGGGTAGATTTAGGGTATCCTAATTAGGGTTTAAATTGTGTTTAGGTGATGAATTCCTTTCTTTGATTGAGTTTTATCTTGATTTTTAGGTAGAGGCCTATGTAGATGTTATGAGTAGGTGTTGAGGACCCTTGTGAATAATTGTTAGATTTTTCCCCATTAGTTTAGTATTTTTAGGTATATTCTGAAGTTGCCTGTTGATTTGGTTTGTTCAGTGGGTTATCTGTTCACCTTTGGGGTTTATTTTGGGAGATTTGTTGTGGGGCTTGTGTTGCCTTGAAGACCTTGATGGAGAGCATGATGAAGAGAAGATTGTAGATCAAGACTCAGAGACCCAGAGCTTGGCTTGTCCCCTGTTTGTGAGGTTTGAGATCCTGAAGTTTGAAAGAAGCTCATGGTACTTTCCTGAGGAAGGCACTATGAATGACTTTCATCCTTTCTTCTCACCTCTTTCTTAAGTATCCAATGATGTTGGAGCCAACTTGTGAGTTTAATTTCTCCTGAGGAGGAATGTAAACTGATCACCTGTTGTTGAGCCACATGGGATACAATTCCTAAGTGGAAGCCTCATAGTACTTTCCTGAGGAAGGTCCTATGGGTCTATTCACTTAGTTCTATTAGTTTACCTAGGATTTCTTAAGTATCCAATGATGTTGGAGCCAACTTGTGAGTTTAATTTCTCCTGAGGAGGAATGTAAACTGATCACAGTTGTTGAGCCACATAGGATACAACTCCTAAGTGGAAGCCTCCTAGTACTTTCCTGAGGAAGGTCCTATGAGTCTGTTCACTTAGTTCCACTAGTTCAGATAGGATTTCCTAAATATCCAGTGATGTTGGAGCCTGCTTGTGAGTTTAATTTCTCCTGAGGAGGAATGTAAACTGATCACAGTGGTTGAGCCACATAGGGTATGACTCCTGAGTATACACCTCCTAGTGCTTTCCTGAGGAAGACATTATGAGTCTGCTTACTTAGCTCCCTTTCCTTGGTAAGCTTGTTCTGAAGCTTGAAGACTGGGATTGATTTCTTTTGGTTAGGTTTTGCTTTAGGGCTTTGCTTAGATTTGATTCAGATTCTGTGTTAGGGTTAGGATTAGAGAGTAGATCCTTTCCTTCTCAAGCATGTGTTGTTTGCCTGATGGCACTTCATTTCTTTTATCTGTTCATTGCTTGATAGTATGTTGATTATTTTCAGTATGATTACTGTTATTTCATGACTGGCTTGAGGTTGAGACGAGCTTGTGGAGGTTGAAGCCCCACACACATTTCCTCCCTCACTTGCATTGCATGCATTTTACTGTTAAAGCTGATGCTTTTGTCTGTTTTGGTGTATCATTGACATGATCCCTTAGGACTCTCATTTCCTCTGATGAGGATTTGATGATAGACTTTTAGGTCGAAACCTATGCATGACAACATCTAGGAGTTCCCTGTTTAAACCTCAACCATAGGATGAATCCATGGCATGATAACAGTAGGACTTGATAGTCTCCCTCCTAGTTGAGCCATTTTTCCTGTAGTTTCCCGAACTACGTTTGCTCTGATCTTTCATACCAGATGAAAGTACGTAGGCATAGGATGCGATATCCTAGCGAGCAACCTTCCCCATTTTTCCCCCCGTAGTTAGCCGAACTACGTTGACTCTGATTTCTCATTCTCTGATGAGAATACGTAGGCATAAAGTGCGACGCTTTGCCGAGTCATTTTTCTTTTCTTTTTCAGCCAGCCTTGATAGGTAGATAGATTATAACCAACCCGTCCAAGTAAACAAACAAGCGAGGATCCCGTCGAGTACGACGGACGTGAGGGGTGCTAATACCTTCCCCTTGCGTAACCGACTCCCGAACCCAGACAATGGTTGCGATGACCTTGTCTTACCCTTTTTCGTCAGGTTTTTCCGATCGTTTCCTTTCCCGCTCTGAGGGATAAATAACGAAAGGTGGCGACTCTTCTGTCATGCCGGCACCTTATTTTCGCGCAAGCGACAGCTGGCGACTCTGCTGGGGACCCTATAGCATCTAAGGACTTTTCCCATCCCTTATGCTGGGACCGTTTCCCATCCCCTACGCGAGTCAATCCTATCGTTTGTGTGTTTGCTTGTTAGGTTGCGTTTATTTATCGCATCTTTACTTCTCGCATTTTTACTTCCCGCATTTTATTTCCCGCATTTTATTTCCAGTTTGATATGATTATCTGTGCTGCTGTGGGAGAGGGATGTTACTGTGAGTGAAAAGCCGGACCTGGGCTTAAGTACACACCTAGATATAGTTGCGGAGAAGTAGTAGACGAACCTGTCTGCTGAGCAGACACAGTTCCCTACGAAAATCTGCGCTCAGACGAGATTCTTGCAGAGGTGCTCCTTTCCGGTCCTGAGGATCTGAGGGGAGTCCAGACGTAAGGATTGTCGACTCTGGGGACCGATCATTTGGAAGTCAGCTAAGAGAGGCCTCTTCATGACTTGACGATGCCACTCCTTCTGGGAATCGTATTGTCACTCATGAATGTCTGTGACGCTGACGACCGCATAGGATGCCGTACCTTTATCCGTGGATTAGGTCCATCATACCTGTGAGTGGGGTTGGGATATTGCAGGAAACTTTGACCTCCAGACTACCTGGTTTTCTTGACAGTGAATCAGTTATGTTGGGTTCGCAGTTGCAGAGATGTTCTTGATAGAGCAAGAGTTTGATCAGAGGATCTTATCATCGGGTGTTTGTCTGTTCTTGATAGAGCAGGCCTTGATCAGAGTATTGTTATCAGAGGTTTGTTCTGGATGGAGCAGATTTTTGAGTGGGGTCTGAAGATCTCATCGGCAGTTGTTATTTGTTCTTGATAGGGCAGATTTTGAGTGGGGTTTGAAGATCTCATCAGCAGCTGTATTTTTGTTCTTGATAGGGCAGATTTTTGATTTGGGGTCTGAAGACTTCATCAACAGATATTCCTTGATCTTGCATCCGGGGTCTTTATTATCAGGCCTTCGTTCTTGTCAGAGCAGAATTTTGATCTCGATCTTATCAGATGGTTATTCTCAGCAGATCAGATCAGTGGTTTTACACCGGGGTTTCCTTCTCATCAGTGATTGTTGACATCGAATCTCCACAGCAGCCACCTGGATATATTGTTGCATATCTGCATTTTGCATTAGCTTGCATAACCATTCCATTAGCGTGTGTCTGTGACAGGTACCGTTTCCCCGATCCAAGATCTCTCATTGTGTTACTGCAGCCGTTCTCAGAAAGACTGATGCGTATGAGTTCTCGGTCCTTGATGTGTCAAATCTGACTACTGCTATATGAGGTTGCTGTTTCCATGATTGGACCCAGATTCCTCTCCTTATTATTGTCAGCAGGTGCCAGGATCGGGGGGAAATCTCTCAAGCACACAGACTCACGCATGCATTTGCATGAAGCATTCTTGCATGACATACATTCTGTTACCTTTTCCTAACCTTTGATGTTGACAGGTTTTTCAGGTACTCAGGTTCCGAGCTGTTTTCGATCTCCAGGATTGATCAAAGATTCATCCACCGCTACTCAACTCGCGCCAATCAAACGAGAATCATGGACCAAGTACAGTCAGATGTTCAGGAGCTTCGTGAACGGATGGATCGTTTTATGGAGCTGATGCAAGTAGTTGCGAATGGGCAAGATCAGCTTCGTACTTTGGTTCAACCTCTCATCTCCAGGGTTGACAGTAATGGAATACTTCATGGCGGGGCCGTACCCACTCCTCCTCAAGGGGATACTCCACAGAACGTTGTTCCTGCTGCCGGAGGCAACGGTAGTGCTAACGGCAACCTTATGACTAATCTCGGACTTAACGCGGCGGGCGCCGTCAATGGTGGTTTGGGAGCCAATGTTAACGTGGGGCCGGTCAGCGGCAATGTCGGTGCAGGAAATATGGTGGTGCCTCAACCGTGGCTGGAGGACCATCAGGACGACATTTTCTCTCAGAGAGGTGTAGAGGCTGAATTGACTGCTGAAGCTCGACTCAGGTTCAAAGCGCTGGAAGATAAAATGAGAGATATAGAAAATCAGAACACATTGGGCGTTGACATGTCCAAACTTGGGTTGATTGCTGACTTTAAAGTACCTCACAAGTTCAAGGTGCCTATCTTTGAGAAGTATAGGGGCACTACTTGTCCCCGTGTTCACCTCCGATCTTATTATAGAAAGATGTCCGCTTATTCTGACGATGAGAAGTTGCTGATGCACTTCTTTCAGGATAGTCTTTCTGGTCCATCGCTCGAATGGTATATGGGTTTGGAGCCCGCTGCTGTGCGCACGTGGAAAGATCTCGCTGAAGCGTTTGTTCTCCACTATCAATATAATAGCGACTTGGCTCCCAACCGAGTTCAGCTTCAGAATCTATCGCAGCGGAGCAATGAAAGCTTCAAAGAGTACGCCCAGCGGTGGCGTGAATTGGCTGCTCGGGTTCAACCGCCGATGGTCGAGCGTGAGTTGGTACAGATGTTCGTGGCTACCCTTCCCGGAGTCTATTATGAGAAGTTGGTTAGTGGCATGTCCGGAACATTCTCGGCTCTTATCACTTTGGGCGAGCATGTTGAAAATGGTATAAAGATCGGCAAGATTCAAGGCGAATCATCCTCAGCTGGAGGAGCTAGCAAGAAACCTTATACTGGCAAGCGCCGAGAGGGAGATGCCAGTGCTGTCACTAATGCTAGGAGAAAGGGCAAAGGCCCTCAGTCTCAGATCGCTAGCATAAACATCCCAGCTGCACCCCCGCAGCCGCAGCAGCAGCCTCAGCAACAGAATAATCCGGGATATAAGAGATATCAGAATCGGGGTCCCCTGGCAAATCGTCAGTTTGAAACTCCTCCTATGTCATATGCACAGCTTCTGCAGACGTTGCTTCAGCTCCAATTAGTTCAAAAGAGGACGCTGGCTCCCTTGACAGGGGCACCACCACCAGGGTATGATGCTAACGCTACTTGTGAATTTCATTCTGGGGCACCGGGCCATACAATTGAAAATTGCAAAGCTTTTAAGCACAAAGTCCAGGACTTGGTCGACGCCAAAGTGATCAACTTTTCTGACAACGTGCCCAACGTCACCAAAAATCCAATGCCTCATCATAGGGGGGGCGGAGTGAATGCTGTTATCACTGAAGAGAATTCAGACTTGCTGACTGATGTCAGAGATTTGAAGACGCCGTTGAGTTTTGTTAAAGCTAAGTTGCTAAAGAAAGGCTTCTTTCCCGGATGTGGAGAGTTTTGTATGGAATGTGCTACACTTCCTGATGGGTGTGAGCAGTTGATCGAAGGTATCCAAAGTCTAATGACCGAGGGTATTTTACAGTTCAGTCGAAGCGTTGAGAATGCGTCAGGGGAAGTCGTGCTGAAGCAGGCGGACGAAGTTGCTACTATTACCATTCCTCGCCACCCTATCACTATTTCTGCACCTCGTCCGCCTACTATTACCATCACCAGGGCCGGACCGATCCCATTCGAGAGCACTAATGCCGTCCCATGGCATTACGGCGCCGAAGTGTATTGTAATGGTCAGAAGGTAGAGCTTGAGCCGTCCAGATCGACTGCGCAGAATCTTGCTGAGGTCAGTGGTGTCACTAGAAGCGGAAGAGTGTTCGCGCCGGCTGAGGTTGCAGCAGAGAAGGTAGTCCGAGCTGACGCTATGGACAAGGGCAAAGGTAAAGCTGTTGAAGAGGTTCCTGCAGGGGCAGAGAAAGACTTGTTGGTTAAAGATGCTGAAGAGTTCATGCGACTGATCAGGAAGAGTGACTACAAGATTGTAGATCATCTTCACCAGACTCCGTCGAAGATCTCGATTCTTAACCTGTTGCTGTGTTCTGAAGCGCACCGCAACGCGTTGCTGAAAGTATTGAATGCTGCATACGTGCCGCAGGAGATATCAGTTAATCAACTCGAGGAAGTAGTAGCCCATGTCAACGCTGGTAATGGGCTGGGATTTACAGATCTGGAGCTGACGCCCAAGGGAAGAGATCACAACAATGCCTTGCACGTCTCGATAGAGTGCAGAGGCACGATTATGTCACATGTCCTCGTGGATACGGGTTCCTCGCTTAACGTGCTTCCGAAGAAGGCACTGATGAAGTTGGATACCCGTGGACTGCTGTGCACGCCCAGTGATCTGGTCGTGAAGGCCTTTGACGGAACCAAGCGTCACGTCTTCGGAGAATTGACCCTGCCAATTCAAGTTGGACCAGAGACGTTTAATGCAGTCTTCTATATTATGGATATCATGCCCGCCTATAGTTGCCTCTTAGGTCGGCCGTGGATCCATTCTGCTGGTGCCGTGACGTCCACGCTGCATCAGAAGCTTAAATATGCTGTTGGGGGCAGCATAGTGACAGTCTGTGGAGAAGAGGACATCATGGTAAGCCACCTGTCGTCCTTTAAATACGTCGAAATGGATGGTGAGATCCATGAGACTCTTTGCCAAGCTTTTGAAACCGTCAGGGTGAAGGAGGTAGCTCCCGTTGTTGCAGAGAAGCAAGAGGTGAACCTCTCCTCGTTCAAGGAAGCTCGGGCTGTTGTCGAAGCTGGTTCCACCCCAGGCTGGGGGCACGTCTTGGATATACCAATCAAGCAGGATAAGTTTGGATTGGGATATTCTCCTGAAGCTGAAGCTTCATCTTCTTCTGGTAGCTCATCTCGTGGGAAAGGGCCGATCTTATTCACCAAGGGAGGGGTAATCTTCGAGAGTATCAACGCTGCGTCAGAGGACAGCGGGGACAGTGATTGTGATCTTGATGCCTGGATTCAACCGAGCAAGCCAGGCGAGCGCCTCCACAACTGGACCATCAAGGAGATTATCGAGCTGACAAGTGAAGAGTAATGATTTGCTTTTTACAATCTTTGTACAACCCTATGTCCTGCCCGGGGCATATTGGTTTTACTGTCAGGGCCTTGTTGGATTATGTGTATGCATTTTGTTAATAAATAAAAGGCGTTTTCTTCGTAATCAAATATTGTGTTCTCTGTTATTCATATTTTATGTTTGTTTCGAAAAACAGCAAAATGGCAACGAGGTTCGTGCTAACCTGCATATTCTTGCTTTAAACTTAACCCTTGTTATTGCAGGATCCACGTAACAGATGACATCGACTCTGGACCCTCTACGGCTCACTACGACTTTGATTGCCCGATCTATCAAGCCGAGGATGAGATTGATGAAGACGAAGACCTTCCGGAAGAGTTGGCCCGCTTGTTGAGACAAGAGGAGAAGGTTATTCTGCCTCACGAGGAGGATATTGAGATCATAAATCTGGGTTCTGAGGAGCTTATCAGGAATGTCAGAGTTGGGGCTGCGTTGCAGAATGACGTCAAGCATAGACTGGTCGAGATGCTTCGAGAGTATAGTGACGTCTTTGCTTGGTCATATGAGGATATGCCCGGACTTGACACAGATATCGTGGTTCATCGCTTGCCGTTGCGAGAAGATTGCCCTCCAGTCAAGCAGAAGCTCAGGAGGACGAGACCAGACATGGCTGTAAAAATCAAAGAAGAGGTCCAGAAGCAGTTGGACGCAGGATTTCTAGCCGTTACCACCTACCCTCCGTGGGTCGCCAACATAGTGCCTGTACCGAAGAAGGACGGTAAGGTACGTATGTGCGTCGATTATCGGGATTTGAATAGGGCGAGCCCTAAGGATGATTTCCCGTTGCCTCATATCGATGTGTTGGTCGATAATACAGCCCAGTTTTCCGTGTTTTCGTTCATGGATGGCTTCTCCGGTTACAATCAGATCAAGATGGCGCCGGAAGACATGGAGAAAACGACGTTTATTACCCCCTGGGGCACGTTTTGCTACAAGGTAATGCCCTTCGGTCTGAAAAACGCAGGGGCCACTTACCAGCGAGTAATGGTAACTTTGTTTCATGATATGATTCATCATGAGATCGAGGTCTATGTTGATGACATGATTGCAAAGTCCCAAACGGAGGAAGAGCATCTGGTCAATCTATTGAAGCTGTTTGAAAGGCTTAGGAAGTTCCGGCTGAGGCTGAATCCTAACAAATGCACTTTCGGAGTGAGGTCCGGAAAGTTATTGGGGTTTATCGTTAGTGAACGAGGTATTGAAGTTGATCCTGCGAAGATAAAAGCTATCCAAGAGATGCCAGCGCCGAAAACAGAAAAAGAAGTTCGTGGTTTCTTGGGCCGAATAAACTACATTGCAAGGTTTATCTCTCAGCTCACGGCCACTTGTGAACCGATGTTCAGGTTGTTAAAGAAAAACCAGGCGATTACTTGGAATGAGGATTGCCAGAAGGCATTTGACAAAATAAAGCAGTATCTTCAAGAACCTCCAATCTTGATACCCCCAGTGGCTGGACGGCCGTTAATCATGTACCTGACGGTTCTGGAGAATAGTATGGGGTGTGTTCTCGGTCAGCACGACGAGACGGGCAGAAAAGAGCATGCCATTTATTATTTGAGTAAAAAGTTCACTGAGTGTGAATCTCGATACTCGATGCTGGAGAAGACGTGTTGTGCATTAGCTTGGGCTGCCAAACGTCTACGACAGTACATGCTCAATCACACCACTATGCTAATTTCGAAGATGGATCCGGTCAAGTACGTCTTCGAGAAGCAGGCTCTTTCGGGCAGGATTGCCAGATGGCAAATGGTGTTAACGGAATATGATATTCAGTACGTCTCTCAGAAGGCCATTAAGGGAAACGTATTGTCTGATTACCTTGCCGAGCAGTCGATCGAGGATTACCAGCCGATGAAGTTTGAATTCCCTGACGAGGATATTATGTTTCTCAAAGCGAAGGATTGCGATGAGCCGTTGCCCGGTGAGGGGCCAGATAGGAAATCTCAGTGGAAGTTGATATTCGATGGAGCGGTTAATTCCTATGGAAGTGGTATCGGGGCTATCATCACGACTCCTCACGAATCCCACATCCCGTTTACTGCGAGACTGACGTTTCCAGTTACCAACAATGAGGCGGAGTATGAAGCATGTATTATGGGTCTAGAAGAGGCAATTGATTTGAGAATCAAGAATCTAGACGTATATGGTGACTCAGCGCTTGTAATCAATCAAATTAAAGGGGAGTGGGAAACTCGTCAACCGAATCTAGTGCCGTACATGAATTATGCCAGAAGGCTGCTTCCGTTCTTCGACCGAGTAGAACTTCATCATGTACCCCGGGCTGAAAATCAAATGGCTGATGCTTTAGCCACCTTGGCTTCAATGTATAAGGTCAATCTTTGGAATGAAGCTCCAAGCATTGTTCTTTCGCGTCTTGACAGACCAGCATATGTGTTCGCAATCGAGGATGCCACTGACGGCAAGCCATGGTTCCACGACATCCAGACCTTCCTTATGACTAAGGAGTATCCTGCGGGTGCGTCAACCCAGGATAAGAAGACTCTGAGGAGGCTATCTGGAAACTTTTACCTCAATCCTGATGGAGTGCTGTACAAGAGAAACCATGATCTCGTGCTACTCAGATGTGTAGATGAGAAGGAAGCAAGTATGCTCATGGAAGAGGTCCATGGGGGCACATTTGGTACGCACGCCGGCGGGCACGCCATGACGAGAAAGATCCTGAGAGCAGGATATTACTGGTTGACTATGGAGTCGGATTGCTTCAGATTCGCGAAGAAATGTCACAAATGCCAGATTTATGCTGATAAAGTTCATGTGCCGCCGTGCCCATTGAATGTCATGTCCTCCCCTTGGCCTTTCTCCATGTGGGGCATCGACATGATAGGCAAGATCGAGCCCACTGCATCCAATGGTCATCGTTTTATTCTGGTAGCTATCGACTACTTCACCAAGTGGGTGGAGGCAGCCTCGTACGCTAATGTGACCAAGCAGGTGGTAGCTAAGTTCATAAAGAGGGACATCATCTGTCGCTATGGAATTCCCGAGCGGATCATTACTGATAATGGTTCGAATTTGAATAATAAGATGATGAAGGAGCTGTGCCAGAGCTTCAAGATTGAACACCACAACTCATCTCCTTACCGGCCGAAGATGAATGGCGCCGTTGAGGCGGCCAATAAGAACATCAAGAAGATTGTTCAGAAGATGGTTGTGACGTATAAAGATTGGCACGAGATGCTGCCGTTTGCCTTGCACGGTTATCGTACTACGGTGCGTACGTCTACCAGGGCAACTCCTTTCTCCTTGGTGTACGGTATGGAAGCTGTCCTACCGCTAGAAGTGGAGATTCCCTCTCTGCGAGTTTTGGTTGATGTGAAACTTGATGAGGCAGAATGGATTACGAATCGTTTGAACCAGCTCAGCCTGATGGACGAGAAGAGGTTAGCATCGATTGCATTTGGTCGCCTGTACCAAAGCCGAATGAAGAAAGCTTATGATAAGAAGGTGCGTCCTCGAAGCTTTCAGACGGGTGATCTCGTCCTGAAGAAGATTCTTCCGCCACACTCCGATCACCGGGGCAAGTGGACTCCGAATTACGAAGGGCCGTATGTCGTCAGCAAGGTCTTCTCGGGAGGAGCTTTGTTGTTATCCACGATGGATGGTGAAGATTTTGCATCCCCGGTGAACGCGGACGCAGTTAAAAAATACTTTGCTTGAAAGCGACCCGCTGGACAAAAAAAAGAGAGTCCAGGCAAAAAAGGGGCATCCCGGCGAACCAAAAACAGAATAAAAGGTTCGGGCAAAAATTAGGGATATATTGAAAAAATGTACACCCGCGAAGTCGAAAACCTACACTGGGCGGCTTCGGCAAAAAAGGGTATCCCGGTGAACTGAAAACCCGAAAGGGCGGTTCACGCAAAAGTTAGGGATTTGAATAAGCAAATGACTGCGTTCCGTGTATGGACTTTCATTGTTTAGTGGTTCGGAAGACCTGAGGGCCGTTTATCTGAATCAATCTCTTCCAAAGCTGAAGCATCGGAGAAGTATCGAAGTCGAGTGGGTCTTAGAGGGATCAACTCATGGTGTTCGTCTACGCCTCGATTGCCGACATTTGTATATACTGATGTATATTTATGTTTTCTTTTTTGCGCGGCTTCCTCATTCCAGGAGCTTGCCTCTGTTGTAAAACATTTTTGCCCGTTCAGGGGTTCATCATCAATAAAATGCACATTATTCAGCAATTCTACTTGTCTGCTTTGCATTTATCTGTTTTGTTTGCGAATGAGAACGCCGACGTGTTTTTTTGATAAAATGCGCATACATAAACTTGCGGGCCTAAGCCCATTGATTGTTGAAACAATTAACTAACTGAACATTGTCACGAGATAATAACCTGGATAGGCCCCTTTGAGGAGGGTATCGTGTCTGTTTGTTTGTGTTGTTGCAGGTGTAACTCTTGCCAGAAGATGTGTCGTGCGTATCCCCGAAGCAGGATGAGTCCTCCTTCTCCAGCAGAGTTCAGTAGTCTCTCCTCCGCAGAATATGAACACAAGATGGTGAGCATTGACATGTCTCCCCGCGCAGAGATGGTTCTCTTCCCCAAGCAGGCGCATCCTGAAGGAACGGCTGAGTCAAGCACCGAAGAATGATGTCGTCTCTCCCCAGCACCGGGTCACAAGTGCAGATTTCGTAGAAATGTTCGGGAGCCGAAGCTCGTGTTTTCCCCAGTAAAGTCGCCGAAGCAGGTGTCTCCCCCAGCACCGGGTCACAAGTGCAGGTTTCGCAGGAAGCTGTTCGTATACCGAAGTATGCAGTAACTAATGGTGCCAGATTGAGGTCTCCAACGGAATTGAGATTCCCCACCAGAGTCATGCTCTCTCCTGAAGTTGGATGATTCCCTCTTCCCTAGTAAAGTGTTGGAACGGCTGATGTTGTATTCCCCTGCAGAGTTGTACTCTCCCCCGAAGGCAGATGATTCTTTCTTCCCCGGAGAAATTGAAATTCCGCACCGGAGTCGTACTCTCCCGTGAAGTAGAATGATTTCTCTCCCCGGCTGAGTCCGCAGAAAAGCAGAATCCTTGGAAGTTGATCAGATCATGATCAATTTTCCCCAGCAGAGCGTGGGGCAGCTAATGCTGTGTTTCCCCAGAGTCGCACTCTCTCCAGGGAAGCAGAATGACTTCTCCTTCCTCAGCCGAGTTTGCAGATGTCCAGGAGGGCCGAGTCCTTGAAGGTTGATCAGATCATGATTGGTCTTTCCCCAGCGGAGTGTGGAGCAGCTGAAGTTGTGTCCCCACAGAGTGATCATCCCCAGAAGAGTAGCCGAGACGGCCGCGCAGTTCATGCTCGCGATTGATATCAGCAGATCCAAGTTCTCGTAGAGCTTCGTCACCTGCAGCAGTCAGCTGAAGTTGTTCCCCTGCAGCAGTTCGCGGAAGATCAGTTCCCCAGACAGAGCCTGATTGATATTGGCGTGTTCACGTTCTCCTCAGCAGGATGATTCCTCTACCGGAGTGGTTCTTTCTCCTTGACAGGAAGATTTCCCCTTTCGGCATTTATTTTGCTGATGGGATCGCATCATTGTGCATGATTGCATAGCATTGTGCATGACTGCATAGCATTTAAACGTTGCATAGCCTTGTGCATGATTGCATGGCATTTAGCATAAAACGCATATCATTCCCACTGTGTGGGGCGTAGCGCAAAGGCATACGCATCATAAGCATGATCTAGGTCATCATCATCCTTGTTTTACAGGTATTCCGCCGAAAGACCGGTTGCTCAGGACGATTCTTGATGTTCTCCCCAGCAAGGTTGTTTTCTTAGATGATTCTAAAAGACCCCGGTGTGATCCCCGCAGTCGCTCGCTCAAGATGATTTTTGAGATCCCCAGCGAATTCCCCGGTTCAAGATGATTCTCGAATTCCTCAGCAGGGCCATTTGCTTAAGACGATTCTTAAGACCTCAGTACAGCTTCCCGAGCTGTTTGACTAGTATGATACTTGAGCTCCCTAATAGCATCTCCAGCAGGATTTGCCCAGGAAGATTCCTGGAATACCCAACCAGAAGGTTTTGCTCCGGAAAGGTTATCAGTTCAGGGTGATTCTTGAAGATGCCCGATGGATCTGTTTGGTCAAGACGATTCTTGAAGCCCTGAGCAACATGATATGTCTGCTCCAACAATGATGTCTAATCTGAAGATGGATTTCATAAGCGCCCGATGGCGATATCAGAAGGTTCCTGTCAGTTCAGACTTCTGGATTGATGAATCAACGGGTGGCTGAAGATGAGGTTCCAGAGGTTGTAGATACAACAGAGTGATTCGTATGGGTCTGAAGACCAAGTCAGTTATCCTGAGGTGATGATTGATTGCGATCAAATGAAGGATGTGTCTTCTGACTGAGGTCGAAGATGTTTCTCCAGCTGAAGCGGAGTTTTGCCTGAAGGCAAAGTGTTTGAATCCCCGAAGAGTCATGAATGGCCCAGGACACCATTTCTCTGACTGAAGTCACAGATTCCCTAAGCTGAAGCGAAGGCGCCTAAGGGCAAGGTTATCCCCAAGGTCATGAATGACCTAGGATTCATTTTCCGGACTGAAGGCCGAAGTATATCCCTGACTGAAGTCTCGGATGCTCTATAGCAGAGGCGGAGATGCCTGAAGGCAGATCCATGTATCCTTGAAGGCCAAGGATGTTCTTTCTAGCTGAAGCTGGAATAGCCGACGGGCAGGGTTTCATCTATCTTCAGAAATACTTGAAGATTCTCCAGCGGATCTGGAGTGGCCAGGGGCCAGGGTTTCATTCATATTCAGAAATTACTTGAAGATTCTCCAGCGGATCTGGAGTGGCCAGGGGCCAGGGTTTCATATATCTTTAGGGTTGAAGTTCTACGGCGGGCAGTGTGCAGTAGTATTCCGATGTTCGTTATGGTTCTAAGGGTGAACCCCAGATCAGAGTGTGCTCGGTTAAGTCTCTCATTCCCAGCGGAGTAGTTTCAAATGCGCAGGTGTACCTTTTGTTCCATTCACCAGGGGTGAACCCCAGGTCAGGGTTGTTCAGGGTTGCATTTTGTCCAGCGGCGAGGTTGGATGTTTGTTCAACGGCGAGGTTGAACGTTTGGATTTGACGGCGAGGTCAGATCATCAGTTGTCCGGCGGCGAGGTTGGATGTTTGTTCGACGGCAAGGTTGAACGTTTGGATTTGACGGCGAGGTCAGATTATCGTTTGTCCGGCGGCGAGGTTGGATGTTTGTTCGACGGCGAGGTTGAACGTTTGGATCCGGCGGCGAGGTTGGATGTTTGTTTGACAGCGAGGTCAGACTCTTTAAATCCCCAGTATAGATGATGTTTGTACGACGGCGATGTCGAGTGTCTCTAAGAGGATGTTTGTTTCCGACGGCGATGTCAGATTCAGTTTTCCAGCGGCGATGTTGGGAGTGTCAAGGTGATCCAGTCTCCCGACGACGATGTTAGGTGACGCAGATCCTTTAGTTCTCCAGCGGCGATGCGGGGTGTTCTGTCAGATGTGTTTCTCCAGCGACGATGCGTGGTATTCTGTCAGATGTGTTTCTCCAGCGGCGATGTTGGGTGTTGTGGTTGTCTGAAGGCAATGTCAGAAGAAGTTAATGTGGATAACTGACGACGATGTCATATCAGTATTTCTCCAGATAGTTGTCGTGCAGCTATTATTCCAGTATTCGACGAGTTGAGCAGTTGGCAAATTTTCGGGTTTACCGGTATTCAATCGTCTCGCACCTTGATTGGTTGAGAGCCGTTCGCTTCTCACCCAGTCAGGTTCAAGCCGTTTGAATAGGGGCAGCTGTTGCACCCCAAAATTTGACCAACAATTATTCATTCATTGAGTGTCTGAAAGTTGATACCTTCATCAGAAAGTTCAAGAGATCCCCAGAGAAGTGGGTTGAAACCAGGGTTGTGTGCTTCATAGCTTGAGAGTTGTGGGTACCCCTCAGATGATTCTGAGACTTGGAGAATGAACTTGATGTCTTGAGAAAGCCTATGAGATGTCTTGATAGCCTTCATGAATCCCAGAGAGGTCATTATGCAAGAGTTCAGAAGATTCAACCATGAATGGTAGAATTAGGGTTTTGACTGAGTCAACCCTAGATTAACTGAAGATTTGGAGAAGGTTGAGATCTAATCCAAGGGCCATGAGATCATGGAATGATGTATAGATATGTTAAAAGGATGAATCCTAGGCCAACTCATCATGATTGAGGAGTTTGAGAAGTTTTGAGTTAGGGTTTCTGAGGATTGTCAGTGAAAAAACCCTAAGTTGATCCCTATTTTCCAGGCAGTTTTAGCTCTAGATGTGATTGATATCTCATCTTCCCCACAACATGAATGTTGTAGAGCTTGTTCTTAGCTTTAATTTGAGTGGTGGAAGTCCTTGATAGGAGTTACAGAGCCCAAGTTATGGCTTTGACAAATTACAGGTCAGCAGAGGTGTGTGAATCTGGGTCCTTGAAAGTCACCCAACTTGCAGACAACTTTTGCCCTAGTAGGAGGATTCCTATGGATTCTTGGTCAACATGAATGTTGAAGAGCATCCTCTTAGCTTTAATTTGAGTGGTAGAAGTCCTTGATTGGATTTGTGGAACTCAACTTATGGTTTGAACAAGGCAGGGGTATTTTGGTCATTTGTCAATTATAGGTCATTTTAGCCAATGCCTAAAACTCCTATTTCCAAGCCTCAAATGGAAAAACTCAAAACATGAAAGTTGCTCAAAATGTGATTTTAAGTCTAGCAAGAAGGTCACAAATTGTTGGAAAAGCTCATAGCATGAGATTACATGATTGGTCAAAAATGAACTAAAAATGACTTATAACTTTGAAAAGTTGAAATTGAAAAGTGATTTGGGAGATCCACAAATCCAAAATAGGTCATCCAATATATCATTTTGATTGTAAAAACCATTTTAAGAACTTTGGTTTAAATAGATTTTTCATTTGAGGCTCCAAAAGTGGACTTCCTTTGGAAATTTATTACTTGCATAAGAAGGCAACTTTGCAAAACCCTACATAAGTGAAAGGTAAGGGCTGCTTTCATTCATTAACATCCAATATCTCATGTTAAGACAATTTGGCATGAGATTACAAGGGATAAGGCAAGGGATATGATATTTTCAACTTCTCATTCAAGGAGAAGTTCATGACTTTTCTAGATCCTTCTAGATGATTCCACAAGCTTCCATCAATTGTTATATAAAGAATGCATCAGAAAGTGTTAAAGGTTGGTGAAACTTGAGTCAAGTCAGAGGAGAGAGAGAGAGAGATAGCCATTAAAGCTCTTGCTTCAAGTTCAAGCAACTCAAGAATTCTTCCACTACAAGCCATCTCCACCATCACAAGTGCAAACAGAAGGTTGAGGACCATTGTAGGATCATCTTGAACCAATTCCAAGGTCTGCAAGCATCCCCACGAGCCTCCTCCATCATTAATTGACAGGTTCTTTCTCCTCCTTAATCCTCTTAATTTAAGTAGTTTTAGTTCATTCTTTAGGTGTATAATTGATGTATTAGGGTAGGTGGTTAGATCCTGAAAGTTAGGGCACGATCCATGATGGTTTGTGACAGGTGTAGGAATCTTTGATCTTCAAGAATTAGTTGTTTAGGGCGTTTTAGGTAAATTGAGTTAGGTCAGATTAATGAGCATAGCATGAAGAATATCTGTAAGCCATTAGACTGAAGTTTAATGAAGGTTGATCTCAGTTGATTTCATTTGAACCAAGATGTTTAAGTCTTCTGTTAGAGCAACCTAGGTAGAATTAATGAAAAGTGTACGTATGGTTGTGTAGAGCTTGAGTAGTAGAGCGTTTCTTGTTTTTGAATCGTGTCGAACCGTGGCGTGTGGAGAGAGATAGAGGAGCTCGAAGATTCGGGCATGGATGAGGGGTTTGCAGGTTAGGGTTTGGTCCAAGGTTGAAGAAGGGTTCGTGGCCGTTGGATGGAAGTCAAGGGATTGACTGGGGGAACGATCGTGTGGCCACGGTTCAGTCTGAGGAATTGGAGGGAATTTCAAATAAGCCATACGCAGTCGTTTCATTAATCAAGCCATTCTGGGCTTAGCGCTATCCGCACCCCCCTTTATTTCTGGCCCAATTGTTTTAACTAGCTTGTAGTGCTATTCATACCCCCCTCCCTTTAATTAATTTAATTTCTTTTATTTTCTTCTTATATTTTTTCTGTTTTGTTTAATTCATTAAAAATTGATAAAAAATGATTTTTTAATCCTTCTTTTTTCTATGATTAGATGAAAATGTGTAGAAAATTATAAAAATAAAATGAGATTTTATTTTTAGGTTTAATATTTTTAACAGATTTTTCTTTTAAAATAGCTTTTATAAGGTTTAGTTTTATATCATGATTTTGTAGGAATTGTTTTAGGACCTTCCCTTAGGGTTTTTTATCCATTCTTTTTTGTGCAATTAGATGATGAATCATAGTTCCCCATAGGATTTTTTCTAGATTTTTAGAATTAAATTTTTGATTAGTTTAATTAGGGTAGATTTAGGGTATCCTAATTAGGGTTTAAATTGTGTTTAGGTGATGAATTCCTTTCTTTGATTGAGTTTTATCTTGATTTTTAGGTAGAGGCCTATGTAGATGTTATGAGTAGGTGTTGAGGACCCTTGTGAATAATTGTTAGATTTTTCCCCATTAGTTTAGTATTTTTAGGTATATTCTGAAGTTGCCTGTTGATTTGGTTTGTTCAGTGGGTTATCTGTTCACCTTTGGGGTTTATTTTGGGAGATTTGTTGTGGGGATTGTGTTGCCTTGAAGACCTTGATGGAGAGCATGATGAAGAGAAGATTGTAGATCAAGACTCAGAGACCCAGAGCTTGGCTTGTCCCCTGTTTGTGAGGTTTGAGATCCTGAAGTTTGAAAGAAGCTCATGGTACTTTCCTGAGGAAGGCACTATGAATGACTTTCATCCTTTCTTCTCACCTCTTTCTTAAGTATCCAATGATGTTGGAGCCAACTTGTGAGTTTAATTTCTCCTGAGGAGGAATGTAAACTGATCACCTGTTGTTGAGCCACATGGGATACAATTCCTAAGTGGAAGCCTCATAGTACTTTCCTGAGGAAGGTCCTATGGGTCTATTCACTTAGTTCTATTAGTTTACCTAGGATTTCTTAAGTATCCAATGATGTTGGAGCCAACTTGTGAGTTTAATTTCTCCTGAGGAGGAATGTAAACTGATCACAGTTGTTGAGCCACATAGGATACAACTCCTAAGTGGAAGCCTCCTAGTACTTTCCTGAGGAAGGTCCTATGAGTCTGTTCACTTAGTTCCACTAGTTCAGATAGGATTTCCTAAATATCCAGTGATGTTGGAGCCTGCTTGTGAGTTTAATTTCTCCTGAGGAGGAATGTAAACTGATCACAGTGGTTGAGCCACATAGGGTATGACTCCTGAGTATACACCTCCTAGTGCTTTCCTGAGGAAGACATTATGAGTCTGCTTACTTAGCTCCCTTTCCTTGGTAAGCTTGTTCTGAAGCTTGAAGACTGGGATTGATTTCTTTTGGTTAGGTTTTGCTTTAGGGCTTTGCTTAGATTTGATTCAGATTCTGTGTTAGGGTTAGGATTAGAGAGTAGATCCTTTCCTTCTCAAGCATGTGTTGTTTGCCTGATGGCACTTCATTTCTTTTATCTGTTCATTGCTTGATAGTATGTTGATTATTTTCAGTATGATTACTGTTATTTCATGACTGGCTTGAGGTTGAGACGAGCTTGTGGAGGTTGAAGCCCCACACACATTTCCTCCCTCACTTGCATTGCATGCATTTTACTGTTAAAGCTGATGCTTTTGTCTGTTTTGGTGTATCATTGACATGATCCCTTAGGACTCTCATTTCCTCTGATGAGGATTTGATGATAGACTTTTAGGTCGAAACCTATGCATGACAACATCTAGGAGTTCCCTGTTTAAACCTCAACCATAGGATGAATCCATGGCATGATAACAGTAGGACTTGATAGTCTCCCTCCTAGTTGAGCCATTTTTCCTGTAGTTTCCCGAACTACGTTTGCTCTGATCTTTCATACCAGATGAAAGTACGTAGGCATAGGATGCGATATCCTAGCGAGCAACCTTCCCCATTTTTCCCCCCGTAGTTATCCGAACTACGTTGACTCTGATTTCTCATTCTCTGATGAGAATACGTAGGCATAAAGTGCGACGCTTTGCCGAGTCATTTTTCTTTTCTTTTTCAGCCAGCCTTGATAGGTAGATAGATTATAACCAACCCGTCCAAGTAAACAAACAAGCGAGGATCTCGTCGAGTACGACGGACGTGAGGGGTGCTAATACCTTCCCCTTGCGTAACCGACTCCCGAACCCAGACAATGGTTGCGATGACCTTGTCTTACCCTTTTTCGTCAGGTTTTTCCGATCGTTTCCTTTCCCGCTCTGAGGGATAAATAACGAAAGGTGGCGACTCTTCTGTCATGCCGGCACCTTATTTTCGCGCAAGCGACAACTGCTTCCAAGAAAGTTTATGTGGAGCACCATTAACATGGTATATGAAGCTACAAGTGAATCACATTCAGTCTTGGGAAGACTTGACTTTTGCTTTTGTGAAGCAATACCATCACAACCTGGGTATAGCCCCAAACAATAAAGATGACTGTGGACCTTCCAGAGAATTCATAGATCCGGTACCCCGTCCTCAGCACCAGTATGCGATGCCCACTCAGCGTGAACAACAACCACATCCTAGGCAGAGGTCGGCCTCTCCAGATCAACCACATCATCGACAATTTCGGAAAAGGTATCAAAGGATGACTCCAGATGCACCAAGGGAAGCAATTCACCAGTTTGATCCCATCCCGGTGAAGTACGCTGATTTGTTTCCAGCTCTAATTCAAAGAGGGCATATCCAGACTAAAGCCCCACCCAAGGTACCTAAGAAGTTTCCATACTGGTACAAAGCCAACAAATTTTGCCTGTATCATCAAGGTGCTCCAGGGCACGACATTGAGAGCTGTTACGGCATGAAAGCAGACGTCCAAAATTTGGTCAAAGATGGAGTCTTGTTCTTTGAGGGTTCTGTCCCTTATGTGCGAGATAGCCCCATATCTCGACAAGGTTCGTCCTCCCCAGGCATGATTCAAGGTCGTCAACACCGTGTCTGAAAGCTGCACACCAGACATTTCTGCATGTCCTTCCCGTCTACACGAAAGCACAATAAAGATCCTGGAAAGGACTCTCCAGAAGAACCTTCTTTTTCTTTCGTTTGTTTGTGTGTTTATTTCTTTGGTTAAAAGCATATCTGGCATGTAAGAACTTTCTGTTTTGAATAAGTAATGCAATAATTGTTTGTCTTGAAGAAATCCATTCGTTTTCACTCAAATAGTTTTTTCAAAATTATTTATAACGCCGACTTTACCCGATCTCTCGCTCTAACAGAGAATTGAAAGGAGGATGATGAAGTAAAACACATGATCTCTTGTTGTATGCTTCGAATGAAAACCCTACTGATGTAAGGCATTATTTTAAACCTCCTAAACGCCAACATAGTCAACCCTTTCTTTTAAACCTTGACTGAGGATCCGTTCTCTTTCTCCCAAACCGAGACATCATTTTCTTAACCTGGGGCAGGGTAATATCAAAAAAATGATGAACATCTTTCAAAAAATTGGGTGGGCACAAATATACTAACCCTTTCTACCTCCATTTTATCAGTCACAAACTAAACCCATATACGTCCCTCAAAGTCCTAATTGAAGGAAGGTTTAATTCGAAAGCATACTCGATGAGACATTGTTCCCTGACTCCTTGAGCTACGCTCAAATTAAAATCGGCTTTATAAATAATGATTCAATTTGTATCCTAACTAGTGATTTCGATCACAAGTTATTGCGATACCCCTTTTAAAACTTCAAGACAAACGCGTGTTGCATTAACCATTTCAAAATGGATATTTCAAATGTGCTAAATACGCTTGACATCTTAGAAATACGGCATACAAACATTGATGATGATATTTGAAGACTTTGCTGACTTGGGGCAAGTCATTCTTCCCAAGAAAATTTCATCCGCGCAAGTCTTGGTTTCAACTGGAAGAAATTCAAAGGACTCACTTACCGCCAATCAGGGGCAGTTACGTCGAGATTCGGCGAATCTCTAAAGAGTTTGAAAACAGTGGGACATTTGGACATCATGTTTTCTGTAAAATCCTCTCTAGATGGTTTTTTATAAACTATGTGACTTGGGGCATTTGAAGATTGGAGCAAAAGATGTATATTTCATCCTCAGGAAGCTCAACCCTAACATGTTCAACAACTACGAAGACCCAGGATATTTATTTTATCCCCTATGAAACTTCAGTTTGGGAACCTCCATCTACAATTTCATACAACATGCCAGACTTATCAAGATGATACATCCCCAATTGGATTAATCACTTCTCCTCAAGAGAATTTGGAAGCTTTGAAGCAGTACTGGGACCCTACATTTGGTTCTCCATCTATCCTCAGTGATACTTCTATCTTTGAAGATTGGTCGGATGTTTGTTTCGAGACGTTTATCCCGTTTTCGGTCATTGCTTTCGTCTGTCTTGTCAGCATAAGCATACACATACCATATAAGTAGAAAGCATAACATTTGCATTTTGTGCATCCTTTGCGGTTACCCTTGGGTATTTGGGCGTGTCTTATTCCTTCCAAATAGAGTTGTCAGCCCTAAGCAAAAAACTCAATATTTCTACTTCCCCACGAAGTTCGATCCTCGTGGAAGACAGTTGTTTCAGTACATTCCCATTAGAGTTTATGCCTCTATGGTTGAGTCTTGCTTGACAGTTTCTCTTCGGTTATTTCCCGAATTGAACTTCGGTCTTTGGCAATCGCACTATGAACATCTCCAGCTTTTGAGCATGGATCAAAGTGTTTGTACTTTGACGTCATGAGGATCACCATCGAAGACGCAACGTTTCTTCAACAACATTACAAGATCTCTTCAACAACTTACAGCTGAATGACAGAAGACCTCTTTATTTGAGCAACTCGTTTTGGGCAGATCTATTCTCAAAACGACAAACAACAACTTCCTCAAGACAATCTGTCTATCCCCAGTGGATTATTTCAAGATTATCAAGCAAAGGACATTATAGATGCTTCCCCATTTGAGGACTTCTGCTACAATCTTACACATCTTACAATTACAGCAGAGATACTCCTTAGAAATGATCTTCCCCAGAGGGTTCATTATGAGTACAATCAATGACATATCTCCTTACAAGAGGACACTCCACGTATCAACCGGTTTACAACTCTTTTGAAGATCCCCGGTGCATATTCTACAAATTGCCAATTCAATACAAATTGCATCTACAAGTACAAATACAAAATCACATCTACAAAATTCTACAATTACAGATTACACAACATTTACATCAACAATTCTACAGTTCTACAATTTACAACATACAATCTACAATGACACTATGGCTCACAGCCGAACATCTACATCAATAATACAATTTACAACTACAGTTACATCTACAATCAACAAATTTACAACCCCTCTTTGAAGACGCTCTCGCGAGTTTCCATCATTTTGGGTAGGAACCGAGACCAGCTCATGGTTCCCATACCATGGAGCAAGGGGAAGTTCGGCATCAGAAACCGAGACCAGCTCATGGTTCCCATACCATGGAGCAAGGGGAAGTTTGACATCAGAAACCGAGACCAGCTCATGGTTCCCATACCATGGAGCAAGGGGAAGTTTGACATCAGAAACCGAGACCAGCTCATGGTTCCCATACCATGGAGCAAGGGGAAGTTTGACATCAGAGACCGAGACCGGTGCATGACTCCCATATCATGATGCTCGGGGAAGCTCAACAACTACAACAACATCTACAACTACAATGACATCAAAGACCGAGACCAGCTCATGGTCCCCGTACCATGATGCCAGGAGAGGTTATACATTTTACCGTTTCAGCTGAGTTACAAAATATAAAATAATAAAAAAGGATCCATTTTGAGTTACTATTGACCACCACCTTGGTAGTAAAAGTATCTTTCGACCTCAAATCGTCAAAACCACCGCATCCCTGATGCATGAGTTACCGTTACACGTTTGGAGATTTCCCATGAGTGATTGTTCATGTCCTCGTAGGGTCCCGCCTTGGCGGATCTGTTGCTTTTCTGTCTAGCATGTCGCGTCCAGTTCATCCCCTATGACCTCTTCCTTACAGATTTTGTCCGCCCTGCATTTTCATATCATTGCATATCATATGCATTCGGTGGTTTCTTATGGCCAAAAATTCGCGCAATGTTTGTATTTAAGTCCCTCCTATCTCGTCGAGACGAAGATTTCAATCTCCATATCTCTGAATAGGAGTAACTTAAATAGGGGCATCTGTTACACCCTAATTTTTGACCTTATGATCCCGCCTCCTCGTGCATTTCTTTTCTGAACCCATCATTCCTATTTTAGCTAACCATTTAATCAACGTTGTTTTGCGTTTATGGGCGTAGCTATTATTATGACAAAATTGCCAAGAACAAGAAAAATCTCGTTGAAGACTATGACATTCAAAATCCAAAACAAGTTTGAGTGGGGTGCTTACAGACAGTTTTCAAGATATCTCAAGAAGGCATGACCCAATTCGATGTCAAGATTTGTCAAGTATTATTAACACATCAAATGCACCTTTCTTCGGTTATCATGAAAAGAGTTCTGTTAGCCTTATATTTAAGAGTTAAAGTGACCGCAAGGCGTTTTGCCATCTGCTCAAGGATACAAGTTTGGAGTGAGGATATCGACATATGAAAAAGAGGAGAAAAGGCATTCCAATATTAATTGTTACCACTTGTTAATAGTTTTCAGAACAAGAAAAATAATTACAAGTCGCAGCTCATGAATACGGAACCAAGCCAGGATTGATAGACGTTGACTTTTTTTACTACTCACAGAACTCACTATTACATGAATTTACATAGTAAAATAAAGGTGCAATTGAGCCTCGTGCCATATTACAAGTTCTGGTGATCCAAAGCCTCAGACTACGCTGTTTCTTAGCCAACCTGTGTGAAGCCAAAGCAAATTCAACAAGCAGCAACAAGGGTAAAGCAGCGTCGCGCCGCGAGAAAGCAACTTCAATAATAGAATGGAAAATGCGAAACACTCATGACTCGCGTCACACGTAAAACCCAACTGTCCACTTTCTCCTCATCCAGAAATAGCTTTACTAGCGCCCTTTGTCAAGAAGAACCAAGACGGGAACATTCAAGGCTTTTCCCCACGTCACTCCGTTCCGCCACGTTATCTCCCTGCAGTATACCCAACATATTCTTAATCGAACGTATTCTGCTGAAGCTCCTAAATTTGGAAAAGATATACAAACGCAAGCAAGTATGTCGTTACCGACTTACCTATTATTTACTTCCGGAGCCATCTTGCACGCATTTGACAGCAGCAACACCAATAAGGCATTCGCAAGGAGGTAATCCTCCAGTTACCATCAACAACATGTTAAGCGTCAGCAGCCAACATATCAGCAGAAAGTCAGCTGCGAGTACTTCTGCATCACCTGCGAACATATCTACGCACCTGCATTCACAACGAGGGACTTGAGCATCAAACACACTGGGGGCAACATACAACACTCATGTTTGAACTGAAGAATAGAACCTCAACATAAAAATACAACAGCCACACATACAGAACCCAATTTCACAACAACAATACACACACGGTTTGAGAGGGAGCACGTGAATCACTCTGTACATGGACAGAATACTCACAGGGTTCAGAGGGGCATCCACGGCATAACGACATAGCGGCATCACCTCACTTTTTCCTCAACACGTCAAGCTACAATCAGAGGATTAATTTGAAGCTAAAGTACTGCCATGTATCCATCACAAACATGGCAATAACAATCTGAATCATTTGCTTGGTGATAGAGGCTGCACCATAATCCCAGATGCATTCGATATCGCCGTCAACTGCAGGAGTATACCAAACATATTAATCATTCGGCTAACAAAAACTATTTGGTTTGGTTTAGAACACAATAACCGCTGTTTCTCTACCCAACATTCTCATAATGATATGACAGCATTAACTATTGTCACGCTCCGTTAAACTATACAGCGTTCAATTCAGTAGTAGAAGCATTTGCTAAACCCTCCATTGCCCTGAAAAGACAAAGCAAGTAGATTACATGACAGGACCAGATAAGATACTTGAGTGATCGAAGCAAAGCCACGCCACTTCACACCTACAAGTGACCTGCAGTATGAAACAAGCACCAGTATGACGCCACAAATACAACCAACAAAATGCACAACATAAAAATCACAACGGTGTTTTACAACCACAACATACACTTCATTTCCATAACAACGCTATTATGCCACCGCCTTGAACTCACCAAATTGAAAGTACAAGCTAAACACCGACCACTGATATCCAATTGTGAATCACTACATGACTAAAACTATAAGGAATCAAGAGCATAACCTGAAACCTGCACAAGGTTGAAGATTGACATTATTTCTTAAACAGGATAAACATTTGACATTGCTAGACAGGTATTGAAGGTTGTTGATAAGATATATCGGATACTCAAAATGGGCAGTGGATTGCACGAGTTCATAAACCCTGTGT
Organism: Lathyrus sativus; assembly: GCA_963859935.3. Taxonomy (NCBI): domain Eukaryota; kingdom Viridiplantae; phylum Streptophyta; class Magnoliopsida; order Fabales; family Fabaceae; genus Lathyrus; species Lathyrus sativus. The sequence goes on along the minus strand of OZ012737.1, from coordinate 626,928,596 downwards.
TGATAGGGTAATTCCAAGGTTGAATTTCTGAGGTATCCCCTAGCCTTAATTACCGTCGTACACTTCGACACCAGTTTGAGCAACGGTATCATAACCTGCAACCAGAGCAATCCATTCACCATTAGTTGAAGACGAAGATGAAGTCGTATCACATAAAAATAATGAATCTAAGAGTAGAAAACCCCTGCAGGTTGGCAATCCATTTTGTTTCAGATATCAGAAAATTAATAGATATAGCATGAGAGTTTGAGTAAGGATGAAGGAATTAAGATATTTGTTGAGGCGATGTGTGTTGGTATGACTAAACAAAACCACAGTTGAAGATACCTTCAAGGGTCTCCTAACCTGCCAAATCAAAAAAGGAAAGAAAACGCAAACAATCGCTAGTCCCCTCAGGTCTGCCTCTTCCCTGGACCATTTGAATTCTTCCCAGGCCCAAACAAATTGTTGTTGTCCGCACCTGCCAAAATGCGAAATCAAGTTAACATTCAGAGAATATCCAAATTCAATTTTGGACAATTAACGAAATTGATATGCCAACATCAGAGATTGATTTTCCATTTAACAGAAATTAAACGAAATCAGTTAAAAAGGAAAGTTTCAATTTGATCTAAACCCAAAATGGAAGGTCCAAAATCAACAATTAATCAGCATTCAAAACAAATTCAATCGGAAATCTCAGGTTTAAAGCCTATATAAAGAGGAGTGGAAACGAGAAAGAAGAAGAGACGAAGCCGATAACACCGAAAACCTAGAAAATTGACAAACTCAGAAAAGGGGAAACTTATCTCCTCAAGCTGCCGCCGAAGTATTCCCAGGCCACCGCAAATCCAAGACATCAAAAAATCCACTACGGCCGTTTCGAACGCCGCCCAACTCGCGGTAAAGCTCTCACTCATGTTAAGGTTCTGAACTATTTAATCGTTCGATTTGTTAGTGCAAGTTGATTCTCGGAGGAAAATGAACGGAGCATGGCGAATCAAAACGAGGATGAATCGATTGGAGAGGAACAAGAGAGGGGTTCACTTCCGATTCAGGGGTTCGGGTTGCAAATGGGATTAGGGTTCACTCTTTTTTTCTGTCGTTTTGCTTTCACGTGGTTTGCGTTTTGGTTGTACACGGATCACCACACACACACATGACTCACCGTTAAACCCTCACTAGTCTTTTAATTAACTAAATATCCATTATAACCAGTTTTTTTAAAATTAAAATAATAACTACTACAACCTTTTATTTATCAAATATATTTTATATACACCAATTTATTAATAACTATTTTATTATACCTACTTTTCTAAAACCACATAATTCAATTTAATGGATAATATTAATAATAAAACCCTTCACAAAAAAAATATAATTAATTTAACTTTTTTTATAAAATCAAATTCATTAAAAGGTACATTTTCTTACAATTCGAATAATTTATGCAACGTTTGTAAATAAAATAACTAATATAACTTTTGTTTAAGAGATCAAATCGACTTTCTTTATTCAAACCGAAACAAGTCAAACAGTAAAATCAATCAACCGCGTAAGCATACAGATCAATCGTGCACTCACGACACATGCACTTACACTCAGCGCTTTCATGCGTATACATTATTTATCTTTATCTGCTTTATCTTATTCACAATGCACACACACTCACTCAGCGCTTTCATGCGTTCGTGTATGGTTTATCTTTCTGCAATTTACTCTTCTGCAATTTATTCTATTGCATTTACATTATCATATTTATCTATTCATACATCGCATTCCGTCCAAAGGAAAAACCTACACATAATTCAACGTTGTGTGTAGTTGCACATCATTTGCATCATAATCCCCTTAGATCCTTGATTCCTCAAGTTGATCGCTTAGGATAGATCCTACCCCATAGGAAGGACCTTGTCTTTACTCTTTACAACTTAGACGAACACCAAATCAAAAACAATACAACTTTTCAAACACAAATAGAGAATAGATGTTAATCATCTTAAGTGAGATATAATCTCCACCCCCACAACAATACAATCAAACATGTAGGGACTTTGCCTTAAGAGCGACAAAGGCATACTGGGCGACCATCCGAGTATGTAAGACCTTTTCTTAAGACGATGCAAAGACCATTTCCTACGACCCCATTTACATTTGTGGTGGTTATCTCTCCCTTAACATGAAGACTCATCTCTTCTCCTAAACCCAATCAAAACAACTACCCTAAACCCGTAGGAACTTTGACCACAATCAAAGATCTCCTCTAACCCTTTAGGGTGAACTACAGATACTCTGATTCCACTCCCGTAAGGATATGTAGGCATAAGATGCGACATCTTATCGAGTATACTTAGAAATAAACCACTAGGGTCTCTAATCCTTTAAGCAGATAACACTTAGCAGTAAACAAACATAAAACAAGAGGTTCCTGTAGAGTACTACAGAAATTTAGGATGCTAGTACCTTCCCTAAGTTTAACCAACCCCCGAACCTAAACAATCTAAACCTTGCATGTGCATTGCATTGTGGGAATTTCGATCTTTATCCCTTCCTTTGGACAAATCAAAGTTCGGTTGCAAAATGAATTAACGATTCAAACTAATCAATAGTTTGGTATCCAAATTTCACCGCGACAGCAAGGACCCTGAAAAACAACACAAACGAGACAAAACCAGTATATACAACCTAATCTACTCAGGTTAGTGTCCATGATACTATTCCAGTTAATTCAAAGTTTTAGCAACTGTTGGCAAGGGCCAAGCAAGGTTATGCATATGCTAGTTTTATCAGAAATAAACGGCGTTTTTTCCATACACAAAACGGTAAAGAACAAGTATCAAATACTAAATAACATATTTTATTGATTGAGCCTCTGAATAGGCGAGTTTGGTACACTGGATGCAACTCCTGAAAAGAGGAAGTTGCGCACAAACAAATACAAGTATGCGCAGGAAGCATAAAAACTAACACAATGTGGACACATGTCAGCAACGTGATGCAGACAAACATCATGAGCTGATCCTCCTATGACTCGCCTGACTCTGGCGCTTTCCCGGTATTCAGTTTCCGGAAGAAGATCGTATCTGATAGGTGAACCCCCAAGGTATTCTCCAAACCACCAAGCAATGCGTATCAAATTCGGACCGCAACCATTTGCTTTTAAAATCCCTAACTTTTGCGTGAATCGCCCTTTGCGGGTTTTCGATTCACCGGGATACCCTTTTTTGCCGAAGCCGCCCAGTGTAGGTTTTCGACTTCGCGGGTGTACATCTTTTCAATTTTATCCCTCTTTTGCCCGAACCTTTTATTCTGTTTTTGGTTCGCCAGGATGCCCCATTTTTGCCTGGACTCTCCTTTTTTTATCCAGCGGGTCAATTTTAAGCAAAGTATTTTTTAACTGCGTCCGAATTCACAGGCGACGTGAAATCTTCTCCGTCCATGGTGGACAACAACAATGCTCCTCCTGAGAAGACTTTTCTGACAACATAAGGCCCCTCATAGTTTTGCGTCCATTTGCCCCTGTGATCTGTTTGTGGCGGGAGAATCCTTTTCAGCACAAGGTCGCCCGTCTGAAAGCTGCGAGGACATATCTTTTTGTCGTATGCTTTCTTCATTCGGCTCTGGTATAACCGACCATATGCTAGAGAAGCTAACCTCTTCTCATCCATTAAGCTCAACTGATTTAACCTGTTTTTCACCCATTCTGCCTCGTCGAGTTGGACATCTCTTAATACCCTCAGGGAGGGAATTTCCACTTCCAATGGTAACACTGCCTCCATTCCGTATACTAGCGAGAACGGGGTTGCCCCGGTTGATGTGCGTACCGTCGTACGATAACCGTGCAAAGCGAAAGGTAGCATCTCGTGCCAGTCCTTGTAAGTTACTACCATTTTCTGAACAATCTTCTTAATGTTCTTATTGGCCGCTTCAACAGCGCCATTCATCTTGGGCCGGTAGGGAGAAGAATTATGATGTTCAATCTTAAAATTCTGGCATAATTCTTTCATCATCTTGTTATTTAAGTTCGAACCGTTGTCGGTGATGATCCGCTCGGGGGTTCCATATCTGCAGATAATATCTCGCTTGATAAACTTGGCTACCACTTGTTTGGTTACGTTAGCATAGGAGGCTGCTTCCACCCATTTGGTAAAATAGTCGATTGCTACCAAAATGAATCGATGTCCGTTCGATGCCGTCGGCTCAATCTTCCCAATCATATCAATCCCCCACATCGCGAATGGCCACGGTGATGACATCACATTCAGAGGACTTGGAGGTACATGAATCTTGTCCGCATAAATCTGGCATTTATGACACCTCTTTGCAAACTTGAAACAATCAGTTTCCATAGTTAGCCAGTAATAACCTACGCGTAGCAGTTTCCTTGTCATAGCATGCCCACCAGCATGTGTACCAAATGTACCTTCATGTATTTCCTCCATGAGCAACTTCGCCTCTTTCTCATCTACACAGCGTAGCAGCACCAAATCGTGGTTCCTTTTGTATAGGACACCATCCAGATTCAAATAGAAGTTACCAGCTAATCTCCTAAGAGTCTTTTGATCGCGAGTGGATGCCCCAGCCGGGTACTCTTTGTTCTTCAGGAAATTCTGGATATCGAAATACCAGGGTTTACCATCCGATGATTCGTCTACAGCGAATACGAAGGCAGGCCTGTCAAGCCGAGATATAACAATCCGAGGAGCCTCGTTCCAGAAATTAACTTTGTACATGGAAGACAAAGTTGCGAGCGCGTCAGCCATTTGATTTTCTGCTCTCGGTACGTGATGCAATTCCACCTTGTCAAAGAAAGGCAACAATCTCCTTGCATAATTCATGTATGGCACCAAGTTGGGCTGACGTGTCTCCCATTCGCCTTTTATTTGATTCACCACCAGAGCTGAGTCTCCGTATACATCTAGATTTTTGATTCGCAAATCAATGGCTTCTTCGAGCCCCATAATGCAGGCTTCATATTCCGCTTCATTATTGGTAACCGGAAAGGTCAATCGAGCAGTAAACGGGATGTGCGACCCATGTGGGGTAGTGATGATTGCCCCAATTCCGCTACCATAGGAATTTACAGCTCCGTCAAATATTAACTGCCATCTGGAACCCAACTCTGGTCCTTCGTCCGGCAACGGTTCGTCACAATCCTTCATTTTCAGGTACATGATATCCTCGTCAGGAAAATCAAACCTCATCGATTGGTAGTCCTCAATAGGCTGCTCTGCAAGATATTTTGATAAAACACTCCCTTTAATAGCCTTTTGAGAGACATACTGGATGTCGTATTCAGTTAAGACCATCTGCCAACGGGCAATTCTCCCGGATAACGCCTGTTTTTCAAATACGTATTTCATAGGATCCATCTTCGAGATGAGCAGGGTCGTATGATTCAGCATGTACTGTCTTAAACGTTTGGCGGCCCAGGCTAGCACACAACACGTTTTTTCAAGCATTGAGTATCTCGACTCACAATCAGTGAACTTCTTACTCAGATAGTATATTGCATGCTCTTTTCGCCCTGTCTCGTCATGTTGACCGAGAATGCAACCCATACTTCCCTCAAGAACCGTCAAATACATGATCAAGGGCCTGCCTGCCACTGGAGGTATCAAAATAGGAGGCTCCTGCAAGTATTGTTTTATTTTGTCGAACGCCTTTTGACAATTTTCATTCCAAGTCACAGCTTGGTCCTTTTTCAACAGCCTGAATAATGGCTCGCAAGTAGCTGTTAAGTGAGAGATGAACCTAGCAATGTAGTTCAGCCTCCCTAAAAACCCTCGCACTTCTTTTTCTGTTTTAGGCGTCGGCATTTCCTGTATTGCTTTTATCTTTGCAGGATCTACCTCTATGCCTTTTTCGCTTACGATGAACCCCAGCAGTTTACCCGATCTCACCCCGAAGGTGCATTTATTAGGGTTCAGTCTCAACCTGAACTTCCTAAGCCTTTTGAATAGCTTCAGCAGATTAACCAAATGTTCTTCCTCCGTCTGGGATTTGGCAATCATATCGTCAACATATACTTCAATCTCTTTATGCATCATATCATGAAAGAGAGTGGTCATTGCACGCTGATACGTTGCCCCGACATTCTTCAATCCGAAGGGCATCACTTTGTAACAAAATGTTCCCCAAGGCGTTATGAAGGTAGTCTTCTCCATGTCTTCTGGCGCCATTTTGATCTGATTGTAGCCTGAGAAGCCATCCATGAAGGAAAATACGGAGAACTGAGCAGTGTTGTCAACCAGCACATCGATGTGAGGAAGTGGAAAGTCGTCTTTCGGGCTCGCTTTATTTAGATCACGGTAGTCTACGCACATTCTGACTTTACCGTCCTTCTTAGGCACTGGTACAATATTAGCGACCCATGAGGGATAATTTGTAACAGCTAGGAAACCAGCATCCCACTGTTTTTGGACTTCCTCCTTGATTTTTACTGCCATATCAGGCCTAGTCCTTCGGAGTTTCTGCTTAATCGGCGGGCATTCTTCCCTTAACGGCAGACGATGCACAACCATATCTGTATCCAATCCAGGCATGTCTTCGTATGACCAAGCGAACACATCACTGTACTCTTTGAGCATTTCAATCAACTCTCGCTTGACATGACCTTGCAGCGCAGCCCCTATACGGATGTTCCTTTCAACCCCTTCCGACCCCAGATTGACAATTTCGATTACCTCCTCGTGAGGCAAAATGATTCTTTCTTCCTGTTTCAGCAACCAGGTTAATTCTTCCGGAACTTCGCCATCTTCAACAATCTCTTCCTCAGCCTGAAATACCGGGTGCTCGAAGTCGAAGTGAGTCATAGGCGGTTCATAGATGTCATCTGTAAATATAATCCTGCAAAAGGGATGGTTAAACGTTTCAAAACAGATATGAAGCGAATAGCCACGTTGCCATTTTATTGTTAAAGTAAAAATAAGAAAAACAGAGATCACAACATTTGTATATGAGAAAAACGCCTTTTATTGAATGATTAACAAAGCAATGTACATAACCAAGCGGTCCTAAGCAAAACTATGATGCCCCAAGTAGGACACCGGGTTATTCAACAGTTAAGAAAACAAAGCATTACTGTTTATTTGTTACAGGAACAACCTCCTGAATAGACCAATTGCATAGCCCTTGTCCTGGCACGCTTGGCTGAATCCAGGCGTCCATATCACAGTCGCTGTCTCCTTCTTCGGAATCTGAAACAGCGTTAATACTTTCAAAGCATACTCCATCGGGCGTGATCGTTACTGGCCCTCTGAATCTGGGTACTCTGGGAGTAGGTGCTGATGACGAAGGATGATACCCGAGCCCGTACTTGTCTGTCTTCATAGGGATATCTGGTATCTGACCCCATCCTTTAGTCTCTCCGGCTTGGACCAAAGCCTGCGCTTCTTTGTACGACGACACGGCCACACATGGTGCTTTGCTAATAACGGGAGCTTTCTCCTTAATTTTCAACCCTTCAAACCCCTGGCAGGGTGTCTCATGAATTTCGCCGTCGACTTCTACATATTTAAATGAAGATAGATGACTCACCAAAATATCTTCCTCCCCACAAACGGTGACGACGCTGTCCCCCACCATATACTTTAGCTTCTGATGCAAGGTAGACGTGACTGCCCCGGCAGCGTGGATCCATGGACGCCCTAGAAGACAGCTGTAAGCTGGATGAATGTCCATTATGTAGAACTCCGTTTCAAAGATTTCTGGCCCCACCTGCAGCAGTAATGTTAAGGATCCAAAAACAGTCCTTCGAGTACCATCGAACGCCCGAACCACTAAATCACTAGGTGTGCAGAGTATGCCCCTGACATCTAGTTTCATCATCGCTTTCTTTGGGAGTACGTTCAAAGAGGAACCTGTATCCACCAACACATGGGACATGACTATGCCCCTGCATTCTACTGATATGTGTAACGCCATATTGTGGTCTCTCCCCTTTGGAGTCAAATCAAAGTCAGTGAAACCCAAACTATGACCCGCTTGTACATGAGCCATTACCCCCTCCAACTGATTTACAGACACATCCTGAGGTACGAACGAAGTATCCAAAATTTTCAGCAATGCATTCCGATGTGCTTCGGAACATAACAACAATGATAGTATGGATATCTTCGATGGCGTTTGCTGAAGGTGCTCAACAATTTTATAATCGCTTTTCCGAATAAGGCGCATAAACTCTTTTGCATCCTTCAGTGATGTTTCCTTCTCCTTCCTCTGTACAGGTGTATCGTCGTTTACCTTTTCCTTCCCCTTTGCTAATCTTTGGGCTTCCACCTCGGGCGACACGAAGATCCTTCCGCTTCTAGTCATTCCTCCAGCTTCAACAACATTATCTACAACCCCCGCCGGCTGTTCGTTGATATTAATCCTTTCGCCGTCACAATATATTTCAAGCCCATAATTCCAGGGTACGGCTTTGTTGCTTTCAAAGGGAACCGGCCCTGCCTTTGTAATGGTGATCATCGGCCGCTTAGCTGGCGCCGTTATGGTTATCGTTTTACGTGGAATCGTCACCATTGCAACATCGTTCTGTTCCTCGGCTAATACCTCCACAGGTTCTTCTACCGTTGCTCGGTCAAATTGCAACACACCTTCGTTGATCATGGCCTGAATGCCCTTTTTCAATGCCTCACAACCCCTAGCTTGGGCCCAACAATCCAAGCAATACTCATCACAGCCTGGGTAGACACCCCCTTTCAATAGCCGACTCTTGATTTTGCTCAGCAGCGTCTGCAGCTCATTAACGTCCGTTACCAAATCCAGACCCTCCTCTGTTAGGATAGCGTTTGCCCCATGATTGGGCATGGGCATCTGTACGATATTTGGGCTCGACTGTCCAAAATTAATCCGCTTGCTGTCCAACAAATCCTGTACCACGTGCTTGAAAGCGTTACAGGTCTCTATGTCATGTCCTGGAGCCCCAGAGTGGAACTCGCAGTGTTTGTTGGCATCATAACCATACGGAAGTGTAGCCCCTTTGGGTGGAGCCAAAGTCCTTTTCTCCACTAACTTTAGTCCCAACAACACCTAGAATAACTCTGCATACGTAGAAGGAGGTTTGTCAAACACCCTTCTAGGTTTCTGATACTTTCTCTGTTCGTTATCCTGCCCCTGTTGCCGCTGGGGCTGTTGTTGCTGTTGTGGTGGTATCTGCTGTAGGGGTATCGGTTGTTGATGGAATGGAATTGTGACGCTAGCCACCTGTTGAGGATGAATGTACTGATTCCGTCCTCTGCCCCGACCTCGGCCCCCAAATACTGCGCTTGTATCACCTTGACGGCGACCACCATAAGCCTTTCTGTTATTTCCTGCTGAAGTGGATTCCTCAGCTTGGAATCTCCCTACCTTGATATTATTTTCAATCTTTTCTCCCATCAGGATCAGATCTGAGAAACTGCCCAAAGAAGCGTGGAACAACTTATCATAGAACATACCAGTGAAAGTTCCTAGGAACATATCATTCATCTCTTTCTCAACCAGAGGAGGATGAACTCGTGCTGCCATATCGCGCCATCTCTGCGCGTATTCTTTGAAGCTTTCGCCCTTCTTCTGAGACAATCCCTGTAACTGGATCCGGTTTGGTGCCAAGTCACTGTTGTATTTATAATGTGCCACAAACGCCTCGGCCAATTGCTTCCAAGTCTTAATCTGTGTGGGCTCCAACCCCATATACCATTCGAGGGAAGGACCGGACAAACTATCTTGAAAGAAATGCATAAGCATTCTCTCATCATCTGAATAAGCCGACATTCTTCTATAGTATGACCGCACGTGTACCTTGGGGCAAGTGTCTCCTTTATACTTGTCAAAGGTAGGAGCCTTAAATTTCAATGGGACCCTCAAGCCAGGTACCAGTCCCATGGTGGTCATGTCTAAGCCAGAAGCGCTTTGGTTTACAACCCCTTTCATTTGCTCTTCGAGCATCTTGATTCTTTGGATGTGGTCTATGGGACCTTCAAAATCTCGGCCGGAGAAAACATCCTCCTGCTGATCTTCCTTCCAATTACCATTTCCATTATCATATCCATCATACCCCATGTTGCGACCAAACCCCGTTTGATTCATCACTGGTGCTCGACCTCTGTTCCCGTATCCCTGATGGATGCCAGCTGGCCCATATCCAGTATTACCAAACCCAGCACCGTTACCAACATTTCCTGGTCCACCGAAGCCCTGATTAAACATACCAGCACCGTCATACCCAAAGCCAAATCTTCCATCTTGACCACCGTAGTCAAATCCTTGGTCGCCATGTCCAAAGCCGGCGTTCCCGAAGCCATTGACGTTGTTGACATTGAAACCTCCCAAATCAGCGTCTCCAAATCCAGCGTTTGCGCCTGCAAACCCGCCGTTGTTAGCATTTCCAGCGCCTGCACCATTGTTTACGTTTGCCACAGGTATGTTCCCTACAGGGGCATCCACAGGTGTGGGTGTTCCCTCGCCATGAAGGGTCTCAGCCCGTACAGAGTTACAGTCTCCACTCCCATTTCCAGTGTTCTTTGCCAACAGCGGTTGTACCAACGTCTGAAGGTTCTCCTGGCCCTTCACAACCGTTTCCATTGTTTGCATGAAAAGCGCCAGCTTCTCACGGATTTCCTGCATCTCAGCTTGTACGTGATCCATGACTTTCCGACAGTTAGTGCGAGTGGAATATCGGTGAGGACGTTGATCTCCAATCCTGAAAAACCTGGAGATGCAGGACATGAGATACAATTTTAAAATGTTACCTGGCAAAATGCAATTAGTGAATGCAATATATTTATGCAAAATGCAGCGTATGTCTGTGCATTTAGGGAATATTGTTCCCCGATTCTAGTGCTAACACATTTGATATGGGATAGCGTCGTGACAGTGCAATGATAAGCAGTTGTAAGAAGTTGAAATTCAACCACAGAAGGGAAACCAACTCATATATTGAATAAGCCCTCAAAGGCAAAGTCATACACCAATGTAACACAAGATTATCAAGGTCATGACCTCAACCCACAAGCCGGGTGATGGTCAGCATACAATAAAGCAAGAATAACATCAAGTGTTCTCATAATCTCTATATTCCCCTAACAACTTCTTTGTCTTGGGGTGATCAGGACGAGCAATTAATCCTTCAATGAGTAGACTTCTCTTCTTGAGGACTCACTGCAAATCATCAATAGACTCCTCCCATGTGCCTTCACCAAAGCAATCATCTAGCTTCCTCTTCTGAGATCTAGCTTCTTTGCGGCGGGCTTCAACTTGTTTGAGTGCATCCTGGAGAGCACACCTAGCCATGACTTCTTCCTCACATTGCCTCCCAGTGGCTTTCAACTGGCTCTCGAGATCGGCGATCTGCTGCTTCAACTTATCCTCTCGTTCCTTGTTATTAGTAAGAGTGGCATTCCACGTCTTATTAAAGGAGGCAATCTCTCTGTAAGCAATGTCCAAGGATTTCTTCTTAGCTTCCATCATCTCATGGGAGCTCTTGAAATCTTGTCCTAAGCGTTCCCGCTTTAGCCTTTCGTCAACAATCTTAGCCTTCAACAAAGCTACCAGCTCAGTTTGTTGTTGGAGAGAATATGCAGCGTCGTTCTTCTCACTTCGAACCTGGGCCAATTCCCTTTCCAGGTCTTCGTTAGCTATCAGCAAAGCTTCCTTTTCCTTCACCACTCGTTCATAAACCTCCATGGGAACAGTTGTCGGTTCTTCTATCGGAATAGGAACAGAAGGTGCCACAAAAGGATAGGGCATATGAATCTGCGTAACCCTTTCTCGTATCCAGGCCTTGTACGGAGGATAGGCCTGACAGTCGTTCTTCCCCAACAATGGCTTTCCTCTTTTAGAGATGTGATCCCAAGCATACTTGTTGTACCCCAAATTTTGACCCCTTAGATTCTCATTATCATTATAGAAGCATAATCATGCATTACCTAACCCTAAATCAGTGCAAGTTTGTTTGTCAGAGTTACAGGTAAATTAGGGTTTTCGCGCCGACAGATTCAAAACAACAAGGGAAGGATCAGTCAAAATTTTGGGCTAGGTAAATCATAGAATAAAATCAAACATAATACCAAAGTCAAAACAGGAGCCAATTTGAAGAAATCAGTTCGGAATCAGAGACAGTGTAGTCGGGAGGCCCGATTAGGGTTTTTAACTAGTAAAAAGTCAATTGTGGTTTGACTTTGGTGTTGGAAGATGTTGTAAGGGTGGGATTGAGGTCCATGAAGTTCATATAGCTTATTTAAGTCTATTCAAGAAGTGTCAAAGTCTCAGGATGCCTAGAACATCAACAAGCGATCCGATCGGCACCGATCGATCGTACGGTTGACCGAAAAGTCAACCCCCTCAAATTTTGAGAATTAGACTTCAAGTTGTGAATCAAAGTTGTTCCTTATGACATAATGGACTTGCATATCAATTTTCATGATCATCGGATCAAGGATGCGGAAGTAATCGAAAAATCGGCAAATTAGGGTTTCGAAAGAGGCTAAACCCTTACTCCTTAACCGCACACCCGATTGAAGTGGTTCAAAGCTCATTTGAAAGATCTTGACAAGCTCTACAAAAGTCTCCTAGTGGTCCATAGTCAGAAAATGCTTAGTTTTTGAGTTAGAGAAGAAAACATTACAAGAGAGGGAAAAAGACTTAGAAAATTCTAAGTGTTTTGTACTAAGGAACCCTAAAATCAGCCAACTTCAAGGGGATTTTTCACCTAGTTTCAAATGGAATCAAGACTTCTGGCCAACATGAAAGTTTTAGTACTATGTGAGGGCTTTCTAAAAAGTACAAGAACTCCTCAAGATGATTTATGAGCTGAGAGATACATGTGTTCAAAGTTGGTGTTTTGTCACTTTAGTCCCACATTGATCAAAATTGCAAAATCATCTCTATCACTCAAGTGGGCCAATTCTAACTTGTCAATCTCATATTATCTGATATATTGAACATCTCAAGCAGGTTAGAGCAAAGAAATTGCATGGAGATAGCATAGAATTAAAGATTGCAAGTTCATTGCCAAAGTTGCCATTTTTGACTTTTCCAAGCATGAGGTGTAAAGGAATTCTGCTCCAGCCACTCTACCAAGCATCTAGGATGAAATTTATCAGTAGAAACATCAATTAAACTTGCCCCTTGGGTTAAAGAGACAGCCAAAGATCAGAAAAAGCAAAGCAAGTTGGCAAATGGATGAAAATATCAAAGAATGCTTCATGGTTAAGTAAGGTTCTCAAGCAAGCACCTCCTTGCTTTTTGCTATAAAAAGGGACCTCATACCCCTCATTCAAGACATGAATTTCATTCTGAAAACTTTCTAGACCAAGCTCCCTCATCACATCTCTCTCATGCTTGCAATTTGCAAAATCACTCAAAGTGCCCAAAATAGCCAAAATTCAGCACTTTGCAATTTCCCTACCACATCAAGTTCTACTTGTTCCAGCACCTAAATCATCATCCATACATCTTCTAAATCACATATAGAAGGTGTAAAAACCATTAAACCACCAAAAAACTCAAGAAATAAAAAAGTCAAATGTTCATGAAGCTTACTTTGACCAAAAGCCCTAAAAACTTCCAAATCTTGCTCAAAACATTTTCTTGAGGTTTTGATCATTTGAACACCTCAAATACCATATACCTCAACTGTCCAAGCCTTCATCTATCATCAGAAACTCATAAATCTCATTTTGGCATCATAAGTGGTTGTTACTTGAAGTTGAAGCAAAATGCTAAAGCAAAAGCTTGGATTCAATCACCTCTGGTTTTCTCAACCAATTGTGCTTGCTTAAAGAGATCATCAACACAGGTATGTAATGGCTAAACTCATCCCTTATTATCATAGCACAAAGCTCATCATTGTTTGTTTTTTCTCATATACACATGCTGTCATGATTATGTAACATTGCTGCCCTACTTTGGTTCTTTGACAAGGATTTCTGTCCCATGATATTGATGTGTTCTTCTGATGAGGCATTCCATTTGTGAATAGTATGATAATGACATGTTACAAATCTTGCACTGTGATTAGGCCTGTTTGTGTTCTTGGTGATACCAAACAGCTTTTTCTTTCATTTACATCAAGTATTCCATGTCCTGTTTGATTTAAATATATGTTCCTGTTGGAATTAAATCTTGTATGTTATCATGTGTGACATATGTTTGTACCACTGTTTTGGACTGATGGTCTCACACCTTGAAAATACATTTGCTGCCAAATCAACCACAAAACTGTTTCCTTGATTCCAGCATGCCAAACCTGCTCCAGCTTACTAGCTAACTCCCACAAATGATCACTTGTTTGTTTATTGCAATATGTGTTTGATTTTTTTTGACCTGATCCTACTGGTTTTATGTGTACAAGGTATATAACCTGGCTGTCATATCATGTGTTCCAGGTGCTCAAATCATTGTAAAGAAAAATAGAATTGTTTGTTTAGATTTGTCATGCTGCAGTTTTTATCTTTAACACAAATCTGCTCTACTGTTTGAGAGCTAGAATGTTTGCAAGGTTGTGAAAAAGCTATGTTGTCTGATGCTCATGTAAGGGAATCATATTAGAGCATGTTTAGTGTTTTGGTTCAAAACTGCCAAGTCATTATGCTGTCAAAGTTAGTATTGAAATATTTGTCATCAAAATTGCTGAATAACTGAGTTTGCTTGTTGGATTTCTTGCATAAAGGGTCTGAACATATCCTGGAACTTCAGACATGATAGCATGTGTGTTCATGTGTTTGATGGAAAATTGCTACTTGTAGTAGAAATGCCTTGCTACTGCATTATGAAATAAACTTGGGCAGCAATAGGACCAATTATGTGTAAACTGTTTTGCCAACTGGTTTTGGGGTTCAGTAGCCTGCATTTGATTGATGTTGAATTGAAGTAATGTGAACTCAAGAGATATACTTGACCATGCTAGATGTTTCTGTTTCTGTCATTAGCATGAAAATCATGATTGATGAATTTGCATTACATGATATTTTGCCAAAATGTGAGTTGATTAAATTTTGTTTTAGATTTTTCATAGCAGTATGAGGATCATGTTAGCATAGGCTGTAGATTTTGATTTGTTAAAGCTCATACATGTTTGAATATATGCTTGAAAGATGTCTGAACCATTATAGTTCCAGTTCTGTGCTTAATGTTCATTTTCATTCATTGGCTTGCATAATGTAAACACATCAAGCACACACAATGCTACTTTCTGCATCAAGTTAGTTCTTACCAAGACATCATCATGTACACATTATAATGACCATTTGAAAGATGCTGGTATGTTCATCTTACATTGAAAATCATTGCATCAAAAATTCATCTTTTCAAATGCATCTCTTTAAACACATCAAGCCACACCATTCTCTTTTTTGCATAACACATTAAAATCCTATTTTTATCACCCCCAACATATCTCTAAATGCATTTATAACATGTTTGTGTGTTCATCTTGCTGTTTTGAGCATAACATCAAAAACTCACTTGTTGACACCAAATTTCATGATGCACACAAGTCACTCAACTTGACATTTTTGGCATGACTGGTTTTTTTTTCCATCAAAGCAACACTTCACACACCTCACATTTGACATACTTGAGATGTTTGAATCATCATCTTGCTCATAAGTTCATTGTTATAAAAATTCACATCTCAAAGGATCATTTTTCACATAAGGCTACATCACCAAGACTAGTTTTGGAATGAGTTGATCTCTGAGCAAAATGATGAAGCATACATCTCATATTGGTCAATTAGAGTGTGTTTACATCATAGTTTGAAGTTTAAAATGATTGGAACAAAAAATCTCACTCATGATGCACATAATGCACACAATCCACAAGCATCCTCATTCTTTGCATAACACATGATATGGCTTGTTTTTTCATTTCAACATACTTGTTTTATCATTTTGATCATGCTTATGTGTTTGATTTGCTACTTTACTGCCTTACATCATCATTTCACATATTGACACCAAATGCTTCAAAACACACCAAGCCTCAAAATGTGGTTTTTTGCCTCTACTTGTTTTTTCACCAAAACAACATCACACACATCACTTATTATTCAAATATGGTATGCTAGTACACTTGTTTGAGTATGAAACACACTTCACCACAAAATCACATCCAAGTTGCATTTTTGCTTTACATGCTCACCATACTACACCAGTTTGAAAATGAATGAAGTTTCTTGAGATCTCTTGATTGCAACAGCTTTGTATAATCATATGTGACATGTTTGAATGAACTAAAACATTGAAAATGATCTATACATTGAGTTACACCATTTCCTGCATTATCACACAAAAAATGCAAAATCTCACACACTTGTTCCAAATCTGATCTCTTCACTTGCACACACTTGATGTCACACATTAAAGATGTTTCAATGATTGGTATGACTCATGAATACCTCAAACTCAAAAACTACATTGTTATGCATGTTTGTTTTCATGTACATTTGAAAATTGATTGTGACACTCTCATATCTGCATGTCCTGGCCATGAACTTGTTTCCTTCTGCTTATATATCATATATTGGATGTGTATGTGAATTTACTTGGCATTAAGCATGTGTGTATCAAGCTGTACATAGCATTTTGCATTTCCAAAGGCCAAATCATACACCCTATCGGGTTTTGCAAAGGAAAATGAATTTCAGAAAACCATCACCACCATCCTCTTCCTCTCATCTTTCTACCCAATTTCCATATAAATTTTACTTCAAACCGATAAGCGGTTAGTGAGATACGGTACAAAACGTATTTTGGTTGTTTTATGTTTTTTCCCAGCCCTGAATGAAAGCAAGCCTTGTATAGTTATTGTTTCCCTCTTACTAATGGATGTAACAGCCGCCCCAGCGGTAGAAACTCATGCCTTTCACCATACATGACCAGGGTTCGATCCTTTGTGATAACCCTTTTGTTCAAAAAATCATATCTCTTCCGTTTTTAATTGTTTTTCGTCCGTTCTTTTTTCATTGTGTTTGTTTTAACGTATATTTTCACGCCATGTAATTATTTACCATGTTTGATTATTATTTCCACCATGTTTAATTATGCGCGATTCGCGCGTCAACGGTACTAACCCTATTTGGTTGCAGATGAAAATTAAAAGGGTTCCTCTTGTGTTTTCTCAGGAAATTTGATTTTTATCATGTCTATACATGTTTGTCAACATGTTAGAATTTTTACCTTGATTTTTTTTATGGTTATCTCATCTGTTTGTTAACAGTATCCCAGGTGCGAACTGTCGTCGCAGTTCTCGTACTGAATCAGCTGCTTTGATTGTTATCATTGCTTTTCATCCTTAGTATGTTTTTCATTGGTTGTCACCATGAATGCTTGTATAATGCTTGTATTTTATCCCCAAGTGATGGAGCTTGTTAGCTTTCGTCCAGTTGCCGATAATACTGTTCCTCCAAAGGAAGGTCTGTCCACTTGACCGTCAATGTCTTGGACCAAAACCTCTGCTATCCCCTGACTTTGTTAAGTCACCTTAACCCTAATTTTGAGACCTCTAGACTTTGCTTGAAGTCTAAGAAACCCACCCATACTAGGAGTGTTCTTCAACTAGAACCCTAGGAAAGAGTTCGTCAACTCTGTGTAAGAATCATCGTCATGATCTCTTACTCCCCTTTCAATTTAGATATAGGGAGTTTTGTTAAACTCCACACAAACATTGGCATGTTTGTTCCCCCTTGAACCTTGATCGTCATCAAGTGTTCTTTCCCTTGTGAGGTGAACTACGATTGCTCTGATTCTATCCTAGTCAGGATACGTAGGCAGAAGATGCGATGTCTTTGCGAGCAAACTTAGAAAACCACTTAGGCCTTTATTTATTTTATCTTATCCCAAACCATAGGACAATTCACAAACTTAGCAATCAATCAAACAAAAGGTTCCTGTAGAGTACTACAGATATTTAGGGTGCTAATACCTTCCCTAGATATAACCAACCCCCGAATCCCCGAATCTCTTAAAGCGTTGTTGTTACATCGCGCAAAAGGTTCTTTCTTTCTTTAGACCTATCCTTTGGATAAATTAAAGACCGGTTGTAAAAGAAATAAGGTTCAAGTTAATTAATAGCTTGATATCCAATTTTCACCGCAACAGAAATGGCGACTTCACTGGGGACTGTAAGAGCTTGCTTTTGTTTTGAGGGTTTAGCCTATTTTGTTTGACTAATTGCTATTTGTGAATACTTGTAAATATATCTGTGCTCTGTTGGTTTGGGAACTTGAAGCGGTGAGAAAGCACTACACCCGTGCTCGAGCATAATTATGATAGGATGGGGGTATATTCAAGAAGGCTTATAGGGAGTTGATTCCCGACTAAGCTGACTTGAGAAACCACCGCTCAGTGTGGGCACTTTTGAGAATTAGCAATGTTGAATGAGTATTCATGAAAACATTACTACACTCGAAAGAGCCAATGACACTGAGGACCTTTAGATTACCCTTTACCCCACTTTGGCCTTATTAGGATGTAGTGCGATGGCTATGAGGGAGTAATTCCAAAATAGTTGATACGCGATACTGCACTCGGACGAGACTCTCTTAAGAATATTATCGACCACCAAGTTATTTGGGAAGTTGATAGTATCCGAAAGATGGGTCGTTGACTCTGGGAACTTTTTAGAACCTTGTTCTACAGGTGGTGAAAAGCTCTAGTACACCCCTTATTGGGAAGGGTAGACCTTGGCTCCATGCTCAAATATCCCCTAAACCTAAACCTGTGTTTGTGTATCTCTGTCTATATGTGAATACTTGTGTTTGCTGCATTCATGCATTCATGAACATCATGTCATAAAAGGTTTTATGGAACTCAGTCTCTTATTTCAAAACTTTAGGAACATCATGGATCACGAAAAAAAGAAAACTATCAAGTACACTTACAAGAGTCCTAAGTTGGATGACATAGAAAGGTTGAGCACTTTCATAACAGATGTGGAAGGATTCAAAAACAGATACGGTAATTTGCTAGCATTATTGAGAATGAGGAAGAAAATGGATCTGGGGCTCCTTTCTACTTTGCTACAGTTCTACGATCCACTTTATCACTGTTTTACATTCCCTGATTATCAGCTTGTACCGACACTTGAGGAATATTCCCGTCTGATTGGGTTGCCTATCCTAGAAGAATCTCCTTTTCCTTTCACGGAGAAGGACCCTAAAAAAGAAGAGATTGCTAGGGCAACATGCTTAGGAGTGAAGGATATTCAAGAAAATATGACTACAAAGGGAGGAATCTATGGTTTGCCTGCTGGATTCTTGGTTAAGAAAGCACAGTACTACGCCGATCACTTGAGTATGGATACATTTGAGGCAATCTTGGCCTTACTTATCTACGGTATCTTCCTGTTCCCCAACATTGATAATTTTGTGGACCTCAACGCCATCAAAATTTTCTTGAAGAAAAATCCTGTACCAACTCTGCTAGGCAATACTCATCATTCTATTCATCTCAGAAATCTTCACAAGGGAGGAATGGTCATTTGTTGTATCCCGTTGCTGTACAAATGGTTTCATTCTCATATGCCCAAAGCTCATGTCTTCTGGAAGAAAGGATGGTGGTCCGAAAAGATCATGGCTTTATCCCATTCTGATATTGAATGGTATAGTAGGGATTATGATGGGATAAAGATTATTGACAGTTGTGGAAGCTTCGGCAATGTACCTCTCCTTGCTACAGATGGTGGAGTCAGCTACAGTCCAGTTCTCGCCCGACGACAACTCGGGTATCCGTTGAAAGACAGACCCAACAACGCTTGTGTGGAAAGCATGTTCTTTTTAGGAGAAGCTGAGTTGAAAGAAGAATTCTTAGAAGCTTGGAAGCATGTCCACAAGAGAGGAAGAGAAAGCCTGGGGAAACCTAACTGTGTCTCTTTTGATCCTTATCTCCAATGGGTTCGAAAGAGGGCCATCCAATTAAAAATGCCTTACGCCCTGCAAAAGCCCATGGTCTTGAAAGAAGAACGCCAACTGATCTTTATGTCTGAAGAGGAAAAGTTGAGAATCGCCTTGAGGAAATCACAACAGACTGAAGTATCTTGGAGGTACAAATATCAGGTTGTAATGGAGGAGAACGCAGAACTCCGAAAGAAGCTCCAAGAGAGAGATGAAGAGATAAGTGCATGCAAGAAAAGGAAGACTCAAGAGAACCTATTCTACTTCAGCAACCAGTCAACTCCGTGGAGGACAATGGTGGAGAAGCTCATGGAAGAGAAAATTGTAGAGGAAAAACTGAAGAAAGCAGAAGCAACAATGGACTTTCTGTCAGAAGATCTTATTTAGGACTTTTTTCTTTCTCTTTTATAAGATGTACTTGAAATATTTTGTAATGCAACTTTGAAAATCTAATGAAATCCGTGATGTTTTCGAATATCGAGGTCTGAGTTCCATAAAACTTTTTACATTTGCATTTTCGTTATTTAAACATTCAAGGAAATGAAAGTTTATTTTGCAGATAGTGTCACAATGAATTCCGGAAAGAAGACAACTACAAAAGATATGTTCCAAATCCCAGATCTGGGAAATCTTAGAAGACTGGCAGGGTTGGTAGAGGATTCTGAAGCCTTCAAGGAAAAATATGGGAATGTATTGTCGCTCCTCGAGGTCCAAGTCGACGAAGAAATGATATCAGCACTGGTACAGTTCTACGACACAACCTATCACTGTTTCACTTTCCCAGATTACCAATTACTCCCAACCTTGGAGGAATACTCTGTGCTAATGGGGGTAGGTGTTGCTCCTACGCCGTTCTCCGGTCGAGAGAGAACTCCAAACGAAAGAACCATTGCAGATCTCCTAAACCTAGAAGTGGCTGAAGTACGCTCTCATTTAACTACCCGAGGAAGTATGCATGGTTTACCAGCAATGTTCTTATTTGAAAAAGCCCAGATCTATGCAGGGGCAAAGAGGATGGAAGCATTTGAGGCCATTCTAGCTTTGTTAATCTATGGGCTCTTCTTGTTCCCAACTATCGACAACTTCGTGGAAGCGAACGCAATCACTTTGTTCTCGCTCAGGAATCCGGTGCCTACATTGCTAGCTAATACATATTTCTCCATTCATCGTAGTAATCGTCGTGGAGGAGGACGAGTTGTGTGTTGTGCTGTACTTCTTTACAAGTGGTTTATTTCGCACTTGCCAAGATTACCAGCTCTTTGGGACCGACAGAATGGGCTTTCTTGGACTGAGAAGCTGTTATCGCTCAAACACATAGACATCAACTGGTACAACCCCGTCTATGGAGGGATTCCCATGATCCAAAGCTGCGGAGATTTTCCAAATGTTCCGCTCGTCAGCACTGAAGGTTGCATCAGTTACAACCCCATCTTAGTTCGCCGCCAACTGGGTTATCCGATGAAAGACGAACCAGACTTTTCTCTCCTAAGGAGTTTTTATATTGAAGAAGGGAAGGATCGAGTTTTTAAGGCTCAGATTATATACGCTTGGCGCCGCATCAACACCAGAGGAATGACTGCGTTAGATTATCCTGACATCACTGTTTCGGAAACTTACTTATCATGGGTAAGAGAAGCAGCTTTGAAAATGTTCTTTACCAGTTTCGAGCCTAACCCAACAAAGGCCACCCTAATAGAAGAGTTGAAGGTTGCTCTAGCCAAAGCCGAGGAAGAAGGGAAAGACTGGAGAAGTAAGTATTTTGTGGCAATGCAAGACAAAGAGGAACTTCAAGGAGTGGTGTATCAAAGTGGAAGAAGGAATCAGCCAGAAGATGAAGGGCCATCCAGCAGAAGGATCTAGAAGTCTTTGTTGTTCCCTGTATTTTTGTAGCAAGAAACTTGTTTTTCCTCTTCAAAGTTAATGTTGTGATTTTCTCCAGTTATCAATAAAATTTGTCTGTTTTCCCCTATTATTGTTATAATATTTGCAAATAAAGCTTTTGCTTCCTTGAATGTTTAAGTCTGCATTCGCATCTGCATGCATAAACATGGCATGCGCATGTTCCTGAGTCATGTCTCATTCCTCTGTCTTGTCAACAGAATCACACTGAGACCACGCCATCCATACAACACACGAGCCCAAGCTCGCCTAAGAATGGAGGAACAGAACTTTGACATTGACAGGATCGATAATGAGCTCGGAGAACTCCGAGGAGGAATGGGACAAATAATGGAAGCTTTACAGGTTATTCGAGCAAAGTTGGATACTCAGCCCACCGTAGTCTCTGAGATCACTGCAGAACCAATTCCGACAGCTGTAACCATTGCAAACATACCACCTTATGGGTTGCCTCTAGGATTTGTTCCACCACCTAGGGTCACTCAACAGACAATTTCCTTGGGAGGAGAAATTCCTCAAGCTATTCCCACCTATACTCCGGCCGCAGTTCAAGTTCAAGTGCGCCCAGTATTTCATAATCCACCGCCCGTACACGAGGGACTCGAGGGGTATGAAGAGGAAAACGAGTCGCACGAGAAGCTAAGAGAAAGTGTTGAAACTATAGGGAGGAAGATTCGAGCAATGGAAGGAAACGACACCTTTGGTACTGAAGCCAGAGAAATGTGTTTAGTATCTGGGCTGGTAATACCGCCAAAATTCAAGGTTCCAAATTTCGATCAGTATTCAGGGGCCACCTGCCCACGAACTCACTTGATCATGTACTATAGAAGAATGGCAGCGCATGTTGAAGACGATAAGCTCATGATCCATTGCTTTCAGGACAGTCTGAAAGGGGCTCCCGTCAAATGGTATCTCAGTCTAGATCAGTCAAGAATACACAGTTTTCAAGATTTGGCCGATGCATTCATGAAACATTACAAGTATAATATGGATATGGTGCCTGACCGAAGGCAGTTGTTAAACATGTCCCAGAAAAGCACAGAGTCGTTCAAAGAATACGCTCAGCGGTGGAGAGAAACGGCGTCCCAAGTAGAACCACCTCTCAGTGAGAAAGAATTAACTGACTGGTTTGTCGACACGGTAAGACCAGAGTTCTACGAAAAGATGATCAGTAGCGTATCCGCAAGTTTTTCTGATATTGTGGCCGTAGGGGTGAGAGTGGAACTGGGTATGAAGAATGGAAAAGTAGCCAGCAGTTCCAACAATTCTAACAACAGCAATGTCAAAAAAGTCAGTAGTGGGTTTCACAAGAAAAAAGAGGGAGAAACCAATGCCATAATGGGAAGAAAAACGCGCACAACAAGACCTCCATATCAACCGTATCAACAGTTCCAACTGCCTCAGCAAAATTTCATCCAGCCGATTCAACCAAATTATGCTCAACAGTTTCATCAACAAAGACCTGTATACCCGGTACAGTATGCCGCACAACAATACGTGGCAGCTGTGACCCCAGCATTCAATCATGCAACTCCAAGTTATCAGTCAGGGCGACCAGCGCCCATGTATCAACAAAACCAACAGGGGTATCAACGAGCGCCCAACGCTCCGCCTTTTCAACAAAATCAACAGCAGAGGGTTCCGCAACCCAGACAACAATATCAGAACAGGAGGCCAAACACGAAACCTCCACTTCCACAAATACCCATGACCTACACAGACTTATATCCTTCTTTAGTTCATCAAGGTTTAATCACCACGAGACCGCTAAATCCAGATACAACGTCTCCACATTATAACCCTAATGCCCATTGTCCTTTCCACGAAGGAGCCGCCGGCCACGACCTAGAAGGATGCTTTGCCTTGAAACATCTGGTGAGGGAATTAATAGAGAAGAAAATCCTAGCTTTTGATGATATACCACCAAACGTTAAAAGTAACCCACTGCCAAACCACGGAGGGGTGAATGCCATTGAAGAATCAAAGGAGGAGATAATTAATGATGTGTCGAGAATCAGGACTCCTTTGAGGACATTACATGATAAATTAACAAAAGCAGGGTTGCTGGAAGATGTTCATAAAAATTGTGAAGAATGTTATGTTAAGACCAGTGAATGTGATATGGTACGGAATGATATACAAGGGCTGATGGATGAAGGAATTTTACAGGTGTGCGGTAAGGAGAAGAAAGAAGAGGTCTCCGTGATTGAACCAGTTTTTGATCTGTCTAAAAAGAAAGAGAAAATCCCGGTATTCAACAGGGGAGCAAGACCCGTTTTTAACAAAGCTGCTATTGGTCAATCTCGACCAATCATAATTCAAAAGCCGAAGCCTTTCCATTATGATAATACCAAAGTTGTTCCATGGAAGTATGATGTAACGGTGGTGGACCGAGAAACAAGGAAAGTTGTTCAGACAAATAGTCAGAAGGATGTGACGAATATTGTTGGCACCAGTAAGATGACCCGTAGCGGTCGAATCTATCAGCCAAAAGTTTCAATAACAGTTCCAAAAGAGGTTATTCCTCCTGAAGTGATAAAAGAAACTCCAAGCACAGAAGAAAATGATGAAGAATTTTTAAGAATCATCCGAAGAAGTAACTACAAAGTGGTAGATCAGCTTCACCAAACACCAGCAAAAATATCAATTTTATCACTCTTGATCAACTCCCCGGCTCACAGGGAAGCATTGCAGAAGGTATTAAGGCAAGCGCACGTGACCAAAGACATTTCACTTAGACAGTTTGACTCCGTAGTAGCTAATATCACGACATGCAACACACTGAGCTTTAGTGACGCCGAACTGCCAAAAGAAAAGCGCAATCATAACCGTGCACTACATATCTCCATCAAATGCCAGGAAGATACTATGGCCCGGGTACTGGTTGACACAGGATCATCGTTAAATGTACTACCTTCAAAGTCACTTGCCAAATTAGCCTATACAGGAGCAGAAATGAAACCAACCTCATTAATTGTGAAAGCTTTTGACGACTCAAGAAGAACGGTCATTGGAGAAGTAGAATTGCTGATTTTGGTGGGACCCCATGAGTTTAGCATTGTGTTTCAGGTGATGGACATAAATCCAGCCTACAGTTGTCTACTGGGACGCCCATGGATCCATGAAGCAGGGGCAGTAACTTCTACCCTGCACCAAAGAATGAAATTTGTGATAAACGACAAGCTAATAATTGTTCATGGTGAGGAGGAGTTAATGGTCAGTAATCTTTCGTCATTCCGGTACATCGAAGCAGAAGAGGATGCGCTAGAGACATCATTCCAAGCACTAGAAATAGCCAACGCAGTGATGATGGAGGATACGGTGGCAAAGAGTGGTCCGACTTTCGCATCTGCTCAAAGCGCCAAAGTTACGCTGGAAGAAGGTACTCCCGCAGGATGGGGAGAGGTCATTGAAGTGAAGCCGAAGATGAACCGTCAGGGGTTGGGTTACAAACCAACTCAAGATGAAGGATCAACACGTGTCAACAGCCGGCCAAAGGCTATTCAAGAAATATTTATCAGTGGCGGCTTTCAAATCAGCGTCGTAGAGGAGGATCTTAAAAGTGAAGGCATTAAACAACTAGTATATCACGACGAAGCTGCTCTGAATAACTGGGAGGCTATTGAAGTTCCTGTAGTCCTTCCATAGTTAAAGTAATTTGTTGTTTTTCTTTGTCGTTTTAAAATCTCCGTAGCCGTGCCCAAGGCTATAGGGATGTTTTGTAAGGGCCCCATGCTTTCAAAGAAATATCAATGAGAATGGACTATTTTGTTAAAATTCCTCGTGTTGTTTCTTTTGCCGTCTTTTTGCTTTTACTTTGAAAGAAAAATGGCAATACAAAAAACCGAAAACAAAAACATTTTTTCTCTTTTTCTATGTGTTGCATTTGTTGTTGTGTATGCTTTAATAAAATAAACCCTTCAAATATGCAGTGATGACCTTAACCCCATTGAATCCTGTGACTTCACATTCCCTCCAGACTTTGATTCGCCAATATACCAAGCTGAAGGAGAGGATGAAGATTTTGAAATCCCGGAAGAACTGGTAAGATGGGCTCACTATGAATACACAGAACTTCAGCCGTACAAAGAACACATAGAGGTTATCAACCTTGGCACTGAAGAAGATGTGAAAGAAATCAAGATTGGGGCAGCCCTAGGGACAGAGGTAAAACAGCAGTTAAAGGAACTCTTGAAAGAATATGTGGATGTATTTGCTTGGTCCTATCAAGATATGTCGGGATTAGATACAGACATAGTGGTTCACAAGCTACCGCTCCGACCTGAATGCCCGCCAGTTAAGCAGAAACTCAGAAGGACCAGACCCGACATGGCTCTCAAAATCCGAGACGAGGTAAAAAAGCAGATTGATGCAGGGTTCCTCGCAGTCTCCAAATATCCAGAATGGGTGGCCAATATTGTACCAGTACCAAAGAAAGATGGAAAAGTAAGAATGTGTGTGGATTATCGAGATCTAAACAAAGCCAGCCCGAAAGATGATTTTCCTCTGCCACATATTGACACTTTGGTAGACAATACAGCTCGGTTTGCGGTGTTCTCCTTTATGGACGGTTTCTCGGGTTACAATCAAATCAAAATGGATCCAGATGATATGGAAAAAACAACCTTCATTACTCCATGGGGCACTTATTGCTATAAGGTTATGCCATTCGGTCTGAAGAATGCAGGCGCAACTTATCAAAGGGCTATGGTGGCTTTGTTCCACGACATGATGCACAAAGAAATAGAAGTGTATGTCGACGATATGATTGCCAAGTCTCAAAGTGAAGAGGACCATCTAGAACATTTGTTGAAGTTGTTTAAAAGACTCCGGAAATATTAGTTAAGGTTAAATCCTGCAAAGTGTACTTTCGGAGTCAGATCAGGAAAGCTACTTGGTTTCATTGTTAGTCACAAGGGTATTGAAGTGGATCCAGACAAAGTCCGTGCCATTCAAGACATGCCAGCTCCGCAGACTGAAAATCAGGTCAGAAGTTTTCTTGGCAGATTAAATTACATATCCAGGTTCATTTCCAACATGACTCCTTCCTGTGAACCACTTTTTAAATTGTTACGGAAAGATCAAACAGTTGTATGGAATCCTGATTGTCAAAAGGCGTTCGATAAAATCAAAGGTTATCTCCAAAAACCTCCAATTTTGATACCACCCGTTCCAGGGAGGCCTCTCTTTATGTATCTGACGGTGCTTGAGAACTCGATGGGTTGTGTTTTAGGCCAGCAAGATGAATCCGGACGGAAAGAGCACGCCATTTATTACCTGAGCAAGAAATTTACTGATTGTGAAAGCAGATACTCGCTCCTAGAAAAGACTTGTTGTGCTTTGGCATGGGCCGCTAAACGGTTAAGGCAGTACATGATTTGTCACACCACTTTGTTGATCTCAAAGATGGATCTAATAAAGTACATCTTTCAGAAACCTGCTCAAACCGGAAGACTTGCCCGTTGGCATATGCTACTGTCAGAATATGATATTCAATATGTGGCTCAGAAATCTATCAAAGGCAGTGTGTTATCAGAATATCTCACAGATCAACCTGTTGAAGATTATGAACCTCTAAAGTTTGAGTTCCCGGATGAAGATATCATGTTAGTAAAAGATTGTGAAGAGACGAGTTCAGATGAAGGTCAACAGACAGATATTTGGTGGAAAATGATGTTCGATGGTTCCTTCAATTATAGCGGACATGGTGTAGGGGCAGTTCTGATGAATCCTGAAGGTGGTTATACTTCGTTTACAGCCAGACTGGACTTTGATTGTACAAACAACATAGCTGAGTACGAAGCATATATCCTTGGCCTCGAAGCGGCCATTGACCTCAAAATCAGATCTCTGGAAGTCAGTGGGGATTCAGCATTGGTCATCTACCAAGTCACGGGTGAATGGGAGACGAGACACGAGAATCTGATCCCTTACAGAGCCCACATTGTTGAAATGATCAAGTATTTTGATGAGATCACCTTTAAACATGTGCCAAGAGCAGAGAATCACATTGCCGACGCTTTGGCTATGCTGGCTTCAATGTGGAAAATTAGAGATGTTAATGATGGCACACTGATCCGGATCGAACGCAAGACAGAGCCTGCCTATTGTCAAATGGTCGAAGAAGAAACCGATGGCAAACCCTGGTATCATGATATAAAGAATTATCTGTTGAAACAAGAGTATCCCGCAGATGCTACTGCACTTGATAAGAAAACACTGAGACGCTTAGCATCCAAGTTCTTCCTCAGCAATGGTATACTTTACAAGAGAAATCACGATATGGTCTTACTCAGATGTGTTGACAGAAGAGAAGCTGATTTATTAATGCAAGATGTTCATGAGGGGATGTTTGGTACTCACGCCAACGGATACGCCATGTCCAGGAAAATCTTGAGAGCTGGTTATTACTGGTTGACCTTAGAAACTGACTGCATTCAGTATGCCAGAAAGTGTCACAAATGTCAGATCTACGCAGACAAGATGCATGTGCCTCCAACACTGTTGAATGTACTGTCTTCACCATGGCCTTTTTCTATGTGGGGCATTGACATGATTGGGGAAATTGAGCCAAAAGCTTCAAACGGACACCGTTTCATTCTGGTCGCCATCGACTATTTCACAAAATGGGTTGAAGCTGCATCTTATACCAACGTCACACGTCAAGTAGTAGCTCGTTTCGTCAAAAAGGAGATCATCTGTCGTTACGGGATCCCGAGCCGAATCATAACAGACAACGACACCAATCTAAACAATAAAGTCATGAAAGAATTATGTGATGATTTCAAAATTGAGCACCACAACTCTTCCCCGTACCGTCCAAAGATGAATGGTGCTGTAGAAGCTGCAAACAAGAACATTAAGAAAATCTTGCAGAAAATGGTCAAAACTTACAAAGACTGGCACGAAATGTTACCATTTGCCTTACACGGGTACAAAACTTCTGTCCGTATCTCAACAGGGGCAACCCCCTTTTTCGCTGGTATATGGAATGGATGCAGTTCTTCCAATCGAGGTCGAGATACCATCCCTCAGGGTGATCATGGAAGCCAAGCTAGAAGAGGCAGAATGGATTAAAGAAAGGTTCGATCAGTTGAATCTCATCGATGAAAAGCGCATGTCTGCGATGTGTCACGGCCAACTGTATCAAAAGAGAATCAAGAAAGCATTTGATAAGAAGGTCCGTATCCGAGAGTTCCGTGAAGGAGAGCTTGTACTCAAGAAGATCTTACCAGTTCACAAAGACGCACGAGGAAAGTGGATGCCTAACTATGATGGCCCTTTTGTTGTAAAGACAGTATTCTCCGGAGGTTCACTGATCCTCACTACCATGGACGGAGAACAACTTACACATCCAGTGAACTCTGATGCAGTTCGGAAATATTACGCCTAAAAAAGAACCCGATAAGCCGAAAAGTCCAGGAGAACGACTTATGCAAAAGTTAGGGTTAAAAGAAAAGAAAAAGAGAAAAAAGAGAAAAAAAATCAAAGGCTCGCTAAGTTGAAAACCCGAAAGGGCGGCTTAGGCAAAAATGAGCGTCCCGGTGGATTGAAAACCCGAAAGGGCGATCCAGGCAAAAATTAGGGACAAAGGCATTTCGCTGCATCAAGTGAAGTCGTCATCGCTACCGACTCAACAGGGATTCATCTCAAGTCGCTCTCGTCAGAAGCAAGTATCTTGAAGAATTCTAGTCTTTAGGGATAGTTAGGTCACAGGATTCAATGTAACCTTATCCACTTTGCCATTTTTTCTTGTAAAATGTCTATGGAATCCTGTCATTTGCAAGATTTCATCCTTTAATAAAGTCAGCCTTTTGAGCCTTTCTTTCTTGTGCAAATTATAAATTCCTTATTTTCTTTGTTATGCAAAATACGTTCGTTAATCAACGATTGTTTTTGAAAGCATTTAGGTCTAAATTTTTGAAAAAAAACTTGGAAAGATTTAACAAAATGTTTTAACTCATGGAGAGACTCGAGGAGAATCACACTTCCCCGAAATTTCAGGGTAGCAGAAACCTTGATGTGCAGTCAGTATTTTTCCCCAAGAGAGTGCTAGCAAGTGGGAGCAACGAAGAGTCCTTTGGCCGGATATGGTTATCAAGATCGAGATTTATCTTTCAGAGGTTTCTTTCCCCGGCGAAGTATTTCTGAACATTTGAATCTACCTCATTATCTGTAAGCAAGCCTACCCCAGGCTCTGTTCCCCAATAGGTCTTCGGGTTTATTTCCCAAACCTACATGCACCCTTCATCATGGAATCAGTGTGATTCATTTGTCCCCTGAGTCGGTGACATATGTCGATCCCCCGTGAAGTCTGAGTTGTTACTTACTTCATTTCTAGTCGTAACTAGGTGCAGTATCAACCAATTATCATTAGTATCCCCTTGGTTGTCTCCATGTTTTCTTTAAGCCCAGTCGTCACTGGCGTTTTCTTTAAAAAATCCAATTGTCATTAGTATCTCGTTAATTGTCACCAAACGAATTCTCGCGTAAAGCCCAGTCGTCACTGGCACTGTTTCAAAGTCCAATTGTCATTGGCACATCTTGGTTTGGTCGTTACCAACTTTTCCCCCCATAAAACCCAGTCGTCACTGGTATCATTCAAATACAATTATTATTGGTATTATGTTATTTGTCACTAACTCTCCCCACGAAGTCCAGTCGTCACTGGCTTTGTTTAAATCCAATCGTCTTTGGAATCTTTTTCAATTTAGTCGCTACCAATACCCCAGTCAAAGATCTAGTGATCACTAGCATCTTCATAACTGATGGTCATTGGTATTTGTCAGCATGGTCGTCACTATCTTCCTTAAAGTCCAGTCGTAACTGGCATTATTTAAAGCCAATTGTCATTGGTATTCCCCAGTTTGGTCGTCACCAATTACTATTAAAAGTCCAGTCGTCACTGGCATTGCTTGGAATTCTGGTCGTCACCGATTCCCCAGAAAGTTTATTAATTACCAACACTATGTGAACTACTTGTAGAGGCTGAGGATATATCCCCAGTAATCCATGTCCCCAGTCATATCTCGGAGATCTAGTCGTCACTAGTATTCCCTGCGTTTAAGTCTTGTTTCTAGTCAATTCCTGAAGATCCCGTTTGAACTCTTCGCTATAGGAAGTTCCTCATCTGATCATCCCCAGTGAGGGTGTATCCAGTCTTTCACTTCTCCGGTGAAGTCTGTTTTTTCTCGTTTCCCCAGTGGAATTAAGTTTCTTTTTCCCAGTGGAATTTGTTTCTCTTTCCCCCAGTAGAAGTCAGCTCTTCTCCCCGGTAGAGTATTTCTGTTCCAGTAAGATTGTCATCTTTATTGGAGTCGTCCCTTCCCCATGAGAAGTTTCATATATTATCAGTCATGTCTGAACTATTCAATTTATCCTCCCCAGTACAAGTCCCCGGTGTCGAGTCCTCGCATTTGCCACTGACCACTTACTGTTCTTTTATTCTTGCGTCTGAGTTTTGCATTTCAATCATCATGAAGCATCATTTATAAATCATGGCATATCATAATTGTCCTTTAACATGACATCGGATCTAAGGGACAAAATTTTTGGTTATCTATATTTAAATACCTTTCACTACGATTTTTACGAAGATTGTCATCTCTCGTCCCCATCTAGTGAAGATATTTAAATAGGGGCAACTGTTGTACCCCAAATTTTGACCCCTTAGATTCTCATTATCATTATAGAAGCATAATCATGCATTACCTAACCCTAAATCAGTGCAAGTTTGTTTGTTAGAGTTACAGGTAAATTAGGGTTTTCGCGCCGACAGATTCAAAACAACAAGGGAAGGATCAGTCAAAATTTTGGGCTAGGTCAATCATAGAATAAAATCAAACATAATACCAAAGTAAAAAGAGGAGCCAATTTGAAGAGATCAGTTCGGAATCAGAGACAGTGTAGTCGGGAGGCCCGATTAGGGTTTTTAACTAGTAAAAAGTCAATTGTGGTTTGACTTTGGTGTTGGAAGATGTTGTAAGGGTGGGATTGAGGTCCATGAAGTTCATATAGCTTATTGAAGTCTATTCAAGAAGTGTCAAAGTCTCAGGATGCCTAGAACATCAACAAGCGATCCAATCGGCACCGATCGATCGTACGGTTGACCGAAAAGTCAACCCCCTCAAATTTTGAGAATTAGACTTCAAGTTGTGAATCAAAGTTGTTCCTTATGACATAATGGACTTGCATATCAATTTTCATGATCATCGGATCAAGGATGCGGAAGTAATCGAAAAATTGGCAAATTAGGGTTTCGAAAGGGGCTAAACCCTAACTCCTTAACCGCACACCCGATTGAAGTGGTTCAAAGCTCATTTGTAAGATCTTGACAAGCTCTACAAAAGTCTCCTAGTGGTCCATAGTCAGAAAATGCTTAGTTTTTGAGTTAGAGAAGAAAACATTACAAGAGAGGGAAAAAGACTTAGAAAATTCTAAGTGTTTTGTACTAAGGAACCCTAAAATCAGCCAACTTCAAGGGGATTTTTCACCTAGTTTCAAATGGAATCAAGACTTCTGGCCAACATGAAAGTTTTAGTACTATGTGAGGGCTTTCTAAAAAGTACAAGAACTCCTCAAGATGATTTATGAGCTGAGAGATACATGTGTTCAAAGTTGGTGTTTTGTCACTTTAGTCCCACATTGATCAAAATTGCAAAATCATCTCTATCACTCAAGTGGGCCAATTCTAACTTGTCAATCTCATATTATCTGATATATTGAACATCTCAAGCAGGTTAGAGCAAAGAAATTGCATGGAGATAGCATAGAATTAAAGATTGCAAGTTCATTGCCAAAGTTGCCATTTTTGACTTTTCCAAGCATGAGGTGTAAAGGAATTCTGCTCCAGCCACTCTACCAAGCATCTAGGCTGCAATTTATCAGTAGAAACATCAATTAAACTTGCCCCTTGGGTTAAAGAGACAGCCAAAGATAAGAAAAAGCAAAGCAAGTTGGCAAATGGATGAAAATATTAAAGAATGCTTCATGGTTAAGTAAGGTTCTCAAGCAAGCACCTCCTTGCTTTTTGCTATAAAAAGGGACCTCATACCCCTCATTCAAGACATGAATTTCATTCTGAAAACTTGCTAGACCAAGCTCCCTCATCACATCTCTCTCATGCTTGCAATTTGCAAAATCACTCAAAGTGCCCAAAATAGCCAAAATTCAGCACTTTGCAATTTCCCTACCACATCAAGTTCTACTTGTTCCAGCACCTAAATCATCATCCATACATCTTCTAAATCACATATAGAAGGTGTACAAACCATTAAACCACCAAAAAACTCAAGAAATCAAAAAGTCAAATG
Source organism: Lathyrus sativus (assembly GCA_963859935.3). Lineage (NCBI taxonomy): Eukaryota > Viridiplantae > Streptophyta > Magnoliopsida > Fabales > Fabaceae > Lathyrus > Lathyrus sativus. The sequence continues at coordinate 626,895,527 of OZ012737.1, read as the reverse complement.
TTCATGAAGCTTACTTTGACCAAAAGCCCTAAAAACTTCCAAATCTTGCTCAAAACATTTTCTTGAGGTTTTGATCATTTGAACACCTCAAATACCATATACCTCAACTGTCCAAGCCTTCATCTATCATCAGAAACTCATAAATCTCATTTTGGCATCATAAGTGGTTGTTACTTGAAGTTGAAGCAAAGTGCTAAAGCAAAAGCTTGGATTCAATCACCTCTGGTTTTCTCAACCAATTGTGCTTGCTTAAAGAGATCATCAACACAGGTATGTAATGGCTAAACTCATCCCTTATTATCATAGCACAAAGCTCATCATTGTTTGTTTTTTCTCATATACACATGCTGTCATGATTATGTAACATTGCTGCCCTACTTTGGTTCTTTGACAAGGATTTCTGTCCCATGATATTGATGTGTTCTTCTGATGAGGCATTCCATTTGTGAATAGTATGATAATGACATGTTACAAATCTTGCACTGTGATTAGGCCTGTTTGTGTTCTTGGTGATACCAAACAGCTTTTTCTTTCATTTACATCAAGTACTCCATGTCTTGTTTGATTTAAATATATGTTCCTGTTGGAATTAAATCTTGTATGTTATCATGTGTGACATATGTTTGTACCACTGTTTTGGACTGATGGTCTCACACCTTGAAAATACATTTGCTGCCAAATCAACCACAAAACTGTTTCCTTGATTCCAGCATGCCAAACCTGCTCCAGCTTACTAGCTAACTCCCACAAATGATCACTTGTTTGTTTATTGCAATATGTGTTTGATTTTTTTTGACCTGATCCTACTGGTTTTATGTGTACAAGGTATATAACCTGGCTGTCATATCATGTGTTCCAGGTGCTCAAATCATTGTAAAGAAAAATAGAATTGTTTGTTTAGATTTGTCATGCTGCAGTTTTTATCTTTAACACAAATCTGCTCTACTGTTTGAGAGCTAGAATGTTTGCAAGGTTGTGAAAAAGCTATGTTGTCTGATGCTCATGTAAGGGAATCATATTAGAGCATGTTTAGTGTTTTGGTTCAAAACTGCCAAGTCATTATGCTGTCAAAGTTAGTATTGAAATATTTGTCATCAAAATTGCTGAATAACTGAGTTTGCTTGTTGGATTTCTTGCATAAAGGGTCTGAACATATCCTGGAACTTCAGACATGATAGCATGTGTGTTCATGTGTTTGATGGAAAATTGCTACTTGTAGTAGAAATGCCTTGCTACTGCATTATGAAATAAACTTGGGCAGCAATAGGACCAATTATGTGTAAACTGTTTTGCCAACTGGTTTTGGGGTTCAGTAGCCTGCATTTGATTGATGTTGAATTAAAGTAATGTGAACTCAAGAGATATACTTGACCATGCTAGATGTTTCTGTTTCTGTCATTAGCATGAAAATCATGATTGATGAATTTGCATTACATGATATTTTGCCAAAATGTGAGTTGATTAAATTCTGTTTTAGATTTTTCATAGCAGTATGAGGATCATGTTAGCATAGGCTGTAGATTTTGATTTGTTAAAGCTCATACATGTTTGAATATATGCTTGAAAGATGTCTGAACCATTATAGTTCCAGTTCTGTGCTTAATGTTCATTTTCATTCATTGGCTTGCATAATGTAAACACATCAAGCACACACAATGCTACTTTCTGCATCAAGTTAGTTTTTACCAAGACATCATCATGTACACATTATAATGACCATTTGAAAGATGCTGGTATGTTCATCTTACATTGAAAATCATTGCATCAAAAATTCATCTTTTCAAATGCATCTCTTTAAACACATCAAGCCACACCATTCTCTTTTTTGCATAACACATTAAAATCCTATTTTTATCACCCCAACATATCTCTAAATGCATTTATAACATGTTTGTGTGTTCATCTTGCTGTTTTGAGCATAGCATCAAAAACTCACTTGTTGACACCAAATTTCATGATGCACACAAGTCACTCAACTTGACATTTTTGGCATGATTGGTTTTTTTTTCCATCAAAGCAACACTTCACACACCTCACATTTGACATACTTGAGATGTTTGAATCATCATCTTGCTCATAAGTTCATTGCTATAAAAATTCACATATCAAAGGATCATTTTTCACATAAGGCTACATCACCAAGACCAGTTTTGGAATGAGTTGATCTCTGAGCAAAATGATGAAGCATACATCTCATATTGGTCAATTAGAGTGTGTTTACATCATAGTTTGAAGTTTAAAATGATTGGAACAAAAAATCTCACTCATGATGCACATAATGCACACAATCCACAAGCATCCTCATTCTTTGCATAACACATGATATGGCTTGTTTTTTCATTTCAACATACTTGTTTTATCATTTTGAGCATGCTTATGTGTTTGATTTGCTGCTTTACTGCCTTACATCATCATTTCACATATTGACACCAAATGCTTCAAAACACACCAAGCCTCAAAATGTGGTTTTTTGCCTCTACTTGTTTTTTCACCAAAACAACATCACACACATCACTTATTATTCAAATATGGTATGCTAGTACACTTGTTTGAGTATGAAACACATTGCACCACAAAATCACATCCAAGTTGCATTTTTGCTTTACATGCTCACCATACTACACCAGTTTGAAAATGAATGAAGTTTCTTGAGATCTCTTGATTGCAACAGCTTTGTATAATCATATGTGACATGTTTGAATGAACTAAAACATTGAAAATGATCTGTACATTGAGTTACACCATTTCATGCATTATCACACAAAAAATGCAAAATCTCACACACTTGTTCCAGATCTGATCTCTTCACTTGCACACACTTGATGTCACACATTAAAGATGTTTCAATGATTGGTATGACTCATGAATACCTCAAACTCAAAAACTACATTGTTATGCATGTTTGTTTTCATGTACATTTGAAAATTGATTGTGACTCTCTCATATCTGCATGTCCTGGCCATGAACTTGTTTCCTTCTGCTTATATATCATATATTGGATGTGTATGTGAATTTACTTGGCATTAAGCATGTGTGTATCAAGCTGTACATAGCATTTTGCATTTCCAAAGGCCAAATCATACACCCTATCGGGTTTTGCAAAGGAAAATGAATTTCAGAAAACCATCACCACCATCCTCTTCCTCTCATCTTTCTACCCAATTTCCATATAAATTTTACTTCAAACCGATAAGCGGTTTGTGAGATACGGTACAAAACGTATTTTGGTTGTTTTATGTTTTTTCCCAGCCCTGAATGAAAGCAAGCCTTGTATAGTTATTGTTTCCCTCTTACTAATGGATGTAACAGCCGCCCCAGCGGTAGAAACTCATGCCTTTCACCATACATGACCAGGGTTCGATCCTTTGTGATAACCCTTTTGTTCAAAAAATCATATCTCTTCCGTTTTTAATCGTTTTTCGTCCGTTCTTTTTTCATTGTGTTTGTTTTAACGTATATTTTCATGCCATGTAATTATTTCCCATGTTTGATTATTATTTTAACCATGTTTAATTATGCGCGATTCGCGCGTCAACGGTACTAACCCTATTTGGTTGCAGATGAAAATTAAAAGGGTTCCTCTTGTGTTTTCTCAGGAAATTTGATTGTTATCATGTCTATACATGTTTGTCAACATGTTAGAATTTTTACCTTGATTTTTTTTTATGGTTATCTCATCTGTTTGTTAACAGTATCCCAGGTGCGAACTGTCGTCGCAGTTCTCGTACTGAATCAGCTGCTTTGATTGCTATCATTGCTTTTCATCCTTAGTATGTTTTTCATTGGTTGTCACCATGAATGCTTGTATAATGCTTGTATTTTATCCCCAAGTGATGGAGCTTGTTAGCTTTCGTCCAGTTGCCGATAATACTGTTCCTCCAATGGAAGGTCTGTCCACTTGACCGTCAATGTCTTGGACCAAAACCTCTACTATCCCCTGACTTTGTTAAGTCACCTTAACCCTAATTTTGAGACCTCTAGACTTTGCTTGAAGTCTAAGAAACCCACCCATACTAGGAGTGTTCTTCAACTAGAACCCTAGGAAAGAGTTCGTCAACTCTGTGTAAGAATCATCGTCATGATCTCTTACTCCCCTTTCAATTTAGATATAGGGAGTTTTGTTAAACTCCACACAAACATTGGCATGTTTGTTCCCCCTTGAACCTTGATCGTCATCAAGTGTTCTTTCCCTTGTGAGGTGAACTACGATTGCTCTGATTCTATCCTAGTCAGGATACGTAGGCAGAAGATGCGATGTCTTTGCGAGCAAACTTAGAAAACCACTTAGGCCTTTGTTTATTTTATCTTATCCCAAACCATAGACAATTCACAAACTTAGCAATCAATCAAACAAAAGGTTCCTGTAGAGTACTACAGATATTTAGGGTGCTAATACCTTCCCTAGATATAACCAACCCCCGAATCCCCGAATCTCTTAAAGCGTTGTTGTTACATCGCGCAAAAAGTTCTTTCTTTCTTTAGACCTATCCTTTGGATAAATTAAAGACCGGTTGTAAAAGAAATAAGGTTAAAGTTAATTAATAGCTTGATATCCAATTTTCACCGCAACAATACTGTAGTTTGGCCAATAAGTCTCCGCTTAAGTCTCCTGTAAAGTATAGAGATTCCTGTACTTCTTCTGCCTTCGGCGGGCTCTTCAGTGCGTATCCAAACTGACGAACAAACAATGAAGGGTTGTAATTAATGCAACCTTTCCTCCCGATCAAGGGCACGTTCGGATAACCAGCGCAGCTAAAGATAATCTCAGAACCAAGCAAATTCTTATCAAACCAAACCATCTCCTCGGAAGTCAACCTCATAAGGCGCTCGGACCAATCAGACTCATCTGCAAGCTCTATAAAAGATCCCTTCTTCGGTAAGTGACGATCAAACCACATCTTCAATAAAGGCACACAGCAGTGAATACTCTTTCCTCGCCTATTCTCGTTCTTGTAGTGAAGGGAATGGTAGAAATCCCCAATCAAAGTAGGCACTGGATTACCAACAGCAAACAACTGGAAGGCATCAAAGTCCACAAAATTCGGGAAGTTGGGAAACAGCACTATCCCATAGATGCACAAAGCCAAGATAGCATTAAAGACCACCCAGCATCCACTCTTGGCATATTCCCGGGCTTTACCAACCAGAAACGGGAGAGAGAAACATGGAACCCCACGCCAAGAAGTCACTAACAATTCAGAAGCATCCATGTGCAAAGCTACCGCTAAATCCTCCAACTTGGGTTCAGCATCAAAATGAATGAACGATGCTTTGTCCTGTACTGGCAAACCAAGGAAGTCTGAATACTCTTCCATAGTAGGACCCATGATGAAATCTGTGAATGTAAAGCACCTCAAAGCAGGGTCATAGAACTGCAACAACGTATGCAATCCACTCAGATCATGTGCACTGGGTCTATAAACCAAACTCAGAAGTCTCCCGTAACTCTTCTTGAAGCTAGCCCTAACCTCATCATCAGCCAGAGCAATCAAACTCAGTAGAGAATTCACGTCCGGAGTGGGCAACTTATAGGCAACTGTCTTGCGCACACTACCCATATCAACAGTCAGAAGTCCGGAGCACTAGAATAAGGGAAGTATGTAATGCACCTGCAGCACAGACACACGTTAATGAAATGCAAATGATAAGTGGATATGCAAACAATGCAATGCAAGCAGCTGCAACAGGGGATCAAGTGCACTAGCTGAGAGGCCTCAAGTAACATCAAGAACAGGTCTTAGACAGACCCTCCAATACTCATCAAACCTGGTCTCAGACAGACCTCAAAGAGAACTCCAGCTTGGTCTCTGACAGACCTAATAATATAACCCACACCTGGTCTCTGATAGACCCTGTAACCATCCATAAAATAACCACAATCCTGTATCTCATAAGAAATAAACCGATAGTCTGAAGGTCAAGTTACCTGCATACCCAAAATCCCTCTCACAGGTGGATGTCCCTATAACTGGCACAAGGTACGACATCCTATGCGGTCGTTGGCGTCACTGACTTTCAGGGTTGATGATACGATTCCCAGAAGGAGTGGCATCATCAAATCCTGAAGAGGCCTCACTTAGCCAACTTCCAAATGATCGGTCCCCAGAGTCGACAATTCAACTAACCAACAACCCGAGCCACCCAAAGGGTGGGACAGGAGGCCAACCAGAAGAACCTCGTCTGAGCGTAGATTTCGCGGGAAGCTCGGGCATGCAAAGCATGCGCACCCCCACTAATCTCTACTCTAATACTAGGTGCACTCAAGCCCAGGTTCGGCTTATCACTCAATCATAGAACCCCCATCAACCCACAAAAACAACAATAATAATGATAGTAATAATGCTGAAAGGTAAATACAGAAATGTAGATCCATACAAAGCCCACGACAGGAAAACAAGCGCTAGGATTGACTCGCGTAGGGAACCGTTGGAGTCCCCAGCAGAGTCGCCAGCTGTCGCTACTGCGAAAATCGGCGCCGACAATACAGAAGAGTCGCCACCGTGCGTTATTTATCCCAAGGAGGGAAAGGAAACGCTCAGAGTAAACCTAACGCAAAGACGGGAAAAAGGTATGGTCATCGCAACCAAAACCTGGATTCGGGAGTCGGTTACGCAAGGGGAAGGTATTAGCACCCCTCACGTCCATCGTACTCGATGGGATCCACGCTTGTTTGTTTGTACGGATTACACTTCTATCTAAACTAAAGGATGAGGTCTGAAAAGAAAATAAAAGATGACTCGGCAAAGCATCGCGCTTTATGCCTACGTATTCCCGTCTGGAACGAGAAATCAGAGTCAACGTAGTTCGCCTAACTACGGGTAAAGGTGGAGGAAGGTTGCTCGCTAGGATACCGCATCCTATGCCTACGTACTTTCATACAGCATGAAAGATCAGAGCAAACGTAGTTCGGGCTACGTACGACACCAGTTTGTTTTTGATTGTTTTTATACTTCTGAAAAAGTCTTTTTCTGATTATAAGTCCAAGCGGACAAAATGACACCTTTGATGAGTTTACAGTCTTTTACGGAAGAACTGTGTTTTATTGTGTTTGAAATCTTTATTGTGTTTTTCTGTTGTTTAAGATGAGAAAAGATGACAATCTACAGATCCTAGGGTTAACAAGGGGAATGAAAATCTACCCTAATGTTATCATACAATGGTTTGAATCCTAATGTCTGTCATGTTACTCTCTTGCACAGAGAATAACATAGCTCCTAAGGGAATACGGAAACAGAAACAAAATACAGTAAACAGTAAAGACTGAATAAAGCACACAAGCTAGGCAAGGGAGCCAAACTCTACCTCGAACCTGAAAACAAATAGGCATAAGTGAAACAGTATTCGCTTTAAACCTAAGGGCATCAAAACACACAATATAGTAAAAACAGAAACCCCAAGCCCTGAACAGCAAAAATCTCCAGACAGATGCACAACACATCTTCTTGCAAATGAATCTTCAAGTTCAACTCTCATTAGACCCCAAGCTCTAGCTAGCTTCATGCTCTGACAGCCTTCAATGCTCTCTATCTTCAAGGGTAGCTCTCCAAGATAATAACACAAAAGATCAAGAGATAGTGGCATGCTAATCATCTCATAGACAACCAAAGGAAGTGTACAAGAGACTTTGCATAATGGGACTGGTTCCCTCAAAGTTCTACCTCTAAGACCAAACTTATCCCTCCAAAGGAGGGGAGTGAGTTCTTAGAGGGACTTTTAGTCATTGGGAAAGAATGGAAGCAAAGGAAGCATCCCATGTTTCAGAATCAATCCTCTAATCTAGAGCTCTGCCTAGCTCCTAAACCCTAGAACACCTCAGCAGCTTCTGGAAAGCTTCAAACTCTTCAGTTGGATCTTGATCTTCAAATCGTCTTCACCACAAGCTTCCTTGAACAAGGATCTCACAATAAGCCAAACCCCATAATGATACCCCAAGAGATATACCCCAAGAGACAGATAACATCACACAATCAAACAAATTAAACAGCCAAATTCAATCATACTCAGAAAATACCCAAAAAATATAAAATCAAAGGGGAAAATCCTAATCTTTATTCTAGGGGAGCTATAACCTCTACCCTTAATATCCCATATATTCCCTACCCCAAATCAAAACAAAAATCCCTAAATAAAATGTTTTATACACCTAAGTTGAGTGAAACCCTAATTTTGAACACCTAAATGTCACATACTCAAACTACTAAAAATAAACTTCTAAAAATCCTAGTACAAAAACCAGAGAGCCTACACACTCATATTTGATAGCACAAAAAAGAATGGACCTAAAATCACTAAGGAAGGGCATGAACAAAAATCACCAAAATTGCATATAAAATGAAACACCTAAACTAGTCCTTTATTTGGAAAATACATGAAAAATATCAAATAAAAAATAAAATGGAATTTTTATTTTTTATAATTTTCTAGACATCTTAAAGAAAATAATGCAAAAAGAATCACTCAAAAACAATGAATTTTCAATTTATTGTGATTTTTATAAAATGCATAAAAGTGAAAAGAAATTAAAAAGAATTAATAATAAGAAAAGAGAGGGGAGGTGTGATGAGCAACGCGCTTCAGTTCAAATTCCAGGTGGGCTCAGACTGGGGGTGTGGAAAAGAATTGTACTAGGCCCATGTAACTAATCAGAAAAAATAAAAAAACAAGAATGCGTTGGGGGTGCAAGAAACAATGTTTTCACGCGTGTTTGACTTGGGCTCCAATGTGGGGGGGTGTATAGAAACCTGACTTAAGCCCAATGCTTTTCATTAATCAAAACGGTGCGTTGCACCTTTTGAATTTTCCCTCCGTTTTTTGTTTTTGATCACAGCCGTGAGATGAGATGAAGGAGTCAAGGGATCCAACGGTAATCCCATCGTCTTCTCCAACCAAACCCTAGGGTTTCTAAAACTCAACTTCATGCGCAATACTTCCACTCTCTCTATCTCTCTCACCTGGCCACCAAACATCACGATCCAAAGATTAAAATCACTCCACTCACTTCCCTCTACACAACCATGCTTCTAGATTTTATTAAAACTCAACCTAAAAAGAGAAACGATGGAAGAAAGTTCTGGTACCACTTGAATTTCATCTGATATGCATGGAAATTATCTTGGCTGAAACTGTGCTAGCATGCTCTACATGTTATGGGGAAAATTCTAAACATGATAACTAGTATTATAGTGCCCTAGGTTATGAGTTCTTGATCCTAAAACAGAAACTACCATGTTATAAACCTTCATATAATGCCTTCAAACTTCTCACACTACATCCTCTAATGGTCTCTAGCATATATATCCTAACAACATGATCTAACAATGGATAAATAGGGGGATTCGAAGAAAAATGCATACCTAGCAAGTGATGATGGCAATGGTAGTTACTCTTCAATCCAAGCCTTGATGCTTGCTTCAAGTGATCTTCAATGGCTATATGTTCTTCTGTTTGCACTAGTTCTTGCTCAAGCTTCTTGAATCACCTTATCCACTTCTTCATGCGACTTGGAGGGAAGACTTGGGTCACACGAAATAGCCACTAATTCCTCTGGTTTTTTCTTGCCATTTGCTCTATGATGATGGTAGAGGATGATGGTAACAAGAACTTTGATGAATGATGAAGTTTAGATGGAGTTTGAATGTGAAATGCAATTTGGAGGAAGGAACTCAAACTATGGTATGCAAGCACAATCAATCACCAACCAGGGCATGGATCACCTATAGGGCTTTTATAGATGTCAATAGAAGCATCTAGAAGCTTTGAGAACCTTCCAAGAAGTTTCTAGAATGTATCATGCAATGAGAATTTGAATTTTCCATATTTAGTAAATCTCATGCAATCTCATGATAAGCCATGCATTTCCACTTAATTTCTCCTTAAATGAGTAATTGGTATGAGAACAAGGCATTTCAAGCTCTTATGTATCATTTCCTCACTTTTCATTTTGGTGCCTTAAGATGCAAGAAACAAATTTACAAAGCAACTCCAATTTTTAAGCCTAAACTCAAAAATGTGGATAAACCATTGTTTTTAAAATGTTATTTGCACTCAAAATGATATATCATATGCCCCATTTTGGATTTGTAGATCCCTCAAACCAAAATTCCATTTCAACTTTTTTAACTTATAAGCCATTTTCAAGTCATTTGCACCACTTTTTAAAAAACCATGCTCTAAGCTTTTCCAAACTTTCACACCCTCTTCTATAGCCTTAAAATCCCATTTTGAACAACTTTGATGTTGTGAAGTTTTTCATTTGAAGCTTCCTTGTATGAGTTTTAGGCATAGGCTAAGAATGACCTGTAATTTCACTTTCCCAAAATACCCCTGGCTTGCACAAGCTATAACTTGAGCTTCACAAATCAGATGAAGGCATACCATACCTTTTTGGAAAGGTGAGATCATGAGGAACAACTCTTATGTTTGCCAAGAATTCATCTGAAAATTTCTTGAAGGTCAAAAGTTGCTTGGAAGACAGACAACTTTGACAGATAAATTTCAGTGCCCTCAGATGACCTGTAACTTGCAAGAGCTATAACTTGAGCTCTGTAAATCATCTTGATGACTTCCACCACTCAAATTAAATCTATGAAGATACTCTACAAGTTTCATGTGGACCATAAATTCATATGAAGCTTGTATCTTGAGTTACACTGCTTGGAAGTTTGCCCTAATCAGGGGATTTTACCATAAAACCCTAATTTGGTAACTCCACTTCTCCTTGACCTCTTGTGATTATTTTTTTGGCACAACACCACATCCTTATTCATATATCAAATAATGAGTCCCACAATCTCCAGATGAGTCTTGATACCCTTTAAATTCAGGCTTTGACCTAGGGTTGACCTAGGGTTGACCTTGGTGAAACCCTAGTTGACTGACTTCAACTGAGGCTCTGGCAATCATTCCACTGGCTTGGATATTCTTCAAAATGATCATCTAGGCTTTTCATACTCTCCATACACATCTCATGCTCATGGCTCATAACTCATACTTCTTCTGATGATCCCCAAACACCTCAAGATAGGAGAGAATCCACTGAGTGATCTGTCAACACTTCAAGGCTCAAATTCTCTTCTGATGACCTGAGTAGTCTTGAATATGAATGAAATCCCCTGAATATGCCTCTAGAGACAATAATGGCACTTGATCCCTTGATTGAGATATCCTGCTTATGATATGCTATGCAGATGAATGTATTATATGCATGATGATGATGCAAATGCAATGCAATTGAACATAAACCTAGGTTAGAAAAGGTTGGGCAAATTTTAGGGTGCAACACATGGGTATAACCACAGGTGAAGGTGTATGCAAGAGAGGTCTAAAGTCGGCCTCCAGGAAGCTGCATCTGACACATGTAGCTTTATCAACACCTGAACATTGTAATGAATTGGTCTGCACATTTTAATTCCCACGCAACTCATAATTCTTGTGATATACTTGCTGTAGTGACTGGTTTCTTTCTCCTTCACAGAACAACGATTCTTGGCCATTTGAGAATGCTCCTTGTTTACTTACCGGCACAGGACAATGTGAAACGCAACTATGCGGTGAATCTTCGAACGAACTTTCATCACTGTTTTTTTTTACGGCTCAAACCATGTGCTACGGTATTTGGTAATCATTATTCTCCACATATGATATTCTAAGATTTTCATTTGAGATGCCAACACAAATCCAAAACCTCACTATATGACTTATGTTCTTACATTTGAACTTGGTCTACTGCAGGTGAGTCGGGGATAACGTCATACAGTTGGTTCACGACTTGGGATCGTGAGGCCGTACTCTAAGTGGCAGGAGAGGCTAGCTATGGTTCAGAAGTTTGAGGCTAGATCGAAGATGCGGTTCAGATGATGTGTGGATGCTGTAATAATTTCGCAAGTGCTGCCACTGTTTGGAGGGTCCTTTTTATCACTCTTTTCTGCAATTTCTTTTATCTGTTGTGGTTATTATACAATTCAAACTGTGAATTGGTGCAGGCTTGTGAAACAATGAAGGAACAATGTTGTTAATGCAAAATGAATCCAACGTGATACGGGATTTTGACTATTGCCGCATTGCACTACTCAAATCAGTGATGAAGTTGAAACTACGCAGCTGCTGATTTTGAAGAAATCATGAAGAAGTCAGAGTCACGAAAGCTACACATTGTTGTTGTTTTTGTGGTTACCGTTTTATGCGGTAGCTACGTAAAACTTCACGCTTGCACTATGAGACAAGGTACGCATTGGCGTGACATTTTTTTACTAATTATCCTTTGCTGAAAGTGCGTGTAGCATGGTTGTTGATCAATTCATATTATGTGTATAGCGGGAAGACATATCTCTTGATGTCGGCCGCAGTTCAACAAATTTCTCAAGTTCTGACTCGTGATCAACACATGTAATCTCTTTTCTCTTTTTTTTTTCAAATTTTGTCCACTTCGCCATATGGTTGCCGGTTGAATTCAAATCATAAATGTTGTTATTGCAGGTCTTGTGAATTGAAGATGGTTGCAGGATTTGTAGTGTATGAAGTGTGAGATCAAAGGGTGCAGATATTTTGTAGAGCAAGTGTAAATGGTTTATGGGTGAGGTTTGTATGTGATATGAGGTGGATTATTGTTTGATCTCTAGTGATTATATGGTATTTAAGCTGATGTTTTTTTGTAACAGGTTATGGTGAAGTGAAAATCAAAGTGGGAAAGAAATTTCAGCAACGGTTTGAGGGTGTGTAATGCCTACAATTCCTGCATTGTTCAGTATCCAATTCCATGGATGACACGGAAGATGATGCTTGCTGACCCAATTTTTGGTTTAAATTATCTTGAATTGTGACTGATAGCTTGTACCCGGCCGTTCCTTTATATCCATACACACCAATACTGTAAGTCCCAGCAGCCAAACTTTTATCTTTAGAGCTGAGAATCAAAGTCTTTGATCCAATATCATGGGAAGACCACTCATGCTGGTGTCGTGTGGGAAATATTAGAGGATGTCTAGAAATGAAAAGATCAGTATCTCCCTCACCTGTCTCTGATTCTAATTTTACCTCGATACTAGAACTCCCACTAGAAATTTTCTCCCAGGTGTCATTGACTATTGAAAACTTGTAATACACAAACTTTCCTTCTTCTACTGTTCCGGTTTATGGCGTCCGAAATACAACGGGAATCAAAACATGTTGATGAGTCTGTTCTGAGAATTCAATTGGTTCAACTATGTCAACTTCAATATCTGTTTCTAAAACAGATACACTTGAAGAAGGGTTTAACTCAAGCACCTTCAATTTGTATTCAAGTTCTCCATAGTTTACAATGAAAATGTCACCTTGAGAAAGAGTAGCATGCTGCCGAAGACTTGTTTCAAGGATAGCCTTATGGTAGGGTTTATCATACCATAGCAATCTCATGTAATTTGAATTACATATAAGGCTTTTGAAAACCTTTTTTTTGTATTGTTTATGACATGGACTTTTGTACTTAAGAGAAAGAAGTAAACCTTTGGGATTTTTGTGAAAAGGAATTTTCTATATGTTACTCTTATGGATGTGGTTTTTTTTTTCTTTTCATGAGCTTGTACCATTCTTGTAATGATAATGACTCATATCCTTGATTTTATGATTTCTTGCTCAAAAATCCATAATGCTATCTTGCAAATACAACATTTTCATTACAAAAAAAAATGAGAACAAAATTCTATCCATGATTTGTAAAATATCAACATATTAATCCTTAAGACCTATTCAAACATGAATCCTGAGGCAAGCATGAGTCACTCCTCCTTTAAAGCATGAATTGTCATAATTTGCACAAATTTAAAATAAATCCAACCATAACTTATCTCGCTTAATTCTCATAACCTCAATACTTATCTAAGGATGTGGCTCCAAGAATATTGGAACACAAAAATAAAGATATTCCAAAAATCTCTTAAAAACGATAATCATGCCTTGAAAGGAATCAAACCTATCACTTGAATCAATCATCTCTAACCCTCAATCATGAAATAAAATTCGCCAGACCAAGATCAAGTCAGACCTGACTGATTTCCAACCTTTACTGGGCCCACACATTGATACAGATAGCCCTTCAATGAACCTCAATGATTACCACATACCACCGTCCTGCTTGCCTAAAAACACCTCATTTCCCTTCGACCCTGCCTTGTGAAATCTTGAGTTTGGGGCAACAAGTAGAAACAACATATCTTTTGATTTTTAGATTAATGGTTGATGGAAAGATGTACAGACAAAAGATAAACAGGTAGGACAAATTTGGGGTATGACAGGCGTCTGCTGCAAGTGCTCGACTATCTTGTAGTCTCTTTTCCGGATTAATCTCGTGAATTCCTCCACGTCCTTTGTCAAGGACTCCTTTTCCTTCCCCTGAGGATCACTTTCTTCCGTAACCTTACTCTTCCCTTTTGCAGCTCTCGCAGCCTCTACTTCTGGTGACGCAAAGATCCTGCCGCTGCGGGTCATTAGATATAGAAGACCCTGAATTTGTCCGAAAATAAATAAAATGTCTGGGAATGAGATACTTGGTACCTTGCAAAGGTCGTTAACACCAAAAGGATGTTAACAGAGAAAACTTGACACCAAAAGGATGACAAGCCTATCACCAACAGGATGATAGTACACTTACACACACTGCTCTGAAATCAAAAGAAAATACGGGATCCACTACCAAAAGGATAGTGGAAAACACGCGCTGGACATGACCCCAAAAAGGATGTCAGACCCATCACCAAAAGGATGATGGAGCGGAGCAAAAATCAACCCTAACACCAAAAAGGATGAAAGGGATCGGATAAGCTTCTCTGAAGAGATTGCCACTTATCGCGGATGAAGAATAAGCTTCTCTGAAGAGATTGCCACTTATCGTTGAAGATGGATAAGCTTCACTGAAGAGATTGCCACTTATCGCTGAAGATGGATAAGCTTCTCTGAAGAGATTGCCACTTATCACTGAAGATGGATAAGCTTCTCCCAAGAGATTGCCACTTATCGCTGAAGATGGATAAGCTTCTCTGAAGAGATTGCCACTTATCACTGAAGATGGATAAGCTTCTCTGAAGAGATTGCCACTTATCGCTGAAGATGGATAAGCTTCTCTGAAGAGATTGCCACTTATCACTGAAGATGGATAAACTTCTCTGAAGAGATTGCCACTTATCGCTGAAGATGGATAAGCTTCTCTGAAGAGATTGCCACTTATCGCTGAAGATGGATAAGCTTCTCTAAAGAGATTGCCATTATCGCTGAAGATGGATAAGCTTCTCTGAAGAGATTGCCACTTATCGCTGAAGATGGATAAGCTTCTCTGAAGAGATTGCCACTTATCACTGAAGATGGATAAGCTTCTCTAAAGAGATTGTCACTTATCGCTGAAGATGGATAAGCTTCTCTGAAGAGATTGCCACTTATCACTGAAGATGAATAAGCTTCTCTGAAGAGATTGCCACTTATCGCTGAAGATGGATAAGCTTCTCTGAAGAGATTGCCACTTATCGCTGAAGATGGATAAGCTTCTCTGAAGAGATTGCCACTTATCGCTGAAGATGGATAAGCTTCTCTGAAGAGATTGCCACTTATCACTGAAGATGGATAAACTTCTCTGAAGAGATTGCCAGTTATCGCTGAAGATGGATAAGCTTCTCTGAAGAAATTTCCACTTATCGCTGAAGATGGATAAGCTTCTCTGAAGAGATTGCCACTTATCGCTGAAGATAGATAAGCTTCTCTGAAGAGATTGCCACTTATCACTGAAGATGGATAAGCTTCTCTGAAGAGATTGCCACTTATCGCTGAAGATGGATAAGCTTCTCTGAAGAGATTGCCACTTATCGCTGAAGATGGATAAGCTTCTCTGAAGAGATTGCCACTTATCGCTGAAGATGGATAAGCTTTTCTGAAGAGATTGCCACTTATCGCTGAAGATGGATAAGCTTCTCTGAAGAGATTGCCACTTATCGCTGAAGATGGATAAGCTTCTCTGAAGAGATTTCCACTTATCGCTGAAGATGGATAAGCTTCTCTGAAGAGATTGCCACTTATCACTGAAGATGGATAAGCTTCTCTGAAGAGATTGTCACTTATCGCTGAAGATGGATAAGCTTCTCTGAAGAGATTGCCACTTATCACTGAAGATGAATAAGCTTCTCTGAAGAGATTTCCACTTATCGCTGAAGATGGATAAGCTTCTCTGAAGAGATTGCCACTTATCACTGAAGATGGATAAGCTTCTCTGAAGAGATTGCCACTTATCACTGAAGATGGATAAGCTTCTCTGAAGAGATTGCCACTTATCACTGAAGATAGATAAGCTTCTCTAAAGAGATTGCCACTTATCACTGAAGATGGATAAGCTTCTCTAAAGAGATTGCCACTTATTGCTGAAGATGGATAAGCTTCTCTGAAGAGATTGCCACTTATCGCTGAAGATGGATAAGCTTCTCTGAAGAGATTGCCACTTATCGCTGAAGATGGATAAGCTTCTCTGAAGAGATTGCCACTTATCGCTGAAGATGGATAAGCTTCTCTGAAGAGATTGCCACTTATCGCTGAAGATGGATAAGCTTCTCTGAAGAGATTGCCACTTATCGCTGAAGATGGATAAGCTTCTCTGAAGAGATTGCCACTTATCGCTGAAGATGGATAAGCTTCTCTGAAGAGATTGCCACTTATCACTGAAGATGGATAAACTTCTCTGAAGAGATTGCCACTTATCACTGAAGATGGATAAGCTTCTCTGAAGAAATTGCCACTTATCGCTGAAGATGGATAAGCTTCTCTGAAGAGATTGCCACTTATCGCTGAAGATAGATAAGCTTCTCTGAAGAGATTGCCACTTATCACTGAAGATGGATAAGCTTCTCTGAAGAGATTTCCACTTATCGCTGAAGATGGATAAGCTTCTCTGAAGAGATTGCCACTTATCGCTGAAGATGGATAAGCTTCTCTGAAGAGATTGCCACTTATCGCTGAAGATGGATAAGCTTCTCTGAAGAGATTGCCACTTATCGCTGAGTGTCGATCTGAAGATCTTGATTAACCACGAGGTTGAAATACATCGTGTGATACACCCATGGTCTTGAAAAGGTGCCCCTGACTGGGCTGAATTTTGCTTTGATGTGCTTGAATTTCGTGGGAGGACCCACGGTCTTTGCAGATAATGCCCCTGACTAGGTTGCTGATTGCATCGAAGCTCTTGAATTTGCCCAATAAATGTTGAACAAATTTGTGGGGAACGCCCACGATCTTGCAGAGAATGGCCCTGACTGGGCTGATGATGATCTTGGGAATCTTCAAGATTGATCCTGGGTCTGAGCTCGCATATGCGGATGCTTAATGATAATGATGTCCCATAAATGGAAATGCAAATGCAAATGCTGATGCACGGAGATGCAAGAGCTGGGGAGAGTATGATATGATCATGGATCTGCATATGATGCAAGATACTTATGAAGTCGAATGTGATGCGTATGATGCATATGATGTGTATGATTGCAGGAAGGTGATTGGAAATGCAGGTGCCGACATGGCGGACTTTGGTGGTGGGAAAGTGAAGGATAAGCCTGACTTCCCGACATCATCTTTTTATGATATAATAAAGGACTTGGATGTGCTGAGCTTTTTAACTCGTGGCCAGTTTTGCTGGGCCTTGACAGCCTTGTCGATCAAGTCATTTTGAAGTCTTAAATGGTGTTCCTGAGCACTCCTTAGAGTTGTGGTTACCCTTTGGTTACCATAAAGAGTAAGTTATCCCTTAAATTATTCTACCATAAAGTCATTATATGCAAAACTCATCATCAAATAAACGAAACTTGCAAACAAATGGTAAGAAAAATGGAACAGAAAATCTTTGATAAAAGTAATTTTTATTGATGGAAACCCATAAAAATGGGAAAATTACAAAAGGATGAAATTCCTAAAAGAGGTAATTGCTTTTTGAAAGAAATATAAAAGCTAAGACAATGTCGAAATAGTTCCTGCCAAGTTTCAAATCCGCTATGGCCCATATGTCTTTGAAGACCCTTCACGCTTGGCTTCTGAGCGCAACGATTGAATTGATCTTTCTCAGTCAAGAGCTTGATGGTCATGAAAGAAAGTTCACAAATCCCCTCGGGATGCAGTTCTGCCTTTTTAAATCCCTAACTTTTGCGTAGGCCGCCCTTTCGAGTTTTCAGCCTACCGGGATACATTTTCTCTTTCTTTTTTTAGTCCCTAATTTTTGCCTGAACCATTTTTATGGTCCATCAGGACGCCCATTTTTGCGTGGATTCTCTTTTTGGTCCACCGGGTCTATCTTTCAGGCATAATATTTTTTAACTGCATTTGAATTCACAGGGGGTGGAAGGTCGTCACCGTCCATGGTTGAAAGAATCAAGGCTCCTCCGGAAAAAACCTTCTTAACCACGTACGGGCCCTCATAGTTTGGTCCCATTTTCCCCTAGGATCAACGTGATTTGGCTGAATTTTCCTTAACACCAAATCTCTTGCTTGGATGTGTCGTGGGCGAACTTTCTTGTCAAAAGCCCTCTTCAACCGTTTCTGATATAACTGTCCATGACAGATGGCTGTCATGCGCTTCTCGTCGATGAGATTAAGTTGGTCAAGTCTGGCTTGTATCCATTCGGCCTCATCTAGCTTGACGTCTGCCAAAATCCTTAAGGAAGGAATCTCTACTTCAATGAGCAATACTGCTTCCATGCCATATACGAGAGAAAACGGGGTTGCCCCTGTCGAAGTGCGCACTGAGGTGTGATAGTCGTGCAACGCAAATGGCAACATCTCATGCCAGTCTTTGTAGGTCTTCACCATTTTCTGGACGATCTTTTTAATATTCTTATTTGCCTCCTCAACAGCTTCATTCATTTTGGGACGATAGGGTGTTGAATTATGGTGTTCAATGTTGAAACTCTCGCACAACTCTTTCATCATCTTATTGTTGAGGTTTGAGCCGTTATCAGTGATAATCTTATTCGGAACTCCATATCGATAAATAATTTCTTTCTTAATGAAGTGAGTCACCACTTGCTTAGTGACGTTGGCATAAGAGGCAGCTTCTACCCATTTGGTGAAATAGTCAATGGCCACTAAGATGAAACGGTGCCCATTCAAAGCGGTTGGTTCGATGCGTCCGATTACATCTATTCCCCACATGGCAAAGGGCCAAGGTGAAGTCAATACATTCAACGGGAGCGGTGAAGAGTGAACTTTGTCTGCGTAGATCTGGCACTTGTGGCATGATTGGACATGAAGACAACAATCTGTTTCCATCGTTATCCAATAATATCCTGCCCTCAAAATCTTTTTAACCATAGTGTGACCACTAGCATGTGTTCCAAAAGACCCTTCGTGCACTTCGTTTATGATATGTTCCGCTTCATGTTTATCTATGCATCTGAGTAGAACCGAATCGTAATTCCGCTTGTACAACACATCACCGCTGAGGAAAAACTTTGAGGAGAGCTTCCTGAGGTATTTTTTGTCAGTGATGGTTATACCTTCTGGATATTCTTGTGTTTCTAGATATCGCTTGATATCATAGAACCAAGGATGATCATCAACTTTAGGCTCTTCGGCGTTGGCTGCCAGGCAATAAGCGGGTTCATCAAGATACTCCAAACGGATGTGCGGCGCCTCATTCTTCCACTTGACTTGAAACATGGATGCTAGTGTTGCTAGAGCATCTGCCAACTGATTTTCTCCTCTGGGAATGTGATGAAAAGTGATCTCATCAAAGTATGGGATTAACTTCAATACGTGATCTTTGTAGGGAACCAACTTTGGGTCAAGTGTTTCATATTCTCCTTTAATCTGGCATATGACAAGCGCGGAGTCTCCATAGACTTCTAGAATTTTGATCCTATTATCAATGGCAGCTTCAATCCCAAAAATACAAGCTTCATACTCGGCCATGTTATTAGTACATTTGAAGCATAATCTGGCGGTAAATGGTAGGTGAAAACTAGTTGGAGAAGTGATAATTGCCCCAATTCCGCAACCTTTAGCATTTGCGGCACCGTCGAACACGAGCGTCCATCGCGACCCTGGTTCGGGTCCATCATCCAGACCGGGTGTGGTATAGTTTCTGGCAAACATGACGTCTTCGTCGGGGAAATCAAAACGCATAGATTGGTAGTTATCCATAGGTTGGTGGGCAAGGTAATCAGAGAGTAAACTTCCTTTGATAGCTTTCTGCGTAACATACTGAATGTCATACTATGTTAATACCATTTGCCAACGAGCCACTCGTCCAGTGAGAGCGGGCTTCTCGAATATGTACTTGACAGGGTCCATTTTGGAGATCAACAGGATTGTATGGGTGAGCATATATTGTCTCAAGCGTTTTGCTGCCCAAGCCAATGCACAACATGTCTTCTCGAGCATTAAGTATCTCGATTCACAGTCATTAAATTTTTTGCTGAGGTAATAAATTGCATGCTTCTTCCTGCCAGTTTCGTCGTGTTGACCCAACACGCATCCCATGGATCCTTCTAGCACCGTCAAATACATAATCAAGGGTCGTCCGGGTACGGGAGGCATCAAGATTGGCGGTTCTTGTAGATATTCCTTTATTTTCTCGAAGGCATTCTGACAATTATTGTTCCACACCACTGCTTGATCCTTTCGAAGTAGCTTGAAGATGGGTTCGCAAGTGGCCGTTAAATGAGATATGAATTTGGCGATGTAATTCAATCTTCCAAGGAAACCTCGTACTTCCTTTTCAGTTTTGGGTGCCGACATCTCTTGGATAGCTTTGACCTTATCTGGATCGACTTCAATCCCCTTTTGGCTTACAATAAAACCTAGCAGTTTACCAGATCTTACACCAAAAGTACATTTGTTGGGATTTAATCTCAATTGGAATTTCCTTAGTCTGGAAAATAGCTTTTCCAAGTGAGTGAGGTGCTCTTCCTCAGTCTGAGATTTTGCAATCATATCATCTACATAGCACTCGACCTCTTTATGTATCATGTCATGAAATAGGGTGACCATTGCTCGTTGATATGTTGCGCCTGCATTCTTGAGTCCAAATGGCATGACCTTGTAACAGAAAGTTCCCCATGGGGTAATGAAAGTCGTCTTTTCCATATCCTCGGGCACCATCTTAATCTGGTTATATCCTGAAAAACCATCCATAAACGAGAAGACAGAGAATTGGGTTGTGTTGTCTACCAACACGTCAATGTGTGGTAGAGGGAAATCATCTTTCGGACTTGCTCGGTTGAGGTCTCTATAATCGACACACATTCGCACCTTCCCATCCTTCTTTGGTACCGGGACAATATTCGCTACCCATTGCGGATAACTGGATACTGCCAGAAAACCAGCGTCTAGTTGTTTCTGCACTTCTTCTTTGATCTTGAAGGACATCTCTGGCTTCGTTCTCCTTAATTTTTGCTTCACCGGCGGGCAACCTTCTTTAAGGGGTAACTTGTGCACCACAATATCTTCATCTAGGCCAGGCATATCTTTATAGGACCAAGCAAACACGTCAACATATTCTCGAAGCAATAAGACCAACTTTGTCTTAATCTCTGACTCCAAAGCTGCACCTATCTTGATCTCCTTAGCGTCCTCTTCAGTTCCCATGTTGATGATTTCGACCTCTTCTTGATACGGCTGGATGACCTTTGACTCTTGCTTTAGCAATCTAGCTAGCTCTTCTGGGAGATCACAATCTTCCTCGCAGTCTTTGTCGGCTTGGTAGATCGGGTTATCAAAATCATATCGGACCATAGCGGGGTCGTTATTGACAGGAACAGAGAAATATCTGCACGATGAATGACTTCATGCTTTTATTTTTTTAGAAAAGATGAAAGTAAGAAAAGAAAACAAAACAAACATACATTGCCTTTCAAAAGTAATTTTATGCGCAAAAGTAAAAAATGAAAGAAAGAGAGCGTAAGTTGGATGCGAAAGTTCATTTATTGATGATAAGTTGTGCTTGTAAAAGCAAAAGCCCTACAACATGATCCATATGCCTTGGGCAGAGCATAGGATTTTTAGGTAAAATTAAAAAACAGGGAATTACTCGTCTACTAGAGTAACTTCGGGGATTTCGACGATTCTCCAATTGTTCAGAGTTTGGTTAGGTGCCCTAGGATACACCATGCACAGCTCCTCATGACCTTCGGCTTCAGTTTCCAAGAATGTGACTTGACCATCGATGAGGTGACCCCCACTAGTAAAAACCAACGGAGTTGCAAGTCCTTTTCCTTTATCAGAGGTATTCTTCTGCTTGTAGCCCAAACCTGCTCCATTTTTATTAATCGGCAATTCCAATACTCTGCCCCATCCTTGCGGATGACCTTCCTCTATCACTGTCTTTGCATCTTTCCAAGTCACTATTGAAGATGCTGGCTTCTCACTGAAGGTGAGATATAACTTAGAAGGGGGGGGGGGGGGGGGGGTTGAATAAGTTTGGAAAATTAATACTTGAAAATAATCACACAATTATTTTTATCCTGGTTCGTTAAACAACTACTCCAGTCCACCCTTCCAGAGTGATTTGCCTTTCTCAACAAGGACTTAATCCACTATTAAATCAAACTGATTACAATAGTATCACTTAAGAACTACAGTTCTAAGTCTTCTTAAGAGCTACTGATTCACACTGAATCCTCTTAAGGAAAATCCTTTACAAATTAATGTAAGTTAAATACAAGAGTTTTTAATGCTTCTATAAAGCTATAATCACAACAGTGATTTTTCTCTTAAGTTAAGTACAATAAGATTCTATGAAGAATAAGAATGAGAGCTTTAGAAAATGTGATTTCTTTTCAGCAAGTGTGTTTTCCAATATTTTGTTCAAATGTTTTTCAACTGAAGAATGAAGTGAGAAACTCCTTTTATAGGCAGTTGAAGCATGCACGTTGAAAAGAGAGTCCAAAAGGTCTGAGCCTTTTTGTCTTCACATGTACTGACATTTCCTTGAAATAGATGGCACAGATAAATCCTTTTTGTCTGCGTAAGTGTGTCTAGCACAAATAAGGAAAGAGACGTTGAATGATTCCAACGGATACATTCTTGAAAACACTTCTTCAGTTTTTAGCAAGTTCTTCAGAGTCTGAATGGATCAGAGTCTTCTGATGAGTTTCAGAACTATGCTGTATCAGAGTCTTGTGCAGAGTTGTGTGCTTCTAGCGTGTAGATCATCAGAGCATTTTGACACAGAACTTCAGTACTTGGCAGCGTAGGTACTTTCAGAAACTTCTGTAGGTCAATGCTTTGAGAAACTCTTCAATCAATATTCTTCTATACTTCTGATGCTTCAGCTTCAGATGCTTCTGATTATCTTCAGATGCTTCTGACTCAGAATGTTCTGGAGCTTCTTTCTTCAGATCCTTCTGGAGACTACGCTCAGGATCTTCTGTAAGGAGCAAACAGATTCTTCTGTAGGTTGCATCTGGCGCTTCAGATTCAGAATAACTTCTTGTATTCAAGACAGATTTGCTTCTAGAGTGTTAATATAATTTTAATCTGCAGTAAAACTCTCAAACAAATTTTAGA
The DNA here is from genome assembly GCA_963859935.3 of Lathyrus sativus. Lineage (NCBI taxonomy): Eukaryota > Viridiplantae > Streptophyta > Magnoliopsida > Fabales > Fabaceae > Lathyrus > Lathyrus sativus. The sequence goes on along the minus strand of OZ012737.1, from coordinate 626,872,025 downwards.
GTATATAATTCTTAAATATAAATTTCCTAGCAGTTATCATCAAAACAAAGAGTAATTATTAAGAACCAATATGTGTTCTAACAATCTCCCCCTTTTTGATGATGACAAAAAGTATCAGAAATTTTATTTAATTGAACTTAAAGAATTATAACTCCCCCTGAGATGTTGAATCTCCCCCTGAGTTAAAAAAGAAACTTCCCTTATTATCTTGAGTAATCTTCAGAGTCAGATCTTGTTTGTCTTGTAATAATCAATGGTCAGAATATCTTGCAGATATAAGATTCAGAGTTTGATAAAAGATAAATGATCTGAGAAACTCAGAGGTTCTTTTATAGAGTGTTCTTATCAAAAGTTCTGAAATAGTCATTTAAGATATTAGAAAAATTAGATATGTCTGAAGGTTCATTCTAGTGAAATTATATTAAATAGTTCAGATCTTTATTTTCTCCCCCTTTTTTGTCATAAGCAAAAAGTAAAAAACTTGTAATAAAGACAAATAAAAGGAATAATAGCAGATAAATCAATGGAGAAAAACATTCTGATTCAATTAATCTAAGTGTGTTTAGACAAAAGCATCTTCAATAGGTCTGTTATCTCAGATTGTGATTTCTCTTGCTTTGACATGAACTTGGTGATTGTCTCATTTTTCTCATCTTGTTTGATCATCCATTCTGACATGTCCTCAGATTTCTTATCTTGCTTCGCCATCCAAGATCTGATTTCAGATTGACCAGCTTCCAGAGCAGCAATCTTGTTTGCCAAATCTGGATTTTTTGTCTTGATTTCAGATGAAGGAGGTTCTGTATCCTGAACAGAATCAATTGCCATATGTTCTGGAGATCCTGAAGAGGATTCTACCAGAGTCATAGTTAGTGTAGGAGCAGTTGGTTCTGGAGGAGGAGGAGGTGGAGGAGCATCCAAACACAGCAGAGGCCCAGTCTGGTTGTCAATCCAGAATTGATTTCTTGCAGCTCTGAGCTGTGCATCATCAGAACAGATGTTCTTCAGATTAGAAGCCACAGTGTTGAATCTATTCAGAAATCCTTTCCAGATGATTTCAATCTCATTTGCATCCATAGATTCAGAACATCTTTGCTGAACAGTACCTAAAGACATCTGTAATTCTTGCAAAAACGTTTGAAATAAATGTTCAATATTAAGTCTGGGTGGAGGTTTGAGCAAGGTTTCCAGAGTCATTTGTTTAGGCTTTGGAGTTGGTGGTATCAATGATTTTGGAATGGAAATCAGAGGAGGGGGAACATATGGGAAAAATGGAATTTCTGGTTTCTGAGGAAGGGATCTGTTTAAAGCATTAATCAGATTTGGTTGAGGTCTGGTGCGTGGGTAAATAACATCAAAAGATGCATTGGAGTATGGTACGAAGGCAGAGTTTGATGGTTTATCAGATGCAACTGTGTTATCAGATGCAGATTGCAGAGCTGAAACAGCAGCTTTACCAGGTGTAGCAGATATTGTGGCTAAAGATCCTTCATTCTCCATGGATTTAATATATGAACGAATCACAGAAGGAAGGGTTGGTTGGAGTTTAGGTCTCAGAGGTGTCCAGGGTTCAGAGGGCTCAACTCTATCATAAAAATCTTTAAGTTTGAAACCATAAGATAAATTATGATACAGAGAGGACACTTGAGCACAAGAGATTCTAGATGATGATGGAATAGATGAGGGAACAATCATCTCAGATGAAGGTTCAGGTGGAGGCATAGGTTCTGGAATTGTAGTTTTGGTAGGTACAGATGTTTCAGGTTCAGGGTCATGAACAGGATATTTGTCAGATGGATTAATCAGAAAATCAGGATGAATATCTGATTCTGATGAGTTTGATGAAGCTGTTGGTGAACAGGAGGTGGAAGAAACTTGGAACACTGTTTGTAAGGGAGTGACATCAAGAGCTTCTGTCTCAAGTACATGAGGTTCAGAAGTATTTGTGGGTTTTGATGGTGGTTCAGATGATGGTGAATCAGATGAAATATTTATTGGTTCTGAAGATGGAATGTTTGATGGTGTTTTGACAGAGTCTTGTTGTGGTTGATCTTCTGTGGTTTGTTTTTCTTGATGATCAGAAGATTTTGGTAGATTATCTGGTTGTGGTTGAGCAGAATTTGGTTTATCAGATTTTTGTGGTGATTCTGATGGTTGTGGTTCTGTTTGTTGTGGAACAGTTGGTGATGGAACTGTTTGTGTAGGAACTGTTTGTGTAGGAGCTGTTTGTGTAGGACGTGGAGTGAAGTGTTTAATGTGTAATTTTGGTTGAGGTGGTTTTGAAATAGGAGCAGTGGGTTGTTTCTGAGGGGAGACAGAACTGGGTGCAGCCACAGATGTTGTTTGAGTGATAGGGGGTTTTGGAACAGACTTAATAGAAGAATCATTTATAACAGTAGTTTTAGGAATAGCAGAAGCTTTAGTACCTTTGTGTTTGATCCTCTTAGCAGGTGCAGAAGCAGCTTCTCCAGAGTCCTTTCGCTTTAGCAGATTCTTTGGATTCTCAGCAGTCTTAGCCTTCTTCTGGACTGGTTCAGAGTCAGCTGCAGGCTTAGATTTCTTCCTCTGAAGTGGAACTTCTGCTTCTTCTTCTCCTGCATCTGGCAGGGGTTGATTGACAAGTTGAAATACATTTGCAGGTACAGGCACTCCTTCTATTTTGCATCGCTCTATATACATCAGAACAATGTGTCTAGGTTCTTCAGCAAAAAATAGAGGGAAATCTGATACTGGAATCCTTTTATTCAGATCAGACATGTTCAACTTCTTTGGAGCAGTGGTAAGTTCATCTACAATCTTCAGTCTCAGAAGGCTCTTAGCGTTCAGAGGCTTTCCTATAATGAACTCAAGTTCCTCTGTTACTCCAGCTTCATACAGAGCAGCCACTAAACCATTTTCAGTGAGAAGATCTGAGAGCAGCCTTCCAAAAGGTATCCAATTTCTGATCTTCTGGTTCTTTTCTTTCGCAGATTCTCTGGACGCATTTATGTGGTTCCACAGATGCATGAACAAAATGTAAGGCAGATCTACCTTGTTGCTCTGACTCGGGCAGTACATGAAATAGATCTGCTCATTGTTGACATAATCTGGGGAGTTTGTTGATTTTCTGTGATGAATGCATCCCATGAAGATCTTGGCCCAGATCTTGTAATCTGGCTTCAGATCTTTGAATCTGTTAGAGGCTTGTCCAGCAGTCATAACCTCTTCATAGACTTCATCCATATCAACACGTCCAACTGGCAGATGTGAAACACCATCTGTTTCTTCATAACCAATCAGCTTTCTAATAAGATCCTCTGTGATGATGATCTCCTTTCCCAGCACAGATGACAGAATAAACTTTGGATACACAGATGCATGGATCCAGAATTCCTTAACAAGCAAAGGGTAAACTGGTCCAAACAGTCTATCAAAGTATTTCACCCAACCTTGAGCCCTAACAATGGAGCGAAAATCAAACCCATTTTCAGCCAATGAGTCAAACTCAACCATGGATTCACACAAAACTTCTAACTTTTCAATAGGTGTGAGAAGAGTTCTCTGAGGAGGAATGTATGGATTAGCACCAAGATTGTCTGAAGTTACAGCAGCCATTGTTGATTGAAACTGAGCAGTTGTTGAAGAAGAAGACGCCATTGAAGAATGCTTTTTAGAACACTTAGGTTTTGAGTTTTTGTGAAGAGAGAACAAGAGATGAAAATGCATATAAATTCTGAGAGTGAAAATTGTGAAAGTGAAAACACTTCAAGTATTTATAGTAAACACATAGTCACACCAAAAGACAGAAATACGCACGTTTGATCAGCATTAATTAAAAGGAATAAAATCATTTCAAATAATAAATGCTTCTGACAGATTTGGGGGAAAACCAAGATATTAACTATTCAAATTTCACCTCAAACGTCTTTTCAGTTGTGCACACGCCACCTCAACAGATTTTGTGGGACACGTGTTTGCTTGCATGTTGTTTTGAATTCTTTTAAGAAATGAAACGTTAGCCACGTTCAGATCTTCTAAAGATGGTTAGTTCAGATTTTCATATCAGAAATAATAATCAGAATAGAGTAAATGAACAGAAGAAATACTTCAGATTATTAAACATTTTGCATCTGAGAGGTTGCCTCTGATAAATATTATTCTGGACAAAAATCCATACAAATATTTTTCAGAATGAACTTAAATCTATCTTCAGCAAGGGGTTTTGTGAAAATATCAGCCCATTGATGATCTGTGTCAACAAAAGCTAGATTAATTATACCCTTCTGAACATAGTCTCTGATGAAGTGATGTTTAATCTCTATATGTTTTGCCTTAGAATGCAAGATTGGATTTTTTGACAAACATATAGCAGAAGTATTATCACAAAAGATAGAAAGATTACTCTCATAGATTTGATAATCTTCTAATTGACTCTTCATCCAGAGCATCTGAGTACAACATCCAGCAGCAGCAATGTATTCTGCCTCTGTAGTTGATAGTGCAATGGTAGGTTGGTTTTTGCTGTACCATGAGATCAGATGACTTCCAAGAAACTGACAGCTTCCAGAAGTGCTTTTACGTTCAACTCTGTCTCCAGCATAGTCAGCATCACAGAATCCAACTAATGAATATTCATCAGATCTTCTGTAACACAAACCCATATTAGCAGTACCTTTCAGATACCTTAGAATCCTCTTAACAGCTGTTAAGTGTGATTCTCTAGGATCTGATTGGAATCTAGCACATAAGCACACACTAAACAGAATATCTGGTCTAGAAGCAGTCAAGTAAAGAAGAGATCCTATCATACCTCTGAAGAGTTTTTGATCTACCTTCTTACTTACCTCTTCCTTACCTAAAGTGCTTGTGGGATGCATTGGAGTCTTTGCCATTTTGCTATCAACCATGTTGAACTTCTTCAGAAGTTCTTTGACATATTTGGTTTGATGTATGTAGGTGCACTCTGGAGTTTGGTTGACTTGAATTCCCAAGAAAAATCTCAGTTCTCCCATCATGCTCATTTCAAATTCTTCCTGCATACATTTAGCAAACTCCTTTCCAAGCGTAATATTTGTTGATCCAAAAATAATGTCATCTACATAAATTTGACAAATCAACAGATCTTTCTTAACAGTTTTACAGAATAAAGTTGTATCCACTTTTCCTCTGATAAAATTTTTCTTCAGAAGAAAGTTACTCAACCTTTCATACCAAGCTCTGGGAGCTTGTTTTAATCCATAAAGGGATTTCTTTAATTTGAGAACATGATCTGGAAAGTTTTCACTTTCAAATCCAGGAGGTTGGTGGACATATACTTCTTCTTCTATAATACCATTAAGAAAGGCACTTTTAACATCCATCTGATATAGAGTGATGTTATTCTGTGCAGCAAAAGAAATAAGAAGGCGTATAGATTCTAACCTTGCCACTGGAGCATATGTCTCAGTGTAATCAATACCTTCTTGCTGACTGTACCCCTGAGCAACCAGCCTTGCCTTATTCCTTTCTACTTCTCCCTTTTCATTCAGCTTATTTCTGAAAACCCATTTTGTTCCAATAATATTGAATCCTTTGGGTCTAGGAACCAGATCCCAAACTTCATTTCTGGTGAATTGATTCAGCTCTTCTTGCATAGCTATAATCCATTCATTATCTTCCAGAGCCTCATCTACAGATGTTGGTTCTATTATTGACACTAAGCCAAATACAGAAGATTCAGAAGTTCTGAGAAATGATCTTGTCCTTATTGGATCATCTTTCTTTCCAATTATCACATCTTCTGGATGAGAAAATTTGATTCTGGAAGAAGATCCTCTGACAGTTGGTCTTTCAGAAATTTGCAAGTTGTTTAGTTGGGAAGTCAAAGGTGTAGCATCTGGAGTTGCTTCAGATTCTTTGATTTTTGCCTTTTCTGCCTCTGAGCCTTCAGAGTCTGTGAGAATCACTTCTCTATCTGCAGAACTTTCAAACTGCTTTGGCTTTTCAGAGCCAAGCTTATCATCAAATCTAACATGAATGGATTCTTCAACAATCTGTGTTTCAGTATTGAATACTCTGTAGCCTTTAGAGCGTTCAGAATAACCAAGCATGAAACACTTCTGTGCCTTGGAATCAAACTTGTTCAGATTATCTTTAGTATTAAGCATATAACAAATACATCCAAAAGGATGAAAATAGGAAATGTTGGGCTTTCTATTTCTCCACAATTCATAAGGAGTCTTTTCCAGAAGAGGTCTTACAGACACTCTGTTCTGAATATAACAAGTTGTGTTAATTGCTTCTGCCCAAAAATGTTTTGCCATATTTGTCTCATGGATCATGGTTCTGGCCATTTCTTGTAATGTTCTATTTTTCCTCTCTACAACTCCATTTTGTTGTGGAGTTCTAGGGCAGGAGAAATCATGTGCAATGCCTTTTTCAGAAAAATATTTTTCAAAATGTTTATTTTCAAATTCTCCACCATGATCACTTCTGACTTTAATAATTTTGGAATCTTTTTCAGTCTGGACTTGATTGCAGAAGTCAAAGAACACAGAATGAGACTCATCCTTGTGTTTTAGAAACTTTACCCATGTCCATCTGCTGTAGTCATCTACAATGACTAACCCATACTTCTTGCCTCTGATGGATGCAGTTTTCACTGGTCCAAACAGATCAATGTGAAGTAATTCCAATTGTCTGGAGGTAGACACAACATTTTTTGATTTAAAATGTGATTTTGAAAATTTACCTCTTTGACATGCTTCACACAGAGCATCTGAGTTGAACTTCAACTTAGGAAGTCCTCTGACCAGATTGAGTTTATTAATCTGAGATATACGTCTCATATTAATATGCCCCAATCTTCTATGCCAGACCCATTGCTCATCATTAACAGATAAGAGGCATTTTACATTTTGAACTTTAAGTTCTGAAAGGTTAATTTTATAAATGTTGTGTTTCCTCTTTCCACTGAATAGGATAGAGCCATCCTTTTGACATACAGCTTTGCAACATTTTTGATTAAAGATTATATCATAACCATTGTCACTTAATTGACTTATGGACAATAGATTATGTTTCAATCCTTCAACTAACAGAACATTAGTAATAGAGGGAAGCTTACCATTTCCAATAGTGCCAGATCCAATGATCTTGCCCTTCTGGTTCCCTCCAAACTTCACGTCCCCTCCAGATCTAAGTTCCAGGCTTTGGAACATAGACTTTTCTCCTGTCATGTGTCGTGAGCATCCAGAGTCCAGGTACCATGATTGGTGTCCTGACTTTGTTGCTAAGAACATCTGCAACAGGAATTATTTTGTCTTTAGGTACCCAGATCTTCTTGGGTCCTTTGGGGTTAGTTGGTTTGCAAGTTTGTCTAAACTTCTGTTTTGCAACATAATGTTTATTCTGACTTGCCTTTGGTTTAAACACATAAGTACTCTTCTCAGAGCTTGTGTGTTTAATGTCATTCAGATGACCAAATTTGAATTGAGAGTACAGAGGTGTCTTCCTGATGAAAAGTTTGTCAACAGGTTTTGGATTGCTTCCAGATGAAGACTCATATCCAATGCCTCTTCTGTTGTTTCCACTAACACCATAGATCATGGAAGCCATCTTGCTTCTGTCTATGCTCTTAGTGAGAAACCTCTGAAAACTAGAGTCATATTTTTCTAAAATATTTTCACAAGACTTAGTTTCAGAATCAGATTCTTGTTGAGTTTTATCAAAGTCATTTTTGATTTTTAAATTTATTTCCTTCTGCTCAACAAGTTCTGTTTTCAGAAGATCAATCTCAGATTCAAGATTGCTTTTCAGCTTCTTGTATTTGAGTTTGATGTTGTTGTAACTTTTAAGAACTTCTGTTAAAACTTTAACGAGTTCTTCTTTGGTAAGATTGTTCATTACCTTTTCTGCATCATCATCAGATTCAGATTCTGATTCATATCCAGAGGTACCTTCTTCTTGATCCTCTGTCCTGGCCATCAGTGCAACGTTTGCACATTCTTCTTCAGATTCAGAAGATGACTCACACTCATCTGAATCATCCCATGTTGCCATCAGAACCTTTTTCTTCTTATTGAACTTCTTCTTAGGTTTTTCTTTCAGAAGTTTAGGGCAGTCATTCTTGTAGTGCCCAGGTTCTTTGCACTCATAGCACACCACTTCTTTCTTGGCAGATCTTCTGTGACTAGAAGATTCTTTTCTGTTGTCAGATCTTCTGAAGTTGTTAAACTTCTTTCCCTTGTGCTTCCAGAGTTTGTTAATCCTTCTGGACAGCATGGACAGCTCATCTTCTTCTTCAGAAGAAGATTCTTCAGAACTTTCTTGAATAACCTGCAAAGCTTTAGCAGTTTTGTTAGATTTTAAAGCAATGGATTTACCTCTTTCTTTCTTCTGGGGTTCATCTTCCTCCAGCTCAATTTCATGACTTCTCAAAGAACTGATAAGTTCTTCTAATGAGATCTTGTTCAGATCTTTTGCCATTTTCAATGCAGTCACCATTGGTCTCCATCTGGTGGGAAGACTTCTGATGATTTTCTTTACATGATCTGACGTGGAATATCCCTTGTCCAGAACTTTCAGCCCAACAATGAGTATTTGGAATCTGGAGAACATAGCTTCAACAGATTCAGAATCTTCCATTTTGAAGGCCTCATACTTCTGGATCAGAGCCAGAGCTTTTGTCTCTTTAACCTGAGAGTTTCCCTCATGAGTCATTTTGAGTGATTCAAACATATCATGAGCAGTATCTCTGTTAGTAATCTTCTCATACTCAGTATGAGAGATTGCATTAAGCAATATAGTTCTGGCTTTATGGTGATTCTTGAAGTCTCTTTTCTGTACTTCAGTCATTGATTTTCTATCAATCTTTTTGCCATCCTCTCCAGTAGGATGTACATATCCATCAATGACCAAATCCCAAAGATCAGCATCATACCCAAGAAAAAAGCTTTCTATTCTATCTTTCCAATAGTCAAACTTTTCTCCATCAAACATTGGAGGTTTGGTACTGATCCTATCCTTCTCTTCATATTTATTGTTGATTGAATTATCAGCCATGATAACAAATAAATATATAGATCAAAGTATATCTCCTCTGGATCTTTACTGACACTGTTAAGTGATAGCACACACAGAACTGGAGCTCTGATGCCAACTGAAGGTGAGATATAACTTAGAAGGGGGGGGGGGGGGGTTGAATAAGTTTGGAAAATTAATACTTGAAAATAATCACACAATTATTTTTATCCTGGTTCGTTAAACAACTACTCCAGTCCACCCTTCCAGAGTGATTTGCCTTTCTCAACAAGGACTTAATCCACTATTAAATCAAACTGATTACAATAGTATCACTTAAGAACTACAGTTCTAAGTCTTCTTAAGAGCTACTGATTCACACTGAATCCTCTTAAGGAAAATCCTTTACAAATTAATGTAAGTTAAATACAAGAGTTTTTAATGCTTCTATAAAGCTATAATCACAACAGTGATTTTTCTCTTAAGTTAAGTACAATAAGATTCTATGAAGAATAAGAATGAGAGCTTTAGAAAATGTGATTTCTTTTCAGCAAGTGTGTTTTCCAATATTTTGTTCAAATGTTTTTCAACTGAAGAATGAAGTGAGAAACTCCTTTTATAGGCAGTTGAAGCATGCACGTTGAAAAGAGAGTCCAAAAGGTCTGAGCCTTTTTGTCTTCACATGTACTGACATTTCCTTGAAATAGATGGCACAGATAAATCCTTTTTGTCTGTGTAAGTGTGTCTAGCACAAATAAGGAAAGAGACGTTGAATGATTCCAACGGATACATTCTTGAAAACACTTCTTCAGTTTTTAGCAAGTTCTTCAGAGTCTGAATGGATCAGAGTCTTCTGATGAGTTTCAGAACTATGCTGTATCAGAGTCTTGTGCAGAGTTGTGTGCTTCTAGCGTGTAGATCATCAGAGCATTTTGACACAGAACTTCAGTACTTGGCAGCGTAGGTACTTTCAGAAACTTCTGTAGGTCAATGCTTTGAGAAACTCTTCAATCAATATTCTTCTATACTTCTGATGCTTCAGCTTCAGATGCTTCTGATTATCTTCAGATGCTTCTGACTCAGAATGTTCTGGAGCTTCTTTCTTCAGATCCTTCTGGAGACTACGCTCAGGATCTTCTGTAAGGAGCAAACAGATTCTTCTGTAGGTTGCATCTGGCGCTTCAGATTCAGAATAACTTCTTGTATTCAAGACAGATTTGCTTCTAGAGTGTTAATATAATTTTAATCTGCAGTAAAACTCTCAAACAAATTTTAGAGTATATAATTCTTAAATATAAATTTCCTAGCAGTTATCATCAAAACAAAGAGTAATTATTAAGAACCAATCTGTGTTCTAACACTCACGAATCATTTCCACACTGATTACTTCAAAATCTTGAAACGGAGTTTCATACACCTCACCTCCTACTTCCACATAGCGGAAAGAAGCAAGATGACTCACAAGGATATCTTCCTCACCCTCAATGATGACCATCTGATTACTAATCATGAATTTGATCTTCTGATGCAGGGTTGAAGTTACGGCACCTGCTGAATGAATCCACGGGCGACCGAGAAGGCAACTGTAAGCGGGATATATGTCCATTACATAAAATGTAATGATAAAGGTACGAGGTCCGATCTTGATTGGGAGATCGACCTCGCCTACCACAGTTCTCTTAGCTCCATCAAAAGCTTTTACAATGGTTTGACTTGGTTTCATCACAAGCCCTTCAATTGACAACTTGCACAGCGAGCTTTTTGGTAGTACATTCAGCGACGATCCAGTATCGACAAGCACTCTAGAGAATACAACATCCACGCATTCGATGGTAATATGTAAGACCTTGTTATGATTCTTACCTTCGGGAGGTAGTTCACTATCATTAAAACTAAAGATATGACCTGATGCTATATTCCCCACAACTTCTTCAAACTGCACTACTGATATCTCTTCTGGCACATGAGCGATCTTCAAGAATTTTAACAGTGCTTCCTGGTGGGCTTTCGAACACATTAATAATGACAACATGGATATCTTCGAAGGGGTTTGATTGAGCTGGTCGACCACTTTATAATCGCTTTTCTGAATGATTCTCAAAAACTCTTCTGCCTCATTATTTGGGATGTCTTTCTGTTTGGACGACTGCCCCTGTTCAGTGGTGCTTGGTTTAACAACGTCTTTCTTTGTATTGTCACTGCTGTTGACAGGTGGTGCGGTTGGAGCGAAGATTCGACCACTTCTAGTGACACCACCAGTTCCTACAATGTTCTCCACAGTCTTTCTCTCTTTCAAGATATCCTCTTCTCCTATCTTCTGCCTGTTGAGAAAAACAGTTCCATCATATAGCCAAGGTACAGCATTCGTGCTCTCATACGGGAACAAAGCTGGTACTGAAATGACAAGTTGATTCATTGATGGCGGAGACATAGGTATCTCGACCGGATAATAAGGTATACTCAAAAGTGCTCTACCTTGACCACTAGGTATCACATATGTCTCATCATATGGGATCTGTAAAGGGATAGAAGCTTGTCCATACATATTGTCCCATTTTTCCTCATCACACGGTATGGTCAATGGAGTACGAGTCAAATTATCAGATGGAATCCATAACTCATATTCATCGTCGTATGGTATCTCCAAAGTTTCAAAAGGGATATCAAGATTAGCAACCTCTTCAGCCCTTGACAATTGTTCTACTACTAATACACCTTGATCAATCAGGCTTTGAATTCCTTTCTTCAACTCAGCGCATCCTTGAGATCCATTCAAGCAAACATGACAATTAATTGAACAACCCGGATACACGTTATTCAACAAGAGTTGCTCCTTAATGGTAGAAAGAGGAGTTTTCAACTTGTCAATATCCAAAATTAATCGGATCCCTTTAGAGCTCTCAATCATATTTGTTGAGTGGTGAGACGACATTGGATTAGTCTTGATGTTCGGGGTATCTCGAGTGATGTTTATAGCCTTTGAATCGATAAGTCTTTGCACAATGTATTTCAGAGCTTTGCAATTTTCAATGTCATGGCCTGGGGCGCCAGAATGGAACTCGCATCTTGCATTGAAGTCATAACCAAAGGGGAGAACAGCTGGAGGGTCTTGCATTTTCCTAAGCTGAAAAGACCTCCTTTCAACAAGAATGGAAGTAACCTGGCGTAGGTTGATGGAATTGGATCAAACTTTCTTTCTGGCCTCCTCGGACCTTGATACTGATTTTGCCTTGGTTAGTAGGATTGTTGTTGTTGATTCTGCTGAGCCGCAGGCTGACTTGTTGGAATGGACAACGGTTGTTGTGGAGCAACAGCAGCAACATGGTGATAACCTTGATGAGTTCTCCCTCTGTTTGTGAACACAACACTAGTCTCGCCTTCTTTCTTTTTAGCGAAACCTTGATAGGGCTTCTTAATCCCACTTGAGGATCCGCCAGCATTCTGAATCTTTCCCGCCTTCATAAAACTCTATATTCTTTCTCCAGCCGTGACAAGTTCAGAAAACACCGTAGAGGTTGTAGATGCTAGACGCTCAAGGATCGGCCCTTGCAGCGTGCTCATAAAGAGATCAGTCAACTCCTTCTCCATCAATGGGGGTTGTACTCTTGCAGCTACTCCCCTCCATCTCTGCGCAAAGTCTTTAAAAGACTCATTCGGTTTCTGGGTCAAGTTCTGAAGCTGCATCCGATTTGGAGCCATATCAGTGTTGTATTGATAATGTTTCACAAAAGCGTCTGCTAACTCTCTCCAGCTTTTCACATTGGATCGTTCGAGATGCATATACCATTCCAGAGAGGCTTCTGTCAAACTATCCTGAAAGAAATGAATTAATAGCTTCTCGTCATCAGAATATGCGGCCATCTTCCTGCAGTAAGACCTTATATGGGTCTTAGGACAACTGTTACCCTTGTACTTATCGAAAGTTGGGATTACAAACTTCGGGGGTATCTTAACTCCGGGCACAAGACATATTTCAGCGGCATCTAGTCCCAAAACGTCGGGGCCTTGCAACGCCTTCACCACTTCTTGTAAGGCATTGAACTTCTTCTCTAATTCAGCGGTCTGTGGTGTATATGCTTCACCTGAGTGCTCGTAGAATCCTTCATGCTCATCGTACTGAACTGGTATTGGGATTGCAGTACCATGAGGGTGAGTTGCACCAACTGGTGGATGGACTGTGTTGATAGGCACTGCACCCGCGGGGGTAAGAATTGCACCAACAGGGGTTGGGGTAGCATCGGTAGGAGTTGGAACTGCGCCACCTGCGCCAGAAATTGCGCCAGTCAAAGTCTGATTAGCATTTCTCTCTGCTGCTTGCCTTATTTCTTCTTGACTCCTGGCCATGTTCTGGATCACATCCATGAGTTGGTTCATCTGCGTCTTCATACCTAGCATCTCGGTCCTCATAGTAGCTTGGTCTTTCTCTAGCAGATCCATGACTCTTTTTTTATTATTCCTTGTGTTGTACTGATGTCGGGAAGTCAGCTTGCCTTACTCTGAAAGGGTAAGCGGTGTGTAAGGTCGGGTTTTGAGGAATGCAAAAGAAAGAATGCGTAAATGTATGCAATGCTCAAGAGACGTTCGAGACCTATGATTATCATCGGTATTACGGAAGCAATGACTGAATAATAAAGAATGTACAATTTTAGACCAAAAAGCAAACTTTCATTAATTTAGAGGAAAGATTCAATAAAAATGATTGTCGAATAAGCTGAAAATAGCAATTCAAATTACAAGAGAAATACTGAAATAACTTGAAAATACTAAGAGTCCTTCTTTTGGAGACGTTCTTCAAGCTTCTTTGTTTCGAACATGAATCTTCTGACCATTTGGTCGCAAAGCTGGATAAAGTGATGGATAGAAGGAGGGATATCATTTCCTTCCAAGTCTTGGATCGCACTTTCTAATCTCCATGGGATATCATGGATCATGAGGTTGCAATGCTCCACCAAATTGTTATAACTAGCACGACACATGTCCAGAGTTGGCTGGTAGTAACGAAGAGAATCCACATGGATATCCAACAATTCATTGAGATGAGCCTCTTTCTTGAGCCACTGTGCACTATCCCTTTGCAAAGCCTCGAAACGATTCCTCCATAGAGTGGCTGTTTCTTTGGCGGTTTCTAACTCTAAACATTTGTTGTTCCACATGTCAGAAGTGACATATGAATTCCTCAATGCTTCTTCTTTGAGTCGTCGTTCATCTTCCACTAGGGTTAACGCACTCCTCAGTTGTTCTTCAATATTTTCAATGTCAGCCTCGAGATTCTCCCTTATCTCCTTCTTTTCAGTAGAAGCTATTTCAAAGAAATGCCATGCTCGATCACAAGAAGCCTTAGTATCTTTTAGGCGTTGTCGAAGAGTTGTCAACGATGTGTCAGCCCCTTCGAAACCTTGCTGGTACCTGACTCTCAAATCCATTTCTAACTTCAGCCTCTTGCTAGTTTCAACTGCTTGGTCTTGTTCAAACTCTACTTTCCTCTTGTACTGGCCACTTTCCACATTTGCTTGGTGAGCTTCAGCTTGAAGGTCTTGATTTTCTTTAGTCAACCTCTCTACCACTAGCTTTAGTTTCTCATACTCCTCTATAGATACATGAGTGGGAGCAGGAGGTCCTTTTCGCATAGATGGCTCTGAGAGAAATGGTAACAACCTTTCAGCGACTCTGGCTTGCAACCACTTATTGTATGGTTCCTTTGCCACACAATTCTTTTCCTTCAACTCCTTCCTCCCCTTCGTGTGGACCTTGTTCCATGCTTTAGCAATCTTCCTGACAAACACAGGATCTTCTGTTGTGGCAAGCAAAAAGAAGCTTTGGACTTTCTCTGCTTCGGGCTCATCCTCCATGGCATAGCCCGATTGACGCAATGCCATGACTGGGTTGTAGTTGATGCAACCATCCCTACTAATTAAAGGCACATTACCAAATTCCCCACAACTAAAGATGATCTCTACGTCGTAATACTCATGTGAGTACCAAGCAATATCACTGGCCTCTAGAGACATAATGCGTTGAGACCATTTCAACTTTTTCTTGTTTTCCACAAATGGCCCCTTCTTCGGTAGATGGGAAGCATACCATTTGAACAGCAGGTGAGAACAGCATTGGATCATTCCTGTCTTCTTTTCACTCCTCCAATGAATCGAGTGATAGACATCAGCGAGGAGGGTAGGAATAGGATTCTTTTGCATGAACAGAATGACAGCAGTGATGTCTATGAAATTGTCTATATTTGGAAAGAGGACAATCCCATAGATCATTAGAGCAACAACAATACCCAATCTTTCCCAATCTCCGACAGTCTTGTACTGAGCAGCTTTGTCTAGTAGAAACTTCAAGGGAAAACCTTGAGTACCTCCCTTATTGGTTAGTCCACTTTTGATTTCCTCCTCGGCCATACGAAGAGCAAGAGCAATGATAGGTGACTTCGGTACTTCCTCCAGACCAGTATAGACAAGTTGATCTTTAATCTTGATGTTCAAAATGTGAGAATACTCTTCAAGAGTAGGAGCCAACTGATAGTCTTGAAAAGTAAAACATCTGAGAGGCGCATCATAAAATTAGGCCATAGTAAATAGAGCCCAAGTATCGACTTCAGAGTGGAGAAGATCAAGCAACTTTCCATACTTCCCTTGAAAATTGATCTTGATAGCTTTTGGCACGTCGATCAGAAGGTCTTGAATCAAATCCAGCTTTGGTTCTCTGAATTTTAAGGAATTTGTGTTTCTTTTCCTTTGATCAGTCATTGTGTTTGCCAATACCTGAGATAATCACAGTCTCTTAAGTCCCTTGATATGTAATAATGATATGCAATGCAATGCTTTATGAATGTATATGATAACAGAACAACAACGAGATCAAAGTCACAGATCCTGCAAAATAATACACAAGATACCTCTCACCTCCGGGTAGGAATTCTATTGGTTTAGAAGAGGATATTCCAAAAGGTTTTTAAACAAAGTCCCATGCCCTAACCCTCGAAAGTTTTCCATCAGAACGACTACTCGTAAGACGGTAATCCCTTCAAAGGATGACCACAGAGTCGTGTTTTAGTAACCTTCGGAATAAGGTTCTAAAAGGCCCTCAGAATCACGGACTCCCAAGTTGGAAAAAAACGCCATTACGACTACTCGTAAGGCATAATCATCCCAAAGGGGTCTCATCTGAGCGGTGGGATTCGATCCAACTCAACGAGTCCTAAGTCTTGCAAATCAGAAAGAAACCACCTCCTAATCTTAGTGTATACTATAAAGCTCGGGTAGAAAGCCTTATCTCACAAACCATCCAAATAAATCCAACAGTTAGAGAACAAAGCAAAAACAAATTAAAACACAAACACGACAAACAAAAAAGGCTTGGCTTGCAAGTTTTTCCCCAGCAGAGTCGCAGCTGTCGCTACTCAAAAAATGCAACGACGGGGAGGCGAAAAGAAAGGACAAAAGAGTCGCCACCAAACTTTATTTATCCCATGAAGGGAAAGGAAAATATCGAGAAAACCTTAAGGAAAGAAAGGATAAGATGGTTTCGCAACCAAGAACGAGTTCGGAAGCCGGTTATGCGAGGGGAAGGTATTAGCACCTCTCGCATCCATCGTACTCGATGGGAACCATTTGTTTGTCGATGTGTGAATATATTTGCTTAAAGTTTATGCGATAAAAGTGTTTTCCAAAGGGTAAAGAAAGAGGGTTAGAAACAAAGGAAAGAGAGGATAACGGGAAAAAAAGGAGAAAGAACAGACTCGGTAGGACTTCGCAGTCCTATGCCTACGTATTCTCAACCGACGTGAGAAAATCAGAGTCGACGTAGTTCAGGGAACTACAGATATAGGGGGGAATGTGATCGGCAAGGATTGTGGCCCTTGTGCCTACGTATCTTTACTTGAAGAAGTAAAGAATCAAAGCAGTCGTAGTTCGGCCTACGATTTGTTAATGTTTTTGTGGATTATGTTATTGTGTGCATTCTAGAATTTTAGGTGTATTGCTGCTCGCATGTGAGGAGACTTAGGCGTTACCTGTTTGCGGTAGAACGGACGTAACATATCCTTTTTGAAAGATTGATTAGTTTTCGCCATGCAAGGCAAGGAGTCACGTTTGATTGGTTGAATTGTGTTTTAGGGGTGAGATAAATCCTCGGATAGTAACCCTTACGGGTAGTAGCCAATTTTTTATCTCAAAGTTTTTGTTATGAAAAAGTGTGGCGAACTTAGTGTCTTCGTATTGAAAGACGAGTATCAAGACCACCCCCACTACAGTGAGCATCCCAACACTCGGAGAGGAAGAAGACTACACTTAATCCTCTCTCTTTAATTCAATGCAAAAAGAACTTAGTTCTCTTGTTAAAGATGTTTTTGGCTTTGAATGGTAAGTGCTTTTACGACTGTAAACCCTACGGTAAATGTCAACACTCGGGATAGGAGAAGGCCTACGCCTAACCACTCCACGACCATTCAAGTTTTGTTGTGAAAAGAAGTTTAAAAATGCACTTGACGCGAGACCGAGGTTTTAGGTGAGAAAGGTTTTGGAAGGAAGTTGTGGAAGGAGAGGTGGTGGAAGAAGTCGCGTCTTCGTATTGAAAGACGAGTGTCTAAACCACCCACACTACAGTGAGCATCTCGACACTCGGAAAGGAAGAAGTCTACACTTAATCCTTTCTCTTTAGTCAAATACAAAGAGAAGTTGATTCTTATTGAGAGCGATTTTGAAAATGCACTCGGTGCGAGGCCGAGGGTTTAAGAGAGAAGATTGAAAGTGGAAAGAATTGGAAAGAAAGATGTCTTCGTATTGAAAGATGAGTGTCTAAACCACCCACACTACAGTTAGCATCTCGACACTCGGAGAGGAAGAAAGTCTACACTTAATCCCCTCTTTTAGTTCAATACAAAGATGGTTTGTTCAAGATGGTTTGATAGCATCGGTGAATCGAATCGGGATAAGAAATGAGGAGAGAAAAGAGGTGGTCTCGGATCCAACATTATTCATCAATAATTTGACTGGTAATGGATTACGAAAGCGTCGTCATCGACCAAAACGGCGAAAAAATGGAACAAAAAGTCCACTAACAAATGCGAAATACAATCAACTCTAAAAATATAGAAAACTATAAGCTTGATATTATAAACTAAAAGTATAAATTTAAAAAAAGGTAATATATATAAAGTTCTAGAAGAAATATACTTACAAAGATAATATATATACAAGAAAAATCTAAAGAAATGAAAAAGATATTAATATATAAAAATATTCACAAAATAAAACAAAATTATATAATACAATGTATAAATATAATTACAATAAAAATATTATACATATATTAATTAATAATTTACACAAAACAAATAATATTTGCATTTTACTTTTTAAAAAAACAAAACAGAGGGGGGTTTTAAATCAGAAAGGGGGTGTATAAATGTGAAACTCGTATGGGCTAAGCCCACAACAAATTCAGAGAAAAAAACATAAAAAATGGGAGGGGGTTTAACATAGAAAACAGGGGTACAGATAGCAACCAAATGGGCCCCAAGCCCATCAAAATTCGTCCAAAAAAAAGTCAAAATAAAAAGAAATATTAAAAAATTCAAAAAGAAATTGCTCCTCTCATTTCCGTCGTTTTCATCTTCACCTCTCTCCGTCTCACTCTGATTCATTCTCACTGTTTTGTTAATCAACGACACAAGTTTTCTCTATTTTACTCACATACAAATCTCCTTCTCCAATTCGCTTCTGTTAATGTGAATTTGAGCGAGTTTTGGTTGGGTTTGGGATTTAGATCTGGGTGAGGGATGGAGTTTGACAGGGCGAATCGTGCTTTTTTCTTTCTCGATCTGGCGTCGATTTGGATAGGGTTTATGGATTAGTGGAAGTTTGGGGTCTTTGGTGTGGGTTGAAGGTATCAACGGTTGGAATTTCGTGTGGGTTTATGTTGAAATGGAGGTTGGCATTGGAGGGTTTGTTCAGTTGTCTCTGTTGTTGTTGGTCAAGATAAGGAAGTTTTGATGATGATGATGGTTGGTGAGTGTTGGGTCGTGTTTGGTTTTGTTGGGAAGAAGTCTGAGGATGGGATTCGTAGTTTTGAAGAAGTGGTGTCTGTTTGATGTTTTTGCTCAGTATTTTGTTTGAAGAATGGTGTTCTTGATGAAGGAATTTCGAAGGGGAGAATATGGTTTTTGGCGCCCTCTGTTTTAGTGGATATGTTGTGGTAAGAGCTGTGGAAGCTGAGAGTTTACGGTTGCGAAGGTTGAAGCTTGAAGAAAAGTTTGAAGGTGAACTGGTTTGGTTTTTGTGAAGGTTAATCTCCTAACGAAGGTTCGGCTCACTGAAGAGCCTCTTTTGCTCTTCTTCTCTCTCGAAAACTCACCGCCAGGAAACAAATCAACAACAGCTTAAGATTATGAAGACAGAAAAAAAATAGAATACTTACAGAGTTGAAGCGAATCCGACAAGTTCTCACGCTAGCAATGAGGAGTTTGGGTGATGGAGATTTGTTGTTGGAGGTCTATGGGATTTCAGAAGTTGTTTGTCGAAGGTGACGAACAAAACAAGGGGGGTTGGAAGTTGTTGAAGTTGTATTTTTCTGATGAGGGTTGAGTTATTAGAGGTGGAGTTTTTGGGTTTCTGAAAGGGTTCAAGAGGATCTTTTGAGAAAGGGGAGAAGACTCAGGTTCTTTTTTTTTCTGTTCTCCTTTTTTGGCTGAAGATTACCGGGTTTTTAGATAAAAGTTGAAGGGGTTTTCCTCTGCTTTTTTCAGAGTCTCACAAAGTTGCCAATTTGTTGGGCTCCAAAATTGTCGTTTTTCATACCTTCTGTCCATTGTGTAGGTTTGTGGTTATATCAATTTGGCATTGTGTGTTTTAGGTGTTTTTTGAAGCAGTGATAGCAGGTTGTGCAGAGTTGACAACAGGGAGCAGCAGGGCACAGTTCACAAGTTTTTAATTATGGTTGTACTAATAGCAGCAGGTTTGGTCTGGTGTGGGATATGGGTTGTGGTAGCAGGGTTTGTCCTATTCTGCAGACTCACTGCTGGTACACTTTTGCACATTTCTTATGGTGAGTGTAGGTTATTGATCTGGTATGATTTTGGTGCCAGTACAGCCGTTACCAAACAGGCTTCAAGAAGACAAGCCAATTTCATAATGAGCTCGAACTGTTATTGCGTGTTGTAGTTGTATCGCTGAAACGTTGAGCTGTTTGACGTTGTATGCACGGTTATTGATGTCAAAATTGTTGAATCAATGTGTTTTTGACGCTGAATAAGGAAAGTCGCGGCTGAACCTGTGAATGGATTTATCAATGACAGTATCTTCACTGATGTTAACTCCATCCAACTACTGCCAATGCTTTAAAGGCACATTTGATGCTCCAAGTAAGTGACTTTTCAGAAGGACTGGGACAGTCCGACAAGCATACACTACGAGCATCGACAAGTTTAAAACCGACTACTCTTCAATCCATTTTGATAAACAGGATTAGTGTTTAACTCCAACTCAAGAAGTCATGCAATGAACTCACAGTATCAACCATATAGAAATACATTATGCCACTGGATTGCCAAGTCATTGTTGCCGCGAGTTGATGGAGCTAGAAGGCATCCATGAATTTATGATAACCACTACCGAATTCGCTCTTTCACCAACCCATAGTGACTTGCATCCTAAAACTTGAAAATAGAATCATTGGCTGTTGTAATATAACGACCACACTGAATGACTTCAGTATTAGTCCTGAGTGACTTGATCTCAAGTGTTCCAACTATATGACTAGCTCTTACATCCCATAGCAAACCGCTACCGTTGTTGTTGGAAAGAAATGAAACTGAGTTTCAGCGTCGTCAATTGGAGAAGTTGAACACGAGTTGTTGTTGTACGTGGTATTTCATTGTGCACTAGTAAGCCAGGATCAACGAGCAAGCCAAAACTGAGAATTTGATGTTGACAAAACCGATGGATGATTATGAGGTGTTTAAACAGTGCGAGTGAGATGAGCTGCTCTGCAGGCTATGAGAATGAGAAATAAGTGCTTCTAATGTGAACATAATAAAACATGCTGCAGCATCCTCAAACACGTGGATTTCCTATAGGTAATCAATCTCACACCACTTCACACCTCTCCAAATCGTTACATTCTATATCAAATGGATGAAACAAACTCTTTCTGCTTCTGTTTTCACTCAACAGTGAACAACAACTATAACATAGTTGTGGTTGGTGAGTTTTGTGAATAAATACAAGGAAGATAAATGGAAACTTCTCTCTTTGAATGAAGTGAAGAGTTTTCGAAGAGAGAGGCCGAAGAAGAGGGATGTTCCTCGTGTAGCAGGATGTGGTTTGTTGGTCTTGCGGCATCGAATTTTGTCTAGGCATTGGTGCACTGCAGAAAACTTCCACCTGGCTTGAACAACAAGATTACCGACATCATCTTTCATCGAAGGAGCTGTATTTTCTCGGGACCCCCAACGACCCCCTAAGGCATCAGCAGAAGCTTCTTTATGGCTCACGCGTGTTTGCTTCCTACCCTTTCACTTTAAAGCTCGGGTTCTATAAATTTAAGAACATTGGCTTGAGTGTGTAACCGTAATTTACTTCTTGTCTTTTTCATGTAGGTGGCGATGACTAATGAAATTCAACAGCGAGAACCTACACCTTCAACAATTCAGACAGCAGATTGGTGTTGATGCAGGAAAGCAGTATTTCCGTGTTTGTTTATCAGGACATGGGTATAACCACAGGTGAAGGTGTACGCAAGAGAGGTCTAAAGTCGGCCTCCAGGAAGCTGCATCTGACACATGTAGCTTTATCAACACCTGAACATTGTAATGAATTGGTCTGCACATTTTAATTCCCACGCAACTCATAATTCTTGTGATATACTTGCTGTAGTGACTGGTTTCTTTCTCCTTCACAGAACAATGATTCTTGGCCATTTGAGAATGCTCCTTGTTTACTTACTGGCACAGGACAATGTGAAACGCAACTATGCGGTGAATCTTCGAACGAACTTTCATCACTGTTTTTTTTTACGGCTCAAACCATGTGCTACGGTATTTGGTAATTATTATTCTCCACATATGATATTCTAAGATTTTCATTTGAGATGCCAACACAAATCCAAAACCTCACTATATGACTTCTGTTCTTACATTTGAACTTGGTCTACTGCAGGTGAGTCGGGGATAACGTCATACAGTTGGTTCACGACTTGGGATCGTGAGGTCGTACTCTAAGTGGCAGGAGAGGCTAGCTATGGTTCAGAAGTTTGAGGCTAGATCGAAGATGCGGTTCAGATGATGTGTGGATGCTGTAATAATTTCGCAAGTGCTGCCACTGTTTGGAGGGTCCTTTTTATCACTCTTTTCTGCAATTTCTTTTATCTGTTGTGGTTATTATACAATTCAAACTGTGAATTGGTGCAGGCTTGTGAAACAATGAAGGAACAATGTTGTTGATGCAAAATGAATCCAACGTGATACGGGATTTTGACTATTTCCGCATTGCACTACTCAAATCAGTGATGAAGTTGAAACTACGCAGCTGCTGATTTTGAAGAAATCATGAAGAAGTCAGAGTCACGGAAGCTACACATTGTTGTTGTTTTTGTGGTTACCGTTTTATGCGGTAGCTACGTAAAACTTCACGCTTGCACTATGAGACAAGGTACGCATTGGCGTGACATTTTTTACTAATTATCCTTTGCTGAAAGTGCGTGTAGCATGGTTGTTGATCAATTCATATTATGTGTATAGCGGGAAGACATATCTCTTGATGTCGGCCGCAGTTCAACAAATTTCTCAAGTTCTGACTCGTGATCAACACCTGTAATCTCTTTTCTCTTTTTTTTTTTCAAATTTTGTCCACTTCACCGTATGGCTGCCGGTTGAATTCAAATCATAAATGCTGTTATTGCAGGTCTTGTGAATTGAAGATGGTTGCAGGATTTGCAGTGTATGAAGTGTGAGATCAAAGGGTGCAGATATTTTATAGAGCAAGTGTAAATGGTTTATGGGTGAGGTTTGTATGTGATATGAGGTGGATTGTTGTTTGATCTCTAGTGATTATATGGTATTTGAGCTGATGTTTTTTTGTAACATGTTATGGTGAAGTGAAAATCAAAGTGGGAAAGAAATTTCAGCAAAGGTTTGAGGGTGTGTAATGCCTACAATTCCTGCATTGTTCAGTATCCAATTCCATGGATGACACGGAAGATGATGCTTGCTGACCCAATTTTTGGTTTAAATTATCTTGAATCGTGACTGATAGCTTGTACCCGGTCGTTCCTTTATATCCGTACACACCAATACTGTAAGTCCCAGCAGCCAAACTTTTATTTTTAAAGCTGAGAATCAAAGTCTTTGATCCAATATCATGGGAAGACCACTCATGCTGGTGTCGTGTGGGAAATATTAGAGGATGTCTAGAAATGAAAAGATCAGTATCTCCCTCACCTGTCTCTGATTCTAATTTTACCTCGATACTAGAACTCCCACTAGAAATTTTCTCCCAGGTGTCATTGACTATTGAAAACTTGTAATACACAAACTTTCCTTCTTCTACTGTTCCGGTTTGTGGCGTCCGAAATACAACGGGAATCAAAACATGTTGATGAGTCTGTTTTGAGAATTCAATCGGTTCAACTATGTCAACTTCAATATCTGTTTCTAAAACAGATACACTTGAAGAAGGGTTTAACTCAAGCACCTTCAATTTGTATTCAAGTTCTCCATAGTTTACAATGAAAATGTCACCTTGAGAAAGAGTAGCATGCTGCCGAAGACTTGTTTCAAGGATATCCTTATGGTAGGGTTTATCATACCATAGCAATCTCATGTAATTTGACTTACATATAAGGCTTTTGAAAACTTTTTTTTTTGTATTGTTTATGACATGGACTTTTGTACTTAAGAGAAAGAAGTAAACCTTTGGGATTTTTGTGAAAAGGAATTTTCTATATGTTACTCTTATGGATGTGGGTTTTTTTTCTTTTCATGAGCTTGTACCATTCTTGTAATGATAATGACTCCTATCCTTGATTTTATGATTTCTTGCTCAAAAATCCATAATGCTATCTTGCAAATACAACATTTTCATTACATAAAAAAATGAGAACAAAATTCTATCCATGATTTTTAAAATATCAACATATTAATCCTTAAGACCTATTCAAACATGAATCCTGAGGCAAGCATGAGTCACTCCTCCTTTAAAGCATGAATTGTCATAATTTGCACAAATTTAAAATAAATCCAACCATAACTTATCTCGCTTAATTCTCATAACCTCAATACTTATCTAAGGATGTGGCTCCAAGAATATTGGAACACAAAAACAAAGATATTCCAAAAATCTCTTAAAAACGGTAATCATGCCTTGAAAGGAATCAAACCTATCACTTGAATCAATCATCTCTAACCCTCAATCATGAAATAAAATTCGCCAGACCAAGATCAAGTCAGACCTGACTGATTTCCAACCTTTACTGGGCCCACACATTGATACAGATAGCCCTTCAATGAACCTCAATGATTACCACATACCACCGTCCTGCTAGCCTAGAAACACCTCATTTCCCTTCGACCCTGCCTTGTGAAATCTTGAGTTTGGGGCAACAAGTAGAAACAACATATCTTTTGATTTTCAGATTAATGGTTGATGGAAAGATATACAGACAAAAGATAAACAGGTAGGACAAATTTGGGGTATGACTGGCGTCTGCTGCAAGTGCTCGACTATCTTGTAGTCTCTTTTCCGGATTAATCTCGTGAATTCCTCCACGTCCTTTGTCAAGGACTCCTTTTCCTTCCCCTGAGGATCACTTTCTTCCGTAACCTTACTCTTCCCTTTTGCAGCTCTCTCAGCCTCTACTTCTGGTGACGCAAAGATCCTGCCGCTGCGGGTCATGCCACCTGTACCCACCAGATTATCCACTGAGTCTGCTGAAGAACTTTTCAACTCCACCTTCTCCCCGTTACAAAAGACTTCTGCTCCGTAATTCCACGGAATCGCCTTAGTACTCTCATACGGGACTGGCCCAGCTTTAGTTATGATGACGGTCGGCCTCTTGGGAGGCACTGGTATTGTAATTGTTTTGTAAGGGATTGAAATTGTCACGACTTCACCCCGCTCCTCTGTCACTTCTTCAACAGGTCTATCTTTTGAAGTACGGTCAAACTGTAACGTTCATTCATCTATCAAAGCCTGAATATGTCTCTTCAGATCTTCGCACCCTTCTGGATGGTCCATACAATTAGCACAGGTTTCAGAACAACCAGGGAACACTCCCCCTCTCAACAATTCTTTCTTCACCTGTCCTAGCGGAGTCTTCAACTCTTCAACCTTCGTCACTAGATTCAAGCTTTTCTTTTCCAGAATGGCACTAACTCCCGCCGGTCCGTGATTCGGCATGGGGCTTTTCACAATGTTGGGCGCTTCATGCGAGAAGTCTATGGCTTTACTGTCAATCAAATCTTGCAGCTTGTGTTTAAAAGCCTTGCAATCATCAATGTTGTGCCCAGGTGCCCCCGAGTGGAATTCGCAGCGGGCATTTGCATCATAGCCGGGTGGTGGTTGGCCTGTCAGAGGGGCCAAGGTTCTCTTCCGAATTAACTGCAGTTGTAGTAACGTCTGGAGCATCTGGGAGTACAGCATTGGCGGTGTATCGAATACTCTATTTGCCCCTCTCGAATTCTGGTATTTCCTGTAGCCCTGCTGATTCTGCTGCTGTTGTGGTTGTTGTTGCTGTTGCGGTGGTGGTATTGGAATGATAACACTCACAGCCTGATGATGATGACACTGATCTTGATATCGGCCTCTGCCTCTACCCCGAGAGCTTGATACAGAATTAGCGTCGCCTTCACGCTTCTTGTTTCTGAACACTTTCTTTCCTCCACTTGACGAAGGTACTTCTACGGCCTGAATTTTACCAATCTTAATGCCATTTTCTATATGCTCACCGGTGATGACAAGGTTAGAGAAACTCCCGGACATACAGTTGACGAGCTTTTCATAGTACATTCCAGATAACATTGATACAAACAAGTCAATCAACTCCATCTCTACCATTGGAGGTTGTACTCTGGCTGCAAGCTCACGCCACCTCTGGGCGTACTCTTTAAAATATTCCCCACTCTTCTGGACGACCTTCTGAAGTTGGACCCTGTTGGGAGCAAGGTCACTATTATACTGGTAATGCTTCACGAAAGCTTCAGCCAAACCCTTCCAACTGCGCACCTGAGAGGGTTCCAAACCCATATACCATTCGAGCGACGGCCCTGACAAGCTATCCTGGAAAAAGTGCATGAGCATCTTCTCATCATTTGAATAGGCTGACATTTTTCTGTAGTATGAACGTATGTGCACCTTTGGGAAAGTGACACCTTTGTATTTATCGAAGGTAGGAACCTTGAACTTGTACGGCACTCGTAAATCAGGGATCAGCCCTAAATTGGCCATGTCAAGCCCCATGGAGTCCTGATTTGTTATATTCCTCATCTGTTCCTCCAGCATTCTAAATCTACGATCAGCTTCGGCGGACAACTCAGCGCCTACATCCCTCATAGAGAACACATCGTCCTGACGATCTTCATTCCATTGTTGGTCCCCATTGCCATACCCAGCGTAAGCACCCTCCGGACCATAGACATTTCGATTGACATTGTAACCATACACAGCGTTACCAAAACCATGGTTAGCAGCACCTGGTCCGAACCCAACATTATTACCATAACTCAAGTTACCAGTATTACCAAAACCTGCATTACCAGCAACATTACCCAGACCAGCATGGTAGACACCAATATCACTACCATTCTCGCCCCCTGCAGTAGTTGGGGTGCATCCGGTAGGCACGGCAGTGGCGTTAGGAATTTCTGTATCATTACGGGGAGGATTAGCAGTAGTACCTCCATGAAGAACTCCATTAAGATCAACCCTAGCAACCAGGGGTTAGACCATCGTTCTCAGTTGCTCCTGCCCTTGAGCCATACCCTGCATGACCTCCATGAGCTGAGTCATGCGCTCTTTCATCTCTTGCATCTCAGTCTGAACGTGATCCATTGCTTTCTTGAGATTGTTTCTGGTAGGGTACCGATGAATCTTCAGGTCAGCAATCCTGAAACAACTCTCTGAAAATACAACAATGCAAAGAAGAGTATGCAAAAATGCTAACAATGTATATATGCATATGGGATATTTCCCTTGATTCTAGTTCCGGGTGAAACACACGACAACGGAAACCCCTCAGACAGCAGTAGTAGAAAACTCCTCATGTATACAAATGGAAAACCACACGGGCAGTTGCAAGCACAAGTATCTGAGTACGAATAATGGCAAGCGTGATAGCTAGAATCAAAGGAAATATGCACCTACAATGTTAATGTAATGTCATGTAATCAATGCATTATGAGAAATGCAGAAATGCAAGGATGCTACAGGGGATTAAGGTAGTCGTGCTGTGAATTTTTTTCCTAAATAACCATAATACACACCCCTATATTCCAATCTACCCTACTTTCCCTTAAAAATCCCAATATACCCGTGTTTTTTTTTTTTTAAAAAGACAAGGGGGCGCCGTGGCCTTTGGAGCCTCCCTTATAATTTGTTAGGGGGCGCCATCCCCTATGGAGCCTCCCTACAAATTATAAAGGGGGCGCCATCCCCTATGGAGCCTCCCTTATATGACCTAAAGGGGGGCGCCATCCCCTATGGAGCTCCCTTATACGAATTTTATTTTTTAAATACATTTTATTTAAAATAATTAGAATAATTAAAAAATAATAATATTTTATTCCAAAATTTTTATTATAAATAGTTGGACTAGTTGGTAACATTTTTTCATCCAAGTGAGTGAGTCATGTACCTTAGAAGATACGGGCATGTAATTTTTTCGAGGACGAAGCCTCCGATAAGGATGTTGTTTTGGAACATCTAGAGTTTAGATCAACTACGACGGAATTTGAATCGGTGGTTAGAAGGAGACATTCCAAATGGTGAAAGAATTAGGAGTATTGAAAGACTTGTGTCGTACTTCTCTGTTGAAGACGGAAATATACGGCGGGAGTGGGTGCGAATTAGAGATGACAACGAAGTTAGGTCTATGATGTTCGGAACCGATGATATTACTTTAATTGTTGTTATATCTTAGTTTAATTTGTATTAATCGTTGTATTTTTAATTATTTGCTATGTTGATCTAGATGTATTTCAATTAGTTTTTGTGGTAATGAAAAGTTGATATAAATATTAAATTCCAATCATACACAATTTTTAATGACCAAATTGAATCTATCTAGAACTAGTTCCAACATTTGGACAGTTTTTCCTCGTATGCCCGGGAATACGACATATTCCGCACATTCTTATCAATTTCTCAGTTGTATCCATTTCAGTTGTAATACGCGTGCTTTTGGGGCGACCCTTTTTGTTTCTTCTCATATTTTCGTTGTGGTAGATTGTGTCTCCATGATAGGTTGGCCAATAGTCCTCACTAGGTACCACTGGAAAACTGTTACTGTAAATACCGAATAAGTTGACGACCTTGTAAACTTCTGATAGCTGCAAGAATGGATCATGACGAGCTGTTGAACATGCGGCAATGACATGTGAACAAGGCATGCTGAAGGTTTGAAACTTTTCGCAGTCGCGCCAATTTTTATGAAGTTCCACCCTATAGTGTCCCATTGGCCGACCCTCGTTGTGATCCATTGTCTCATCAACGATGAAGCTGTAATCGTGATGATCAAATGGTCTAACTCGATGTGAGGTCGCCTTGGAAGTTTCATCCCTCATATACTTCATGCTTACCTCGCTGAATATTTGCCCTGATTGCAAAACAGTGCTCCATTTTTTGCCTCTTGCCGCAAAAAGTGACCCCAATCTGTAATACGTTGCCCTTACCAACGCAGTGATGGGGAGGTTTCTAGTTCCCTTAAATACACCGTTTAGGGATTCTACAAGATTTGTCGTCATGTGACCCCATCTGCATCCTCCATCAAATGACCTTGTCCATTTCTCGACTGGAATGTTATCCACCCACCTTAATGCTTCCGCGCTTGACAACCTTATTTCTTCGCGGTAATACATGAATGATGGTTGGTTTAACGCATACCCAGCGTTCACAACTTTTTTACGGAGATTTCTGTCTTTAATTTCCCGCATAAAATTTTGAGCAATGTGTCGTATGCAGAAGACATGGACAGAAGGAGGATCGTGCCAACCATTAGCAGGATTGTTGTATGCGCTCACAATAGAAGCATGTCTGTCAGAAATTAGACAGAGGTTGGGATGAGGTGCGACATGTGTTCTGAGATTTCTGAGGAAGAAACTCCAAGCTTCGCTCGTCT
This sequence comes from Lathyrus sativus, assembly GCA_963859935.3. Taxonomy (NCBI): domain Eukaryota; kingdom Viridiplantae; phylum Streptophyta; class Magnoliopsida; order Fabales; family Fabaceae; genus Lathyrus; species Lathyrus sativus. Next base: position 626,842,718 of record OZ012737.1, on the reverse strand, counting down.
CACCCTCGACTAGGGCAAAGGCAATCGGAAATATATTATTATTTCCGTCTTGTGCAACTGCCATCAACAATGTTCCTTTGTATTTCCCAGACAACCATGTTCCATCGACTTGTATAACCGGTTTGCAGAACGCAAAACCTTTGATACATGGTTGAAAAGCCCAAAAGAGACGAGAAAATATCCTACTTCCATCAACACATGTTCCTTCAGGAGTGTATGCTGGTAGTGACTCCAATATTACAACCGTACCAGGAACATATTTTTGAAGTGCTAGTAGATACTGTGGAAGTTGATTGTAAGAATGCTCCCAATTCCCATATACATGTTCCACCGCTTTTATTCTACCTATCCAAGCTTTCCTGTACGATGGGGTATAGTTGAAACGTGCAACCACATGGGAGATGATTGTGCTCACCTTCACAGATGGATCAGCGCCCACAAGATGCAAAATCTCTTGTGATATCAATTGAGAGCTTAGCTTTCCATGATCTTGTCGATTGATGTTGGTTGTGCAAGTATGAGGTGGATCCATCGAACCAATCACCCAAGAATCACTTCTTTTTCGATTGGATGTTGCTAATCGAAACTTACAACCTTCGTTACGACAAACTACGACGTATCGATTTGAGTCGTTCCGATTGATGTAAAAATCAACAAAGTTATCCATATGAAACTTTCTTACGGCTTTCATGCACTCATCTTTTGTGCGGTACTGGTTTCCGACCTTCAAGACACCTTCAAGTTGTTGAGAAGGATTGTAGAAATAATCTGAGGAAGTATCGTCTCCACTGAATTGCAAGTTCGTCATGTGTTGGGGAGGACAATACACTTGATTTAATGGTACCGCGTCTTCGTCTATGTCTTGCAGGGGAGTCATTGCAGTGTAGTCCCCCGTCCCGAACAAATTAACCATTTGATCAACCATGGCCTCTGGTTCTTCTTCCTCCTCGTCCACAACATCAATTTCATCGATATCCGTTGTTTCGCCAACCTCATGTTCAGTTTGGCAGAGTAACAGATAAACCTCGATATGGTCGAACCCAGAGCGTTCATGACTATCAAACATTTGATCTACGTCGCTGTCGTCTTGTATTTTCTCTTGAAAATACTTGACCTGATTGTTGTCAAAAAAAACAGGGCTTCTATAAAAGATTTGAGAGACTGGACCAGACAATATCTTCGACTGTATGCGCTCTTTGAAATGCACAAAATTTGCTTTTCTACTCATTGATAATCGGGTAACATCGGTATTTTGAAATCCAAAACCCGAATTTTCAGAGATGAATGTCTCTCCATTAAAATGGGCATGTATAATGTAATTTGGTGTTCTAGACATAGTTGAATAATAGTTGAATGATAGTTGAATGATAGTGTGAGAGATGTAGGATATTTTCTCTTGTAATACATATAGATATAAAGCTCACGAATTTAATATTATTAAAACTAAAAGGGGGGCGCCATGGGGGATGGCTCCCCTTCCTTAAGTCATAAGGGGGGCGCCATGGGGGATGGCTCCCCTTCCTTAAGTCATAAGGGGGGCGCCGTGGGGGATGGCTCCCCTGTGATAAGTGTCAGCAAATTCACTTTTTGCATGCATGCATACGGACATGTGTACGAATTCATCTACACATCAACTTTTCTACACATTTCATCTACCTCATTAACTTTTCTACACCTCATTCAATATTTCACCAACACAAATTTAATTTTTACCTCTACAACTATAAATTCAAATTTCAAATTTCAAATTTCAAATTTTTACCTCATTAACTTTTCTACACCTCATTCAATATTTCACCAACACAAATTTAATTTTTACCTCTACAACCATAAATTTCAAATTTCAAATTTCAAATTTCAAATTTCAAAATTTTTACTATAAATACTACTACTCCTCATTTCAAAATACACATCAAATATATAAAACAACTTCCAAATCTCCCAATATTTTCCTCAAATATCCACACTACAGAAGTCATGTCTCTGCTAACATTGGGTGAAACGCATCGAGGAACAGCAAACAACATCGCGTCTTATGTAAGTATTTCTACTTGATAATTCACAATGTTGTCTTTATTCGTACCATAGTATAATGTTTTTACAAATACAATGTTCTAATGACTTGTTTTTTTTTGTAGAATACTCATGATTTTCGTACTCGTGGGCATAAATATTTCCCACATGACCCGTTAATTCAACCTTTTTTGGCGCGAGCGGGATTTGGGGTTGAACCAACCCCACGAGCTATGAGGGGTCAAAAAATTTTAATGTCATGGCTCAAAACAATTTATAAAGACTTGACATTAACTCCAGATTCTCCTGAAATTTTTAAAATTAGAAAAACAAGAATTTATATTATGCTATTAATAGGGTTATTTTTATGTCCGGATACAAGTGGAAGCGCTGTACACTCTATGTACTTACCTTTATTAGAGGATGTAAATAAAATAAAATCATATAGTTGGGGGTCTGCAACACTAGCGCACCTGTATCGGTCTTTATGTAATAACTCGGTAGCAAATTCGGGAAACTGGACCGAATGTGGTGTTCTACTTCAAGCATGGGGTTGGTCAAGAATGACCAATCTATCACCTATCCAACGAAATAATTTTGATTTCCCATTCGCTAGAAGGTAATTAATTTTCCCAATTCTCAGTTATCTATGATACTATTTCAATTTATTTATCATACTATTAATAAATGTTTTATTTTTTATTTGTAGGTGGTCTTCGCTTGGAATGAATTATGACAACTGCCCACATTATAGTATCACGCAGTACAGGAATCTTATTGATCACTTGGGTCAAGATGATGTACACTCACAAACCCACCTATTTATGTTATACTATACTTGAATATTATTAAAAAATATTTAATATTGTTTTTTCCTAATACAGTTCATTTGGAGGCCGTATCTTGGTCTAGAAGCATTTCATGAAGTTGAACGACAACACTCTGCAGTGTGGAGTGCTAAGGTGCCTATCATCAACTTCACCACTGTCGAAATGCACAATAGTGATCGCGTGAAACTTCAATTTGGAATGCTTCAAGATATTCCATGTCCGCCAAAGTGCATCCCCGATAAATATCACACTGGTAAAGTCTCCGATCAATGGGAATATAATTTGTGGACCAAGTATGCAAAACATGAGTGTCGTGAATGGAGGCATCGCAACGAATATGTTTTGTCCGACAATGTGTTTCCATACGAGATGAAACAATCGATACAATATATGACTTGGTATAGGTCTGTATCAATTGGTTTCATTTCACATCCAAGGTATCTTGTTGAACCACGCCAACAAGATTCATCATCAATGCCCCACCAACCAACCCAGCCATATTTTCAACCACCAACACAACCCCATTTCCAACCGCCACCCCAACCTCATTGCCAACCATCAACCCAATACCATTTCCAACCATCAACCCAACACCATTTCCAACCTCCATACCAACCCCATTTCCAACCACCAACCCAACCCTATTTTCAACCACCACTCACACAATCACAACCATATGAACATACCCCTAACCAATTCACTCCATTCACACAAACCCAATCACAACCCACACAATACCAAAACACCCAGTTTCACACACCCAATCAACCCATACCCACCCAATCATTTACACCCAACCCACCCTACGATCAGGCAGGCTATCGTCCTGACATTGCCTCATCCAGCCAACCACCCCAAAACAATTATGAAGGCATGGGCAACCCTTTTGATTTGGATGACTTAACAGATATGGACTCGTCTGCATGGGCCGAAGTGATGCAAATGCTTGAAGACGACACTGTGGCCCCGACTCCACAACAAAGACCATGAAGACAAGCTCGTGATCGGGGATGCGGTACAGGCGGACATTTAAACCGACCAAGTCGTAGAAACTAGTGTATAACATGTATCATTTGTACCCATTTGTGATTAAATAAAAATTGTAATTACTATTTAATATTAATAATTATTTATTTATTATTAATTTGTTAAATATTTATTATTTGTTATTAATATTTATTAATTATTAATATTTATTTATTATTATTTATTATTTATTTATTATTTGTTAAATATTTAAATATTATTCAGCATTTATTATTATATAACTTTTATTTTAAAAATATTTTTAAACTAATTATTATATATTTAAAATTATTATATATTATAATATATTTTTAATTATTAAATATTATTTTTAAAATGTTTTTTAACTAATTATATATTTAAAATTAATTTTAAAAAACGATTTTAAGGGAGGCTCCATAGGGGATGGCGCCCCCTTTATAATTTGTAGGGAGGCTCCATAGGGGATGGCGCCCCCTAACAAATTATAAGGGAGGCTCCAAAGGCCACGGCGCCCCCTTGTCTTTTTAAAAAAAAAAAACCAAAACATGGGTAGATTGGGATTTTGAAGGGAAAGTAGGGTAGATTGGAATATAGGGGTGTGTATTATGGTTATTTAGGAAAAAATTCTCGTGTTGTGCTGTAGCAATAATAATCAGAAGCTGGTTGTGTTGTAGCTTGAGAATAACCAGAGCTTCGCCTTTGCATAACATAGGTCACTGCACGATGTAGATCACTGATAGTGAAGACCTCTGATATCAAACCTAAAAGTTCACACTGCAGAGAAAACCGGGTGATATGGAGCTATGGTTTCCTGCATAACCCAATCCCCCTCACAGGTATGGACTTAATTCGCCGACGAGGTATGGCATCCTATGCGGTCATCAGTGTCACAGACTTTCAAGAGCGATGATACGATACCCATAAGGTGTGGCATCATCATCTCTTGAAGCGGCCTCACTTAGCTGAATCCCAAATGATCGGTCCCCAGAGTCGACAATCCTCGGGTCAGACAACTTGTCGAGCCCAAAGGGCCAGGCAAGAAGCATCAAAGAGAATCTCATCCGAGCGTGGATTTCGTAGCAAGCTGGTGCATGCAAAGTATATAGGCTTTACCACTAATCTCCACTTCTAAGTCTATGTCTATGCTCAAGCCCAGGTCCGGCTTATCTCTCAAAGTAACACCCCTCCCAAAGCACAACAGTAATAATATAGTGCGGAAAGTAAAGTGCGAAAGATAAAAGCAGAAATATAAACCCAAAAAGATAAACAAGCAAGCGCTAGGATTGACTTGCATAGGGAACCGTTAAAGTCCCCAGTAGAGTCGCCAGCTGTCGCTACTGCGAAAAACGAGGCCAGCAATGATAGAAGAGTCACCACCGTGTGCTATTTATCCCAAAGGAGGGAAAGGAAACGCTCAGAGAAAACCTAACGAAAAAGGGAAAAGGAATGGTCATCGCAACCAAATCCTGGATTCGGGAGTCAGTTACGCAAGAGGAAGGTATTAACACCCCTCACGTCCGTCGTACTCGACGGGATCCACGCTTAATTGTTTATCTAAAAGGGTTTGTTAATACTATCTACGCTAAAGGCTTAAGGACAAAAGAAAAGAAAAGTGACTCGGCAAAACACAGCAGTTCTATGCCTACGTATTCCCGTCTGGAACGAGAAATCAGAGTCAACATAGTTCGCCTAACTACGGGTGAAAGGGGGGAAGGTTGCTCGCCAAGATATCGCATCTCGTGCCTATGTACTTTCACACGGCATGAAAGATCAGAGCAAACGTAGTTCGGGCTAATAAGACCACAGGTTTGGTTTAAGTTGTTTTAACCCGAGTAGGGTTAACAATCGGTTCTAGCAGTTTTGGTGTATGCAGCTCGACCTTTGGAGACTTAGGCGTTACCGTTTGCGGGAGAACCGAGATTTGACGAAACTCTCATTATGAAAATGGTTTCTAGGGATTAAAGGTCCAAGAGGACAAAAATAAGTTGAATGTTTGTTTTTGTGTCTTTTATGAAAAAGTGTTTTGAGTTTTGTTTGTAACTTGTGTTGCACTAAAGACTTGGACTTAAGAGTGAATGCGTCGCATGTCACCCAAAGGGTGCCACACTAAACATTCAAATTATGTGAGGGAAGCCCTCCCATAACTCTTTCTCAACTGCTTAAGGCTCGTGATGCATAACACGTGTTATTCTTTATTAAGTATTTTAAGAATATTTGAAGATGGGAAGAGAAGGAACACAACTAAAGGGAAACTAGTTCAAAACCTAATAGTTGTCATGCAAAGTTCATCCTATAGTCAAGGTTAGGAGGGAACTACTTATTGTTGTCATGCATGGTTTAAAGGCCTAACGTCTATCACATTCTATCTTAAACAAGAAAGAATGGAAATCCTAAAGGAAGGAAGACAAAAGAAGAAGAAGAAGAAAACAATGATAAAGGTGCATACATGAAATGCAAAATATAGAATGCAAAGATGCAATGCAAGTGAGGGAGGAAAATAGTGTGGGGCAGGAGCCCCCACAAGCACATCTCAACCTCAATCCAATCATGAAATGTTGCAAGAGAATAGGAGAAGGAAATGCATCAAGAGAAATGAGCAAGAAAGGTACATAAACCACTAAATGGAATCACAATGCACAACTATGAAAGTATAACATCAAATGGGCAAGTTATGCATAATAAAAACATCCACCTAATGGTCCACAAGACCTCTAGTATGTCTAAAATAAGAAGCAAGCACTATGGTGTCCATAACACAAACCATACATGGTTTTTGGAGCCAAAACAAAATCAATGTCCACTTGAAAGTTCAAATTAAGGGTACAATTCAAAAATATAGAAAAAATAGTAAATTGCATTGAAAAAATCCAACTAAAATCTCCAAGCACCTACAACATGTCACAAACAAGGGGTTAAAAGTATGGCAAAAATACCCAAGAGGAACTATCCAAACAGATTGAAAATATTCAATGTACCCCAAAAGGAAGGCAAAATAGAACATGGCAAAGAAAATACCCAAAACCTATGAAAATAGTGCCATAAATTTCAGATAAAAATACCCCTCAATACCTCAAGATGTATGTGAACATGTCCCAAAAGAATAGGCATTTATATGTTGTTTTTATACTCCAAAGAAATTCCACAAAATTATGGCACGATTATGACTATTTTTATGAAAATAAAAATAAAGAAAATCAAAACTAAATGGAAAAAAATGCTAAAATCAAAATTATTAATCCTGAAATATCTAAACACATTAAAGATCATCTACAAAAAAAATCAGAATTATTAGAGCATTTTTCATATTTTTAAGGTAATTAAATCAAACAAGAATAAAAGAAAGAAAATCAGAAAAAGAATAAGAAATTAACTAAGAGCTTGGTGTATTTAGAAACAATATCATGCACGTTTCATGGGCTGGGCCGTTTGGGGGGTACGAATAGAATTCAGGAAATCCAAAGTCCAGCTGCACTTAAATGAAACTCAGCGTTTTAACGCTGCTGAGGTGTCGCAAGGAGGGACGTTAGATGATGAGCCCAAGTCTTCGCTGCAATCCGATCCAAGGGTGGAAGGATCGTCTTCCCCATTTGAATGAAACAAAGAGGGAAATTTCCAGCAACAGTACCCGCGGCGGCCGGACCATTTCCGGTGACTTCCTCACAAGCTAACTCCCTTAATACTCAACCAAACGAGATGCTTCTTGAATCAAAATTGTGTGGTTTTTCACGAGGAACTCAAATATCTCCATGAATCATGCTATTATCCATTAAATCACTCAACCCGTGAGTAGATCAAGAAATACCAAGAATGAGAAATCTTCACCAAAACACTCCAAACGATGCTAGAAACGATCTATTCCTCAAGGGGATTCTAAAAATGCAATAATGGCAACATAAAGACTCATAAATCATGAGATATGTTGAAAGTTGTATACCTCTACAAATTGCTCTCTAGAGCTTCAAATATCTAATGATTCTTCAAGGAAATCGTATGGAATCATTCACTAATGCTTGCTGGAGGTGTTTGGGTTGAAGAAATGGCTTGAATTGATGTAAAGCTGAAAATTCGTTTTTTGCTCCAATCACACTTTTTCACATTGCCATGACCATGTTCTTGCTACAATTTTGGCTAAAAAATGGAGGGATCAATTGTATGAAGTGTGTTGAATTGATTTGTAATGAAAGAAAGCTCTAAAATTGAGAGAACAATGGAGTTGGTTTTTTTTTCAATTTTCAATTATGGAAAGTGGTGGAAAGTGATGGAATTCCCCAATTTGCCTTGGTTTTGGTTTGTTTATATTGCTTGTATCATAAGGAAGATCTAGGGCTCAAAATCATCCCTTGTTTCAATCTCAATGGCCATGATTCATTATGTTACTTAAGTGTGAAGAAATCTTGGAATAGCCCATGAAAAATGCTTCAAATTAAAAATGTAAAAGTGCCAATGTTCTTAAAATGAGGCTTCCCTTCAAAATGAGCACAAATATGGCCTTTTTTGATTAAAATTTGGCAACATTACAACCTTGGCTTCTTCACATGTTTCCACCAAAGTACCTTTCACCAATCTTCAACTATGAGCTAGCCCATTAAAACCTTGAAGTTTAGTTGACCAAATGACCCCATTTGGAGCAACTTTCATGTTGAAAAAAAGTTCATCTGAGTTAGGAAAAGTGGTGAACTTGACCTGTAATTTTATGACCTATAATCAAAATTTCCCAAAATACCCCTGCCTTGTGAAGCTTATAACTTGAGCTCTACAAATCAGATGGAGGACTTCTAGGACTTTTTGCAAAGCTATGATCATGAGGAACAACTTTCATGTTTGCCAAAAGGTCATGTGAAACTTCCTTCTAGGGAAAAAGTGTCCTGCAAGCTGGTTGACTTTCATAGACAAATTTCAAACTCATCTGATGACCTGTAACTTGTCTGGCTTGTAACTTGAATTCTACAAATCAGATGGATGACTTCTAGTACTCAAATTAAAGCTATGAACATCCTCTACAACATTCATGTGGAGGCCAAAGTCATGTGAGACTTTTATCTTGACTTGTGTGGTCTTGAAGTTAGGCACTAAACAGGGGATTTTACACTGAGAACCCTAACATCGCAACTCCTCACACTCTTGCTTCTTTTGAATTGGCCTTGGAACAAAATCTCAAATGCTTCAAGATATCATCCCATGACCTACATCACCTAGAAATGAGCTTTGAACTCCTTCAATTGTATAGTTGACTTAGGGTTGACCAGATGAAAACCCTAACTGCACCACCTTCAACTGTGGTTGCTTGCACTTAGCAAAATGACTTGATTGAGCTCCAATGTGACCTTCTAGGCACTCCATGAGTTTTCTAAACATATCTCACCCATAATCAAGACTTCCCAACTCATTGATGATCTTCAGTTGGCCGCTAAGTCAAGAGATGAATCTCATACAAGCAACTGAACTTCTTAAGAGCATAAACCACTTCCTGGTGACTTTAGTAACCTCTCAAGCTTGAATGAAACCTCTAGATATGCTCTTCTTGATATAAACCACACTTGATCCCCTGCATAAATGCTAATGCAATGCTATGATAATGCTATGATGATGATATGCTAATGTAATGAAACAAAAGTCAAGTAAGAAAAGGTTGGGCAAATTTTGGGGTGCAACACATACAACCTTCATGACTGAGTCAGGAAACTACTATTACAATGTAATGCCTTTCGGCCTGAAGAACATCGGGGAGACCTATCAAAGGATGATGAACAAAGTCTTCCAAGGATAAATCAATGACATGCTCGAAGTCTACATGGACGACATGATCGTGAAGTCACGAGACGAGGTCGACCATACCACTCACCTCCGGAAAGTCTTCGGAATGGTGAGGAAGTGCAGAATGAGGTTCAACCCCGACAAGTGCACTTTCGGTGTGTGAGCTGGAAAGTTCCTCGACTTCTACTTAACGGAACGGGGAATAGAGGCCAACCCGGACAAGTGTCGAGCCTTCTATGAGTTCGTCACTCTGAACACAAAGAGGTCCATCCAATCACTAAACAGGATGCTCGCGTGTTTGTTACGATTCATCGCCAAGTCTACACAACACGTCATCCCCTTCTTTAAATTGTTGCGCAAGGAGGTCTCGCTCGAATGGATCGAGGAATGCGAGAAGGATCTCCGCCACCTCAAACAGGTCCTCTCGAAGCCACCGGTGTTATCAAGACCAGAGGTCAAGAAACTTTGTACTTATATCTCGTCATTGCCACGGAGGCCGACAGCGCGACGCTAATCCGCAAAATGCCGGAAGGGCAGAAGCAATATAATTCATGAGCAAAGCTATCCAAGGCCCTGAGCTTAGGTACCAGAAAACAGAGAAGGTCGCCCTGGACCTCATAACCGTGGCCAGGAGGTTGCGACATTACTTCCTGGACCACACGGTCGTAGTCAGATTTGACCAGCCCGTCAAACAATTGCTCGGACGGCCAAATATGTCGGGACGAATTCTCAGATGATCCATCAAACTATCCGAGTTCGACATCTAATACGAAGGTAGGAAGGCCTTTAACGCCTAAGTCCTGGCCTAATTCATCGCCGAAATGACGTTCGTGGACTCCCCGACACCCAGGGCACACAAATGGACCATCTTTGTTGATGGCGCCTCCAGCTCGACGGAAAGTGGAGCAGGCATTATCTTAGAAAATGAAGAAGTTATCCTGATAGAAGTTTCTATCGCCTTGGAGTTCCCTACATCGAACAATCAGGATGAGTACAAAGCCTCCCAGCTCCCAGCTCCCAGCTCATGGCCTCACAGGTGCAAGGGGATATCAAGACAAGAACGACAACCTCGCTGAGTATCTGTCCTTGGTAAAAGAAAAGATGAAGTGCTTTGATTCCGTGGAGGTAAAACATGTCCTGCACGAACACAACACCCAATCAGTTGTCTTGTCCAAACTTTCCAGCACAAAAAGGAAGGGCGGCAACAAATCTATGATCCAAGAAATCCTCCATTTCCCTAGCATTAAGAGGGACACACCACCCCGAGGTAAACGCCATCAGAGACAATGTTGTTGGATGACCCCGGTATATACGGACCTACATACGGGGAGACTTCCCAACAATTCGAAGGAAGCAACCATCGTCAGGTGTCGGGCATGTTCGTACGTCTTGGTCGAACACAAACTATACAGACGAGGGTTCTTCATTCCCCTCCTCAAGTGCGTCAATGAATCCCAGGTGTCGGGCATACTTCAAGAGATCCAAGAGGGTATCAATGCCTAACACCTAGGCAGGAGAGCACTCACTTACAAGGAATTACGAGCAGGGTACTACTGGCCCACCATGCAGCAGGATGCAAAAGTGAACGTCAAGAAGTACGACAAATGCCAACCGCACAGGGACATGCACCTCGCCCCACCTAGAGAGCTGAAAACGCTCTCCTCGCTATGGCCATTCGCCTAGTGGGGAATGAACATCCTAGGGTCCTTCACCATCGAATCCTATCAAAATAATATTTCATAATCGGCATTAATTACTTCACCAAGTGAATAGAAGCCGGAGCTCTAGCCAAAATCACGGCCCAAAACATACTACGATTCTACAAACGAAACATACTTGCCTGGTTCGGCGTGCCCCATGCCATAGTCACCGAGAACGGGATGCAATTCACTGACAAAAACTTCCAGGATTTTGTCACCAGACTGGGAACGAAACAACACCACGTCGTTCGAACACCCACAAACAAACGGGTAGGCTGAGATAGCGAACAAGGTGATTCTTCACGGGCTGAAGTGTAGGCTACGAGAATCCAAAAAAGGATGGGTCAAGGAGCTACACAACGTCCTCTGGGCTTACAGGACCACTCCGTACTCCACGACCGAAGAAACCCCTTTCCGACTAACTTACGGGATAGAAGTGGTGATCCTGTCGAGATAAGAGAGTCCTTCAGGAGAATCGAATCCCCCTTACCCAAGGAGGCAAACGACGAGGCGCTCAGGAAAGAACTCGGCTTGGTCGAGGAGATCAGGTCGGAAGCATCCCTTCAAGAAGCTTCCCTGAATAAAGGATAACTTTGTGCCACAACAGCAAAGTCACCAGACGCAAATTCCAAATGGGAAGCCTGGTCTTGCGGAGAAACCAAAAGAACTCACGCGAAGGCAAGCTCACCGTGAACTAGGAAGGTCCCTACCACTTCCGGGACAAGACGGACAACAGGGCCTACTACCACGAAAACCTACAAGGGGACAAACTTGCTCGACCATGGAATGCAGAAAAACTTAAACAGTATTACAGTTAAACGCTGCCCACGATCCATCAATGTCGCGACACAGGGGCGCGACACGGTACCACCGTGACTCCTAATTTTTAAAACAAAACGACAACAGTCAGACCTTTTCGTGTGTGGGCACGACCCTTGCTCTAGTAGGTAACCCTCGACCGAGCTCCACCACTGTCGTACTAGTGGGGCAAAACACCCAGCTCGAGATAGGAGGTTCGCACCCGGGGAAGGGCCTTTGCCAAGGAACTTAACCCCTAGTCGGCCGGGTACCGTCTCTGACCACCCGACTTGTTTTCCACACAGTCGGTGACACCGCATATCGAGAAATTAAGCAATCAACATTCATACATAAAAGAAAATAAACATACAAGCACACGCAGTAGAAAATAACAAGATTCATTCAAGAAAAAGCAGGAAAACCCCATTATACATAGTTACATAAAGGGGCACGTCGACCCGACAATACATCTCAAAACAAATACAAGCGCACAGGCCAGAAAAACAAATAGACTAAGAGGCATATTCCTGCATGCCACCATCCTCGGCCGGAGCCTCATCTTCCTCGTCAGGCTCTGAGGCAACCACACGACTTGCAATAATTTGATGGAAATGTCCCGTCCCCGCTATAGTAAACAGGACGTCTGGGTTCACAAGTCGAAGCTGCTCCACGGCATTAGCGTAGCCCATCACAAGTGCCCACAAGCAATCCTGCTTGAGCTCCCAAATCCTACACAGCATGGCATCTCGAGTTCTCATCCGCATTTTTTCCCCGGTCTCGTCTTTCGCAGGCCGCAAAATCGCCTCCAGTTCATCGATTCGCACCATGAGCCTCGTCTTCTCCTTGCTCGCGGCCTTCATCTATTTCTCCACCTCATCATACAGCTTTCACTGGGTAGCGATGTCTTCTTTCATCTGGCCGAGGTCAGCAACCAATTTTCTCCTCTCCGCCTTGACAGTCGCCAAGTCGGCCTGCAGTTTGGAGAAATCGTATGAGGAGTAGGCCTCATCATTAAGAACCATGGCCGTCTCGAAGACCCGAATCACTGTGGCCAGGTCCTCCGACAAAATCTTCTTCCTCATATGCTTATCAGCACCCAGGACATCTTTGACCTCCACGGCGCCCACCACGGGAGAGTTGGCCCCATTAAAGAATAACGCCTGCAGGTGACAGTGTGGAAGGAAAAACCTCTCCTTGGCGCCCCCTTCAGTGAGATCAATGGTTTTCAGACCCGGTAGTCGCACTCTCTTTGGCGTGCCCTGTGAGGAGGGATACTTACTACCCTGGGGAGAGGAAGACGACTCGCCGGGCCGAGAATCTGGATCGGGCGTGTGTTACACCTGTGTTACCCTTCCCTTTCCCGATTTCTTACCAGCCTTGGTGGTTGTGAACATTTTCACACGCTCGTGCTTGCTAGACATCTTTCCTACAAAAGAGAAATAAACGAAGTTAACATATCAAACCGAAGTCGGACACGTAGGAAATAAAGAAAACTTACTACCTAAGAGGCGCAAAGCTTCCTCGTCAGAGGCGCATTCGAGGAGGGCCCTCGTGTTAATTAAGCGTGACTCCGTATAAATCTCCCCGTTGGCATCAAGGATGAACTTTCCGTCCGGGGTCACACACTTCGCGGGGGGAAAGCTGGCCACGAAAGTGATCAACTTCTGGTAGACCGCTCGGTCCTCGACATTCATCGAGCCTGGCTGCACGATATAACTATTAGTGCCTCTGTTGAAATGCTCCTCCATTCAAACCAGAGGGATCTTCGACACCAAAACCTCCTCGGATTGTCCATTCTTCTCTCGGACCTCGCGGTCAAAAAGGGAATATGCAGCCACGCGGGTGACCGGTCTAACGATGTACCACTGATCCTTAAAGTATTGGATAGAACCCATATATGCTCAAAAGAGTCTCCTCAACTGCTTTAAAGACACCCAGCTGTGTCGGCCATCAATAGTCTGCCTCTAGAGGTGAAAGATATGGAAGAAGAGCGGGAGAGTGGCCCCAATACCAAGATACTGGCATACGATCTCGTACGCTCGTACAAACGCAATGGCGTTGGGATGAAGTTGTGAGGACGACAGTCGAAGCCAATCAAAGACCTCCAAGTGAAATTTGGTGAAGGGTAGGCGCAGCCCCGCCTCCTAGAAGGCGAACTCGTACATAGAGAATCGCATCCCCCCGTACGTTGAGCATATCTGATGGATTACCCGCAGTCTGTATGCCTGCAAGTTAACAATGGAGTCCTCGACACAATCCTCGATGTTGGCAAAAGCGTCATAATCATCCTCAGTAAAGCGGGAGAAGATAATCAAGGGATCCTTCTCGCCCAAATCCTCGGGGGATCTCATGTCCTCTTCGCCAGGCAGCGCCATCGGAGAATCTGGCTCGTTGTCAATTTCAACAGTTCCTTGGGCCCAAGCAACTATTTGCACTTGAAAAGAAAAGGAAATTGGTGAATTCAACATTTAGAATCAAATCCACCCTTCCACCATATATCAAGTGAAAGGGCGAAGAGGGGAGACTCCCACGGGTAGAACCTCTAGCACCTCGATAAACGGGAGCATGGTCCTCGACGTTGGTCCCCGGCGGGGCGTATAAAACTCTAGAGGAGGACCTTCCCCAAACCAGAATGCACCCACGAAGAGCCTTCTGGCTCCCCGGGGTAATCATCAAGACTATCATATACGCCCGGGGGCTTCAACACGTGTCCCCGGGGAATTCATCCATGATCAACCTACCTTCCCGGGACATATCCTAACTCTAATTTTTCTTCTAGGGTTACCCGGCGTATTCACCGGAAAACCCTGTGATCTCCCTGAGACATTCATCATGTCCACCGTGGGATCATCAGAAAATAAGTAAAACAAGGTAAAAAAGGTGAAAGACGGAACAAAAAATCAAGAAACTTACTTGGAGTGGTTGTTCTAGACGATGGAGGCGGAGGCTGACGGCGGATGATACTGCGCAGAACTTGAGGAGACAAAAGAGAAAGGAAGCGATGTCAAGAGCAGAGCGAAAGTGAAAAGTGAGAAATGGGGCAGGACAGAGCTATTTATAAGCCTATCACGGGACTCGAGGCTCCCCTAGGCACTTAAGCATCCCTATAACTAGCCGCCCTAGGATGAGCAATGGGCACCCGACACGTGGCAACTGTGACTGACTGTGCCCCTTCATTTTCCCTCGAGCTCAAAAAGCTAGAGCCCCAGTCATCTTTCCGCCTCCCCGACATGATATTCCAACGAGCATGGTCGTCGACTTCATCTTCCGGGCGTAAAACTTCCTTCTCTACCTGTCATTGACGTGGGCTTTTCCTTAAGTTATCACTCATCCGCCTCTGAGCAATGACTTGTGGGGCTTATGTTCTCAACTGGGATGGGACCTGTCCCTCAGTCGGGAAGGCCCAACCCAACACTATGTTGGGGAGGCACAATAAGGCCCATTCCTCCCATGTCGGGAACGAGCCACATATGTTAGGCAGACTCACACGTTTCCTCCACGTTCTCCACGTGTTCCCCTACGCGGGGACACGTCATCAGGAAACTACCCACCTCCGAAAGAGTTGGTCAGCCCACCTTGTGAAGATCACGGGGCAGTTGATATAGGGCAAAGACCTCGTGCTGGTCTCACTATGCCATGTAAGCCCTAACAGTTACTTGGGTTGGGCCTGACAGTCTGGCCCAATGCAAGTAACCGTTGGCCCTGCGTTGGAGTCTCTCTATAAATACCCTCTTTCACTAGAGGGTTAGGTATCTTATTCTCTACACCTATTTCTTTGTATTTGCTCTCACACTCTGATCCTTTACTCACTTAAGCATCGGAGTGCCGTGCAGGTACACCCCCTCTTTCTCCCTAACTCCGGTGAAAGTTGCAATCCAACGACGCGTGGAAGGCCATTGATCCTTTTTGATCAGGTGAGATCACTAACCTTAGATGATTCAGTAACTCGTGAAAATCAAAACTAGAAGCAAGAAAAGATAATAGATTACCAAACTTCGGAGTTATTAGCAAACAATTTCTGAATACAAGCATGAAATCAATCTTCTCTTTTTAAGGAGGATCCAATCTTCCCAAGTTCAAGCTGTCATGCATGTTAGGTTCAAGACCAGTGGAGTCATCAATAGATTTTACCTTTCCTATATCCTTTCTTGATGGAACCATTTCAGCTTCTGAGTTAAAAATGGAAGTTTGATGATTTTCGAGGTTTTGGTGAGAGGATGAGTGTTTGATAAAATGTTCAAGATATGGGGTTGGCATTTATAAAGGAGAAATGAGTCAAGATTAAATGTATTTAATGGGGATTTGTTGAGAGGTAAGTGGAGCTTTTAATCGATAGAGTTTTCCAAGAGAATGATGGAGAAAGAACCTTGAATGAGCATTAAAATAAATTTTGAAAAGTGATTTTTTAATAGGTGTAGCAGTTAACATATATTTGTAACTAGTTACAGCAACATACATCTTAAAAAAATTTAAAAGAAAAGTGAGCATTTCGACCTTGTAACCGATGACAGTCAGAATGTAACTGGTTACACTAAAAAAAATTGATTTTTTTTACAGAAACAAGAACGAAGGAAGAATTAACAGACATATATACACATAATATCATGTTATACACAACATGAAAACATATAACAGAGATCATCAAAGTTTTTAATTCACATAAGAAATTATGAATTAATATATAAGAAGAAAAATAACCATGTATCTTGATATAAGTTTAAAGAGGATGACAAGCAATTTTGACTTTGTATTGAATTTAAACATATCATTCTCATTCAATATCCCAAAATCTCTTTGAATCTTATAAAGTGGTTCCTTGACTAATAGTTTTTTGAAAATATGTGTCAATTGGTTATGTGTATCAACAAATATAACTTTGACATCTCAACTGAGCATATGATCTTGTAGAAAGTGATGTCGTATGTCTATGTGTTTATTTCTTGATTGCATGATTGTATTTTTGGTTATGATGATAGAACTTGTATTTTCAGACTTTAATGCAATACATTCAAGGATTACACATAGTTGCAAAATTGTTGCTTTAACCATAGGATTTGTGCACAACAACTTCTCGGTGCAATATATTCTGCTCCAGCACTACTAGGAGCAACACATGCTTGCTTTTTACAAGACCATGAAACTAAAGCATTTCCTATGATATGACATGTCCCGCTTGTACTTTTCCAATCTGTTTTACGCCCTGTATAATCTGATTTAGAATAACTAATTAAATCAAATATACTACCTTTAGGATACCATAGCCCAAAGTTTGTTTTTCCTTTAAGATACTTTGATAAGTGCATCTTTATGCACATTCTCTTATATTTTTACTTAGGCATTTCTTTACTTTATTTTGATTATTCTTATGTTTTATTATGTTTTTATATTTTATTTTATTTTTGGTTTAATTTGATTTTCACTTTATTTTTCAGCTTTAGCAATCTACACGGAAACGATCATAACTGAAGTTCCGAGAATCCGTTTGAGGCGTTCTAATAATCGCCGGAAATCTAAGAGAGAGAGAGAGAGAGAGAGAGAGAGAGAGAGAGAGAGAGAGAGAGAGAGAGAGAGAGAGAGAGAGAGAGAGAGAGAGTTACGACTTTCATGTTGGAGTAGAAGTCATATTCAGAGCATATTTTTCCAGAATTTCGTTTGAACCTGCAGCATTAGTTTTATTAAGTTTTGGGTCGTTAGTTTTGGGTCTGGGTTATGTTTATTTGACCCAGTTGGGTTATGAACCGAATTCTCTTTTGTCTCCTCTTTAGTCTAGGTCTGGCCGTACAGCCTAGTATCTCAGATACTATTCCCAAAAATATTTGGAAGCTTGTACGATTCGAATGAAGAACTAA
Organism: Lathyrus sativus; assembly: GCA_963859935.3. Taxonomy (NCBI): domain Eukaryota; kingdom Viridiplantae; phylum Streptophyta; class Magnoliopsida; order Fabales; family Fabaceae; genus Lathyrus; species Lathyrus sativus. Next base: position 626,824,766 of record OZ012737.1, on the reverse strand, counting down.
TTCCTGAGAGTCAATCTGTTGTAATCACGTTCCAACGCTTTGAGGTTTATACTTTATCAATTTAATTCGTTTCTCTTTCAATACTATTCTATGAATTGCATTTGCTTAATCTGTTAGTTTATAGAATTGTCTTGATTAAATTCGTATAATTGCGTCCTTAACTTTTATTCGTCGTTACGTCGCTTTGTCGTTAATTCGCGTTTGTAATTTGTGTTTGCTTAATTCACGAAAGCTTAATCCGTTTGCTTAATTCGGAATATAGGATTGTTAATCTAGTTTATGTCTTTTGCACTTGTCAATTGACATAGGAATGAATAGAGATCGAATCCGCTTAGGAAATTGGTAAGGTAGAAACCCGTGATAAGCCGGAATCGAAAATAATAGATTGACTTATTTTGATAATCACTTATTTTAACCGCTTAATTGCAACCTTTTTATTTAATCGATCCTAAGCCAATCAAACTCCTTGTTAATCGTTTGTACTGTTAGCTAATAAAATCAAGAATCCTTGTGAGACGATATCCGAGTTACCGTTACCACGATATTACGTTTTTACAAAAATAACTCGTTTTTGATCCGCGCGCGACAGCGGATCAAATTGGCGCCGTTTTCGGGGATTCTTGTCGTTATTAATCGATATTAGAGTCATAGGTTTAGTGTAGTTGCGCTTAGGCCCTATGTTCCACACGTTTTTGGCCTTCTCGCGTCTAGAGTCGAAAAAATCGGTTTTTGGAAAAATTGTGTCCGATCGTAAAACTGTTTTGCCTTATAATCGCCAAAAAACCCTTTTTTTCTAATTTTAATGAATTTTTTACTGTTTTTATAGAGTCGAAAAAAATTGAAAAAATTCTCATAAGTATTATTTTGCTTAATTAGCTTAATTATGGTGTTATTTTATTTTTCTGAAATTTAATTAATCGTTTTCCATCATTGTGTTTGAGTCTGAGTTTGACTATCTACATAACTTGTTTGCTTCGGATACTGAACTTGATTTTGAAATGGCTGATAATAGAACCTTAAGGTAATTGACTGCCCCTGATGTGAATTATAATGGCTTGTGTATTGAATATGATGATTTTGTTGTTCCTTTTGAATTAAAATATGGTTTAATACACTTGTTGCCAAGGTTTAATGGACTTGCAGGTGAGGATCCGAATAAGCATATGAATGAATTCCAAATTGTATGCTCTACACCTTCTGAACCTTCATTAGAGGACCTTGTCAAGAAAATGGCTATGAATGATCTCCAGTTTCAGCAACAAACAAATTCCACTCTTCAGACTTTGCAGACACAGATTGGACAACTTGCCACTATAGTAAATGTCATGCAGCAAGCTCAAGTATCAAACCAACTACCCGCCCAAACAGTAGTGAATCCAAAAGAGTTATTGTATGTTTTAGTTGATGATATTTATCCTGAGTTGTTATCTGATTTTCCATCTTTATTAGATTATGATGATACTTACTCTTGCGATTTATGTACTAACACTAACGTTTGCTCTGTTTGTGTTGAGATTAATGTTGCCTTGCAGGGTGATTCTTTTAATGATGTCGTTTATACAGTCATGTCACAGCTTCCCCAACCAAATATTCTTCTGAACAACCACCTTCTGAATCACTTCATGAGGATTTATATTATTCATCAAAGCTTCAATTTGAGCAGGAAGAAAAGTTATTGCAGGAACATAAGAAGGGAATTGGATGGACCTTGGTTGACACTCGAAATTTTAGCCCATCCATGAGTATGCGTAGGGTCTCAATTGAAAATGGAAGAAAAGTAGTGAGGCAGCCCCTTAATCCCTTGATTTTTGATGTTGTGGAAACGGAGACCACTTTCACATGCCCATTCGACACTTTTACTTATCGAAGATTCTTCTTTGATCCTGGAATAAAAGTCGAAGGAACTAATAAATATTTCAAGGTCAATGGATGCTACCCAAAGTTACTTTATGACATCCCCACTTTGGGAGAGGAGCCTGTAAAAGATCTCTCTTTAGGAAAGACTGCTTATATGATCACCTATCCACCTTGACTACCCGGGTGTATTCTTTCCTTTCTTTCACTCTTATTTAATAGTTATGTCCTTTAATTGAGGACAATGCATGTTTTAAGTGTGGAGGAGGGAAATCATTTGTTTTGTTTGTTTTCCTTGTTTTTGTTAGTGTTTTGTTTGTTTTCAGTCAAATAAAAAAAAATACATCTTCTTGAAAGTTTGAGGTTATAGTCTAAATTGAGATTAATTTGCGGAGACTTGGGAAAAATTCACAAGATCGGTATCGTCTTAACACCGTAAGTCTCCTGCATATGGAAATTGATTTGAATTATTATTATGGTTTAGCCTTAAATTTTCATTCTCTGACAGCTCTTGAGTAGTTTATTTCAGCTGTCAGCACCATCTCACACGCACTTTACGCAGGAAAGTCGATGAAAATAAGCGAGTGATCTAGTTTTTATTTCAGCTGTCAGCACCATCTTATATTTTTACTTAGGAATTTCTTTACTTTATTTTGATTATTCTTATGTTTTTATATTTTATTTTATTTTTGGTTTAATTTGATTTTCGCACTTTATTTTTCAGCTTTAGCAGTCTGCACGGAAACGATCATAACTGGAGTTCCGAGAATCCGTTTGAGGCGTTCTAATAATCATCGGAAAGCTAAGAGAGAGAGCTACGAATTTTGTGTTGGAGTCAAGGTCAGATACGGAACATATAATTCCAGAATTTCGTTTGAACCTGCAGCATTAGTTTTATTAAGTTTTGGGTCATTAGTTTTGGGTTTGGGTTATGTTTATTTGACTCAGTTGGGTTATGAACCGAATTCTCTTTTGTCTCCTCTTTAGTCTAGGTCTGGCCGTACAGCCTAGTATCTCAGATACTATTCACGAAAATATTTGGAAGCTTGTACGATTCGAATGAAGAACTAATTCCTGAGAGTCAATCTGTTGTAATCACGTTCCAACGCTTTGAGGTTTATACTTTATCAATTTAATTCGTTTCTCTTTCAATACTATTCTATAAATTGCATTTACTTAATTTGTTAGTTTGTATAATTGTCTTGATTAAATTCGTATGATTGCGTCCTTAACTTTTATTCGCCGTTACGTCGCTTTGTCGTTAATTCGCGTTTGTAATTCGTGTTTGCTTAATTCACGAAAGTTTAATCCGTTTGCTTAATTCGAAATATAGGACTGTCAATCTAGTTTATGTCTTTTTCACTTGTCAATTGACATAGGAATCGAATAGAGATCGAAGCCGCTTAGGAAATTGGTAAGGTAGAAACCCATGATAAGCCAGAACCGAAAACAGTAGATTGGCTTATTTTGATAATCACTTATTTTAACCGCTTAATTGTAACCTCTTTGTTTAATCGATCCTAAGCCAAACAAACCCCCTGTTAATCGTTTGTACTGTTAGTTAATAAAATCAAGAATCCTTGTGAGACAATATCCGAGTTACCATTACCACGATACTATGTTTTTACAAAAATAACTCATTTTCGATCCGCGCGCAACAGCGTATCAAATTGACATGATTCGTTTCACAGAGGTGAGATGAGATTCCTTTGGATTTGCTTAAAAACAGGCACAAAGACAAACATTAAACATAATTTCATAACTGTTTACCGTCAAATGAAGTAAAGAGTCAATCATACCTCAATATTTTGTTATATCAATCAGAATTCCGGATTCATATCGATCTATATATGTTATGGAACTCATTAGGGTATATAATTCTTTGCAATTGTCCATATCGAACCTTTTCAACAATTCTTTGCAATACTTGGGTTGGTTGATGAAGATGCCATTCTTTAATTACTTAATTTGAAGTCCAAGAAAATAGTTCATCTTACCCATCATGGACATCTCGAATTCTCATTCTCATTTCCGCATATCATAGCATTGGTTCTCGAGACATGGGATAAAGGTATTTCTATGGCTCAAGGTTCTCTTTTGTTGCAAAAGTTTAAACAGCGAGTGTTAGAGGCGTCGACATTTATTTTTCCCAACAATCGAATGCCCGATTTTATTTTTATTCAGCGGGTTATTTTCAGCTTAGGAGACAGTGTATAGGCTTTCTCAAGCATTCTCACAGTTATAATATCCAAGGGCGAGTTTCAGAGACTTAACAGAGCTCAAAACAGGTGGCAACGGATGATTACGCAACTTTCCCCCCATTTGGCGCCAAATTTTGCAATTTTTGAATGTGGTAATCGGTTACCACATATGGGTAATCGATTACCTCAGGAGAAATTTGCAAAGATATTCAAATTTTCAGCACTGCAGATTTCCAACCATTTTCAACCCTTGATATCACATGGAAGGATATATAATTGATTCAATTTTCACCATTTTCCTCCAAATTTCAAACACTACATTCCTAATCCCACTCCTAATTTCCATTTCAAACACTAACCCACATTCCAAACCATAATTGTACTCTTAACCAAGAGCCTATTTAATCAAATTTGCTTCAAACCTCAACACAAGGACCTTCGTTTTCATATTTTACACTCATTCTTGAGAATTTTCTCTCAACTTTTTCACTCCCAAAACCTTCATTAAAGCTCTTTTCACTTGATTTCATTGATTCTTCATTGGAATCCATGAATTCTAGAGCTAAACGTCTTTCATTCATCTCCATTATCTTCAATTCATCACTTAATTTTCGTTTGGATTTGGATCTAATTTTGGAAGCAATATTTGAAGTGCTTTTTGGATCACTTTTGGCTTGATCTTGCTTGTTCTTCACTTCTACTATAAGGAAGCTCTTGGATCTTGAAGATTCTCTAGGTTTCTAGCTTAGATCTGTTAATTTGCAGTGAATCAACACTTACCAAAGCAAATCTCAGCTTTGAAGCTCTTGGATCTTGAAGATTCTCTGGGTTTCTAGCTTGGATTTGTTAATTTGCAGTGAATCAACACTTACCAAAGCAAATATCAGCTTTGAAGGTTGGTTAATTCTATATCAAATTCTGTTTTCAGCTTATTTGAATAATCACAATATACATCCATGACTTTTGCTGCATTTTGATCCATTTTTTTGGATTTGATCTTTGTGATTTGTGATCTCAATGCTTGATCAAGTTTAATTAATGTTTGATCACTGATTTTTGGTGTTAAATTCGTGCCTAATTGATTACTTGTTCATTTGGATGTTTGGATAAGTTTTTGGCTGCTGAAAAGTAATTTTGGTAGCTGATTTTTGGCCTCTGTCACAGTGGTAATCGGTTACCGCTATCAGGTTACCGGTTACCCTGCCTAATTTTCACATTTCTGGACATTTTTCAAAGGGGTAACCAGTTACATGATCCTAGTAACCCGTTACCACTGGGACAGTGAGCTTTTTTCTTGCACTTTATTGTTTGTTTGGGCTCCTTTTCACCCCTAACCTTCATAGATTGATATGATGCATTTATGTGGATTGTTTTTTATACCTATTTCATCATTCTTGAATGTTTGATTTGGATTCTTCAACACGTAGCTTCCGGTTTCTGTTTGAATGCTTAACATGTTCATGTGGCTTGATTGATGTGATGATCATATGCTTTGCTTGCTTGTACCATGTTATTTGATTATCTTGTTGGACTTATGATGCATGTTTGTGTTTGCTTCCGATTTCGTTTGTCGCATGTCCATTTAATCATTTGATCGTTTATTGAAAAACAAGTTTGATCTTGTCGATTCTTGATGAGGATATATCATTGAACATTTGCGTTTGATTGTTAATGCATGTTTATTCTTGCATGATGCTTGTTCATGATTGGTATTTGCTCATGTTAATTGCATTGGAACATGCTTGATGCCCTGTTGTTAGAACAGGATTAGAGTATCGGGGTTTGTTATCGTCTCCACAGGGATTATGTGATATTGTCGTTGTTCGACAGTTGTTAAGTTCTTAACTTTTAGTAACAAGGGGGTTTTGGTTTTTAGTTACGGTATCTTGCATAAAAAAGTAAGAAATTGCGGTAAAAGTTTCGGTTTTACGATTTGAGAAAGATTGTCAAAGTTAGGGTTCGACGATCACTTTACATGCATATGTTCGATCAACAAAACTCATAAACTCCATTTAGATGATAAACACATTCACAATATCCTTCCAATGTGATTATTTATAACTCACATTGTGGGTTTTTCCCATTTTGATCCATTGTTGATTTCTCACACAATCTATCAAAATGACAACTTTTAGGTTTAACATTTTAGTGAACAACCACATTCAAAACTATTTCTAGCTCAAGAACAAAGATGGATGAAAACCTAAGTCAAGATTTGGAAAACACCTTTCAATAAGAAACCAACACAAAGAGTTATAAATAAAATAAGGTTTTCACCATACATTCATCATCAAAGAGTTTATAAATGAAGATCATCCCATGTACACACAAAGTTTATGATCATCTACATCTAACCTTGACAAAAGAAGAGTTTAGCTACTCATTTCCATGGTAGCTTATACAACAAGTTTCAGGAGAAGGTTGATCAAAATCTGAGTCAAAGAATCGAGATTGGATGGGAATCCACCTTCTTTTTGGAAAATATTGTCAAGAGATGAAGAAATATGAGATAATGAGTTTCTAGGGCACAAAAATCAGCTTTGGAGCAAAAACTAGTAAGAAAGAATGATCATGTTTCCAAAAAGTAACCATGCTACTTATAGAAAAATGTGTTGAGTTGTCATGCTCGCTAGGCGAGCAAAATGGTTCACCTAGAGAGCCCTAAAATGTGCCACTGGTCAAGCCTGCGTCCAGAGGATTTAACCCAGATAAGTCTGGGAGTGTTCGCTAGGCGAACAATCCTTCGTTAGGCGAGCACTTCGTTGCTTCGTTCGCCACAGCGAATGTTGGTCAATTTGCTACTGGAAGTGTTCACTACTTGCTCGCTAGTGCTTCGCCTAGCGAGCACTTCGCTTCCTTCCTCGTTACAATGAATGCTGATCATTTTGATTTTGTCCAAGTCTGGGAGTGTTCGCTGGCAGCTCGCTACGTGCTCGCCTAGCGAACACTTCGCTACCTCACCCGCCAGTGCTTCGCCTAGCGAGCTTGCTTTTGCTTGCCTTCTTCCTTGATTCCTTTGCCATCTTTCTTGTGTCTTAAATTTCTACTCTTTAGTACCAAATTACTGCACAATAACACACAAATTAAAGGTACCAATAGCATTTCACATATAATTGCATATCAACAAAAGCAATGGCGGTTTTGAACACTTTCTTGACAAAAAGGAGTGAAAGATGCCCATATTTGATAGCTCAAATAAGCACAATTGGGCATCTAACAACTCTCCCCAACTAGATTCTTGTTTTCCCTCAAGAAAAGTATGCCTCTTGAAGAACAAGAGGATTTGCTTAAAGAAAAATATTTCTCCGAAATTGGATTAAATGGCTCCAATACAAGAGAATCAACCAGACACAAGTTCCCCATGGTTAGAATAACACAATACACAAGAACTAAAACCTTATAGCAATACAAAACATGTATCAATCCACAACAGTGTCATCCTGAATGAATCACCCTATCTCTCCTCTTCGAATAAGGATTGAAGAAATTACGTGTATGCAACCGCGGGGACAATTTCACTCTCCAACAAACAATACAAAAATCAATTCAATTCATACAATGTCTAACAATCATAAATGAAAATGTGAAAGCACGAAGATCACTAAGGTTTTTTCCGATTGTAGCTTAGTTAGGTTTACAAACAAGGGACATATTTAAGGTCATTGAAACGAAATTGTCGATGCAAAAGAGACATTCACTGTACAACTATTCACACATCCCAACTTCGTTCTACTTGTTTCTCATTTGAAACCTTCACAACTCTTATTTCACAACTCTTTTCCTTCTTTTTTTCTACCAAGCAAACATTCATTTTCATTCTCTTCTTTATATATATATATATATATATATATATATATATATATATATATATATATATATATATATATATATATATATATATATATATATATATATATATTCATTTTTTTTCACACTATATTCACAAACAAATGTTTATCTTTTTCTCAATTTTTTTCAATGCTTGCTTGGTTATTCAAGAGTTGTGGCACCCTAACAACTTTCATTTTCATTCTCCCTAACTTATCTTTTACTTCCCCCATAAGTGAATGCTCTTGACTTTTTACGGAAAAAGAACAATAATAAAAAAAATTCAGGGTTTCAAGAAAAAAGATTTTGAAGCCTCGCCTTATTTCAAGCCGAGATTCAACTGTTTAAGCTCAAAGGGGTTTACGAATACTCTCTACTCACGAGTAGGTTTGTATTTGGAACTGGTTGTGCTCGAAAGAAAACAAGCGCCTTGATCATTTCTAAATGCTTCCACAAATTCACAATAATAAAAGACAAAGCATGAATCAAATGAATCAACACAGTTAATTAGAATCCAGCATTTAAGTGCACAATGGAGGTTTCCTCACAATCTGTAGTTCTAAATCCTAGATGAATCATTCATTCAATTATGTTGCAAAAAGAACAATATTCAATTACGAAAAGAGTAAAGTTCTTCATGCATTCTAAAATTCTAACCGAAGGTAACCATGTACCTTAGCTTTATTCGCTTGTTTAATTTTATCATTGCCATCCAAGCTCGGATGCACCTTCATTGGATACTTCTTTCAGAGAGCAACTAATCTAGAAGGTTTGACCCTCATCAACCAAAAAATTATTAAACAGAAGAAACTTAAATCAAACACAAAAATTTAAACAAAAATATTAAACATTACTTAAAATTGTAAAAATGTGCGTGGCGGACAAAACAACCCAAAAAGTACAACCCAAACATAACTGGAATCAAAACAAGATATCCAAAAAATACAAAGCAATAAAAATGATAAAGTTAAAAACTTAGTCCTCCTCAAACTCAGAACCCTCATCACTTCCGGACTCAGAATTAGAATCATCCTCATCATCATCACTAGCATCAGCATCACCACCAACAGGACCACTAGAAGCACCCATCCCCTCTCTGAAAATGGGTTTGTCCACAGGCCAGCTCGTGTTCTGCAAAAACTACTCACGCGTCATCATATTGCGCTCTACAGAAGGGTCATATAACTGTAGCTGAAGTACCTGCATAGAGTCATGAATATCAACCATGGCACGTTGAGTCGCCGCCATCCAATTCCAATTGTAATTGAAGACTGCCTTGTCGCTACTGCGAAAATCTGCGTCGGCAATACAGAAGAGTCGCCACCGTGCGTTATTTATCCCAACAGAGGGAAAGGAAACGCTCAGAGTAAACCTAACGCAAAGACGGGAAAAGGTATGGTCGTCGCAACCAAAACCTGGATTCGGGAGTCGGTTACGCAAGGGGAAGGTATTAGCACCCCTCACGTCCATCGTACTCGATGGGATCCACGCTTGTTTGTTTATACGGATTACACTTCTATCTAAACTAAAGGATGAGGTCTGAAAAGAAAAGAAAAGATGACTCGGCAAAGCATCGCACTTTATGCCTACGTATTCCCGTCTGGAACGAGAAATCAGAGTCAACGTAGTTCGCCTAACTACGGGTGAAGGTGGAGGAAGGTTGCTCGCTAGGATATCGCATCCTATGCCTACGTACTTTCATACAGCATGAAAGATCAGAGCAAACGTAGTTCGGGCTACGTATGACACCAGTTTGTTTATGATTGTTTTTATACTTCTGAAAAAGTCTTTTCCTGATTATAGGTCCAAGCGGACAAAATGACACCTTTGATGAGTTTACAGTCTTTTACGGAAGAACTGTGTTTTATTGTGTTTGAAATCTTTATTGTGTTTTTCTGTTGTTTTGAGGTAAGAAGAGAAACAGCAACTCTAAAACCTATGGTTGAAAAGGGAATCAAAACTATCCTAATGTTATCATACAATGGTTCACATCCTAATGTCTGTCGTGTTAATCTCTTACACAGAGAATAACAGAGCTCCTAAGGGAAATACGGAAACAGAAACAAAATACAGTAAATAGTAAAGACTGAATAAAGCACACAAGCTAGGCAAGGGATCCAAACTCTACCTCGAACCTGAAAACAAATAGGCACAAATGAAACAGTATTCACTTGCAACCTAGGGGAATTAACACCACAATACAGTAAAGAAATCTCCAAGCTCTGACAGCTAAAACCAAACAGACAGATGTACAGCACATCTCTCAAACTCCCTGCAAATGAATCTCCAAGTTCAATCTTCATTAGACCCCAAGCTCTAGCTAGCTTCATGCTCTGACAGCCTTCAATGCTCTCTATCTCCAAGGGTAGCTCTCCAAGATAACAACATAAAAGATCAAAGGATAATGGCATGCCAGTCATCTCATGAACAACCAAAGGAAGCTCACAAGAGACTTGCATAAAGGGACTGGTTCCCTCAAAGTTCTACCTCTAAGACCAAACTGATCCCTCCAAAGGAGAGAGGTGAGATCTTAGAGGGACTTTTAGTCATTGGGAAATAATGGAAGCAAAGGAAGCATTCCATGTTTTAAGAATCAAGTCTCTAGTCTAAAGATCTGCCTATCTCCTATGTCCTATGAACTCCAACCAGCTACAAGCAAGCTTCAAATATCCTCAACTCCTAGCTCTTTGATCTTCAAGCTTCTCCATATTATGCTCCTTGAATGAGAATCTCCAAAATAAACCAAGCCCCATCATAATACCCAAGAATACCCCAACAGACAGACAAAATATCACATATACAGTACATTCAATCAGACAACTTCAGAAAATATCTAAAAATATACCAACAAGGAAGAAAATTCCAACAATTATTCATAATGACCTATGCACCTACCCTTAACATCCCCACATACCCATACCCCAAAATTCAAGTCAAAACTCCTAGAGAAAAATGATTATTACACCTATGTTCATTGAAACCCTAATTTTAACACCTAAAATGTCAATTGAGCTAACTACTAAAAATAATCCTCTAAAAATCCTAGTACAAAATCCAGAGAACCTACACATCTATATTTAATACCACAAGAAAGAATGGGCCAAAAATCAATTAACAAATGCATGAACAAAATTAAACAAAATGATGCATGAAATGAAACATCTAAACTAGTCATTTAATTGAAAAATACAAGAAAAATATCAAATGAAAAATAAAATGCCATTTTTATTTTTTATTATTTTCTATACATCCTAAGGAGAATAATGCAAAAAGAACCATTTAAAAAGATTAATTTTTCATTTTATTATGAATTTTAGAAAATGCCTAAAGAATGAAATGAATTAAAAGGAAATAATTAAGAAATAGAGAGGGAGGGGTGAGAATATCAATCACGCCCAGTTCATAATCCACATGGGCCAGACTGGGGGTGCGTGTAGAAATGAGGCTAAGCCCATCATTATTTTAGAAACTAAAAAAACAAAAAAAAGCCAGAAATAAGCGCAGGGGGTGCATCAAGTAATGAAATCACACGCGAATTGGTTGTGGGCTGATTTGTGAGGGTGTGGAAATGAAAAGGGACTAAAGCCCAGCGCCCTCACTAATCAAAACGGTTGTGTTTTGATTTTTTAAATTTCCCACCAAAATTCTTATTTAATCTGGACCGTTAGATGCAACTAAAAGGTCAAACTTTGAAATAAAAGGAAAGGCCAGGATTTCGTCTTCTACCTTGGTGTTCTAGGGTTTTATAAAACAACTTCATACGCAGATCTTCCACCCTCCCTAGCTCTCTCATCTCGCCATGAAACAACACGATCCAAGAATCAAAATTAATCCTCTCCTCACCCTCTACACAGCCATGTCCTTAAAATCCTCTAAAACTCACTATAGAAAGAAACACGATGGGAAGAAGCCTTGGACACCATTACTTACACCTGGTTTGCATGGAAATGGAATGGGCTCATACTATACAAGAATGCTCTACATCTCATGGGGATCATTCTAAGCCTAATACCTAAGATTATAGTACACTAAATTGTAAGTTCTTGATCCTAAAACAGAAATGGCCATAAAACAAACCTCCATGTAATGCTCTCAAACTCATCATGATTCATCCTATATTGGTCTCTACCACATTTCTCCTAACCACATGACTTAACTATGCATAAATAATGAGATTCAAAAGAAAACGCATACCTTGCAAGTGATGATGGCTATGGTGTTTCTCCTTCAATTCAAGCCTTGGTACTTGCTACAAATGATCTTCAATGGATCTATGTGCTTCTGTTTGCAGTAGTTCTTGCTTACACCTCTTGAATCAACCTAGCCAATCCTTCATGCAAGTTGGAGTGATCACTTGGAATACATGAACCAACCACGAATTCTCCTCAATTTTGTTTGCCAAATACTCTATGATGATGGTAGATGATGATGATAATCAGAATTGTGATGATTGATGAAGTTTCAATGGAGTTTGAAATGAAAATGCAACTTGGATGAAGGAATCAAAGCTATGGTATGCAAGCTCTCTCAATCACCAACCAATGCATGGAGCCACTCTAGGGCTTATATGGATGAGAATAGAATCATCTAGAACCTTAGAGAACCTTCCATGAAGCTTCTAGAACTTCTCATGCAATGAGAATTTGAACTTTTTTATTTTTAGTAAATCCCATGAGATCTCATGATAACCATGCCATTCTCCTTAAAATCTCCTCAAATGATATGGTAAAATGAAAACAAGGCATTACAAGCCCTTATGCATCATTTTCTTACTTTTCCTTTTAGTGCCTTAAGATGCAAGTAACAAATTTACAAAGGGAATCCAATTTTTAAGCCTAAACTAAAAAATGTGGCTAAACCATTGTTTTTAAAATGTCATTTGCACTCAAAATGATCTATCATATGCCCCATTTTGGATTTGTAGATTGCTCAAACCAAAAATCCATTTCAACTTTTTTAACTTATAAGCCTTTTTCAAGCCATTTACACCACTTTTAAAATTCCATGCTCCAAGCTTTTCCAAACTTTCACACCCTCTTATCTAGCCTTAAAATCCCATTTTGAACAACTTTGATGTTGTGAAGTTTTTCATTTGAAGCTTCCTTGTATGAGTTTTAGGCATAGGCTAAGAATGACCTGTAATTTCACTTTCCCAAAATACCCCTGGCTTGCACAAGCTATAACTTGAGCTTCACAAATCAGATGAAGGCATACCATACCTTTTTGGAAAGGTGAGATCATGAGGAACAACTCTTATGTTTGCCAAGAATCCATTTGAAAACTTCTAGAAGGTCAAAAGTTGCTTGGAATACAGACAACTTTGATAGATAAATTTCAGTGCCCTCAGATGACCTGTAACTTGCAAGAGCTATAACTTGAGCTCTGTAAATCATCTTGATGACTTCCACCACTTAAATTAAATCTATGAAGATACTCTACAAGTTTAATGTGGACCAGAAATTCATATGAAGCTTGTATCTTGAGTTACACTGCTTGGAAGTTTGACCTAATCAGGGGATTTTACAATAAAACCCTAATTTGGTAACTCCACTTCTCCTTGACTTCTTGTGATTATTTTTGGCACAACACCATATCCTTATTCCAATATCAAAATATGAATCCCCCAATCTCCAAATGAGTCTTGATACCCTTGAAATCCAATCTTTGACCTAGGGTTGACCTAGATGAAACCCTAGTTGACTGACTTCAACTGAGGCTCTTGCAATCATTCCAGTGACTTGGATCTTCTTCAAAATGATCATCTAGGCTTTTCATACCATCCATACACCCTCATGCTCATGGCTCATAGCTTATATTTCTTATGATGATCCCTAAACACCTCAAGATAGGAGGAAATCCTCGTGATTGATCTGTCAGCTCTTTGAAGCTCAAATTCTTTCCTGATACCCTGAATGGTCTTGAATGTGAATGAAACTCCTTGGATATGCCTCTTGAGACAATATTGACACTTGATCCCCTGGTTGAGATGGCCTGCTTATGATATGCTATGCAGATGAATGTATTATATACATGATAATGCTAATGCAATGCAATTGAAACATAAACCTAGGTTAGAAAAAGGTTGAGCAAATTTTAGGGTGCAACAGCTGCCCCTATTCAAGCGGCTTGGATCCGACTGGGTGAAGAGCGCGCAGCCTTCAATCATTCGAGGTACGAGACGGTTGAATACAAATAAACCCGGAAATCGGCCAACCGCAAAAATAAATTGCGTACGACTACTGCTGGGGAAAAAAAAGTCCCAGAGACCTTGTTTCTGTTGTCACGGCAACAACTAACAATCCATTTGCTTTATACAGAGAATCTACACTACCATCCGCCTGATTCATACGGGAAACTGACTTTGTGAATACTGAAAAACTAACTACATCCGCCTGCTTCGTACGGAAAGAAAACACCTTTATTCATATTCGCAATTCGTCCGCCTGTTGCTTACGGAAAGTACAACCTTGTCATCCACCTGATTCATACGGGAAAACTGTCTATCGTCCGCCTGATACGTACGGAAAAGCACATCTGCCTGATTCATACAGAAATAGCTTTTTGTCATTTATTTTCTTTTTGCTTATTTACCCGCCTGTTGCATACGGTAACATCCTCTATTGACATCCGCCTGATTCTTACGGAGTCACACAACTACCAGATCTTTACAAAGAATCTGTTTTTTCATATCCGCCTGATACCTACGGAACCATTTTCTTTTAAATCTACCAGCTACCTACAGAAATTAAATTCATGTCCGCCTGTTGCTTACAGAGAGTACGTCTGCCTGATACTTACAGAACTCGTTTTCCATATCCGCCTGATGCTTACGGAAAGTTGATTATTATGATCCGCCTGTTCCATACGGAGATTTTGTCTTTACATGAAATTCATCTGCCTGATTCATACAGTACAATTTCTACTACGATCCGCCTGTTTCATACGGGAAATTATGTCTACTAGAAATTCATCGGCCTGATTCATACCGTACAATTTATATCACCATCCGCCTGTTTCATACGGGAAGAGCCTATCTGCCTGATACATACAGCAAGCTCGAAGTTCTGCCGCCTGTTTCATACGGTGCAACTTCTAATAAAGCGTCCGCCTGTTACTTACGGGAAAAACTATCTACTTGAAATTCATCGGCCTGATTCATACCGTACAATTTCTATCACCATCCGCCTGTTTCATACGGGAAGAGAGTCTACTTGAAATTCATCGGCCTAATTCATACCGTACAATTTCTATTACCATCCGCCTGTTTCATACGGGAAGAGCCTATCTTCCTGATACATACAGCAAGCTCGAAGTTCTGCCGCCTGTTTCATACGGTGCAACTTCTAATAAAGCGTCTGCCTGTTACTTATGGGAAAAACTATCTACTTGAAATTCATCGGCCTGATTCATACCGTACAATTTCTATCACCATCCGCCTGTTTCATACGAGAAGAGAGTCTACTTGAAATTCATCGGCCTGATTCATACCGTACAATTTCTATTACCATCCGCCTGTTTCATACGAGAAGAGCCTATCTGCCTGATACATACAGCAAGCTCGAAGTTCTGCCGCCTGTTTCATACGGTGCAACTTCTAATAAAGCGTTCGCCTGTTACTTACGGGAAAAACTATCTACTTGAAATTCATCGGCCTGATTCATACCGTACAATTTCTATCACCATCCGCCTGTTTCATACGGGAAGAGCCTACTTGAAATTCATCGGCCTGATTCATACCGTACAATTTCTATTACCATCCGCCTGTTTCATACGGGAAGAGCCTATCTGCCTGATACATACAGCAAGCTCGAAGTTCTGCCGCCTGTTTCATACGGTGCAACTTCTAATAAAGCGTCCGCTTGTTACTTACGGGAAAAACTATCTACTTGAAATTCATCGGCCTGATTCATACCGTACAATTTCTATCACCATCCGCCTGTTTCATACGGGAAGAGCCTACTTGAAATTCATCGGCCTGATTCATACCGTACAATTTCTATTACCATCCGCTTGTTTCATACGGGAAGAGCCTATCTGCCTGATACATACAGCAAGCTCGAAGTTCTGCCGCCTGTTTCATACGGTGCAACTTCTAATAAAGCGTCCGCCTGTTACTTACGGGAAAAACTATCTACTTGAAATTCATCGGCCTGATTCATACCGTACAATTTCTATCACCATCCGCCTGTTTCATACGGGAAGAGCCTACTTGAAATTCATCGGCCTGATTCATACCGTACAATTTCTATTACCATCCGCCTGTTTCATACGGGAAGAGCCTATCTGCCTGACACATACAGCAAGCTCGAAGTTCTGCCGCCTGTTTCATACGGTGCAACTTCTAATAAAGCGTCTGCCTGTTACTTACGGGAAAAACTATCTACTTGAAATTCATCGGCCTGATTCATACCGTACAATTTCTATCACCATCCGCCTGTTTCATACGGGAAGAGCCTACTTGAAATTCATCGGCCTGATTCATACCGTACAATTTCTATTACCATCCGCCTGTTTCATACGGGAAGAGCCTATCTGCCTGACACATACAGCAAGCTCGAAGTTCTGCCGCCTGTTTCATACGGTGCAACTTCTAATAAAGCGTCCGCCTGTTACTTACGGGAAAAACTATCTACTTGAAATTCATCGGCCTGATTCATACCGTACAATTTCTATCACCATCCGCCTGTTTCATACGGGAAGAGCCTATCTGCCTGATACATACAGCAAGCTCGAAGTTCTGCCGCCTGTTTCATACGGTGCAACTTCTATTAATATTTACAAGAATTTACTTGTATATGACCTCTTTGCCTGTTTGCAAAAGGTAACTTTGCTGGGGATATTCTGAAAATAAACACCAAACACTTGTCTCAGCAACAAGTGAACACTCCTGAAATTTTGATTTTATGAAACCCTGATGCGTTGCTGCAACAATAACTTGAAAACACCTTCCGCTGTCCGGATACGAGAACCTCAATCAATAACTCTATGGGGAAACCCGAAACTGAACTACACCATCACCGGTCTCACAGTAAGACTCTGAATATCTGAAAATATCTCTGTTAGAACTCCATACTCCTGTTGAGAAAACCACCTGAACCCGATTTATGTTTCAACATGTACATGTTTGAAAATGATGCAATGTTCCATACAATATGGAAATGCTACACGTTTGTATGAAAATGCGATGCCCAGACGGCATGGAAATGCTATGCATTTTGTTGGAAATGCAACTATGACACTATATGCAAATGCCAATGCATGCTCAAACTGCTGGGAAGAACTCTGATTAGCTTGCTTTGACCACCATCGTTGAGGATAAATACCACCCTGCTGGGGAATGAACGGATACCATACAATATTCCGACAAAACAAATGCCAGGACATACAACCAACTCTGCTGGGGAGAGCTTTAACCTTCGATTTCCACTGGGAGGAACGAATAACACCTTCTGAGGAGAGAAATCCGCTGGGGGAGTAACGACTTGCTTGGGGAAATAAGGTTGATTCCGCTGCGGACTGAGGATGACTTAGCTGGGGAGAATAAACGAACGACTCCGCTGAGGAAGGTAAGCTGTCTGGGCATAACTTATAACTTTGGGACCATCCTTTTATTGAAAACAAACTCCGCTGGGGATAGGGAATCCTTTGGAGAAAACACCACTGTCTGAGTACAGCTTACAAACTTAGAATCTTCGACTCGGTTGAGGATGAATGACCCTGCTGGGGGAAGTAGACCATCTTGCTATGGTTTACAAACTCAGGATCGTTGTTTGAGAATCCCTTTGGCTGGGGATTGTACGTATGTGTATTCGACTCTCTGGGGAGTACGCGCTCTGCAGGGGATACTACTTTTGACCTGCTGGAGATGTCCTCCAGGGACAAACTGCGACTTGCAAAGGATTAGTGTCAACCCTAATCACACCTTTCATCGTGCACCACTGGCTGGGCCACATCAACTTTCTTTTATCTGTTTCAACGGGCAAGGACCCTGCAAAACAACACAAACGAGACAAAACAAGTATATCCAACCTAATCTACTCAGGTTAGTGTCCATGATATTATTCCAGTTAATTCGAAGTTTTAGCAACTGTTGGCAAGGGCCAAGCATGGTTATGCATATGCTAGTTTTATCAAAAATAAACGGCATTTTTCCACACACAAAACAGTAAAGAACAAGTATCAAATACTGAATAACATATTTTATTGATTGAGCCTCTGAATAGGCGAGTTCTGTACAAGGGATGCAACTCCTGAAAAGAGGAAGTTGCGCACAATAAAATATAAGTATGCGCAGAAAGCATAAAAACTAACACAATGTGGACACATGTTGGCAACGGGATGCAGACGAACATCATGAGCTGATCCTCCTATGACTCGCCTGACTCTGGTGCTTTCCCGGTATTCAGTTTCCGGAAGAAGATCGTATCTGATAAGTGAACCCCCAAGGTATTCTCCAAACCACCAAGCAATACGTATCAAATTCGGACCGCAGTCATTTGCTTTTGAAATCCCTAACTTTTGCGTGAATCGCCCTTTGCGGGTTTTCAATTCACCGGGATACCCTTTTTTGCCGAAGCCGCCCAGTGTAGGTTTTCGACTTCGCGGGTGTACATCTTTTCAATTTTATCCCTCTTTTGCCCGAACCTTTTATTCTGTTTTTGGTTCGCCAGGATGCCCCATTTTTGCCTGGACTCTCTTTTTTTGTCCAGCGGGTTAATTTTAAGCAAAGTATTTTTTAACTGCGTCCGAATTTACAGGCGACGTGAAATCTTCTTCGTCCATGGTGGACAACAATAATGCTCCTCCTGAGAAGACTTTTCTGACAACGTAAGGCCCCTCATAGTTTGGCGTCCATTTGCCCCTGTGATCTGTTTGTGGCGGGAGAATCCTTTTCAGCACAAGGTCGCTCGTCTGAAAGCTGCGAGGACATATCTTCTTGTCATATGCTTTCTTCATTCGGCTCTGGTACAATCGACCGTATGCTAGAGAAGCCAACCTCTTCTCATCCATTAAGCTCAGCTGATTTAACCTGTTTTTCACCCATTCTGCCTCGTCGAGTTGAACATCTCTCATTACCCTTAAGGAAGGAATTTCCACTTCCAATGGTAGCACTGCCTCCATTCCGTATACTAGCGAGAACGGGGTTGCCCCGGTTGATGTGCGTACCGTCGTACGATAACCGTGCAAAGCGAAAGGTAGCATCTCGTGCCAGTCCTTGTAAGTCACTACCATTTTTTGAACAATCTTCTTAATGTTCTTATTGGCCGCTTCAACAGCGCCATTCATCTTGGGCCGGTAGGGAGAAGAATTATGATGTTCGATCTTAAAATTCTGGCACAATTCTTTCATCATCTTGTTATTTAAATTTGAACCGTTGTCGGTGATGATCCGCTCGGGGATTCCATATCTGCAGATAATATCTCGCTTGATAAACCTGGCTACCACTTGTTTGGTTACGTTAGCATAGGAGGTTGCTTCCACCCATTTGGTAAAATAGTCAATTGCTACCAAAATGAATCGATGTCCGTTCGATGCCGTTGGCTCAATCTTTCCAATCATGTCAATTCCCCACATCGCGAACGGCCACGGCGATGACATCACATTCAGAGGACTCGGAGGTACATGGATCTTATCCGCATAAATCTGGCATTTATGGCATCTCTTTGCGAACTTGAAACAATCTGTTTCCATAGTTAGCCAGTAGTAACCTGCCCGCAGCAGTTTCCTTGTCATAGCATGCCCTCCAGCATGTGTACCAAACGTACCCTCATGTATTTCCTCCATGAGCAATTTTGCCTCCTTCTCATCTACACAGCGTAGCAGCACCAAATCATGGTTTCTTTTGTATAGAACACCATCCGGATTCAGATAGAAGTTACCAGCCAATCTCCTGAGAGTCTTTTGATCTCGACTGGATGCCCCAGCCGGGTACTCTTTGTTCTTCAGGAAATTCTGGATATCATAATACCAAGGTTTACCATCAGATGCTTCGTTGATAGCGAACACGAAGGCGGGCCTGTCAAGCCGAGATATAACAATTCGAGGAGCCTCATTCCAGAAATTAACCTTGTACATGGAAGACAAAGTTGCAAGCGCGTCAGCCATTTGATTTTCTGCTCTCGGTACATGGTGCAATTCAACCTTGTCAAAGAAAGGCAACAATCTCCTTGCATAATTCATGTACGGCACCAAGTTGGGCTGACGTGTCTCCCATTCGCCTTTTATTTGATTCACCACCAGAGCTGAGTCTCCGTATACATCTAGATTTTTGATTCGCAAATCAATGGCTTCTTCAAGCCCCATGATGCAGGCTTCATATTCTGCTTCGTTATTGGCAACCGGAAAGGTCAATCGAGCAGTAAATGGGATGTGCGACCCATGTGGAGTAGTGATGATTGCCCCAATTCCGCTACCATAGGAATTTACAGCTCCGTCAAATATCAACTGCCATTTGGAACCCAACTCTGGTCCTTCGTCCGGCAACGGTTCGTCACAATCCTTCATTTTCAGGTACATGATATCCTCGTCAGGAAAATCAAACCTCATCGATTGGTAGTCCTCAATAGGCTGTTCTGCAAGATACTCTGATAAAACACTCCCCTTAATAGCCTTTTGAGAGACATATTGGATGTCATATTCGGTTAAGACCATCTGCCAACGGGCAATTCTCCCGGATAATGCCTGCTTTTCAAATACGTATTTGATAGGATCCATCTTCGAGATGAGCAGGGTTGTATGATTCAACATGTACTGTCTTAAACGTTTGGCGTCCCAGACTAGCGCACAACACGTTTTCTCAAGCATTGAGTATCTCGACTCACAATCAGTGAACTTCTTACTCAGATAGTATATTGCATGCTCTTTTCGCCCTGTCTCGTCATGTTGACCGAGAACACAACCCATACTTCCCTCAAGAACCGTCAAATACATGATCAAGGGCCTGCCTGCCACTGGAGGTATCAAAATAGGAGGTTCCTGCAAGTACTGTTTTATTTTGTCGAACGCCTTTTGACAATTTTCATTCCAAGTCACGGCTTGGTCCTTTTTCAACAGTTTGAATAATGGCTCGCAAGTGGCTGTTAGGTGAGAGATGAATCTAGCAATGTAGTTCAACCTCCCTAAAAACCCTCGCACTTCTTTTTCTGTTTTAGGCGTCGGCATCTCCTGTATTGCTTTTATCTTTGCAGGATCTACCTCTATGCCTTTCTCGCTTACGATAAACCCCAGCAGTTTACCCGATCTCACCCCGAAGGTGCACTTGTTAGGGTTCAGTCTCAGTCTGAACTTCCTAAGCCTTTTGAATAGTTTCAGCAGATTGACCAAATGTTCTTCCTCCGTCTGGGATTTGTCAATCATATCGTCAACATATACTTCAATCTCTTTATGCATCATGTCATGAAAGAGAGTTGTCATTGCGCATTGATATGTTGCCCCAGCATTCTTCAATCCGAAGGGCATCACTTTGTAACAAAATGTTCCCCAAGGTGTTATGAAGGTAGTCTTCTCCATGTCTTCTGGCGCCATTTTAATCTGATTATAGCCTGAGAAGCCATCCATGAAGGAGAATACAGAGAACTGAGCAGTGTTGTCGACCAGCACATCGATGTGAGGAAGTGGAAAGTCGTCTTTCGGGCTCGCTTTATTTAGATCACGGTAATCTACGCACATTCTGACTTTACCGTCCTTCTTAGGCACTGGCACAATGTTAGCGACCCATGAGGGATATTTTGTAACGGCTAGGAAACCAGCATCCCACTGTTTTCGGACTTCCTCCTTGATTTTTACTGCCATATCGGGCCTAGTCCTTCGGAGTTTCTGCTTAACCGGCGGGCATTCTTCCTTTAACGGCAGACGGTGCACAACCATATCTGTGTCCAATCCGGGCATGTCTTCGTACGACCAAGCGAACACATCATTGTACTCTTTAAGCATTTCAATCAACTCTCGCTTGACATCGCTTTGCAGCGCAGCCCCTATACGGATGTTCCTTTCAACCCCTTCCGACCCCAGATTAACAACTTCGATTACCTCCTCGTGAGGCAGAATGATCCTTTCTTCCTGTTTCAGCAACCAGGTTAATTCTTCAGGAACTTCGCCATCTTCGACAATCTCTTCCTCAGCCTGAAATACCGGGTGCTCGAAGTCGAAGTGAGTCATAGGCGGTTCATAGATGTCATCTGTAAATATAATCCTGCAAAAGGGATGGTTAAACGTTTCAAAACAGATATGAAGCGAATAGCCACGTTGCCATTTTATTGTTAAAGTAAAAACAGGAAAAACAGAGATCACAACATTTGTATGCGAGAAAAACGCCTTTTATTGAATGATTAACAAAGCAATGTACATAACCAAGCGGTCCTAAGCAAAAACTACGATGCCCCAAGTGGGACACCGGATTATTCAACAGTTAAGAAAACAAATCATTACTGTTTATTTGTTACAGGAACAGCCCCCTGAATAGACCAATTGCATAGCCCTTGTCCTGGCACGCTTGGCTGAATCCAGGCGTCCATATCACAGTCGCTGTCTCCTTCTTCGGAATCTGAAACAGCGTTGATACTTTCAAAGCATACTCCGTCAGGCGTGATCGTTATTGGCCCTCTGAATCTGGGTACTCGGGGAGTAGGTGCTGATGATGAAGGATGATACCCCAGCCCGTACTTGTCTGTCTTCATAGGGATATCTGGTATCTGACCCCATCCTTTAGCCTCTCCGGCTTGGACCAAAGCCTGCGCTTCTTTGTACGACGATACTGCCACACATGGCGCTTTGCTGATAACGGGAGCTTTCTCCTTAATTTTCAACCCTTCAAACCCCTAGCAGGGTGTCTCATGAATTTCGCCGTCGACTTCTACATATTTAAAGGAAGATAAATGACTCACCAAGATATCTTCCTCCCCACAAATGGTGACGACGCTATCCCCCACCATATATTTTAGCTTCTGATGCAAAGTGGACGTGACTGCCCCGGCAGCATGGATCCATGGACGCCCTAGAAGGCAGCTGTAAGCTGGATGAATGTCCATGATGTAGAACTCTGTTTCAAAGATTTCTGGCCCCACCTGCAGCGGTAATGTTAAGGATCCAAAAACAGTCCGTCGAGTACCATCGAACGCCCGAACCACTAAATCACTAGGTGTGCAGAGTATGCCCCTGACATCTAGTTTCATCATCGCTTTCTTTGGAAGTACGTTCAAAGAGGAACCTGTATCTACTAGCACACGGGACATGACGGTGCCCCTACATTCTACTGATATGTGTAACGCCATATTGTGGTCTCTCCCTTTCGGAGTCAAATCAAAGTCAGTGAAACCCAAACTGTGACCCGCTTGTACATGAGCCATTACCCCCTCCAACTGATTTACAGACACATCCTGAGGTACGAACGAAGTATCCAAGACTTTCAGCAATGCATTCTGATGTGCTTCGGAACATAACAACAACGATAGTATGGATATCTTCGATGGCGTTTGCTAAAGGTGCTCAACAATTTTATAATCGCTTTTTCGAATAAGGCGCATAAACTCTTCTGCATCCTTCAGTGGGGTTTCCTTCTCCTTTCTCTGTACGGGCATATCCTCATTTACCTTTTCCTTCCCCTTTGCTAATCTTTGGGCTTCGACCTCCGGCGACACGAAGATCCTTCCACTCCTAGTCATTCCCCCAGCTCCACCAACGTTATCTACAACCCCAGCTGGCTGCTCGTTGATATTAATCCTTTCGCCGTCACAATATATCTCAAGCCCATAATTCCAGGGTACAACTTTATTGCTTTCAAAGGGAACCGGCCCTGCCTTTGTAATGGTGATCATCGGCCGCTTGGCGGGCGCCGTTATGGTTATTGTTTTACGTGGAATCGTCACCATCGCAACATTGTTCTGTTCCTCGGCTAATACCTCCACAGGCTCCTCTACTGTTGCTCTATCAAATTGCAACACCTTCGTTGATCATGGCTTGAATGCCCCTCTTTAATGCCTCACAACCCCTAGCTTGGGTCCAACAATCTAGGCAATACTCATCACAGCTTGGGTAAACACCCCCTTTCAATAGCCGACTCTTAATCTCGCTCAGCGGCGTCTGCAGCTCATTAACATCCGTTACCAAATCCCGACCCTCCTCTGTTAGGATAGCGTTTGCCCCGTGGTTGGGCATGGGCATCTGTACAATATTTGGGCTTGACTGTCCAAAATTAATCAACTTGCTGTCCAACAAATCATGTACCACATGCTTGAAAGCATTACAGTTTTCTATGTCATGTCCTGGAGCCCCGGAGTGGAACTCGCAGTGTTTGTCGGCATTATAACCATATGGAAGTGTAGCCCCTTTGGGCGGAGCCAAAGTCCTTTTCTCCGCTAACTTCAGTCCCAACAATACTTGGAATAACTCTGCATACGTAGAAGGAGGTTTGTCAAACACCCTTCTAGGTCTCCTTCTCTGTTCGTTATCCTGGCCCTGTTGCCTCTGGGGCTGTTGTTGATGTTGTGGTGGTATCTGCTGTAGGGGTATCGGCTGTTGATGGAATGGAATCGTGACGCTAGCCACCTGTTGAGGATGAATGTACTGATTTCGTCCTCTGCCCCGGCCCCCAAATACTGCATTTGTATCACCTTAACGGCGACCACCATAAGCCTTTCTATTATTTCCTGCTGAAGTGGATTCCTCAGCCTGGAATCTCCCCACCTTAATATTATTTTCAATCTTTTCTCCCATCAGGATCAGATCTGAGAAACTGCCCAAAGAAGCGTGGAACAACTTATCATAGAACATACCAGTGAATGTCCCCAGGAACATATCATTCATCTCTTTCTCAATCAGAGGAGGATGAACTCGCGCTGCCATATCGCGCCATCTTTGCGCGTATTCTTTAAAGCTTTCGCCCTTCTTCTGAGACAATCCCTGTAACTGGATCCGGTTTGGAGCCAAGTCACTGTTGTACTTATAATGTGCCATAAACGCCTCGGCCAACTGCTTCCAAGTCTTGATCTGTGTGGGTTCCAACCCCATATACCACTCGAGAGAAGGACCGGACAAGCTATCTTGAAAGAAATGCATAAGCATTCTCTCATCATCTGAATAAGCCGACATTCTTCTATAGTATGACCTCACATGTACCTTGGGACAAGTGTCTCCTTTATACTTGTCAAAGGTGGGAGCCTTGAATTTCAATGGGACCCTCAAGCCAGGTACCAGTCCCATGGTGGTCATATCTAAGCCAGAAGCACTTTGGTTTACAACCCCTTTCATCTGCTCTTCGAGCATCTTGATTCTTTGGATGTGGTCTACGGGCCCTTCAAAATCTCGACCGGAGAAGACATCCTCCTGCTGATCTTCCTTCCAATTACCGTTTCCATTATCATATCCATCATACCCCGTGTTGCGGCCAAGCCCCGTTTGATTCATTACTGGCGCTCGTCCTCTGCTCCCGTATCCCTGATGGATGCCAGCCGGTCCATATCCAGTATTACCAAACCCAGCACCGTTACCAATATTTCCTGGTCCACTAAAGCCCTGATTAAACATACCAGCACCATCATACCCAAAGCCAAATCTTCCATCTTGACCGCCATAGTCAAATCCCTGGTCGCCATGTCCAAAACCAGCGTTTCCGGAGCCGTTGACATTATTGACGTTAAAACCTCCGAAATCAGCATCTCCAAATCCAGCGTTTGCGCCTGCAAACCCGCCGTTGTTAGCATTTCCAGCACCTGCACCGTTGTTCACGTTCGCCACAGGTATGTTCCCTGCAGGAGCATCTACGGGTGTGGGTGTTCCTTGAAGGGTCTCAGCCCGTAAAGAGTTGTGGTCTCCACTCCCATTTCCAGTGTTCTTTGCCAACAGTGGCTGCACCATGGTCTGAAGGCTCTCCTGGCCCTTCACAACCGTTTCCATTGTTTGCATGAAAAGCGCCAGCTTCTCACGGATTTCCTGCATCTCAGCTTGTACGTGATCCATGACTTTCCGACAGTTAGTGCGAGTGGAATATCGGTGAGGACGTTGATCTCCAATCCTGAAAAACCTGGAGATGCAGGACATGAGATACAATTTTAAAATGTTACCTGGCAAAATGCAATTAGTGAATGCAATATAAATGTTTATGCAAAATGCAGCGTGTGAATATGCTACAGGATGATTCCCCTCGATTCTAGCCCCAAGGGATAATTTAACGATAATGGAGCCCCGTACGGTCAAGACACAGAATATCAGAAATCCTCATGTATAATCAAATGAGCCAAAGCCGGCAAAGTGTACAATACAATCAATGAGACCTCGGCCAACAAGCCTGGCGATGGTCAAGGTCTAGAACAGCAAGATACAAAAAATACAAAGCTAATCACGGGGGTTGACGCGCCCGGAAGTCCTCTACTAATCTCGTCATCTTTGAGTAGTCCGGACAGGAAAGCATGCTCTGTACTAGCATTTTGTACTGCTCCACGGTGGCTTGCAACCTCTTGGCGTCTTCTATGCAAGTTCCTGGACCAAAGCAAGCGTCCAGCTTGCACCTCTTGAAATCCCCTCTTGCTTTACAGATCTTCAGTTCCTTAATCGTACTGCTCAACTTGCGCTCCGCTTCCTGTCGCAATGAGGATGCGTCTGCAATCCTTGCCTCTGAAGCTTCAAGCTGTGCCTTCAATTTGGTGATCTGTGCTTTGAACTCATCTTCCTTCTCTTTGCGCTTGGTCATGGCGGCTTTCCAAGAAGATTCCCATCTGGAGATCTGTAGATAGGCTATGTCAAGGCTTTCCTTTTTCGCAGCTAGTACGCTGCTAACCGCTCCCATATCTCGACCCAACTGCTGCCTCTGCTTGGTCTCAGTAGTCAATTCTTCTTTTAACCGGCCTACTGCTTCAGTTTGGTCTCGTAGAGCATAAGTGGCTTCAACTTTGTCACTCCTGAGTTGTGAAACTTCTTTCTCCAACTCCGCGTTAGCCTTCTCTAACTCTTCGTACTTAGCCAGCAGCTGGTTGTACTTTCCAATTTCTACGGTGGTAGGCATCTCAATCACAGGTGGATACAGAGGCTCCACTGCTGGAAATGGCATCAGAGACTTCTCGACCCTCTCATAAACCCACAGACGGTAGGAGTTGTAAGCCCGACAATCACAATCACCTAACAGAACCTTCCCTCTCCGGTGAATATTGGTCCATGCATGCTTCAATCTAGCTAAGAGATCTGTGTCTGGAGAACCTGTGAGATACAGAGATTCCTGTATCTCGTCTTCAGTGGGAGCATCGCGCAGTGTGTATCCAAACTGCCTAACCAACAAGGCAGGGTTGTAGTTAATGCATCCCTTCCGTCCAATCAGTGGGACGTTCGGGAATCCACTACAACTGTAAATGATATCTGCTCCTCGCATCTTCCAGTCAGCCCAATCCACATACTCAGCAGATAAACCCATCAACCTGGTAGACCACTCCTCCGAACTGACGGAATCAACGAACGGCCCGGTCTTCGGTAAGTGGCTAGAGAACCATCTAGCTAACATAGGTACACAACAGGAAACCATCTTGCCTCGCCGCTTCTCGTTCTTATAATGCAGTGAATGATAGAAATCTCCTAGAAGTGTAGGCACCGGGTTCTTCGAAGCTAGGAGAAAGAAAGCGTCTGAATCCACAAAGTCAGGAATATTGGGAAATAGGACAATCCCGTAGATGCAAACTGCTAAGAGGGCATTGAAAACAACCCAACACCCGTTCTTCGCATAGTAGTGAGCTCTCTCAACCAGGAACTCCAAAGGAAACCCATATGCTCCGTTGAGTCTGACCAACTTTCCTGAGAATACTGAAGCATCTACGCTGACGATCTCAGCAAGCCTCACCAAACTAGGCTCAGCATCATCATGTATGAAAGGTAACTGCTTCTGCACTCGAACACCAATCACAGCGGAGAACTCTTCAAGAGTGGGTGCCAAGATGTAATCTGGAAGTAGGAAGCAACGTAGCTGAGGCTCATAAAACTGAAACAGTGCATACAATCCGTTCATCTCGTGAGCAGACGTATGGCATACCAGGCTAAGGATCCTCCCATACGAATCTTTGAAATCAGCCCTCACTCTCTGATCAGCCAAAGCAATCAACTCTACCAAAGAACTAATATCCGGAGCAGGAAGATTGTAAGCGACGGTCTTTTTGAGGGACTCCATATCCGGTAATAAGGCCGCTAGAAGTCAGAGGGGAAATCACACCTGCAACATAAACACACGTTAATGGAATGCAATGATGAATGGATATGCAATCAATGCAATGCAAGCAGCTGCAACCAGGGATCAAGTGCCCTGAATAATAGGCCCCAATCACACCAAGAATAGGTCTCAGACAGACCCTCCACTATTCATTAAACCCTGGTCTCGGACAAACCTCCAAGAGAACTCCAGCTCGGTCTCCGATAGACCTAATAATGTAACCCATACTTGGTCTCTGATAGACCTGATAACAACCCAATAAAACATCCACAATCATGTATCTCATGAGAAATGAACTGGTAGTCTGAGGTTAAGGTTTCCTGCAAAAAATTCTCAACCCACTCACAGGTATGTACCTATCTCGCCGACGAAGGTAATGGCATCCTATGCGGTCGTCAGCGTCACAGACTTTCATGAGGAATGATGCGATACCCAGAAGGTGTGGCACCGTCATCTCATGAAGTGGCCTCACTTAGCTGACTTCCAATTGATCGGTCCCCAGAGTCGACAATCCTCGGGTCATACAACTTGTCGAGCCCAAAGGGCCAGGCAAGAAGCATCAAAGAGAATCTCGTCCGAGCGCGGATTTCACAGCAAGCTGGTACATGCAAAGCATGTAGGTTTTACCACTACTCTCCACTACTATATCTAAGTATAACCTCAAGCCCAGGTCCGGCTTTCTCCTCAAACATAGAACTCCCAACAAACCCACAAACAACAATAATAACAGTAATATAATGCTAAAAGGTAAATACAGAAATGTAAATCCATACAAAGCCCACGACGGGAAAACAAGCGCTAGGATTGACTCGCGTAGGGAACCGTTGGAGTCCCCAGCAGAGTCGCCAGCTGTCGCTACTGCGAAAATCGGCGCCGGCAATACAGAAGAGTCGCCACCGTGCGTTATTTATCCCAACGGAGGGAAAGGAAACGCTCAGATTAAACCTAACGCAAAGACGGGAAAAGGTATGGTCGTCGCAACCAAAACCTGGATTCGGGAGTCGGTTACGCAAGGGGAAGGTATTAGCACCCCTCACGTCCATCGTACTCGATGGGATCCACGCTTGTTTGTTTATACGGATTACACTTCTATCTAAACTAAAGGATGAGGTCTGAAAAGAAAAGAAAAGATGACTCGGCAAAGCATCGCACTTTATGCCTACGTATTCCCGTCTGGAACGAGAAATCAGAGTCAACGTAGTTCGCCTAACTACGGGTGAAGGTGGAGGAAGGTTGCTCGCTAGGATATCGCATCCTATGCCTACGTACTTTCATACAGCATGAAAGATCAGAGCAAACGTAGTTCGGGCTACGTATGACACCAGTTTGTTTATGATTGTTTTTATACTTCTGAAAAAGTCTTTTCCTGATTATAGGTCCAAGCGGACAAAATGACACCTTTGATGAGTTTACAGTCTTTTACGGAAGAACTGTGTTTTATTGTGTTTGAAATCTTTATTGTGTTTTTCTGTTGTTTTGAGGTAAGAAGAGAAACAGCAACTCTAAAACCTATGGTTGAAAAGGGAATCAAAACTATCCTAATGTTATCATACAATGGTTCACATCCTAATGTCTGTCGTGTTAATCTCTTACACAGAGAATAACAGAGCTCCTAAGGGAAATACGGAAACAGAAACAAAATACAGTAAATAGTAAAGACTGAATAAAGCACACAAGCTAGGCAAGGGATCCAAACTCTACCTCAAACCTGAAAACAAATAGGCACAAATGAAACAGTATTCACTTGCAACCTAGGGGAATTAACACCACAATACAGTAAAGAAATCTCCAAGCTCTGACAGCTAAAACCAAACAGACAGATGTACAGCACATCTCTCAAACTCCCTGCAAATGAATCTCCAAGTTCAATCTTCATTAGACCCCAAGCTCTAGCTAGCTTCATGCTCTGACAGCCTTCAATGCTCTCTATCTCCAAGGGTAGCTCTCCAAGATAACAACATAAAAGATCAAAGGATAATGGCATGCCAGTCATCTCATGAACAACCAAAGGAAGCTCACAAGAGACTTGCATAAAGGGACTGGTTCCCTCAAAGTTCTACCTCTAAGACCAAACTGATCCCTCCAAAGGAGAGAGGTGAGATCTTAGAGGGACTTTTAGTCATTGGGAAAGAATGGAAGCAAAGGAAGCATTCCATGTTTTAAGAATCAAGTCTCTAGTCTAAAGATCTGCCTATCTCCTATGTCCTATGAACTCCAACCAGCTACAAGCAAGCTTCAAATATCCTCAACTCCTAGCTCTTTGATCTTCAAGCTTCTCCATATTATGCTCCTTGAATGAGAATCTCCAAAATAAACCAAGCCCCATCATAATACCCAAGAATACCCCAACAGACAGACAAAATATCACATATACAGTACATTCAATCAGACAACTTCAGAAAATATCTAAAAATATACCAACAAGGAAGAAAATTCCAACAATTATTCATAATGACCTATGCACCTACCCTTAACATCCCCACATACCCATACCCCAAAATTCAAGTCAAAACTCCTAGAGAAAAATGATTATTACACCTATGTTCATTGAAACCCTAATTTTAACACCTAAAATGTCAATTGAGCTAACTACTAAAAATAATCCTCTAAAAATCCTAGTACAAAATCCAGAGAACCTACACATCTATATTTAATACCACAAGAAAGAATGGGCCAAAAATCAATTAACAAATGCATGAACAAAATTAAACAAAATGATGCATGAAATGAAACATCTAAACTAGTCATTTAATTGAAAAATACAAGAAAAATATCAAATGAAAAATAAAATGCCATTTTTATTTTTTATTATTTTCTATACATCCTAAGGAGAATAATGCAAAAAGAACCATTTAAAAAGATTAATTTTTCATTTTATTATGAATTTTAGAAAATGCCTAAAGAATGAAATGAATTAAAAGGAAATAATTAAGAAATAGAGAGGGAGGGGTGAGAATATCAATCACGCCCAGTTCATAATCCACATGGGCCAGACTGGGGGGTGCGTGTAGAAATGAGGCTAAGCCCATCATTATTTTAGAAACTAAAAAAACAAAAAAAAGCCAGAAATAAGCGCAGGGGGTGCATCAAGTAATGAAATCACACGCGAATTGGTTGTGGGCTGATTTGTGAGGGTGTGGAAATGAAAAGGGACTAAAGCCCAGCGCCCTCACTAATCAAAACGGTTGTGTTTTGATTTTTTAAATTTCCCACCAAAATTCTTATTTAATCTGGACCGTTAGATGCAACTAAAAGGTCAAACTTTGAAATAAAAGGAAAGGCCAGGATTTCGTCTTCTACCTTGGTGTTCTAGGGTTTTATAAAACAACTTCATACGCAGATCTTCCACCCTCCCTAGCTCTCTCATCTCGCCATGAAACAACACGATCCAAGAATCAAAATTAATCCTCTCCTCACCCTTTACACAGCCATGTCCTTAAAATCCTCTAAAACTCACTATAGAAAGAAACACGATGGGAAGAAGCCTTGGACACCATTACTTACACCTGGTTTGCATGGAAATGGAATGGGCTCATACTATACAAGAATGCTCTACATCTCATGGGGATCATTCTAAGCCTAATACCTAAGATTATAGTACACTAAATTGTAAGTTCTTGATCCTAAAACAGAAATGGCCATAAAACAAACCTCCATGTAATGCTCTCAAACTCATCATGATTCATCCTATATTGGTCTCTACCACATTTCTCCTAACCACATGACTTAACTATGCATAAATAATGAGATTCAAAAGAAAACGCATACCTTGCAAGTGATGATGGCTATGGTGTTTCTCCTTCAATTCAAGCCTTGGTACTTGCTACAAATGATCTTCAATGGATCTATGTGCTTCTGTTTGCAGTAGTTCTTGCTTACACCTCTTGAATCAACCTAGCCAATCCTTCATGCAAGTTGGAGTGATCACTTGGAATACATGAACCAGCCACGAATTCTCCTCAATTTTGTTTGCCAAATACTCTATGATGATGGTAGATGATGATGATAATCAGAATTGTGATGATTGATGAAGTTTCAATGGAGTTTGAAATGAAAATGCAACTTGGATGAAGGAATCAAAGCTATGGTATGCAAGCTCTCTCAATCACCAACCAATGCATGGAGCCACTCTAGGGCTTATATGGATGAGAATAGAATCATCTAGAACCTTGGAGAACCTTCCATGAAGCTTCTAGAACTTCTCATGCAATGAGAATTTGAACTTTTCTATTTTTAGTAAATCCCATGAGATCTCATGATAACCATGCCATTCTCCTTAAAATCTCCTCAAATGATATGGTAAAATGAAAACAAGGCATTACAAGCCCTTATGCATCATTTTCTTACTTTTCCTTTTAGTGCCTTAAGATGCAAGTAACAAATTTACAAAGGGAATCCAATTTTTAAGCCTAAACTCAAAAATGTGGCTAAACCATTGTTTTTAAAATGTCATTTGCACTCAAAATGATCTATCATATGCCCCATTTTGGATTTGTAGATTGCTCAAACCAAAAATCCATTTCAACTTTTTTAACTTATAAGCCTTTTTCAAGCCATTTACACCACTTTTAAAATTCCATGCTCCAAGCTTTTCCAAACTTTCACACCCTCTTATCTAGCCTTAAAATCCCATTTTGAACAACTTTGATGTTGTGAAGTTTTTCATTTGAAGCTTCCTTGTATGAGTTTTAGGCATAGGCTAAGAATGACCTGTAATTTCACTTTCCCAAAATGCCCCTGGCTTGCACAAGCTATAACTTGAGCTTCACAAATCAGATGAAGGCATACCATACCTTTTTGGAAAGGTGAGATCATGAGGAACAACTCTTATGTTTGACAAGAATCCATTTGAAAACTTCTAGAAGGTCAAAAGTTGCTTGGAAGACAGACAACTTTGACAGATAAATTTCAGTGCCCTCAGATGACCTGTAACTTGCAAGAGCTATAACTTGAGCTCTGTAAATCATCTTGATGACTTCCACCACTCAAATTAAAGCTATGAAGATACTCTACAAGTTTCATTTGGACCAGAAATTCATATGAAGCTTGTATCTTGAGTTACACTGCTTGGAAGTTTGACCTAATCAGGGGATTTTACAATAAAACCCTAATTTGGTAACTCCACTTCTCCTTGACTTCTTGTGATTATTTTTGGCACAACACCATATCCTTATTCCAATATCAAAATATGAATCCCCCAATCTCCAAATGAGTCTTGATACCCTTGAAATCCAATCTTTGACCTAGGGTTGACCTAGGGTTGACCTAGATGAAACCCTAGTTGACTGACTTCAACTGAGGCTCTTGCAATCATTCCAGTGACTTGGCTCTTCTTCAAAATGATCATCTAGGATTTTCATACCATCCATACACCCTCATGCTCATGGCTCATAGCTTATATTTCTTCTGATGATCCCCAAACACCTCAAGATAGGAGGAAATCCTCATGATTGATCTGTCAGCTCTTTGAAGCTCAAATTCTTTCCTGATACCCTGAATGGTCTTGAATGTGAATGAAACTCCTTGGATATGCCTCTTGAGACAATATTGACACTTGATCCCCTGGTTGAGATGGCCTGCTTATGATATGCTATGCAGATGAATGTATTATATACATGATAATGCTAATGCAATGCAATTGAAACATAAACCTAGGTTAGAAAAAGGTTGAGCAAATTTTAGGGTGCAACATGCCTGCTGAAAAGAATTAAGCCCCTGAGAAAAAGCACCAGGACCATCAGTAGTCCCGGTATCACCAGTAGCTGCACTACCTCGAAAGTTCTTCGGCTTATAATACTTGTCCACATATCGATCATCGATTGCGGACGAAATCTTCACTAGACTGCGGGAGGGAAGCTTCATCCTCGACTGTGAGCATAAAGCCATGATGAGGCAAGGAAAAGCAAGGGGGCAATTAACACGAGCCCCCGCTTTCTAACCACTCTTCACCACCAGCTTCATCTCATTCGCAATAATTCGTGCCATATCAATCTGAACATTGGTAAGAATGCAGTGGACCAAGTGTGCCACTGGGATAGGAACGGTCGACGTGTGTGACTTGGGCTTAATGTTGGTCAGAACCAGCAACAAGATCAGCTGAGCTAAGGGAATCATGTCCTCCTGATGGTACCTCATAGGAACCCCAGATGGGTTCAGCTCAACCGGCTTTCCCTCAAGCAGCAGGGCAGCAGAAATATTGTCGGTGTTCTTGTTCAGCCTCAGATCCCTGTAGTAAGCATCCCTCTCATTATCTCCCAGATGGAGCGGTTCACCAAGCACTCGGTTAATAGCATCTCCCGATCGAAAAAAATATGACGTCCTAACACTCTTGTAGTCCAAGTGAAAGGCTCGTCGTCATTTGGCAGCGCGTTCGCATAGAACTCGTGCACAATATCAATACTATAGCTTTCAGGTGGAGAGATCAACCTGTCCCACTTCTTGCTATTTATCAGCCCTGCAAACGTCTGATAACTCCCTCGTGGGTCAATCAAGAACCTCTTTTCAGGTAAGATTTTCCTTTTTTCCAACGCCATATACCGTGCGGCTTGCTTCGGCCCAACAAATTTATCAATGTCGAATTGAATGGGTACAGGACGGGATGTGTTTCCGACCTTTCTCTTTTTTCCAGCACTTGCTCCAGAGGCCATCTGCACAAATCACATAAAAGAAACAACAAACAACCACAACAGATTAGAAATTAATCATAGAAAAACAAGTACTGTCACGTTCGCTACCTGTTCTCCTAGCGAAGTCAGAGCGAACACACACCACCAACTCGCCTAGCGAACAAGTTAGCGAAGGCTGCGGGTTTTCAAATTCCCCACTGTTTTCCACCCAAAAATCAACAATTCAATGTCTTCTCCAACATCATTCCAGAAACAAATTCATTTATCATGATAGGCATTGTTCTAAACACACATGCAACCCTTAAAATTTTCAAATCCCTAATTTGCAAATTTAACCCAAAATCTCCACTCTTCTACAAATTAAACAATAAGAACAAAGAGCAAATGAATTAGATCAAACCTGATTGTAGAGGTGAGTGAATTTGAAATACCAAGGTTAGGGTTTGCAGTAGGATAGAGAGAGACAAGAACTTGTGTAATGTGAAAATGTGATGTTTGATGTGTGAGAGTGAATAGAAAGTGTGAGACCCAATTTCAGACTAAGGTAAAATAAAATAAAAACGGCTTTTAGGCTCAATTTAGTGGCCCACTGAATAAAACAAAAGTGCTTGTTTCGCAATGTTCGCCTAGCGAAGAGCTAGCGAACAGTTTGCTGCTGTCTTCGCCTAGCGAGCATGCTAGCGAACATGACAGACTTTCATTTTTTCAAAACAGCATGCATAGCTCAATTCAGCAAGTTTCCACCACTAAGACACCAACACCACACAACAACAAAAACTGAAAATACTTACAATGCTGGGGTGCCTCCCAACAAGCGCTTGTTTAACATCGGATAAGCTCGACAGTTCGAGATGCTCACAAAGGAGCATCCAAACGCATTGCACAGCTCTCGCGATCCACTAGATCGCCAAAATAGATCTTCAAACATTGGCCATTCACCGTCCAACTATCCTTTTGTTCCATGTCCTCAATGACAATAGCTCCATACTGTTTGACTTCTTTGACACGAAATGGCCCGAACCATTTAGACTTCAATTTTCAGGGGAATAACCTCAACCAGGAATTAAACAAAAGCACCAACTGTCCGGGCGCAAATTCCTTCTTTCTAAGCTTTTTGTCATGATACTCTTTCACTTTTTCCTTGTACAACCAACTAGAGTGATATACAGCATTGCGCATCTCTTCCAACTCAAACAATTGCACTTTTCTTTTTTCACCGGCCAAATTCTTATCAAAGTTCAAAAATTTTAAGGCCCACAAGGCTTTGTGCTCTAATTTAACCGGAAAATGGCAAGTTTTACCGAATACCAATTGAAAGAGAGTTAGTCCAATTGGAGCTTTATAAGCGGTACGGTATGCCCACAAAGCTTCATCCACTTTTTGCGACCACTCTTTTTTCGAATTTTACACGGTTTTTTCAAGAATTCTCTTAATCTCACGATTAGAGACTTCAGCTTGACCGTTAGCTTGTGGGTGATATGGAGTCTCCACTCTATGTGTTACACCGTAATGTTTCAAAACATTTTCTAATGGTGCATTACAAAAGTGTGACCCTCCGCCACTAATCAACACACGGGGGTTCCAAAACGGGAAAAGATGTTTTTCTTCAAAAAAAGTATTATCGTCTTAGCATCCACCCGAGGTGAGGCAATCGCCTCAACCCACTTAGAAACATAGTAAATCGCTACAAGCAAATATTCATTACCATATGAGGGTGGGAATGGTCCAACAAAGTCGATACCCCAACAATCAAATATTTCAACCTCTTGGATGTTTTGGAGAGGCATCTCGTCTCTCTTACCAATCCCACCACTTCTTTGGCAACTATCACAACTTTGCACATGGTCATTTACGTCTTTGAAAATAGTAGGCCAATAAAATCCTGACTGGAGGACTTCAGTGACCGTTCTTGCCCCATTGTAGTGTCTGTCGTAAGGCGAGTTGTGACAATGCCAAAGAATGCTTTGCGATTCATCGCCAGTAACACACCTCCTCAAAATGTTGTCACCATCCAATTTAAACAAGTATGGTTCATCCCACACATAATATTTAGCATCCGAGAGGAATTTCCTCTTTTGGTTCGAAGTTAGGTCGGGAGGCATAAAACCACTAGCCTTATGGTTCGCAAAGTCCGCAAACCACGGCCTAACTTGAACTTTGAAAAGTTTTTCATCGGGAAACTCTTCTCGGATTTCCTTCTCGGAAGCGGTAACCTCCACATTAACTAAGCGAGATAAATGATCCGCCACCAAATTTTCCGATCCTTTTTTGTCTTTGATTTCAACATCAAATTCTTGCAACAAGAGGATCCAACGGATGAGCCTTTGCTTTGAATCCAGTTTAGTGAGCAAATATTTAATCACCGAGTGGTCGGTATACACTATGACTTTGGAACCAATAAGATAGGACCTAAACTTTTCAAGCGCATACACTATCGCAAGTAATTCTTTTTCAGTGGTGGCATAGTTAACTTGAGCCTCATTAAGAACTTTACTTGCATAGTGTATCGCATGAAATTTTTTCTCTTTTCTTTGGCCTAATACCGCTCCAATTTCATAATCGCTCACATCACACATGAGCTCAAAATTTAAATTCCAATTTGGAGCGACTATAATTGGAGCGGTAACCAATTTTTCCTTCAAAATTTCAAAAGCTTGTAAACAATCATCGGTTAAAAGAAATACCCGATCCTTAGCTAGCAAGTTACTCAAAGGCCTAGCTACCTTTGAGAAGTCTTTGATAAATTGCTGGTATAAACCAGCGTGCCCAAGAAAGCTTCGGATCCCCTTCAAATTCACCGGAGGAGGAAACTTTTCAATCACTTCAATTTTAGCACGATCAACTTCAAGCCCTCTTGAAGAGCTTTTTGGCCAAGCACTATCCCCTCGGCCACCATGAAATGACACTTATCCCAATTAAGAACAAGATTTGTCTTCACGCATCTTTCAAGAACCGTTTCCAAGTTGTCTAAGCATAGACCAAAGGACCCACCAAATACGGAGAAATCATCCATAACTTCCATTGTTTTCTCGATAAGGTCGGCAAAAATAGCTTGCACACATCGTTGGAAAGTCGTTGGTGCATTGCACAACCCAAAGGGCATTTTTGGGTATGTGAAAATTCCAAAAGGACATGTGAAAGCCGTCTTTTCATGATCGGCCGAGTCAACCGCAATTTGGTTATACCCGGAATAGCCATCTAAGAAACAATAGTATTGTTGCTCGGAAAGTCTTTCTAGCATTTGATCCATGAACGGGAGTGGAAAGTGATCTTTTCGAGTTACGATATTCAACCGCATATAATCAATGCACATACGCCACCCCGTTGCCACTTTTGTCGAGATCAACTCATTTTTTTCATTTCGAATCACGGTAATGCCGCCTTTCTTAGGAACCACATGTACGGGACTCACCCATGGGCTATCCGAAATAGGGTAAATCATTCCCGCATCCAACAACTTAACAACCTCCTTTCTAACAACTTCCTTCATAGTAGGATTTAAGCGGTGTTGAGGTTGAGCTACCGGCTTAAAGTCCTCTTCCATTAAGATCTTGTGCATGCAATAGGAAGGACTAATTCCTTTGAGATCGGAAAGAGTCCAACCCATGGCTTCTTGATTCTTTTTCAAAACATCGATCAAACGAGATTCTTCATTCTTTGAAAAAAGGTTGCTTATGATAACCGGATTTGCTTCGGTCTCGTCGAGGAATGCATACTTCAAATTAGGAGGTAGCTCTTTCAATTCAATCGGCGATTTTTCTTCATTAACCTCCTTCTTCAATACTTCCTCCTCAACTTCCCAAGGATGTAACTCATTAAGACTATCAAGTTCCCTTAGGCATTCATCAAGAGCTTGCTCTTCTTCAATTGTGAAAACTTTAAAGGATTCATCAAGAGCTAACTCCATAGGAGATATATCATGAATATGTTTAGAAACTTCAAAAGTTGCCTCTTCGATCACATCAATTTGAAAGCTATCATGACTGTCCTTTAAATGCTTCATGGCTTCGAAAAGATCAAAAGTAAATTCTTCATTTTGGACCCTTACTTTCATCAAACCGTCGTCAACGTCAATCATCATGCGTGCGGTTTTCATGAATGGTCGGCCAAGAATAAGCGGAGCATCATCATCCTCTTCCATATCAATCACAATGAAATCAACTAGGAAGAAGAATTTGTCAACTTTGCCCAATACGTCTTGGGCTAACCCTTGAGGATGGGTAGTCGACTTATCGGCCAATTCCAAAGTCATCCGGATGGCCTTCATTTCAATGTTGCCAAGCCTGTTCATAATAGACAATGGTATTAGATTAATGATTGACCCCAAATCAATTATCCTTTTTCCGACATAGACATCACCAATTGTAACCGGAAAATTAACTTGTCCTGGGTCAACCTCTTTCCTCGGAAGCGTCTGTTGGATGATGGCACTACAACTAACATCTAGAACAATTGTCTCCGGTTCCGTGTACCTCCGTTTTTTAGTAAGTATGTCTTTCCTGAATTTCGCATGCTTCGGCAAACGGAATGTTCACTTGAAGTTGTTTGAATATATCTATGAACCGGGCGTAATGTCGTTCACTCTCCCTTTTAGATGGGGCATGCGGATACAGAAGGTTTTGGATTGGAGTAGCGCTCACTACCTCCTTTCCTTTAGAAACTCTAGAATTCCTCTCTCTTTTCTTTTTAACTCCCTCCACCTTCACTTCATCACTCTTATTTTTTTCAACTTCCAAACTTTCTTTATTTTCAACTTCAACCATTTTTTCATTCTTTTCAACTTCTTCCTCACTCTCCTCCCCAACTTCACCTTCAATTTTATCATCTATTTTTTTCTCATCCTCTCTTTTTTCACTTTCACTAATCAACTCCCTTCCACTTCTCGTCGTTATCGCTTTATAATGCTCTTTTGGATTTGTTTGCGTGTTCGCCGAAAAACAAGGTCCGGGTTGTTGTTCCGCTATTTTCTTAGCAAGTTGACCAACTTGAGTTTCGAGATTTTTGATTGCCGCATCATTTCTCTTTTGATTAGCCATCGACAATTGCATAAATTGTGTCAATGTCTCTTCTAACTCTGAAGTCACGATCGACGGCTATTGAGTTTGGTAAGGATTTTGACGGCTAGAATTACCACCCCTATAACCTTGGTTATGGTGATAGTTACCCCTTGGTTGGAACCCTTGATTCACTTGAAACTGTTGTTGTTGTTGATTTTGAGGATGTTGTTGATACGGTTGTTGTTGTTGTTGTTGCCTCAGTTGGTAGTCTCGTTGATTCGCCATGTAATTCACCTCTTCGAACCCTAGAGGTGGACGAAACACGGTCTCATGATCACCCTTGCAAAGCTCACAACAAGATAGTTGTTTAACTTTTGAAGGCTCTTTCAACTCTTTTATTTGTTGAGTTAAGAGTTCAACTTGTTGTGAAATGAGTTTATTTTGAGCAAGAATAGCATCGTTTGTCCCAAGTTCAAGCACTCCCAGTTTCTTCAAAGTGTTTCCTCTACTTTGACTTTGGAGGCCATTTAGAGTCATACGATTAATGATATACGTAGCTTCGGTGACACTTTTAGACAATAAAGAACCACCCGAGGTAGCATCCAATAAAGTCTTGCAATTTGGTTGAAGGTCGTTTTTGAAAATGTGGATTTGCGTCAATTCGTCAAAACCATGGCCTTTGCACTTTCGAAGCATGGATATAAATCTTTTCCATGCCTCATTTAATGATTCGTTGGTTTCTTGCGAAAACACGGAGATATCCGTTTTTGGATTCCATGAACTAGTTGTGGGAGAAAAACCTTTCAATGAACTTCTCTTCCAACACGTTCCAATCCGTTATGACCGTTGGTGTTTGATCCAAGTACCAATCTTTGGCTTTGCCGAGCAAAGCGTGAGGAAAAATTCTTTTGAACAATGGTAGCTCTTAAGCTTGATCAACTCCGGCCGCCAATGCTATCTCTTAAAATTTAGTGAGAAAAACAAAGGGGTCTTCATGGTCCATTCTGGTGAATGGACTTCCGTATAGCAAGTTAAGAGTTCCCATCTTCATCTCGGTTTGACTTCCCGTGTGGTTGGCAAACTGAGCAGTATTTCTCGGACTGTTGACACATGGTGTGGAAACGGGCGGTGGTGGTGGATCCATGATAGGTGTGAAAGGTGGTGGTGGTGTTGTAGAAGAACCTTCTCCTTGTTCTTGTCGTTGTCTAGCTTGATGCCTCCTTCGTCTCGTTCTACTATTCAATCTCCTTGAGGTTTTTTCGATCTCGGGATCAAAAAGAAGTTCATCCTCAGGAACCTGCCCTCGCATAAAACAAAAGTTGCACACTAAACCAACAAATTAACAAGCACAAGTCAAAAATTCACAAGTTAAAAATTCAGCAACTATTGCGATGCTCGCAATATCAATTCACAATCCCCAGCAACGGCGCCATTTTGTTAGAACAGGATTAGAGTATCGGGGTTTGTTATCGTCTCCACAGGGATTATGTGATATTGCCGTTGTTCGACAGTTGTTAAGTTCTTAACTTTTAGTAACAAGGGGGTTTTGGTTTTTAGTTACGGTATCTTGCATAAAAAAGTAAGAAATTGCGGTAAAAGTTTCGGTTTTACGATTTGAGAAAGATTGTGAAAGTTAGGGTTCGACAATCACTTTGCATGCATATGTTCGATCAACAAAACTCATAAACTCCATTTAGATGATAAACACATTCACAATATCCTCCCAATGTGATTATTTCTAACTCACATTGTGGTTTTTCCCATTTTGATCCATTGTTGATTTCTCACACAATCTATCAAAATGACAACTTTTAGGTTTAACATTTTAGTGAACAACCACATTCAAAACTATTTTTAGCTCAAGAACAAAGATGGATGAAAACCTAGGTCAAGAGTTGGAAAACACCTTTCAATAATAAACCAACACAAAGAGTTATAAATAAAACAAGGTTTTCACCATACATTCATCATCAAAGAGTTTACAAATGAAGATCATCCCATACACACACAAAGCTTATGGTCATCTACATCTAACCTTGACAAAAGAAGAGTTTAGCTACTCATTTCCATGGTAGCTTGCACAACAAGTTTTGGGAGAAGGTTGATCAACATCTGAGTCGAAGAATCGAGATTGGATGGGAATCCACCTTCTTTTTGGAAAATATTGTCAAGAGATGAAGAAATATGAGATAATGAGTTTCTAGGGCACAAAAATCAGCTTTGGAGCAAAAACTAGTTAGAAAGAACGATCATGTTTCCAAAAAGTAACCATGCTACTTATAGAAAAATGTGTTGAACTGTCATGCTTGCTAGGCGAGCAGAATGGTTCGCCTAGCGAGCCCTAAAATGTGCCACTGGTCAAGCCTGCATCCAGAGGATTCAACCCAGATAAGTCTGGGAGTGTTCGCTAGGCGAACAATCCTTCACTAGGCGAACAATCCCTCGTTAGGCGAGCACTTCGCTGCTTTGTTCGCCACAACGAATGTTGGTCAATTTGCTACTAGAAGTGTTCGCTACTTGCTTGTTAGTGCTTCGCCTACTGAGCACTTCGCTTCCTTCCTCGCTACAATGAATGCTGATCATTTTGATTTTGTCCAAGTCTGGGAGTGTTCGCTGGCAGCTCGTTACGTGCTCGCCTAGCGAACACTTTGCTACCTCACTCGTCAGTGCTTCGCCTAGCGAGCTTGCTTTTGCTTGCCTTCTTCCTTGATTCCTTTGCCATCTTTCTTATGTCTTCAATTTCT
This sequence comes from Lathyrus sativus, assembly GCA_963859935.3. Lineage (NCBI taxonomy): Eukaryota > Viridiplantae > Streptophyta > Magnoliopsida > Fabales > Fabaceae > Lathyrus > Lathyrus sativus. Next base: position 626,782,337 of record OZ012737.1, on the reverse strand, counting down.
ACTCTTTAGTGCCAAATTACTGCATAATAACATAAAAATTAAAGGTACCAAGAGCATTTCACATAATATTGCATATCAACAAAAACAAGGGCGGTTTTGAACACTTTCTTGACAAAAAGGAGTGAAAGATGCCCATATTTGATAGCTCAAATAAGCACAATTGGGCATCTAACAACTGCTTTTGCAGTTGTCTTATTCTGAACTTTGCATGTTGTTTTTACTTGCTAGCTTGCTGCCTGCCTTTTACACCTATTTTGTGCTGAACATAAGTTGTTATAAGCTATTTTGCTTGTGTACTGAATTTTATTGTTGATTTGTGCAGGAAGCGCTATTGTAGTTGCTGTTTTGGCTTTTTTTCTTGCTTTTTACCTTGCCTTTGCATGCTCCCTTAAGGCCTTCTAGTCCAATTTAGTTTCCGATTAAACTTGGAGTAGGATAGACATTAAGAGTTTAATTCATGCATGATAACAAGTAGGCTAGTCCCTTTTAACCTCAACCTTAGGTCCATCTTTTGCATGCTAACATTAGGATATAATCTCCTTTCGCATCTGACCTTAGGACCACTTTACATGACAACGTTAGGGATGAGTTTCCCTTTTAGACCTTCTGTGCGTCTCTCTTCTCATCTCAAAAAAATTCTAACTCATCTAATAAAGACAATGAACATTGTATGCTATGAGCCTTAAGCACATGGGAAATGATGGGTGAGGGGTATCCTCTCGCTTGTCTAGAGTGTTTAGTATATGTCCCATCTGGGAGAGATATGTGATGCATTCGTTCCTATGTCATAGTCTTTAGTGCGACGTGAATCCCAAACAAATTCAAATCACTTCACTAAAACTCTCAAACAAAAGTCAAACATGTTTATCCTTCGGGATTGTGTTTCAAATTATTTTCAGAAAAGAGTACGTTACTTTTCCGTTCTACCTCAAACAGGCATCGTCGTCTCTAACTGTTGGAATGGGAACTTAACGTCACTCATAAAAAAGACTTAACCAACATGTGGTTTCCTCTTCCTTAACTACATTTTCTCTGATTTCTCATACCAGATAAGGATACGTAGGCACAAGACAGTGGTGTCTTGGTGAGCAACCTTCCTCCATCACCCATAGTTTTCTGAACTACGTTGATTCTGACTTTCCTATTGCACGAGGGAATACGTAGGCATAGGGCGATGATGTCCTGTCGAGTCTCTTTCTTTTTCTTTTGTTCTCGTTTCCGTTTAGCAATAGCTTTTAGATAACACACCTTTTGATTGGACAACAAGCGCGGATCTCGTTGAGTACAACAGACATGAGGGGTGCTCATACCTTCCCCTTACGTAACCGACTCCCGAACCCAAGATTTGGTTGCGATGATCTTGTCTTTTTCCCTTTCTTCAGGTTTTCTTCGACCGTTTCATTTCCCTCTCTCTAGGGATAAATAACATTCGATGGTGTCTCTTCTATTTGTTTCTACCGGACCTTTTCGCAATTGTGATAGTTGGAGACTCTGCTGAGGATTCTAGTTCCCTATGCGAATCAATCCTAGCACTTGTCTGTTTTGCGTCTTTGGGTGTTTACTTTTATGCAACTATTTGCTTTTATGTACATTATCTGTTGTATATTATTGCATTTTAATTTTACTGTTGCATATTATATTTTGTTGTTGTTGGGTGGGTTGTTCGTTAGAGATAAGCCAGATACCCAGACTTGAGTATACACACAGGATTAGTATGGAGAGTAGTAGGATCTTGTGTGGTGTCTGGCCACATAATAGCTCATGCGAAATTCACGTCCAGAAAAGGTTTTTCTTTGGAGATACTCTATCCTGCATGTCTGGTGCAGTTGAGGGAGTATTGACTTAGAAAAACTAACGACTCTGGAGACCGTTCATTGGGAAGTCAGTTGAGACCTCCTTGATTGACCATGATGCCAAACCAGAAATGGTGAACGTATCATCGTCTCTCAACCTGAGAGTCTGTAATACTGGTGACCTGCATAGGATACCGTACCGTCCAAGACTAGAACCCACATGTGAAAGGGGATGAGTTTTTGCAGGAAAATTTGACTTTCAACCAACCCGGTTTTCTGGTTTTCTTATCAGTGTGAACTTATCAGCCCGGTATTCTGGTATTCTGATTATTCCGGTATTCTGGTTATTCTGGTGTTCCGGTATTTTCTCATCAGAGCAGACTCATGAGCCTATTCAATCAGTGACACGATAGTTATTTAGAGCTTTGTGAAAGCTTTGATCTCATGTCTGTTGCATTCATATTGCATTATATAAGCAGTTATGCATCATTTTTGTATATCTTTCCTCAACCAGAAACAACAAAGTTCATCCATCTTTTGCCCAACCTGCAGTTGATTTCCCGACACTCGTATTGGACTTGAATAAGCTTTTGGAAGAATCATGAACTCAGGAGAGAAGAATCAGTTTGTTACAAGGGCAGATGTTAAATTAATGAAGAATTAGTTGGATTAACTCGTGGAAGCTATGACATCCATGACGAGGGGAGAGGCCAATATTCAGAGGACTCCAGTTACTGAGAATGTTATTCTTTCTCTAGTAAACAACGTTGCTCAAGCTCAGCATGCACAGATTCCTGTTGAGAATCAAGTTGTACAAGAGCGTACCATTGTCTGATATGGACATTCCTCTTCTCTTAATGCCACAGACTATCAGAGTTTTGCATTCTCTATGCCAGAGTTCCAAGGGGTAGTTCTGAAGATGAAACCTAAAGACCCACAGACTGTTGAGTTCATGAGGAGATATCGTTTGTTGGAAGAGAAGCTTGATGCCCTAGAGGGTCGTGATACTCTTAATTTGATTACCCTTTTAACAGATATCCGCATGGATATGGGGCGAATATGAATATCGTATTTATCCAATGGGACGAATACGAATATTAGAGTATCCGTCTCCATGGATATCCATTTACATTCGTAAGCTTATGGATGATGTATTCTCAAAGCATATTGGGCAAAACTAGTATTTTTATATTGATGATAACATCATGAAGACATAGGGGGAGAAACCATTATGCAATTCTAAAAGATACCCTAGAATCATTTAAGGGATATAACATGCGCTTAAACCACATTAAGTGCTCTTTGCTGTATAGACAGATAAGTTCTTGTGATTTATCCATCATCATTGTGAGAATTCAATATTAATATGCTCAATAACTAAAAATCTCGCAGCTATATAACACTGATATCTTTGGGGGGAAAATTGTGTTTGTGTGCGTGTTTATGTCGAACCCTTACATCAATATTTGTGATTATGTTTAATTTATTTATTCTTTAAAATTATTATTGGTCTCAGTGTGCCAATATTAAAGTCATATTCGAAGTGTTGTGCTTCATAATTTTGAGTGTTGTTTATATAATTAGTGGTTTCATATGCTATAATGACTTCTTTAACAATCTAGTAACATTACTTAGATACAAAATCCATTACATATATTAATTTAGTAAGAAAAAACTCTTAAATTCACAAAACGAGTACTTTCAATACACAAATACAATAAATTATGAGTTGATGACAAACATAAAGAGAGAAATAATATGAAGTATTCCTAATTTTAACAATTTTAACTTTTACTCTTTAAAATTGTATTTTTGGTCTTTTTAATTTGATGATTTTTAATTTTTAATCCCTTTCATTTTAAAATTAGTTTTTTATTCACTTAATTTTACTTTATATAAAATTTTGTTGATCTCCCTCCAATTTCATAAATTAAAAGGCATGATTAGAGAAAAAAAATATTTTTAATGAGTTCGAAATATTTATTAAAATAATTAATTTATTAATATTTTTAATGACTTAATTACATTTTTAGTTTCTTTATTTTGATTTTTTTTCTCTTTATTTTGATGTTTTCTTAAAATTCAGTTTTTTTATTCATAGTTTTAAAAATCAGATCAGACCAGTTGAACTGGGAGCTGAAGTGGTAACCGATCTGACTCATTTGTTGGATTGTTATGTAATTGAACCGATGAGAATCGATAAAAATCGGTGTAAATCTGTAAAAACTAGAAAATCAACGGTTTAATTGTTTTTTTTTTAAATTTAAATGACGTCGTTTTTAATTATTTAAAAAATAAAATAAAAATATTTTTGATCCATAGTTTTTAAAATCGGATCGAATCGGCCAGTCGGACCGAGAACCGGAGTGGTAACCGGTCTGATTCTGAACCGGTCGGTCGGACCAAGAACCGGAGTGGTAACCAGTCTGATTTATTTGTTGGATTGATCATGTAATTGAACTGATGAGAACCGATAAAAATTAGTGTAAACCTGTAAAAACTAGAAAATTGATGGTTTAAGTGTTTTTTTATTATTTTAAATTTAAACGACGTCATTTTTTATTATTTAAAAAATAAAATAAAATATTGATATAAGAAAAAGCTGATATTCATTTGTTGGATTGGTCGTGTAATTGAACTGATGAGAATCAATAAAAATTGATGTAAATTGGTAAAAATTGGAAAATCGACAGTTAAAGTTTTTTTTCTAAAATTTAAACGACGTTGTTTTTAATTATTTAAAAAGATAATATAAAATAAAATTATTTTGTATTCATAGTTTTAAAAATTGGATCAGACCGAGATTCAGAGTGATACTCAGTCTTATTCATTTGTTGGACTGATCGTGTAATTGAAGTTAACTCCATCTATAATATGTTATATTGAACAATACTTGCACCAAATAATTTATAGCCAAAAAGACTTGCTATAAATCAAAGTTCAAAATTACACAATAAAAGAGAAATAGCAATAGTCAACCTGAAATCCTTCTAAAGATGATTTGTGCGCCATGCTGAGGCTGTAAAGTTATAAATAGTACAGGAGCATGTATATAGCTTGGAGATACCACAAAACTATAACTTTGAATAATCAGAGCAAGAGCTATCTTGGCCTCAACCAATCCCAAATTTTGCCCAACACAAGTTCTAGACCCTAATCCAAATGGAAAGAATGCTGCTAAATGCTTCCGAGGTTCGCTAAACCTTATTGGATTAAACTCGTGACAATCTTCTCCCCAAATTTCTTTGTCATGATGAATAGCAGCCAATGCCAAGTAGAGTTGAGTCTTTGCAGGAACTTCAATGCTCCCTAGCATTACATTTTCATCGGTTTGCCTCATTAACATTAGAGCTGGAGGATAGAGTCTAAGTGTTTCACTAATGATCATGCCAACCTGTTGGAATATGTAAACAATCAACAATTCTTAGTCTATAAACTCAATGCAAATACCGATTTCCCCAACATACTAGTCAGTTGTAAAATGGGAACTTACAATCTTAAGGTCATTTAAGTTGTCTGCAATTGGAGGTTGATTGTCTCCAATGACACGGAGAACTTCTTCGCGCGCCTTACTTTGCCACTGTGGATGTTTTGCCAAAAGAAGAAGTGCCCAAGTCAACAAGTTAGCTGTTGTATCCTTTCCAGCAAAGTAGATGGTTTTACATTCATCTATAATTTCTTCCAATCCTAATTTGTCTTCTCCACCAACTTCATTCTTGTAGGAACTCATTAATGAGTTTAGAACACTTTTGGTATTTTCTCTAGCATTGCTCTTGCTCTCAATCAGCTTGCAAATTGATTCACGCGTCTCTTTATCTAGTCTCCATCTATCCTGGTTCTTCTTAGTTGGCAAATATCTATCATTTTATCGAAATGCCAGAAAGAAAAGAAAAAAAACAATATCAGTCGGAAGAAAAAACATAACAGTGCAGCATTTAAGGCATTGGACAAATAGAAGCGCTTTCTAAGAAGTTTGGAATGGTTACCCAAATCCAGGAATATAGACACTTCTAACTGCCTGTGAGAAAAGATACATCTGTTGCTCCTGTAATTTGAAAATATGCTTTCCCTCTTCAAAACTGCTGCCAAAAGCAGTCCTTGATATAACATCTGCAGAAAGATCATGAAGCTCTCTGTGCACATCTATTTCAAATTCATCTCTTCCTCCTTTTTGCTTTTCCCAATTTTCAAGCATCTTTGTCACACTTTCCACAATATCTGGCACCCATCCCTGCACAAAATTTTCATTACACCACCATCAACGAATGCTAAATTCTGACAAACAAAACAACATCAACATCCAATTATAAAATGGCTAGTTAATAATCAAGTTACTCCAAAAATTGGTCATATTAGACCAATCTTTTTATGTCAATATTGATGTGTAGTTTCCTAATCAAACCGGTACTAAATTTAAGTCAGGAATTTTCAGGAGTTGTTTGACCTAGGGGAATATAGACTAATTCCACATGAACTAATTTGACAGATAAAATCTTCAAGAGGCCTTTACTCTTGTGTTTTTGCTTCCACTGAAAATCACAGCATCACTTAAAACAGAAGCACTTGTGAATTGGAAAAATAGTCTATCACCACCTCTTCCTTCATGGTAACCATATCAACCTTTGCAATTGACAGCACACATATTACTGTCTCAAAGATAATCTTGTCTAATGCCAATATCAGCGGAAAACTCGCTGACTTGGATTTTAATTCTCTTCCAAACCTTACCTTCCTCAACCTCAATGGAAATAGGTCAACCTCTCCAAACTCAGTTTCTTGGATTTGAGACACAGCTTAGTTGAAGATACACTCCCTTATGAGTTAGGCCAACTAAGGGCACTTCAACATGTTAGTTTTTCCGACAACAATCTCAATGGCAACCAATGACTTCAATGAAAAGTATTGCATTGGAATAGGAGGATTTGGAAGTGCTAATAGAGAAAATTTACCTAGAGGTCAAGTTGTTGTTGTCAAAAGACTCAACATATCACATGAAGTGATTGTTCTCCACCAATCGTGCACAAAGATATCACACTGAATAATATACTACTGGATTCAGATTTTGGCACTGCAGCTAAGCTCTAAAAATTCAACCTGCACTTCAGTTGGCTCCAGGTACACAATCCATTGAATGATTGGCACATATATTATCTCTACAATTTAAAATTTTTGAATACATACCCAAAGAGAAATCTTCAACATCCTATACTCAAACAAAATAATCGCAGTAACAAATATGATAATCATTAAATGACTCTTTAAGTGAACAACATATCAGATGATATTAAGTATTTAAAGAAAATGCATTACTTTGAAATTCATTATAGCAAATGCTAGAGAGTAGAGTATGTTAGACCATATCATTACGTCAGAGTAAAAAAAAATCAAAATTTAAAATTTCATGTAAGAATTTAACTATGTTTAGATGATTAAAATGACAATTACATATTTGTAAGTTACGTAGCATTATAAAAATTAAGTCATATCTCATTGAAACAAATCTAAAAACAAAAACAAAAAAAACATCTTATATTAAAGAATCAATATTTCAGAATCAAAACAAATCTAAAAACAAAAACTATCTTTTATTTAATAATCAAAACTTCAACAAATAATACATCCATACCTAACAAAAGACAACCCTAACAAAAACAGCTTTTTTTATGTGACTAAAACAAAAATGATGTGAATGATGGCCTTCGTGAAAGCATTAAGATATCAATTTTAGCATTCACTTTATCCCAACACATGTAATGATGGCATTCATGAAAACACACGTAAATATTGATTCTACGAAGCAAACTGGTGTGACTCATTAAATATGTATATAATCAATATTTAAGGAAAACACATAAATACTATAAATTTTGGCACTAGCGATGGGACCCTGTGCATTGTAAGATGATTATTATCACTAAAAAGAAAACTGCCACAACAAATGAAATTCAAGAAAATCAAGCCTTAAAATTCAAGAAATGATTAAAGATGTCATTTTGCAAATAGAAAAATTGATAATAATGGACGGAGAAACTTCAAACACTCCCGGCTCATTTCAATTGCTCCAAAGAATATTAATACTTAATCTTGACTTTTCCGTCCTTATAAAATCTCAAAGTCATGCTGCTAGTGAACCATGGTCAAGGCCAACAATGCACAGGGTCCTATCAGTTATGATGTTACTGTATTGATCATAAGGATTTAATCTAACTTGTAATGTAATATATACATTCATATAAGGTCAATTAATGAAAGAATGTATCGTATAACATATCTTTTGTCAACATGGAAAAAAATGTAAAGAAAAAATTATTATATAACAGCAAATGAAAATATACTACAGCTCTTTGATGACTCTTGATGAAAAGATGAAAATACAAAACTCATAAGAGCAGATGTTAGTTTCATTCATTATATTTAGTAAGTCTCATTCATTCAGACTTCATTGTTAATTTCATATTAAGTCAATATGCAGAATTACAAACACAATTGCACATGTCATCATATCATGACAGAGAATAGACTATGTTAGATTGTATCACTATGTCAAATTTGTTTTTCTTTTTTTAGGAGAATACTAATAATTACCTTGAATATAAAATGTGTAGTATGATGAAATCTGTGTTTTGTGTAAATTTTTTCATTTACAGTTCTAGTAATTATTTGTGTGTATTGTGTTTCTTGCATATAGATCATTGATATGATAACTTGCTACTAAATAATAAAAATTTTTTGCATATAAAAATATTAATATAATTCAATTTAGATGAAAGAAAAACATCAAAATTTAAAACTTAGATATAAAAAACTAACTTTATTTAAATGATTATTCGACAAAATAACAAACAAATAAAACAAATCTAAAAACAAAAACTATCTTTTATTTAAAAATCAAAACTTCAACAAATAATACATCCATACCTAACAAAAGACAACCCTAACAAAAAGAGTTTTTTTTTATGTCACTAAAACAAAAATATGTGAATGATGGCCTTGATGAAAGCATTGAGATATCAATTTCAGCATTCACTTTATTCCAACACATGTAATGATAAAACGCACGTAATGATAAAACGCACGTAATGATGGCCTTGATGAAAACGTTGAGACAATAAAAAGGCAAATGATGGCCTTGATGAAAACGTTGAAACAATAAAAAGGCAAATTAATTACTTCAGTACAATAGGTTCAGCTATTGATGCTGGAATGCATGTCCACAGCCTTTTAGCTATATTGTGTGATAGAAACAAATCTAAAAACAAAAAATATCTAATATTTAAGAATCAAAACTTCAATAAATAAGACATCCATAACTAGAAAAAGACAACCCTAAAGAAAAGAATTTTCTTTTTATCTCACAAACAAAATTAAGTTTCTCTTTTTTAATAATGGATTTGATGAAAACATTGAGACAACAACATCAACATTCACTTTAGCACAAGATGACAAACAGATCACTTTCAGTTGTGTGCAGTTTCCAACCACAAGCATCACTCCTTTTTCTGTGACATACTTACAATTTGTCAATATTAGTTGCAAAAGCTCACAACAACACTTTGAGATCTCAGAGAGTGCTTTATCATCAACATTTGTATCATATAAGTCCAACACCTTTAGCGGATGAACTATAAAGTTCATTTTAAGTCCTCTCACTTTAAAGTTGCCCAATTCCAGATGTTTAACCATACAGCATCTTTTTAAAACTTCATAAATACCTTTTTTTAGTTATGCCACGGCAATAACTCAAGCGGAGAACCTCTAAGTTGGGGAAAATGGAAGCAAACAACAGGATAGTCTCGTCGTCTATAAGTGGGTTGTTATACAATTCTAAAAACTTTAATCGAGGGTTGACATCAAAATCTTTCAAAGTATAGGAATTTTCTAGACTCTCTTTCATAATATACATGTTGCATTGTGATCTCACCAAGTGAATGACAATTCTTAATGAGTGCAAATAAAGCTAATTTCGTGAGCTTGAAACATGCGCTAAGGTTTACAGATATCAAATTAGGAAGAAGTAGAGACAACTGGGAAACATGATCAGTAGTTAGAAAATCAACCTCTTCAAGACCTAAATGTTGCATCTCGTGACACTGAGATAATAAACCATAAATTCCATGGTAACTATAACCGGAACAATTTTCAAGAACAAAAGTCTTTAAAGGAAGACCTTCACTTGCAATAGAGTAAAGCAAATCATCAGATATTCGAGAAAACTGAAACTTAAGAGAATTCAAACCCTTCAAACTCACGAAAGAATCAATGAAATGTGAAGTAAAGTAGTTTGCATCCTTTAGGTCAATCCCAAAAATAGATAAAGATTTCAAGGTTGGTCTGTCACGGAGAGCCAAAGCAATGTCTGGATGGAGATCACGGGAGCTGAACCAGAGATCAAGGGAATTAAGGTTGGAGAATCTATGGAAGAAACGATTGAGAAAACAAAGTTGTGGATGATAAATTTTCATAGAGAATATGAGACGGTTGGCGATGGAGAGGAAGTGTTTTGAGACGAGAGATAGGGATTTAAAGCAGAGTTTATTTTTGTGTTTGGTGCCGTTGATGATGAATGAGAAGACATGCTCCCAGCAATCTTCTGGCAAGTAAAATTCAGGTTCCGTAGAAGAAAGAGATTTCACACAAATTCTCTTCTTCCTTTTCCTAGCAAGAAGCAGTGCCGTAAAAGTTTTCTTCTTCTTCATCATAGTGACGAGAAAGAGTGATTTGTGAAAACTTGTCTTCTTTCTTTTCATGTTGATTTTCATATTCACCGTCTCACGTTGATGGAATATGGATTCCGTCACTATTTAAACACTAAAGATTAGGTTAAATCTACACCATTAAAAAGCACCGCCACAATTTTTCTTTAATCATTAACTTTTTTTTTTAAATAATCCTTTAACACCGCCTAATAAATAGGATAAAATAAAACAACTTTCAACCTTTTCAAATCCAAACAAACATAAGAGCTCACATAGTTTTAATCAATAATAAAAGTAAATAAATTTATTCATATTTAAAAAAATTAACCACGCAATAAAAATAATAGCAAAACAAATATTTCTAATAAAAACTAAAATAATTAAATAAATTCAATCATTTCTATAAGAAAAATTAACCCGAAACATAACGAGCCAAATTAACCTACTTGTCTAAAAAATAGCAAATCAAATCTTTTTGATTAATAATAAGGGTAATAATAATAATAAAACAAATTTATTGATTTCTAACAAAAATCTAACCCACACGTTATTGATTAAAAAACAGCAACTCAAAAATTTATAGTCATCCAAAAATTTAAAATTAATAATTAAATAAAAATACCCAATCAAAATTATAAAAAAATAATATTAATAATTAATGTAATTTATTACAATCTACAATAAAATAATAAATAAAAAAATAACTTTTCGAAATAACTAAAACTAACAACCAAAATATTTGTACATTTCCAAATAGCTAACGAATAGCAAAGTTAATTTTTTTAAATAAATAGTAGTAAGTAATAATTACATTAGTTAAATAAATTTATTACTTTTAAAAAAACCATGTGAATAAAAAATAGAACATAAAATATTTTTGTAAATAATAATAATTAAATAAATTCATTGCTTTAAAAAAATTTAACCCACACGGCTCAAAAATAACAACCCAAATTAACATACACAACTAAGAAAATAGAAAATTAAATATTTCTAATAAATATTAATAATAAAATGAATTCAATCATTTCTATAAAAAAAATTAACCCGCAACATAACAAGCCAAATTAACCTACTTTGCTAAAAAATAGAAAATCAAATCTTTTTGATTAATAATAATAATAATAAAACAAATTTATTGATATCTAACAAAAATCTAACCCACACGTTTTTGGCTAAAAAACAGCAACTCAAAAATTTATAGTCATCCAAAAATTGAAAATAAATAATTAAATAAAAACACCCAATCAAAATTATAAAAATAATATTAATAATTAATGTAATTTATTGCAATCTACAATAAAATAATAAATAAATAAATAACTTTTCCAAATAACTAAAAATAGCAAGCAAAATATTTGTACATTTCCAAATAGCTAACAAATAGCAAAGTTAATTTTTTTAAATAAATAGTAGTAAGTAATAATTACATTAGTTAAATAAATTTATTACTTTTAAAAAAACCATGTGAATAAAAATTAGAACATAAAATATTTTTGTAAATAATAATAATTAAATAAATTCATTGCTTTAAAAAAATTTAACCCACGCGGCTCAAAAATAACAACCCAAATTAACATACACAACTAAGAAAATAGAAAATTAAATATTTCTAATAATAATAATAATAATAATAATAATAATAATAATAATAATAATAATAATAATAATAATAATAATAATAATAATAATAAAATTTATAGCTTTCAAACAAAATCCTTATCTAAGTGTTTGGCTAAGAAGAACAAATCAAAAATTTATAACCGTATCCAAACATTATAATCAATAATAGTAATTAGTCAAATAAAAATATCCAATCAAAACTTATAATAAATAATATTGTTAATTAATGAAATTTATTGCTATATCTACCATTAAATAATAAATAAAAACCTAACCATCTCTTATAAAAAGCTAAAAATAGCAAGCCAAATATTTTTAACTTTCTAAATAGTTAAAAAATAGCGAGACAAATATTTTTAATAAATAATAGTAAGTAAATAAATTTGCTAGCCAAAAAATTAATAAAATTAAAAATTAAATAGCCATCTAACCCCATTGATAATATAATAATAAAAACTAACTACACATTTTCAAATCAAAAAAAAAAAAAAAAGCAAGCCACGTAATTTTAATAAATAACAATAAGTAAATAAATTTATTGCTATCTAAAAAGATAACCCACATAAATATATAATGGCAAACCAAATATTTTTAATATGTAATAATATTGAAATAAATTCATTACTTTCTAAGAAATAAATTAACCCACACGACAAAAAATAAGTTGCCCAAATTAATCCATTTGAATTTGCAAATCAAAATTTTTTAATTTAAAAAATAATTAAATAAATTACATTATAAAGTTAAACAAAATAATAATAGAGAGGAAAAAGAATATGTTATTATATTAATCTTGAGTGTCTATTTAAAATACAATATGAATTAGGTTTGTAGGACATTCATAGTTATATCATTTATAACACCCTTAGATGTCAATAAAGAATCTTATCTTTTTATAATCTTATTTGACAAAATTTAGTGGTAAAAAATCTAGTGAAAAAAAGGAGTAAAATATTATTTTAAGATAAACTTATTTTTTCCGTCAGTTGAACGATAATTTATTCGACAACTACACTCTATTAGAGAATGTTTGTCGTTATGCTATGTTAGAACAAGATTTGTTCATGACATATATCTCTTAAGTTTTAATGATAACAAAGTATTCAAAGAAAAATTATATAATGTGTGTTTCAAGTATGTAGATTCTAAGGCTTGAAAAGAAGACATTCTAAATCTGATATAAGGACGCATTTGAGAGGAGTTGAGTTACTAGCTTCTGATGGATCAGAGCCTGAAGAACACTATCTAAGTAATGTCTGGCGTGGACTCTGAAGTTGAAGACCTTAGTATCAGAAGATAAACATATTGTCTCTACACTAAGTTAATGTATCAGCTTCTGGTGAACATCCAGATATAAGTAATAAAGCTTGAGTTATTCGTACTGCAGAAAGCAAGTTGCATTGTCAAATCAACTTGTTAGCTAGAATCTATTTTTCACAAGGCTCAAGAAGAGTTGACATGCTTTACAAGTATATACTCTTAACGACTCTATAGTATAAGACTACATGGAAGTCTCTTTATTGTTATTTATTTCTCTCAACACATACAACCTTTATCACTGTCTTCTTTGTGTTTTATTTGAAAACCCTAGAAAAACCCTAAAATCTAATCAATGGAATCCTCTTTAACCAATCCTTTAAATTTTAATTCCTTGCAAAAGCTTAAGATCAAACTGAAGACTATTCCACTCGATAAAGATGAATTAAAGCTTCTCATTGAGCAAGTGGTTGATTTTGATAGTTTAGCTACAAATGGATGTCCACTGAAAAGTTACTTTGAGTTCCAAGGTTTGATGAACTTCTTTGATATGTTGAATGGACCAACTTATCCCACTCTGGTAAAAGATTTTAGAAGTGTATGATGAGTACTCTGCACAAGATGAAGAAAGAAATGTTGTAGAAAAGAAGAGAAGCTTGAAATGGAAATCAAGAGCAGAAATGGGTTTGAAGGAATTCAAAGGTGCGGAAATAAGATTTGTTGTAATGGGTCTGGATATCACTATAACTCAAGATAATATTGCTCAGTTAATTGGGGTTGAAAATAAATGAATGATAATATTCAACAATAAGGATGAAGCAGACTATGCCAAAGATATTAAAATGGCACTCTTCGAAAAGAAGGATGGTTATGAAGAAGTGAAGAACATGTATATGTCAACAGGTGTAATGGACATGGGGGTTTTGTATATCGTCTCCACGGGGATTGTTGTAATATCACTTGTCGTTCTGTAGTTTAAAATGTTTTAAGAGGGGTTTTCAAAGTTTGTTTGTTTTGGATCATAAGTTTGTCACAGTTTTTGTAGCAAAGATTAAATTCAAAGAGATGTGTGTTTAACAAGATATATCAAAGATATATTTCGTCGACCTAACTTATATATATTTGATTAATCAAGAATGTGAACTCGTTTCCGATTAATACAATCACGTGTCCTCTCAATACCGTTTATATTTAGAGCGGTGTTGTGAATATTATTGTATATGTCATTAGATGATGTCTCATGCTAGCAACCAATACAATAATCATTAAGAACAACACAAAGCAAATATCAACTCACAAATCTATGTCTAGAGTTTGCTTGTTGATATATGAATATCTTAAATTAAGGTTTATAAAATCTATGTCTAGAGTGATATAAGAGCAAAGACATTTAACATATATTAATCATTCACTTGTTCACATACAAAAAGATCAAAAGAAATACATACAAGCTAAGATAGACTACCTCTACTTTTGATACAAAGGTTTTAGCTACCCATTATCATGGTGGCTTCTTCTACAAGACAAGAAAGAAAATGAATGAGCATCCAAGATGAAGAATAAATCTAGGAATCGAATCTAGCTTCTACTTGTAAAATATCACTTCTTGATGAAGAAATGATGAAACTAGGATTTTTTTTCTTCCCAATGTTGCAATATCAGGAAATAATAGTTGGTAGGTTTTGATCCCCATAAAGTGGAAAAAAAGGACATAAATATTTGTCCAAAATCTTTCCTATTTGCACTGCGAACTCCACTTATAAGTATTTAAAGAGCCTCTGAACAGTTAAATTGCCCCTGAGGTTTCCTTAACTTCGCATTGTGAAGCCTTTGTTCGCACTGCAAACCTGCTCGTTCAGGCCTCGCACTGCTACCAACCAGGGGTTTAGCTACTGCCATCTAAAGTTTTGTTTCGTTGTTCCTTCGCTATAAGCTCGCACTATAAGCTTGCTTTGACCTCGCTACTCCTTCGTACAGCAAACCTGCATAATTCTTCCTCCTTTCTTTGGCTTCCTTGTCCATTCAAATGTGTCTAGTTCTTTAACAATCCAACTTATTTCCTACACAATAGCAAACATATCAAGGCATCCAAAGGTAAAATCAATTATCTTGAAGAATCACACAAGAACATGAATTTATTCAATTGAAACTTGAGAATTGAGTTGAAAAATGCCAAGAATCATGGATAAAAATAAGGCATATTTGGCATTTGACAAACTCTCCCCAACTAGAGTTTTGCTTGTCATCAAGCAAAGTATGTCCCTCTATCGCTACTCGAAAAATGCAACGACGGGGAGGCGAAAAGAAAAGGGCAGAAGAGTCGCCACCGAACTTTATTTATCCCATAAGAGGAAAGGAAAATATCGAGAAAACCTAAAGAAAAGAATGGATAAGATGGTCTCGCAATCATGAACGGGTTCGAAAGCCAGTTATGCGAATGGAACGTATTAGCATCCCTCGCATCCATCGTACTCGATGGGAACCATTTGTTTGTCGATGTGTGAATATTTGCTTAAAAATTATGCTATAAAAGAGTGTTCCAAAAGATAGAGAGAGAAGGGTTAAAAACAAAGGAAAGAGAGGATTCGGAGGAAGAAAAGAGAAAGAACAGACTCGGTAGGACTTTGCGATCCTAGGCCTACGTATTCTCAACGGATGTGAGAAAGTCAGACTCGACGTAGTTCGGGGAACTACATATATAGGGGGGATGTGCTCGGCAAGGATTGTGACCCTTGTGCCTACGTATCTTTACTTGAAGAAGTAAAGAATCAGAGCAGTCGTAGTTCAGCCTACGGTGTGCGGGGAGTTCTGGTAGACGATGCTATCACGCGCATTCTAGCAGTTTAGGTGTTTTGCTGCTCGCATGTGAGGAGACTTAGGTATTACCTGTTTGCGGTAGACGGACGTAGCATGCCTTTCTAGGAAATGATGGAAAAGAGAAAAGGGTGCTCGCTAGGATCTTCGCAATCCTATGCCTACGTATTCTCAACATGTAAGAGAAATCAGAGCAACGTAGTTCGTGCTACTACGGGTAACTGGTGTGTTTTTGTGGATGATGTTATCGTGCACATTCTAGCAGTTTGGGTGTCTTGTTGCTCGCATGTGAGGAGATTTATGCGTTACCTGGTTGGGGTAGAACGGACGTAACATATCCTTTTTGAAAAGGATGGTTTTCGCCATGCGAGGCAAGGTGTCACGTTTGATTTGTGATTTATTTTTAGGGGCGAGATAAGTCCTCGGATAGTAACCCCTTGCGGGTAGTATCCAATTCGTTACCTCAAAGTTTTTGTTATGAAATAGTTTGGCGAACGTAGCGTCTTCGTATTGAAAGACGAGTATCAAGACCACATACACTACAGTGAGTATCCTGACCCTCAGAGAGAAAGAAGTCTACACTTAATCCTCTCTCTTTAGTCCAACACAAAAAGAACTTCATTCTCTTATTAAAGTATTTTTGGTTTTGAATGGTAAGTGCTTTTTTTACTGTAAACCCTACGGTAAATGTCAGCACTCGAGATAGGAGAAGGCCTACGCCTAACCACTCCACGACCATTCAAGTTTTTATTGTGAAAAGAGTTTGAAAATGCACTCGGTACGAGACCGAGGTTTTAGGTGAGGAAGGTTGTGGAAATAAGGTTGTGAAAGGGGGAGGTGGTGAGTAAAGTCGTGTCTTCGTATTGAAAGACGAGTATCGAGACCACCCAGACTTACAGTGAATATTGTAACGCCCCAGATTCTAAATTCCCTTTATTTTGTTGAGTCTTTTTATTTAATTGATTGACATTTGTTTTAATGGTGACATTTATGTGTTAATGTGTTATGTTATGATTTTTGTTGATTCGGAGAGTTCTTGGGGAATTAGAGTAAAGAGGGTATTTTATACATTTAGCAATTAAGTGTGAGAATTGATTAGTTAGTGTTGGAGAGAATTTGAGAGGAAAGAAAATTGAGATAGAAATAGAATAAGAAAGAAAAAGAGAAGAAAAGAAACATAAGAGAAAAACAAGAGAAAGAAAGTGGAGAGAAGAGAAAGAGGAGAAAGAAGAAGAAAAACCTAGAACCGCCAAGAAATCATCATCCGAGCTTTCGATTGATCGGGTAAGGGTGTGAAACTCTATTATACTGTTAATGTGTACGATTATATGTGTTTCGGTCGGTTAGATTCCGGATTAAGGAGAGTTTTGCCCGTGTCCATTTTAGGGCAATAGTAGGATTTCATCGGTAGGGGTTGTTTCGCTCGGTTAGAATCGAGTTCCGGATAGAGTAGTATAGTCGGGTGTTTTTGGGTTGAGTCGCTAGATCGTTCGGTTGGAATCGGTCGTGCGTAGAGGTTAGGGTTTTCTTGAACAGCCTTGATAGTGCTGAGTTCGCAGGTTCGCCAGGCGAATGGCAGCGAAGCTTCGCCAGGCGAAGTCTAGCGAGCTGCAGCGAAGCTAAACAGAACCAATCACCCTGTGTTCGCTGGCAAGTTCGCCAGGCGAGTGAGGTTAGCGAATGTTCGCCAGGCAAATAAACCAGCGAATGTTAGAGAGTAATTACAGAATTAATCCCATTGGGCTTCGCTGGCAAGTTTGCCAGGCGAATGCTCAGCGAAGGTTCGCCAAGGACTTCGCCAGGCGAAGGCTGGCGAATGTAGCAGCACTTTTCTGTTTTCTGTACTTTTCTTGTCTGTGAGTTTCGTTTGGCTCGGTTATGTTTAATTCTCATTAAATTGACTAGTTTTATATGTTGTGATTATTGTTATGTTGTGGGTAGCCGTGAGGCGTGAATCCTAGAATGGGGAGCCTCGGTTATGATGTATGTGTATGCGTTTGGTGAATATGTATGCATGTAAACAATGTTATGAGTCAGTTTGCATGAGAAGCATAGTGTCGGCATTCAGTCGTGTCTGATCCCGCGTAGGATCTGCAGAAATCGTCGTGTGCCCTTGTGGGGTGTGAGCGATGGTTTGGTTACCCTTGATCCCGTGTAGGATCTGTAAAACCTCGTTATATGCGATGGTTATTTTGATCCCGAGTAGGATCTGCAGAACCTCGCTAAATGCGATGGTTATAAATTGATTCCGCGTAGAATCTGCAGAACGGTTGTGTGCCCTTGTGGGGTGTGAGCAATCCATAAACATCGTGTGCCCATGTGGGGTGTGAGCGATGGGTGAACATCGTAGGCCCGACGGGGAGTTATTTCGGTAACGAGCAATGATTCCTTTGGTTCTTCAATTGAACCTGCTGAACGAGTCGGTACCGCATTTGCATCTGCATGGAGTCGTGAGTCGGTCTCTATGAGTTGCATTTTCATCTTCATACGATGTGCTGGTAGAATGAACATAGTTGTGAATCTTTATGTGAATTTGATGAGTATGTGTATAAGCATGATCGATAGATATGTTTAGTTATGAAAATGTTCATTATGATGTATGTGATGAATTGTGGTGAGAATGTGAATTATGTATAACTTGTGTAAATATATAATTTATGCTTTGACTGATATGATATTGTTTCTCACCCTTATGCTGTTTTATAATGCTCTTTGAGGCATTGCAGAGTAGGTTGCTGGAGTTTCTTTTTGTGAAGCGAGTCTTCATTTCTTTTGGTCAGATGGCTCTGATATGTAACACGGGGTAGTTAGGGGTCGTCTGAATCCTTTTGTGATACGTCTGTGTATGTATCTACTGATGTATGGTTGTATATGTGAATGGTGATCTGACTCTAAACTGGCATTGTAATTGAATGTACACATGAACTAAGTGATTTCAATGTTTAGATGTTTCCTCTTTTATTCTAAACGTTTTGATTGTGGGTTCTAGAACTAAGTTTTCTTGTCATGACTAGCCCATTGTTGCATATCTAATTGAACAGGTGTTGTGTGTGTTTAATTTCATGGATAATGTATCACCGCCTCTTTCATACCATGTACTATTTAAACTCTGATGAAAAATTTTATTGTGTACTTGAATGATTTTTATTTATTTAATTGGGGGTATAGAGAGGGGTGTTACATTAAGTGGTATCAGAGCCAGTGTTGAGTCAGTTGCGTCTGTCTTGTTGTTGCGTTGGTTGAACGGTTGTTTAACCTTGTTGTTATTTTGGGAATCCTCAGAATATGGATGGTCGTAACGACACTGCTATGGCGGCAGCATTGGAGGCTATGGCTCGTGCGGTGCAAGGTGCACCGAACGCGAATGCGAATGATGAGTTTAGAAAGAACCAGCCACCGGTATTCAAAGGGAGGTTTGATCCAGACGGTGCTCATATTTGGTTAAAGGAAGTCGAGAGAATCTTCCGAGTTATGGGTTGTGCTGAAAGGAACAAAGTGAGATTAGGAACTCACATGTTGCGAGAAGAGGCCGACGACTGGTGGGTCGGTATGAGACAAGTTCTTGGAGTGGATGACGAGGAAATTTCTTGGGATTTATTTCGCACGGAATTTTTTAGAAAGTATTATCCGGAGAGTGTAAAAGGGAAAAAGGAAATGGAATTTCTGGAGTTGAAGCAAGGTAACATGTCTGTGGTGGACTACACGGCTAAGTTCGTAGAATTAGTTCAGTTTCATCCTCATTATACGGGGGTTACGGCAGAATTTTCCAAATGCATTAAGTATGAGAACGGCTTGCGTCCCGAGATCAAGCAAGCGGTGGGTTATCAAAGGATAAGAAGGTTTTCGGACTTAACCGAATGCTGTAGGATTTATGAAGAAGACAGTAGGGCTCGTTCTTCTCATTATAAGGGTTTAAGCGAGAAGAAAGGCAAGCAGCCAGTGAAGAGTAGTCCTTATGCGACGCCTGCTGATAGGGGTAAGTATAAAGGAAACTTTGATAGGAAGATTGGAGGAGGTTCTGGTTCCATTAAGTTCTTTAAGTGCGGCGAAATGGGGCACAAGTCTTTTGATTGTGGAAAACCCGTGGCTAAGTGTGCTAATTGTGGGGGAATTGGTCATGCCACTCCCGATTGTAGAAGAAATGTGATTAAATGTTACAATTGCGGGGAGGTGGGCCATATTAGCACCAAGTGTACCAAACCAAAGCAAGTTCAGTCTGGTGGTAAGGTGTTTGCATTAGCCGGTGCAGACATAACTAATGTGGATCGTCTGATTAAAGGTACATGCTTTATTAAGAATATGCCTTTAGTTGCTATTATTGATACTGGGGCGACTCATTCGTTCATTTCTCTTGAGTGTGCTAAACGGTTGAGTTTATGCATGGTTTCCTTGGAAGGTGATATGGTTATTGAGACTCCCGCTTCGGGGTCGGTAACTACTTCTTTGGTGTGTATTAATTGTCCTTTGACTGTGTATGGTAGAGATTTCGCTATGGATTTAGTGTGTTTACCGTTGGACGGTTTGGACGTGATTTTGGGTATGAATTGGTTACAATTTAATAGAGTTCATCTGGATTGCTATCACAAGTTGGTAAGATTTCCTTGTTTAGAAGACGGTGAGAGTGAGAACTTTCTGTCCACTAAAGAGTTGAATAAGCTTTTAGCGGAAGAAGCTCAGTTGTTTGGGTTGTTTGCATCTCTGTTGGTTGAGAGCGAAGTGGAATTGGATATGTTTCCTGTAGTGCGAGAATTTCCAGAGGTGTTTCCGGAAGACATTACAGATATGCCACCAGAAATAGAAATTGAGTTTTCTATCGATCTAGTTCCGGGTACTATACCGATTTCGATGGCACCTTATCGTATGTCGGCATCGGAGTTGATAGAATTGAAGAAGAAATTGAATGGCTTGTTGGATAAGAGATTTGTAAGACCAAGTGTTTCTCCTTGGGGTGCGTCGGTATTGTTAGTGAAGAATAAAGATGGAAGTATGCGGTTGTGTATTGATTATCGGCAGTTGAATAAAGTGACGATTAAGAATAAGTATCCTCTTCCAAGAATAGACGATTTGATGGATCAATTGGGGGGAGCTAGTGTGTTTAGCAAGATTGATTTGAGGTCAGGTTATCACCAGATTCGGGTGAAAAGGGAAGACATTTCCAAGACGGCCTTTAGAACGCGATATGGTCACTATGAATATACGGTAATGCCATTCGGAGTTTCTAACGCGCCGGGTGTGTTCATGGAGTATATGAATCGTATTTTTCATTAGCAGTTGGATAGTTTTGTGGTGGTGTTCATTGACGACATCTTGATTTATTCTAAGTCTCAGGAAGAGCACGGAAAGCATTTGAAGATTGTGTTGCAAATTTTGAAAGAGAAGAGATTGTATGCCAAGTTGTCGAAGTGCGAGTTTTGGTTATCGGAAGTGAGTTTCCTTGGGCATGTTATTTTTGGTAATGGTATTAGTGTTGACCCATCTAGGATCGATGCGGTAATGCAGTGGGAGACTCCGAGATCAGTTACGGAAATTCGAAGTTTCTTGGGATTGGCCGGTTATTATAGGAGGTTTATAGAAGGATTTTCAAAGTTGGCACTTCCTTTGACACAGTTGACTTGTAAAGGGAAAGCTTTCATATGGGATGCCGATTGTGAAAAGGGTTTCATGGAGTTAAAGAGGAAATTGACGATGACGCCGGTTTTGATTTTGCCAAATTCTACGGAACCGTTTGTGGTGTATTGTGATGCTTCTTTGTCAGGTTTGGGTGGAGTTTTAATGCAAGGCGGAAAGGTTGTAGCTTATGCATCTAGGCAATTCAGAGTGCACAAAAAGAATTATCCTACTCATGATTTGGAATTAGCAGCAGTGGTATTTGTTTTGAAAATTTGGAGGCATTATCTTTATGGTGCGAGATTCGAAGTTTTTAGCGACCATAAGGGTTTGAGGTATTTGTTTGACCAAAAGGAACTAAACATGAGGCAAAGGAGATGGCTAGAACTTTTGAAGGACTATGACTTCGGTTTGAATTATCATCCGGGTAAGGCGAATGTGGTAGCCGATGCCTTAAGTCGGAAGTCTTTGCATATGTCTACATTGATGATAAAAGAGTGGGAACTGTTGGAGGATTTTAGAGACTTGAGTTTGGTTTGTGAAGTAACGCCGGGGAGTGTGAGACTTGGTGTGCTTCATATCACGAATGATTTTCTTGCGGCGGTGTGCGAAAAACAAAAGTTGGATTTAAAGTTTGTTGATTTGATGAGGAATGAGAATGAAGATTTCAAGGTCGACACTTTTGGAGTTTTGAGATTTCGTGGTCGAATTTGTATTCCCGATGATGCGGAATTGAAGAAGATGATATTGGGAGAAGGACATCGAAGTAACTTGAGTATTCATCCGGGAGCGAATAAGAGTATCAGGATTTGAAGAAGATCTTTTGGTGGTCTGGATTGAAAAGAGACGTGGCTCGTTTTGTGTATTCGTGTTTGACTTGTCAGAAGTCGAAGGTAGAGCATCAGAGGCCTAGTGGTTTAATGCAACAGTTGGATATTCCAGAATGGAAATGGGATAGCATATCGATGGATTTCATTACAGGTTTGCCTAATACGCTAAGAGGCCATAATGCTATTTGGGTGATTGTTGATAGACTTACTAAATCTGCTCATTTCATTCCAATTGATATTAGTTATCCTTTGGAAAAGTTGGTCGAGATTTATGTTCGTGTGATTGTGAAGTTGCATGGAGTTTCCAAGAGTATCGTATCAGATAGAGATCCAAGATTTACTTCGAGATTCTGGGAAGGTTTGCAAAGTGCCTTGGGTTCTAAATTGAGATTAAGTTTGGCATACCATCCGCAGACTGATGGTCAAACCGAAAGGACGATTCAATCGTTGGAAGATTTGTTACGTGCTTGTGTACTTGAACAAGGTGGAGCATGTGACAGTTATTTGGCATTGATTGAGTTCACCTATAATAATAGTTTTCATTCAAGCATTGGTATGGCGCCATTCGAGGCTCTATATGGCCGGAAGTGTCGGACGCCTTTATGTTGGCACAAGACAGGTGAGAGATCAGTTGTTGGGCCGGAAATGGTACAGCAGACGACGGAAAAGATAAGGTTCATTCGGGAGAAAATGAGAATTTCTCAGAGTAGGCAGAAGAGTTACCACGATAAAAGGAGGAAGGACCTCGAGTTTTTGGAGGGCGACCATGTCTTTTTGAGGGTTACACCGGTTACGGGCGTGGGTCGTGCCTTGAAGTCGAAGAAGTTAACTTCTCGTTTCATCGGTCCGTATCAGATTGTTGCACGTGTGGGTGCTGTGGCTTATCGGGTGGCGTTGCCTCCGAACCTTTCGAATTTGCACGATGTGTTCCATGTGTCGCAACTTCGGAAGTATGTTCTGGATCCGTCACATGTGATTCCTATGGATGAGGTCGAAGTAAGAGATAATCTGTCGGTCGAGGTTTTACCGGTTAGTATTTTGGATCGTGAGGTTAAGAAGCTCAGAGGTAAAGATATTGCTCTTGTGAAGGTAGCCTGGGGAGGTGCCGCGGAAGGCAATATGACTTGGGAATTGGAGAGCAAGATGCAAGAATCGCATCCTGAGTTGTTTGGATCAGGTATTATTTTCGAGGACGAAAATTTCTAAAGTGGGGGAGAGTTGTAACGCCCCAGATTCTAAATTCCCTTTATTTTGTTGAGTCTTTTTATTTAATTGATTGATATTTGTTTTAATGGTGACATTTATGTGTTAATGTGTTATGTTATGATTTTTGTTGATTCAGAGAGTTCTCGGGGAATTAGAGTAAAGAGGGTATTTTAGACATTTAGCAATTAAGTGTGAGAATTGATTAGTTAGTGTTGGAGAGAATTTGAGAGGAAAGAAAATTGAGATAGAAATAGAATAAGAAAGAAAAAGAGAAGAAAAGAAACATAAGAGAAAAACAAGAGAAAGAAAGTGGAGAGAAGAGAAAGAGAAGAAAGAAGAAGAAAAACCTAGAACCGCCAAGAAATCATCATCCGAGCTTTCGATTGATTGGGTAAGGGTGTGAAACTCTATTATACTGTTAATGTGTACGATTATATGTGTTTCGGTCGGTTAGATTCCGGATTAAGGAGAGTTTTGCCCGTATCCATTTTAGGGCAATAGTAGGATTTCATCGGTAGGGGTTATTTCGCTCGGTTAGAATCGAGTTCCGGATAGAGTAGTATAGTCGGGTGTTTTTGGGTTGAGTCGCTGGATCGTTCGGTTGGAATCGGTCGTGCGTAGAGGTTAGGGTTTTCTTGAACAACCTTGATAGTGCTGAGTTCGCAGGTTCGCTAGGCGAATGGCATCGAAGCTTCGCCAGGCGAAGTCTAGCGAGCTGCAGCGAAGCTAAACAGAACCAATCACCCTGTGTTCGCTGGCAAGTTCGCCAGGCGAGTGAGGTTAGCGAATGTTCGCCAGGCGAATAAACCAGCGAGTGTTAGCGAGTAATTACAGAATTAATCCCAGTGGGCTTCGCTGGCAAGTTCGCCAGGCGAATGCTCAGCGAAGGTTCGCCAGGGACTTCGCCAGGCGAAGGCTGGCGAATGTAGTAGCATTTTTCTGTTTTTTGTACTTTTCTTGTCTGTGAGTTTCGTTTGGCTCGGTTATGTTTAATTCTCATTAAATTGACTAGTTTTATATGCTGTGATTATTGTTATGCTGTGGGTAGCCGTGAGGCGTGAATCCTAGAATGGGGAGCCTCGGTTATGATGTATGTGTATGCGTTTGGTGAATATGTATGCATGTAAACAATGTTATGAGTCAGTTTGCATGAGAAGCATAGTGTCAGCATTCAGCCGTGTCTGATCCCGCGTAGGATCTGCAGAAATCGTCGTGTGCCCTTGTGGGGTGTGAGCGATGGTTTGGTTACCCTTGATCCCGTGTAGGATCTGCAGAACCTCGCTATGTGCGATGGTTATTTTGATCCCGAGTAGGATCTGCAGAACCTCGCTAAATGCAATGGTTATAAATTGATTCCGCGTAGAATCTGCAGAACGGTTGTGTGCCCTTGTGGGGTGTGAGCAGTCCATAAACATCGTGTGCCCATGTAGGGTGTGAGCGATGGGTGAACATCGTAGGCCCGATGGGGAGTTACTTCGATAACGAGCGATGATTCCTTTGGTTCTTCAATTAAACCTGCTGAACGAGTCGGTACCGCATTTGCATCTGCATAGAGTCGTGAGTCGGTCTCTATGAGTTGCATTTTCATCTTCATACGATGTGCTGGTAGAATGAAAATAATTGTGAATCTTTATGTGAATTTGATGAGTATGTGTATAAGCATGATCGATAGATATGTTTAGTTATGAAAATGTTCATTATGATGTATGTGATGAATTGTGGTGAGAATGTGAATTATGTATAACTTGTGTAAATATATAATATATGCTTTGACTGATATGATATTGTTTCTCACCCTTCTGTTGTTTTATAATGCTCTTTGAGGCATTGCAGAGTAGATTGCTGGAGTTTCTTTTTGTGAAGCGAGTCTTCATTTCTTTTGGTCAGATGGCTCTGATATGTAACACGGGGTAGTTAGGAGTCGTCTGAATCCTTTTGTGATACGTCTGTGTATGTATCTACTGATGTATGGTTGTATATGTGAATGGTGATCTGACTCTAAACTGGCACTGTAATTGAATTCACACATGAACTAAGTGATTTCAATGTTTAGATGTTTCCGCTTTTATTCTAAACGTTTTGATTGTGGGTTCTAGAACTAAGTTTTCTTGTCATGACTAGCCCATTGTTGCATATCTAATTGAGCAGGTGTTGTGTGTGTTTAATTTTATGGATAATGTATCACCGCCTCTTTCATACCATGTACTATTTAAACTCTGATGAAAAATTTTATTGTGTACCTGAATGATTTTTATTTATTTAATTAGGGGTATAGAGAGGGGTGTTACAAATATCCTGATACTCAGAGAGGAAGAAGTCTACACTCAATCCTCTCTTTTTAGTTCAATACAAAGAGAAATCGGTTTCTTATTGAAATGGTTTTTGAAAATGCACTCGATACGGGACCAAGGTTTTTAGGAGAAAAGAATTGAAAATGCACTCGGTGCGGGACCAAGATTTTAGGAGAGAAAGAGGTGGAAGCGTCTTCGTATTGAAAGACGAGTATCGAAACCACCCACACTACAGTGAGAATCTCGACACTCGGAGAGGAAGAAGTCTACATTTAATCCTCTATTTTTTGTTCAATACGAAAAGAAATGATTCCTTACTGAAAGGTGTTTTGAAATGTACTCGGTACGGGACCGAGTTTTTTAACAGAAAAAGGTTTGAAAATGCGCTCGGTACGGGACCGAGGTTTTAGGAGCGAGGGTGCGGAGAATACAAGCATCTTCGTATTGAAAGACGAGTATCGAAACCACCCACACTACAGTGAGCATCTCGACACTCAGAGAGGAAGAAAGTCTACACGTAATCCCCTCTTTTTAGTTAAATACGTAGAGAACTCGATTCTTTTATTGCATGGGTTTTTGAAAATGAACTCGGCACGGGACCGAGGTTTTAGGAGAAAAATGGTTTGAAAATGTACTTGCTGCGGAGCCGAGGTTCTAGGAGAGAAGGATGTGGATGAGTGTGGAGAATACAAGTGTCTTCGTATTGAAAGACAAGTATCGAAACCACCCACACTACAGTGAGCATCTCGACACTCGGAGAGGAAGAAGTCTACACTTAATCCTCTCTCTTTAGTTCAATACGAATAGAACTCGATTCCTTTATGGAAAGGGTTTTGAGAACTTGCATAGAGATGAAAAACAGAGATAGATATATACAGGAAACAGATAACCAACAGTCCGCCAATTAGGATTTTATGGTTTGATATTTATTAAGTGTTTTAAGAGAATGTACAAGTTAGTTAGAATATTTACAGGATAATAATATACAGAATATATAATATGTACAAGAATATAATAACTGAAAAATAAAGCAGTTAATATTTGACAGAAAATAAAAGCAGTTGTATATTGGTTAGTGGATTGAATCAGAACACAAAAGAATGGGATCTCGTCTTAACCGCAAAAAAAGTGTCGATTAATCGAAGGTAGCCTATCGCAATCCCAAAGTAAGGAAGATGACTCAAATGGTCATCTTCCATAGATTTGAAATCGGGAAGGTTATCGACTTCAAAAATCTGACGCTTACGGATACAAGACTTCATCGATCCACAAGTCAAAAATCAAATCAAATCGGAATAAGAAATAAGGAGATAAAAGAAATTGGTCTCGGATCCTTCATTTCTCATCAATAATTTGACAGAGAATCGAAGGTGGTCTCGTCATCGACCAAAAAAAGCGACAAATGAAATAAAGTCGGAATAAGAAAGGAAGAGAAAAAGTCGGTCCCGGATCCTTCATTTCTCATCAATAATTTGACGGAGAATCGAAGAAAATGTCTTGGATCCTTCAGTTGAAGGGGTTTTCCTATATGAGATTGTTGTTAGTGTTGGTGTAAAATCTGGGTTTGGGACGGAACGATGAAGGTTCGAGTTTGGAAGCAGGGACGGATCCACGTGTTACATATTGGGGGCACTTGCCCCCACTAACATATATTATCAACTTGTTATATTTTATTAAATTAGAATATTTTTTATATTTATTTCTACTAAAAATTCATTATTTCCCCCACTAAAAATATTAAATTATTTCATTTATGTAAAATAAAAATACAATGATATATGTAACCAAAAAAATGTACAATGACATAATAAATAAATTATATATAATTATTAAACACATAAAAATAAAAATATGTATTCAGTAGCTGAAAAATAAAAATAAATCATACTTAAATATAGAGATATTTAAATAGCAGACATCAAACTATCTTTATTTTTTTAGATATAAAATAATATATTTTTTCTATTATTCAATTATTAACTCAATTATTATTATTATTATTATTATTATTATTATTATTATTATTATTATTATTATTATTATTATTATTGTTATTTTTTTATTTTTTTTATTTTTTTTAAGTTATTGATTTATAAATATCAACAATTTTTTTTAAGTTATTGATTTATAAATATCAACAATTTTTTTTTCTTATCACAAGTAATTAAACTCTAACTAAATTACACATTTAATTCAGCTAGCACATACCTCTGATTATTTTAATTTTATTATTATTATTATTATTATTATCCCCCACCAAATTACACATTTAATTCAGCTAGCACATTTAATTTGAACCACCTTTAATTATTTTAATTTTATTGTTATTATTATTATTAGTATTATTATTATTATTATTATTATTAGTATTATTATTATTATTTTGCCCCCACCAAAAAAATTTTCTGGATCCGTCCCTGTTTGGAAGGTGATGGTTTGGATGAAAGAAGAGTGTTTAGTGGTTTGTGTTTGAGTTGTTGTTCTGGGTTAACGTGTTTGAAGGTAGTTGTCTGTGGTTTGATGATGATGAAGTTTGATGGAGAAAGGAGGAGTAGACGATGAATGTTTGAAGGAAGGTGGCGGCTGATGATATTGGGATTAGGGTTTTGGGAGGTGGGAGATAGAAGACAGTGAATATGGTTGGAGGCTATTAGGGTTTGACAAGTGGGAGCAGATGAATAGTGGTTGGGGTACCTTTAGACTGATGATGCTGATTAATTATGACTAATGCAGTAACTAAATTCCTAATAACTAACAAACAAACAAAAGACTAATATAATTAATCTAAAATTATTCTAAACTAATAATTCTAATAAGGTAATCTAGCTAATTAATTAATTAAACAAAACTGATAATAAATAATTCTAATAATATTATAAAAATCTAATTAACTAATAAACTAATAATAATTAACCCTAATTAAATAATCTACTCTAATAATAGTATTTTACACCTAATTTAAATCTAAATATCCTAAAATAAATATACAAAAAATTAATAATTATAAAAGAGAAAGTCTATTTCAATACAAATAATATTTCTATTTTCTAAATAAAAAACAACTATTTCTATTAACAAACTATTAAAATCTAATTATCTCTAAACTATTTTCTAAAAAAACAAATGTTATTCTACTCTAATTAAGCTAAATATTAAATAAAATAAAATTAATTCTAATGTTAAATCTAAAATAAAATAAATATCTATCTAACTTCTAATAAAAATAAAATAAAACTATTTAAATACATTCTAAATAACTCTAACAATGCAATGAATTTATTTAAAACTAAATTCTACTTAAAAAATATTTTATAATTATAATAAAAAAAACAATTCTACACCTAACTAAATTAAATAAATGCTAAAACGAAAATATAAACAGGAAATTCATATTTACCAAAATGCCCTTCTACCACGTGTCACGTTCTTATTGGGCAAAAAAAGTCGAGATTTGAAAAACGCTCAATCGGGGGCGGACACGTGTCTAAAGGCATGAAATTAAATGAAAAATGCAAAATAGAAAATGCGAAAATATTTATAAAAGTCTACGGGAAAATTTAGGGTATAACACCCTCATAACAACAAAAGGATTTGCTCAAGCATAGATGCATAAAAGTAATGATCACAACTTTATAGAATCAACAATAAAAAAGAATTTAGTTCTAAAACAAATATCATGCAATGTTTCATAAAACAACTAAACTCTCATGCATAAATAACTCTAACACTTCTCTTCGATTAATGAATGAAGGAAATTACGTGTTTGCAACTGCGGCACAATTACATTCAACTAAACAACAATTATAACACAATTTAATTCACACATTCATCAATCAGTCAAATCAGAAATTATGGAAGCAAAAGATTACTAAGGGCTTTTAAGGTTGTAGTTTGGTCGGGTTCACAACAAAGGGTCATTTCTAAAGGCCATTGAATCGAAATTGTTAATGCAAAAGATACATTCACTATACAAGCTATTTACACATTACAAATTCATTCACCAATCTTTTTTTTTTCAATTGCTCACCTTCTCAAACTTCTTTTTGCAAAATTATTTGCATTTTCTATTTTTTACTCTTCAAATAAGCATTTTTTTTACATTCCTATTCACAATTTTTTTTCTTTGCTTGCTTGAAAGTTTTCAAAATTGTGAGCAACCTACCATTTTTTTTTTCATTTTCCCCAACTTGAATACCAGCAACCCTCAAGTGAATGCTCCTTGCTCTTTATGGAAAGGAAATCAATTTAGACACAAGTTCAAAGGTTTCAAGAAAAAATTTAGAATCTAAAAAAATTCAATGATGAACTTAAACTTTCAAATTATGTACAAAAACTAAGTTCATCACTAAAATTGAGATCTAATTTATTAGTCTCAAAAGGGTTAACGAACTCTCGCTACTCACGGATAAATTACTTTTGGATATGGTTGGGCTCAATATAAACAAATGTCTTGATCCTTTCTAATACTTACACAAAATCACAATAATAAAAAGGTTAAGCATGAATTGAACGAATTAAAAAAGTTATCAGTTATCCAAACATTTTGTAAAAAATGGAGAGTTCCCACAATTTGTGGCTTTTGGACCTAAGTGACTCAAGCATTCAAATAAGCTTTAAAATGAAACAAGAGTAGAAATTTGTAAAAAGCAAAAAAAAACTCTTAATCATTATACAATTATAGAAAGTGGTAACCATGTACCTTGCATGCATTCATCACATTAAAAATCTTATCATCACCATCCAATCTTGGAAGAAAATTCAATGGATACTTTTGTTTTCAAAAGAGCAACTAATCTAGAAGTTTAACTCATTCAACATCAAGGAAAAAGCATGAAAATTAAAACAAATAGCAACTGCATCTTCCCCCTATTTTTCAAAAAGGCCTGCCACCAGGCCAACAACGGAAGAGAGTTTGCAAACAAAAAAAAAAGAGTTATGGAAACTTTATCAACTGCCCAAAATCTGTCAAGCTCACACTGCAAGCAGTAGGTGAACTCGATGAGACTCGTAGTGCAAAGTGAAGGCGAACATGATAGTACTTTAAAAATTATGGTTTTTCCCCATTTTGGTTCACCACAGCCTTCTTCTAGCACTCTAAGCTAGCATAAAAACTTACAAATGCATTAAAAAGCAGTAATACTCACAATGTTGGAGTGTCTCCCAATAAGCGCTTTGTTTAACGTCATTTGAGCTCGACGATCCAACACGACCTCACGGATCGGAAAACGAAATTATTGTTGAACTTCAATCAACCTCGCCACAAATATATATCTTAAGTCTTTAACCATTCACAGTCCAACTTTTATTTGTTAAGGGATCCTCGATCTCAATTGCCCTGTAATGCTTGACTTCATTAATCCGGAAAGGCCTGGACCATTTGGACTTCAACTTTCCGTGAAACAATTTCAATGTTGAATTTAACATTAAGACCAATTACCTTTCTTTGAAATCTTTGTGGACAATCTTTTGATCATGAAACTTTTTCACATTTTCTTTGTAGATTTTTTTGGAGTCATAAGCTTGAAGTCGCAACTCATCCATCTTATGAAGTTGCACTTTCCTATTTTCCCCACTTAACTTAGGGTCAAAATTCAAGAATTTTAAGGCCCAAAGAAATTTATGCTCCAACTCAACCGACAAGTGACAAGCTTTTTCGTAGATCATTTTAAAAGGTGTGAGACCAATCAGAGCCTTGAAAGTGGTATGATAAGCCTACAATGCATCCTCAAGTTTGTCGGACCAATCTTTTATAGAAGAAGAAACAATTTTTTCAAGAATTATTTTAATTTCACGATTTGATACCTCTGCCTGACCATTGGCTTGTGTATGATATGATGTTGTAACTTTATGCTTCACACCATAATTCTCCAAAGTTTCTCTAACTGAGAGTTGCAAAAGTGGGATTCACCATCTCTTATCAACACTTTCGGAGTACCAAAATGTGAAAAAATGTTTTTGTTTAGAAATTTGATTGCGTTTTTCCCGCCAGCCTTTGCACATGTTATTGCTTCCACCCATTTGAACACATAGTCCACAGCCACCAAAATGTATTCACAGGAAAATAATGAGCCAACAAAGTTTATTCCCTAACAATCAAATACTTCACTTCTAACATGTTTTGTAAAGGCATCTCATTCATTTTTGTAACTCCTCCACTTCTTTGGCACTTGTCACAAAAATGGGATCCTCCATCGCTTATCAACACTCTTGGACTACCAAAACGCGAAAAAATATTCATTTTCAAAAATTTGATTACAGTATTGCCTTCAGCCTTTGCACATGCTATTGCTTCCGCCCATTTGGACACATAGTCCACAGCCACCAAAATGTATTCAAATGAAAATGAGGGTGGAAATGAACCAACAAAGTTTATTCCCTAATAATCAAATACTTCCACTTCTAACATGTTTTGTAAAGGCATCTCATTCCTTTTTGTAATTCATTCACTTATTTGCCACTTGTCATAACTTTAGGTATGTAGATTCACATCTTTAAACAGATAAGGCCAATAAAATCTCGATTGAAGGACTATCGTTGTTGTTCTCAACTCATTAAAGTGGCCATCTCAAGGTGAGTTATGACAATGCCAAAGAATTCTTTGTAATTCTTCCTTCGTAACACATCTTCTCAAAACATTGTCAACACCAAGTTTAAGTAAATAAGGTTTATCCCACACAAAATACTTGGCATCCGACATAAATTTCTTTTTTCTGATTCCAAGTTACCTTCCGATATCAATCCAGTGGCTTTGTGATTTTCAATATCGGCAAACTACGGTCTACCTTGGACCATCAACAAATTTTTATCCATAAATTATTCCTTAACCTCAATTTCACGTTTGGTCACCTCTACATTGACAAGACGGGACAAGTGGTCCGCTACCACATTTTCAGAGCCCTTTTATCGCGAATTTCAAGATCAAAATCTTGCAACAAACGGACTCATCGGATAAGTCTTTGTTTAGAATCAGGCTTGGTAAGCAGATACTTAATCGCCGAATGGTTCGTGTAGACAACCACTTTTGACCCAATGAGATAGGATCGGAATTTTTCCAATGCATACACTATCACAAGGGGCTCTTTTTCAGTTGTGGGATAATTAATTTGAGCTTCGTTCAAAACTTTACTTGCATAGTGTATAGAATGAAAAGTTTTGTCCTCCTTTGGCCAAGCACCACACCACCGACATAATCACTCGCATCACACATTGGTTCAAGATCTAGTTTACAATTGGGTGTGATGATTATGGATGCAGTAGTCAAAATTTAATTTAAAAAATTAAAATAAATTAATCAAGAATGATTAGAATCAAAAAACTTATCTTTGTTGAGCAAGAGTCGCCACATCAGTTTTGGGATGCGCCAGAGTCGCCACCGCACTTTTGTTTTTCCAAAGGAATGGGGAAAAGAGTGAACAAAACCCAAAGAAGTTTTAAAGCAAAACTAATAAAAATAGAATCAAGGGTAAGGGATTGGTTATTCAATGGAAAGGTGTTAGCACCCAAAACATATATAGTACTCTATAAGAACCTCTTGAAAATCTATGTTTTGCATAAAAAGGGTGTTGTTCGCAAAAGATTTAAGAGATGAGAAGAGAAATATTTTTTAGGGTATTTTAGTGTTTGACAAAACTTCCCAAGCCTCGTGCCTACATACCCACAAAGTGCAATGAAGAATCAAAACCTCGTAGTTCTTGGTAAAAATAATAAAAGAGTTTGTTTTGATTGATTTTAAATGGAAAGACAAGTTGTCATTTTAAGGAGAAAACTCAACTAGTCACCCACAAGTATATGAAAATGGAACTTTGCATCACTATTAAGAAAAACTCTAACTTGGATAGAGATCAACAAGTGTGCCACTAACTCTCTCAAGTGGATAAGAATCAACATCAAACATCACTATGGGTATAGGAGAATTACATCTCAACTATAAAAATGACTCATGTTTAAACCTTAAGAAAAGTTTAAAAGTAAAAGGGCACAAAGGGCACAAAGTGATTTGAATGAGTTGTGTATTTTTTATGTCTTTTCAAGCTGCGGTATAGCGGTAAGAAGAAAAAGATTTGGAAGAATTCCCTCTGGGATTTATATCATCTCCACAAGGATCGGTGCGAGGGAAAGAATGTCGTTCAACGGTCTTGTTGTACCCCAAATTTTGACCCCTTAGATTCTCATTATCATTTTAGGAGCATACTCATGAGTTATCTAACCTTAAACATGTGCAAGTTCATTTTTGTCAGGGTACAGATGAATCAGGGTTTCCGCACCGTCAAATTCAAAACTACAAAGAGATGATCAACCAATGTTTTGGGCTAATTAAATCATGAAATGAAATCAAGGATAGTATATAAATCAAATGAGCAGCCAATTTGAAGTGATCATTTCATAATCAAGAACTGTGCAGTCCGGAGGCCCCGATTAGGGTTTTTAACTAGTAAAAGTCAATTGTGGTTTGACTTTGATGTTGGGAGGTGTTTTGATTGTGGGATTGAGGTCCATGAAGTTCATATAGCTTAATAAATATCATACAAGAAGTGTCAAAGTCTCAGGATGTCCAGAGTGTCAACAAGCGACTCGGTCGGCACCGATCAATCGTACGGTTCACCGAAAAGTCAACTCTTCAAATTTTAAGAATTGGACTTCAAGTTGTGAAGCAAAGTTGTTCCTTATGTCATAATGGACTTGCATATCAATTTTCATGGTCATTGGATCAAGGATGAGGAAGTAATCGAAAAATCGGGAAATTAGGGTTTCGAAAGGGGCTAAACCCTAACTCCTTAACCACACACCCAAATGAATTGGTTCCAAGCTCATTGGGAAGCTCTTGACAAGTCCTACAAAAGTCTCATACTAGTACACAACCAGAAAATGCATACTTTTTGAGTTAGAAGTAAAATCTTTACAAGAAGGGAAAATAACAGAAAATTTCTAAGTTATTTCACCTTAAAAAGCTTATGTGCAGCCAACTTTGGAGGGATTTTTGACCTAGTTTCATTTGGAGTTGGGCTTCCTAACAAACATGAATGTTGTAGAGCTACATGAGGGCTTTCCAAAAAGTATTAGAAGTCCCCAAGAGGAGTTATGAGCAGAAAGTTACATGTGTGCAAAGTTAGGGGTTTCACACTTTAGTCCCACATTGTCCATTTTTGCAAAATCACTTCTTTCATCAAAATTGCCAAATTCAATTGATCAAACATGTTGTATCTGATATGTGAAGAGTATGTGGCATGAGAAACCAAAGAGTTATGCAGAAAAATCAAAAGAAAGAGCTTGTACCATTGCCTTGCAAGTGGATGTGCAAGTTGCACCAAAAGTGAAAAAGTGAAGCATGAGGTGGAAAAGCAATCTGAACCAGCCTCACCCCTACACTTCTAGCCTAATTTTATCTTCTTAAAACCATCATTTAACTTGACCTTTGAGGCTTGGATGTTCAGCTGAGAAAACCCTCCAAGGGAGGTTTCTTCCAAAATATCTAAACCTTTCTTCAAGATAAAGAAACTTTCAAAACAGCCCCTCATCCTCACTTGCCTATAAAAGGAGACTTACCTCACCTCATTCAAGACACAATACACCTTCTAAAAACTAGAAGAAGCTCTGTTCTTGGCTTTTACTCAAAGAAATCCCAAAATCTTAAAATCTCACTTTTCATCAAAAACCACCAAAAGCTGTCTTGCTACCAAGGCTGCCATATCCACTTCTATACACTCCAACACCTCAATAGCCACTCACACACTCTCTAAATAGGGTATAGAAGGTGTCTAGACCATTGAACCACCCAAAAACCTCACAAATCAAAAAGTCAACTTGTTCACCAAGTTACTTTGACCAAAAGCCATAGATTTCACCAAGTCTTGTTCTAAGCACTTCCTTGAGGTTTTAATCATTCATACACCTCACCTACATCATTTCTCAGCTTTCTAAAGTGTTGGAAACCATTTGAAAAGCATATTTCTTCAACTGGCTCAAAGTGTGCATTTTACTTAAAAGTGAAGAAAATACTCAAGACAAAGAAGGGAGATTGAAGTTCTTTGGGTTTCTTGATTGTTTTAACTTGTTCAACAAAGCTTACTAGAGGTATGTAGCTCATAAATACTTCCATTTACATCATCTTCACATTTTGGCATTTTTGGAGCAATCATGAGAAATATTGAGCCGTGAGTAGTTAGTGAATTTCATAAACAGCTGGCTTTGATTGATGTTAAGCATTAACATGTATGTTTGTTTTGTCCTTGTCAAGTTTCACTCATTAGCATAATGAATTTATGGTTGTTGTTGTCAAAACAGTTTTGATAGATAAGTTGTAAACTCATGCTTTTTTTGTTAGAATATAGGTTAAGTTTGTTTTGGTGTTGTGGTTAACTTCTGATATGGTTTTAGTTGTTCATGACCAACATGTTTGTTCTGCTTCAGCCTACAACCATGATGTTAGGCAATGTATTGATTTGGTAGGCAATGTGTTTTTTTAAAAGGGGCTGACATCATGTTGACAGTAACATTTATGTTACCATGACCTGTTTGTGCATCTAGTTTTGGTTTTTTTCTGTCAGTAAGGTATAGCTTGGGTTCAGTCATTTTGGCTTGATTGTTTGGGCTAGATTTTATCCTAGGATGGGGTTTGTCTCACCTGCTAGGTTTTGGATGATGTGAGTAAGATCCTGTCATAAGGATGATGCCCTAGAGTTGGTTGTTGTTGGAAGGATCATATGGCATTGTCCTTACCCTTGGAAAGCAGGATTCACCATCTATGCATGAGAGTGTTACTGTCATAGCACAAGTTTTAACATAATACATATACCAGACCTCTTTTGGAGAAAACCTCTCCATGTGCAAATTGGCAACCAGCACTACCTGATACCATACCACTTCCAGTCCTTGTCAGGAAATTTGGTTGTCAAGAAACCTTCCAAAAATGTGCTTGGAAAATTGAATTGTTAGTTCAGCTTTGGGTTTCTTCAACTAGCTCCTTCCCCCAGATTTGCAATTAACCTCAAGAATAACTTCTAGTTTTGGTGCTTGGGTCTGTTCTAAAGCACTCTTGTTGAAATCATGTTTGTCTACTGGATCTATGTAAGGGCATGTTGGCTAGAAGCTATTAGTACCTATTGTTAGGATACCACTGTCAGTGGTGGATAATTTGGAACTGATGTGGCAGGATTGAGTTTTTTGTCTAGGCTGTTTATTTTTGGTTTGAGGTTGATAACTTCTGATGCATCCAATCTTAATAAAGTATTTGTCCCAAGATGAACCTATACCAGCTTGTGGATCAAAAAAGACCTGCCACCAGCCACCACTCTTTTTCCTCAAACCTTGTTAAGATCACAACTGGTGTGGACCCTATTGATGGTAGTGCTAGCAGTTCTTTGCTTTGAGGTGAGAAAACTGTTTTGGCCCTTTCAAGCATCAGTTTGCTAAGTCTTTGGTTGTGGACAGTCCAGCTAGAATTCCAAGGCATGTGTATACCCTTGCTTACACCAAATTATTGAACACTTAAGTTCCTTGATTTTGCACCTTGCCAATAAGCTGCTATGGTTGGGAAGTCAGCAAGTGAGCAGACTGTGACTAGCCGTCTGACTTGAGGTTTAGAAACTGTCTCTATTTTGTGTTTTGACTACTGCTTGAGTTTTTGGATGTGTGTTCATATTGGTTTTCTTCATTAAAGAATTGGTTGCCACCTGTGTGTATTAGTACAACATGATTTTTAAAGCATTTCACTAAAACTTGCAAATTCATGATCAGTTTCTAATCCATGAAAGGGACTGTCTGTTTGCTTTAATTTTATTCATGAGATTCATGTCTGAAGCATGTCTTTATTTTCTTTTGGTTGCATTCCAAGTTTCCAATACATTTTCAAATATTCCAACTTGTAACTGTCATGACATTTTTCACATAGGTTTGATTTTCACCAAAACCACCTTTTGAACACTTCATATCAAGCATTTAGAAACTGTTGGCATCATTATTTGGATTTGAAACAAGCTATCTCAAGTTTTTCACCTCAAAATACATCTTTCACCAAAACATTACACTTAACATGCTATTTCTATAAACTGTTGACATTGAGCTTGCTTGAGGTGTTAGAATCATCCATCATCACTTATGTGGTCTGTGTGTGTGTGTTTGGTTTGGATTGAAAATGATTGAATCAAGTTGCTCACATCAAAATGCATCACATAACACCATAGATGAACCTGCCTTCTAATTTTTTACTAGGAGAGGAATTTCAAAAAAACACCACCACCATCATGCTCCTCATGTTTTTCTAGGCCAGTTACATATAAAGTTTGTAGCATTTGGTTAAGCGACGGAAAAGTTACACACCAAAACGTAAATCCTTGATTTGTGTTTATTTTTGCCCAGCCATAGAAAGAAACTACCCTTATTAATTAAAGGGGTGGCATCAATCAACGGATGTATAGCCACCCCAGTGGTAAGACCATATGCCAAAACGCGCCTTCCACCTCTTTGTCCTGAGGAGGGCAACTCTTTTGTTATTTTTTGTTATTTATCACACAAACTTCAAAAAAATCGTATCTCTCTCGTTTTTTATCGTTTTTCGCCCGTTCTTTTTTCGTCGTGTTCATCTTTGTATATAATTTCATGCCATATATTTTATTTTCATGTTTGCCTATTTTATCACCTCTTTTGACTGTGTACAATTTAAGTGCATTTTGCGTCCGTTTACGCATTTGCAGATGAATTTTTATGTGGTTCCACTTGGATTTGTTTGTGAAATTTGTTTGTAATCATGTACATACATGTTAGTTAACATTCTAGGATTTTTGTCTTAAGTTGTAGCTATGTTTATCCCATTCCACCTGTTGACTGTATTTGAATGCGATGTGTCGTTACAGTTCTCGTTATTTTCATCTGTGTTGATTATTATCAATGTACTTTCATCCTTATCATTTCACATGTTTGTTTAATTGGTTGTTACCATGAAATTTTTTTATGTTTTTTACCTCTCCCTTTTATTTTTCTTTCCCCAAGTGGTGAGGCTCGTTAGCTTTCATCCAGTTGTTTCCCCAGTCTCCCTCCAAAGGAAGGTCTATCCACTTGACCTTCAATGTCATGGATAATTCATTCACACTCTCTTGACTTTGTTAAGTCAATTTAACCCTAGCTTATAAGCCATTAGACTTTTCTTTAAGTCTAAGAAACCCACCTGTACTAGGAGCATTCTTCAACTAGAACCCTAGGAAAGAGTTCGTCAACTCTGTGTAAGAATCATTGTCATGATCTCTTACTTTCCCCTTTTACTACAACTTAGAATAGGGAGTTTTGTCAAACTCCACACAAACATTTTCATGTTTGTTTCCCCCTTGAACCTTGATCGTCATCAAGTGTTCTTTTCCCTTGTGAGGCGAACAACGATTGCTCTGATTCTATCCTAGTCAGGATACGTAGGCAGAAGATGCGATGTCTTTGCGAGCAAACTTAGAAAACCACTTAGGCCTTTATTTATTTTATTCCTTATCCCAAACCATAGTACAATTCACAAACTTAGCAATCAATCAAACAAAAGGTTCCTGTAGAGTACTACAGATATTTAGGGTGCTAACACCTTTTCTAGATATAACTAACCCCCGACTCCCTGAATCTCTTAGCGTTGTTACATCGCGAAAAAGGTTTTTCTTTCTTTAGACCTTTCCTTTGGATAAATTAAAGTCCGGTTGTAAAAGAAATAAGGTTCAAGTTAATTAATAGCTTGATATCCAATTTTCACCGCAACAGGTCTCTACATTTCTAAGCTTATTGTGAAAATTTGGTTCAAAGATTCATGGTACCATAAATAAAGTCAAAAAATATAAAGTAAAGACTGGAAATATAAATGGAGCGTTCTTGAGATTGGATCTCTTCAATTAATAACATATGCATTCTTATAATCAATTAAACACAAATCAATCATTCGTCTAATATCCTCACGTATCGCTCACATCAGTGTTCATGTTTGAAGCACCGACAAGAGTTCTACCCTATTGTATCATCGATGATGTCTCAATCAACTAAACAAAAAGGAGCATTAAGATTTGATTCTCACGGTGAATGTTAGATCTAAATCTATCTCTAGAGTTCAGAACCTAATAGATGCATATACTAGATCGAGATTTAAAGAGCATATGTCTATGGCGGTTCAAATTAATGTGTAAACAAGTAAACCAGGATAACATCAATATCAAATAAATGAGTAATTCATATAAAACGCCTTGATCAGAATACATACATACGTTTAACCCTTTTTACATGCATTCAACTAATTTTCTAAATGTAAGTGGACATAGTTCTTCATCTCTATTATCACACATCCTCACAATACCGTATTGATCCTACTCATGCTACTCGTGCCACTAATCAACATAATAAAATCAAATATACTAGTGAATATCAACTTACAAGACTATGTTAAAAGTTTGCTCATTGATAGATGAATATCTAAGATCTAAAATTTGAAGAGGGTTTTGTCAAGACCCACAAATAAGAAATCAAAGACAACATTAATATTGAATCAAAACTAGTTTATAATACATAGATTAGATGAAATACATAAGGTATCAATAGATTACATTCAAACTCAACAAGAGATCGAAGCTAGTTACTCAAAGATCAAGCTCTGATTTCCTTTGATTTTGGCTTCTTCCTCTTAGGGTTTTGTTTTTCTCTCTAAAAATATGTTTGAAATGAGGAGAGATAAAGATGGATTTTGAAAAATACAAGATGTCCCCAAAAATATCTAGAAAGTTCCCTTATATAAAAGTTACAAAAATTTCCTTTAAGTGGCACCGCGAAAAGCGCCATCAGAGTGTGCTTAGCATGATCAGTTCAAAGGTGGAAAAATTAAAGAAAGCATGCTAAACGCGGCCAGAGCGCGGTTAGCCTTCATTTTCTACTGCCTCTAGTCCCAAAATGGTGTTGAACCCGCACTTAATAGCAGGCTAATTTAAGTCATCTCTAAATGAGACATTGCCATTTGTCGCTTCATTAATATCTATGAACATGCTTCGATCACCGCAAATGTGGTTTCTTGCACCGGTGTCGAGGTACCACTTGTTTCTTTTCTCTACAACTTGGTTTTGGCATGCGAGCAACAATGTTTCTTCTTCTCCGCCTTTTTCTTCTACAAAGCTAGCTTTCTCCACAACTTTCTTCGAGAATCTACACTCAGATGCGTAGTAACTGATATTGTTGTAGTCTTGATTTATGATTTATCACACCTCGACTATGAATTTATTCTTCCATGACCTCTTGTTTCTTGTGGATTTCAACTTATTTCTCCACTGTTGGAGTAATTATTGTAACCGCCTCTTCCTTCTTCTCTAGGTCCTCGTCCATGTTCACGATCTTGGCCATAATCACATCCTCTTTGGCTCTTGTAATTCGCATAGTTTGAATCCCTTACGTTGAGTTGTAGTCGTTGCTTCATAGCCTATTTTTGTTTTATTTTTCTCTTTTGTTTTTCTTTGTATGCTTGTAAGGAACCCATAAGTTGCTCAATAGTCATGGTCTTTAAATCCTTGTTTTCTTTAATGTTTGTAACAATGAAGTCAAAACTTGGATTTAAATGCAGAGTATTTTCTCTATGACTTTCACCTCATTAACATCTTCACCATTTGTTTTAATTTTATTTACTACGGATAATACTCGATAAAAATAATCAGAAATTGACTTGGACACTTCCATAAATAAATGTTCAAAGTCATCTCTAAGAGTTTGAAGACAGCTCTTTTTCACCTGTTCCACTCCTTTGTTGCAAGTTTGAAGTTTGTCTCATGTTTCTTTGGTTGTCATTGCATTGGAGATCTTCTCAAATGTATCTTCATCCACCGGTTGATAAATGAGGAAGATAGATTTCTTGCCTCTCTTTTTTTTACTTCTTCAATGTCTCCTTTGCACCTTGGCTTAACGAGACTTCATCTTGCTCTTTTAAGCCTTTCTCAATGATATTCCACACATCTTGAGCTTCTAGTACCACCTTCATCTTGATAGACCAGTTGTCATAGTTGTTCTTTGTGAGTGTCGGCATTTGGAAAGTGAAACCTTCATTCGCCATCTTTGAGGACCTTGAGGCTTTGGTACCACTTTGTTGGAAATAAGAATTTTTGTATTTAGGGAAAGTGTACAAAAATATTAAAGACTTGAATATAAACTTGATAGGTAGGTGAATTCTTTATGGAAGAGAGTACTTTTTATTTTTGTTTGATTCAAAAGTGTAGAATTATATCTCTATTTATAGTAATTAAAGGAGAACTCTAGACACACTAATTCTAGAGATTTCTTAGTTAGGTTTATCTAACATTTTATGGACTACAATTAATTTTCTTTTAGTTTGTGAAAAACGGGTTAATCATGATTCTGAAGAGAGTACATAAATAAACTCCTTTATTAATTAAGTGATCTTTTTAACTAAAATGAGAGTATTTGAAATCAGATTTGTGTGGACATTGACTTTAACCCTTGACCCATTATGGTTAGTGACTAGGGTTATGATCATACCTGACCAGAAGGGGATCAATGATATGTCACGTGTCGTCGATCTAGAAGCTGCTCACCCAAAATGTGGAAGAGGAGGGGGTGTACCTGAAACACACTCTGATGCCAAAGTAAGTTACGAGCAAAGTGGAAGCAAGTACAGAAAGAGAGTAAGAAGATTAAGTTACCTGACCCTCTGGTGAAAAGGGTATTTATAGTGAGCCCCCAATGCAGGATCAACGGTTACTTAGCACTGGCCTGGGCTGCCAAGCCCAGTGTTAGTAACTGTTAGGGCTGACATGGCATCGTGAAGACAAGGACGTGGTTTTTGCCCTAGGGTAACTATTCCGCACTATCCGGGAGGAGGAAGACTGAATCTCCAGGACGTGGGTGGTTACTTTATGATGTGTCCCTGCGTGAGGGACATGTGGAGGACGTGGGGGAAGGCCCGAGGAGTTCCCTGGGCAGATAGAGGCCGGTTGGTCGGATGCGAGGGTCCTGCCCGACAACAGGGAAAAAGGAGGTTGGCTGGTCGGATGCGAGGGCCCTACCTGACAGCTTTTGGCCTGTGCCTGACGGGGAGGAAGGTTGTGCTCAACGGATCTTCTGCCCATCAGCATGGCTCAGATAGGTCCCAACCCCAATGGGCTTTGGGCCTGCTAGGCAGTGGACTAAGTGTTGGCCCAGTCTAGAACAGTAGCCCCCAAGTCGATGTTCATAATTAGGCGAGCTATGACTTAAGTAGAGAATGGCGTCGGGCGCACCGGTCTGTTGGGTAGGATACGAGGATGGTGTCAGGCGCGTTGCTCCATCGAGCAGGATGTAATTGTGAAGAGCAGACGCGCGGACGACGAGGTAGAGACTGTGGTTGGGGGAAGAACTTGGAGAGACGCAGGTAAGATGGAAAGTCACCACGTGTCTTCTTGTGATGGCTAGAGGCTAGGCCTTTGAGTGCCTAGCGACGCTTCGTTTCTCGTGCTAGGGGTATATATTCATTGACCTGGCTCGTCATTTCGCTCATTCGCTTTTCGCAGCTGCTCAACATCTCAAACTTTATGCCCAATGCTTTGATTGCTTTTGCTTGACACCTGGGATTTTTCTACCTGGCAACAAAATTTCTGCATTCCTATCACGTAAGTTTCTGCACCCTTCTTGGTGTTTTTTCTCGTTTATGGTGGTGTTTCCAACGGCTTCGCTGGGGTTGTCGGGGATATCGTGGGTTTTTCCGGCGAATCCGCCGGAGGACCCTTCAAAATTAGGGTAGAAAACGACCGTCCCCGGCCTTTGTGATGAGTGCCCCGGGGAGGATTGAAAGAACTTTGAGTACCCCGAGGACAATGGGATGAGTGCCCCGGGCATAAGAGGATATGTGCGCCAGGGACAGAGGGTGTACTCTTTGGTTATCCTTGGGGGGTAAGTTGTCCCCCAGCTTGCCTCGTGGGCGGTTAGGTGACCACGCCCTTTCACTTGAACTGCGGTGGAAGGATGGATTTGATTTAGTTGAATTCACCAAGCTCATCTGCTTTTCAGGTATAAAATGGCTGGCCACGCCGAGGAAGAAGTGGAGTGGTACTTGTCCGCGGATGAGGAGGGCCGCGGGGATGTCGACTTGGACCCTTCGGAGAGGCCTATGGAAGAATAGATCGGGGAGGAATCCCTAAATTATATGTCGAGGTTCATCCATGACGACTCAGATGCGTTCGTGGTGATAGAGGATAGGGTAGCCGGAAGCCCCCGTCGGTTCCGTGCATGTCGACCCCGGGAGACCGACCGTATATGCTCGTGGTATGAGAGTGGTCGCTGTCGCTACTGCGAAAATCGGCGCCGGCAAGACAG
This sequence comes from Lathyrus sativus, assembly GCA_963859935.3. NCBI lineage: Eukaryota > Viridiplantae > Streptophyta > Magnoliopsida > Fabales > Fabaceae > Lathyrus > Lathyrus sativus. Next base: position 626,737,923 of record OZ012737.1, on the reverse strand, counting down.
AAGAGTCGCCACCGTGCGTTATTTATCCCAAAGTAGGGAAAGGAAACGCTCAGAGTAAACCTAACGCAAAAACGGGAAAGGAATGGTCGTCGCAACCAAAACCTGGATTCGGGAGTCGGTTACGCAAGGGGAAGGTATTAGCACCCCTCACGTCCATCGTACTCGATGGGATCCATGCTTGTTTTCTTGTACGGATTGTTATTCTATCTACGCTAAAGGTTAAGGGTTAAAAAAGAAAGAAAAAGGTGACTCGGCAAAGTATCGCACTTTATGCCTACGTATTCCCGTCTGGAATGAGAAATCAGAGTCAACGTAGTTCGCCTAACTACGCGTAAAAAGGGGAAGGTTGCTCGCTAGGACGTCGCATCCTATGCCTATGTACTTCCACACAGCATGGAAGATCAGAGCAAACGTAGTTCGGGCTACGTACGACACAAGTCTATCTGTTTGTCTTTTATCCTTCTGAAAAAGTTTTCTCCTGATTACGAGTCCAAACGGACAAAAATGACGTTTGTGATTGGTTTTTAGTCTTTTACGCAAGAACTGTCTTTTATTGTGTTTGAAATATTATTGTATTTTTTATTGTTTCGAGATGAGAAGAGAAACGACGGTCTAAAAACCTAAGGTTGAAAAGGGGAAGCAAAACTACCCTAATGTTATCATGCATGGGTTAAAACCTAATGTCTGTCATATTTCTCTCTTGCACAGAGAGAAACAGAGATCATAGGGGATAAACGGAAAAGAAACAGCATATATACAGTAAAACAGTAAAAATGCATGAATGCAACAATACAAGCAAGGCAAGGGAGTCCCGCTCTACCTCGAACCTAAGAAAACAACAGGCAAAAGTGAAACAGAATTCACTTTAAACCTAGGGGAAAATTAGCAAACCATACAGAAAAGAAAACCCCAACACCAGCTCTGACAGCAAACCAGCTCCAGGAAACAGTAAAACCCTAGCTTCAACAAGCAACCAGCTTCAACAAGCAACAGGCTTCATCTTCATCAATCTTCAAGGCAATGACCTTCTTATCTTCAATGGCTTCTAGCTTCAAGACAAGCACTTCAGAAGAGGATTGATTCAATGGAATAAGTTGAAATGATAAACAGCTTATTGACAACCAAAGCAAGCCTATAAGTGTTTATCATTATAAGAGACTGATTCCCTCAAAGTTCTACTTCTAAGATGAGCCACTCATCCCTCCAAAGGAGGGATGTGAATATCTTAGAAGGACTTTTAGTCATAGGTAGGAATGGAAGCACAAGAAGCTTTCCATGTTTGTAAAAGAAATCAGTCTAAACTAAAGCTCTTCATATGTCCTATCTCCTAAGTCTTCAACAAGCACCTTCACACCAAGCAATCTTCAAGCTTCAAGCCTTGATCTTTATAGTCAATCTTCTCCTATGCTTCCTCATGCTCCAATAAGCTCAAGCACAAACCCCATACCCTAAAGAAATAACCCAAAACCCAAGCAAACAAGGCAAAAGCCCAAATGGGAAACACACCAACAACCACCAATTTGCAAAAATCAAATAAAATAGTAATATACTATATAAAATCCTAAGTAAAATTCTAAGGGGACCTAACCCTATACCCAATACCCCATATAATTCTCAGGGCCTAAATCAAACTAAAAACCCAAAAACTATGTGTTACATTGCACCTATATCAAGTTTAAACCCTAATACTATCACCCTAATGTTTAATGTTCAAGCCTAACCAAAATTAAATCACAAAAATGTGATATAATTCCAGGGGGAACCTAATGCTCTAATCTAACTATAACAAAAATAATGGCATCAAAATATGAAATGACATGGCTAAAAAAAATTCAACAAATTGCATATACAAAGTAAAATGAAATAAAATGCAATTAAAAGTAAAAATGTACCAAAAAAAGGAAAATGCCTAAAATGCTATTTTTATTCTTCTATAATTTTCTTGATATCATGATGAGAATGGGGAAAAAACTCCCATGCAAAAATGTTAATTTTTGAATTAGTTATGATTTTCTAAAAACTATATGAAATGAAAAAAATAAAAATGAAAATGAAAAAGTCATGTGATGAATAGCAATTAAAAACAACGTAAAAAGCTAATGGGCTCAGAGTGGGGTGCGTGTATCAACTGGGTCCTTAAGCCCAAACCAAACAAAAGAAAATAAAAGAAAACAAAGGAAAATGAAAAAATACGCGTGACAAATAGCAATAGCTTCATGTGCATTCCTGGATGGGCCTCTGAAAGGGGGTGTGGATATGATTTGTTTACCTAAGCCCAAGACTAACATTTAAATGAAACAGTGAGTTTTGATACTCAGGCTCCCTTCACAAACTGAAACGCACTTGTGACCGTAAGATCATACTTTGGTCAAGGGTCAATGTTCCATCCAAGGGTGGTGGAGTTGTCTTCTCCAATTCAAATGTGAGAGGGAACTGATACAGGACGGTGGCCTGAGTTTGCGCCACCGTCGTCCCCAAATGCCAACCTCACAAAAACTCACCAAACTCTAAACCTAAGCATTCAATCTCGTTCGGTTTTTTCCACTGATCATCAATAGAACCTCCATTTTCATTGAAACATCCTCCATTTCAAAACACGATAAAGAACTCAGAATCTGCTCAAACCTCAACCATCACCATTCTTCAAATTAAAGGGTTTAACATCATCTACACACTACACTGAGTAAATCTAACCATTCAACTAAGCTTAAACCATCAAGAACTCAGAGAAATATCCATCACAAGAAATCTGATCCAACCTAATTTTGTCTCTAAACCTTGAATTTCTTTACCAGAAACCATCTAGCCATCATCTACAATGCATCTATGCATCTAAATCCTATCAATTCTACTTAAATTATGCTACACGATGAAGTTTACTAACCTGCAAAAATTGGATGAACAGAGTGATGAATCCTTCAAATCAATCTTCCACAAGCTCCAGATTCCTTCACTAGCATATAAGCAAGCTTCTGTATGCAACAAAAAGGATTGAAATGGCTTGAATCTTGAAACCCGATTCTGAGTTGCAGGTGAGAAAATCCAAGTGCAAGAACACGATTTCTCCACAAATTTGCTTGGAACTTGATCTGGAATCACTCACTAGCACCAATGGAAGCTGTTACAATCAAGAATTTGGATTGAAATGGAGTAAAAGTGCATAACCGATTTCAGTTGCAAATGGAAAATTTGAAAACTCAATCTCTCTATCCTCCTTCAATTCTCACCAACCAGGGCCTTGGATCAGTTCTAATGTATATATAGAGTGTGTTGGAACACTCTATAACTTTCTGGAATGATCTAATGAGAAAATCAAGTTCTCATGTCATGGAATCTCATCTCATACCATGTGCATATCAGTTCTGGTTATGGCTTGCTACTCACCTTGTCTTGAGTTCAATTTACCCTCTAGTGAGATTTTGGATATGTTGAAATGCCTTGGAGCATTGTACCTTGATGTACTTCTTTAGATAAGAATGGCACTTGATCCCTTGTTGGATGACTTGTTTATGCTATGCTATGCAAATGACAATGCAATTGAAACATAAACCAATTGAAATAGGTTGAGCAAATTTTAGGGTGCAACAGCTGCCCCTATTCAAACGGCTTGGACCCGACTGGGTGAAGAGCGAACGGCCTTCAAACAATCGAGGTACGAGACGGTTGAATACTAATGAACTCGGAAATTTGCCAACCGTCCATAGTTGGACTAACCTTGTTAACACAAGAAGAGAAATAAATTTACCCACGCTAATAGAAACTCCATCATCATGAGTAAACCATCCACATCTCGTCAACACGAGGGAGTCAACACTACAGGAATAGAATTTTGTCTGTGTTAGGACGCACACTTCGTCAACACAAATAAAGCTAAATTTGTCCACGTCAGGACCCACATCCCGTCAACACGAGAAATACAAACTCATCCACGTTAGGACTCACATCTCGTCAACACGAGGAACTACAAACTGGTCCACGTTAGGACGCCACTTTCCGTCAACACGGAGAAAGATAAACCTTGTCCACGTTAGGGCTTGTCCACGTTAGGAATCATAACTTTCCACATTAAAACTCGTATTCATCCTCGTTTGGAACCACAACCATCCTTGTTCGGGAACATGACTATCTTTGTTCAGAATCAAAGTCATCCTTATTCGGAATCAAAAACTATCCTCGTTCGGCAATCATGAAGCTATCCTCGTTCGGTCTTCGTAACTGCTCCTCGTTCGGAACTCCATAGACTTTTCTCTTTTGGAAACCATAAACTATCCTCGTTCGGACTCAACATTATCCTTGTTCGGAGTTCATACCTATCCTCGTTCGGAAACATCCCCGTTCGGAACTATAATCTTTCTTCGTTCAGAATCACATCTATCCTCGTTCGGACCTATAACTTTTCTTCGTTCAGAATCAATATCTATCCTCGTTCGGACCTGTCCTCGTTCGGAATTATCCTCGTTCGGACTCAAAATCTTTCTTCGTTCAGAATCATAAAATTTCTTATCGGAAAACATACCCATCCTCGTTCGGAAATAAAAAACTATCCTCGTTTGGAAATTCCAAATTTATCCTCGTTCGGAAACATAATCTATCCTCGTTCGGAATCCAAAACTCATCCTCGTTTGGAATCGAAAACTCATCCTCGTTCAGAAACTTCGAAAACTTATCCTCGTTCGAAACTTCGAACCTCGTCCTGTTAAGACCATCCTTGTTCGGAAATCAAAAGCTATCCTCGTTCGGACTATGCTGGGGAAACCGTTATCAACACGGAAAACTATTCTTATATGCACGGACTTTGTCCACGTATGGACACACTTCGTCAATGTAGAGAAATCCCGGCGACCTTGCTGGGGATAAACTCTTTTCATCCAGTAAGAAATCAATTCTGCTTGACCTTTGCTGTAGCTGACTCTACTGGGGATACTTCGGAAATAAGCTGTCAGACACTTGTTTCGACACCAAGTAGCCACTTCGGAATTCTTCGAAACCTTGATATTATGAAACCCTGATATGCTGACGTGACAGTAATCTAAACAAAGCGCTCCGCTGACCGGATAAGAGAAACTCCAACCCGTAACTCTGTGGGGAACATATTAAGATGAACTATATCATCTCCCGTCTCACGGAAAGACCTTGATTGTCTAAAAATATATCTGAGCCGTAACTCCATACTCCTGCTGAGAAAACCACCTGAAACCAAAAGGTTAACCAACCTGATTTATGTTTCAAAATGCGTATGTTTGACAATGGCGTAATGCTCCATTCGACATGGAAATGCTACGCGTTTTTGGGTAGATGCAAATATGATGCCATATGCAAATGCAAATGCAGGCTCAAGCTGCTGGGGAAACTCTGATAGTGTCGTCTCAACAACAGGAATGCTGAGGATAAAGCTAACTCGGCTGAGGGTGACCAAGTATTACAAAGTGTCCCGGAAAAATAAATGCTGGGAACACAAATCAACTTTGCCGGGGAGAGCTTAATCATCAATTTCCACTAGGAGGAAAACACAAACACCCTGTTGGTGAACAAACTCCTCTGGGGAAGAAACGACTCTTCTTGGGGAGATAACCTGACTCCGTTGGGGGACAAGGAATCTCAGCTGAGGATAAGAAACGACTCTGCTGGGGAGAAAGAATCCTTTTGGAGGAAACTGCATTGTCTGAGCACAGCTTACAAACTTGGAATTGTCAACTCTGCTGAGGATAAACATCCCAATGAAAGTCTGACAACCTGTGGAATGCAAAACCAACTTTTATGGTAACAATCTTCCTGAACCAACTCTGACGTGGTCAACCATCGTGGGACTCTTCTCGCCGAGGAATTGCACGTGCACATACTCTCTGGGGAGTGCTCGTCCTGCAGGGGATACTAATTTTGACCTGCTGGAGATATCCTCTGGGGGATAAACTGCGACTAGCTGGGGGAATGGTGCTAACTGGTTGGAGCACACAAATCCTGACCGGCGGCTTCGAAAGTAAAACCTGCAACACAAACGAGACAAAACAAGTCTATACAACCAAATCTATTTAGGTTAGTGTCCATGACGTTGTTTCAGTCAATTCGAAGTTTTAGCAATTATTGGCAAGGGCTAGCAAAGTTATGCAAATGCTAGTTTCATCAAAATATTGGCATTTTTCACATACAAAACAGTAAAGAACAAGCATCAAATACTGAATAACATGTTTTATTGATTAGGCCTCTGAATAGGCGAGTTTTGTACACTGGATGCAACTCCTGAAAAGAGGAAGTTACGCACAAACAAATACCCAAGTATGCACAGGAAGCATAAATACTAACACAAATTTGTACACATGTCGGGAACGTGGTGCAGACAAACACCATGAGTTGATCCTCCTATGACTCGCCTGACTCTAGCGCTTTCCCGGTATTCAGTTTTTGGAAGAGATTGTATCTGATGAATGAACCCCCAGGTATTCTCCAAGCCACCAAGCAATGCAGTATCAAATTCAGATCGCAGTCATTTGCTTTTTAAATCCCTAACTTTTGCGTGAACCGCCCTTTGCGGGTTTTCAATTCACCGGGATACCCTTTTTTGCCGAAGCCGCCCAGTGTAGGTTTTCGACTTCGCGGGTGTACATCTTTTCAATTTTATCCCTAACTTTTGCCCGAACCTTTTATTCTGTTTTTGGTTCGCCGGGATGCCCCATTTTTGCCTGGACTCTCCTTTTTTGTCCAGCAGGTCAATTTTAAGCAAAGTATTTTTTAACTGCATCCGAATTCACAGGCGACGTAAAGTCTTCACCGTCCATGGTGGACAACAACAAAGCTCCTCCTGAGAAGACCTTTCTGACAATGTATGGACCTTCATAGTTAGGTGTCCATTTTCCCTTGTGATCCGTTTGGGGCGGAAGAATCCTTTTCAGCACAAGGTCGCCCGTCTGAAAGCTGCGAGGACATATTTTCTTATCGTACGCTTTCTTCATTCGGCTCTGGTACAACCGACCATATGCTAGAGAAGCTAGTCTCTTCTCATCCATTAAACTCAGCTGATTCAACCTGTCTTTCACCCATTCTGCCTCGTCAAGTTGGACATCTCGTAACACCCTCAGGGAAGGAATCTCTACTTCCAATGGTAACACCGCTTCCATTCCGTATACCAGCGAGAACGGAGTTGCCCCGGTTGATGTGCGTACCGTCGTACGATAACCGTGCAAAGCGAAAGGTAACATCTCGTGCCAGTCCTTATATGTCACAACCATCTTCTGAACAATCTTCTTTATGTTCTTGTTGGCCGCTTGAACAACGTCATTCATCTTGGGTCGGTAAGGAGAAGAGTTATGGTGCTCAATCTTAAAATTCTGACATAGCTCTTTCATCATCTTATTATTTAAATTTGAACCGTTGTCGGTGATAATCCGCTCAGGAATTCCATATCTGCAGATAATATCTCGCTTGATAAACCTAGCTACCACTTGTTTGGTCACATTGGCATATGAGGCTGCCTCCACCCATTTGGTAAAGTAATCGATTGCTACCAAAATGAACCGGTGTCCGTTAGATGCCGTCGGCTCAATCTTTCCAATCATATCTATCCCCCACATCGAGAATGGCCGCGGTGATGACATCACATTTAGAGGACTCGGAGGCACATGGATCTTGTCCGCATAAATCTGGCATTTATGACACCTCTTTGCAAACTTGAAACAGTCTGCTTCCATAGTTAGCCAATAATAACCTGCCCGCAGCAGTTTCCTTGTCATAGCATGCCCACCATCATGTGTACCAAATGTACCCTCATGTATTTCCTCCATGAGCAACCTTGCCTCTTTCTCATCTACACAACGTAGCAACACCAAGTCATGGTTTCTTTTATATAGAACACCGTCTGGATTCAGATAGAATTTACCAGCCAATCTCCTGAGATTCTTCTGATCGCGACTGGATGCCCCAGCCGGATACTCTTTATTCTTCAGGAAATTCTGAATGTCGAAATACCAGGGTTTATCGTCAGATGCTTCATCAATAGCAAATATGAAGGCAGGCCTGTCAAGCCGAGATATAACAATTTGGGGAGCCTCGTTCCAGAAGTTAACTTTATACATGGAAGACAAAGTTGCGAGAGCGTCCGCCATTTGATTTTCTGCCCTCGGTACGTGATGCAATTCAACCTTGTCAAAGAAAGGCAACAATCTCCTCGCATAATTCATGTATGGTATCAAATTGGGCTGACGTGTCTCCCATTCTCCTTTTATCTGATTCACCACCAAAGCTGAGTCTTCGTATACATCCAGGTTCTTGATTCGAAAATCAATGGCTTCCTCGAGCCCCATGATGCAAGCCTCATATTCAGCTTCATTATTGGTAACCGGAAAGGTCAGTCGAGCAGTAAATGGGATGTGCGACCCATGAGGAGTAGTGATGATTGCCCCAATTCCGCTACCATAGGAATTCACAGCTCCGTCGAATATTAACTGCCATTTGGAACCCAACTCTGGTCCTTCGTCCGGCAACGGTTATTCACAATCCTTCATTTTCAGGTACATGATGTCCTCGTCAGGAAAATCAAACCTCATCGATTGGTAGTCCCCAATAGGCTGCTCAACAAGATACTCCGACAAAACACTCCCCTTAATAGCCTTTTGAGCAACATATTGAATGTCATATTCGGTCAAGACCATCTGCCAACGAGCAATTCTTCCGGATAGTGCCTGTTTTTCAAATACATATTTGATAGGATCCATCTTCGAGATGAGCATGGTTGTATGATTCAGCATGTACTGTCTTAAACGCTTGGCGGCCCAGGCTAGCGCATAACACATTTTCTCAAGCATTGAGTACCTCGACTCACAATCAGTAAACTTCTTACTCAGATAGTAAATTGCATGCTCTTTTCGCCCTGTCTCGTCGTGTTGACCGAGAAAACAACCCATACTCCCCTCAAGAACCGTCAAATACATAATCAAGGGTCTCCCTGCCACTGGAGGTATCAAAATAGGAGGCTCCTGCAAGTATTGTTTTATTTTGTCGAACGCCTTTTGACAATTGTCATTCCAAGTCACAGCCTGGTCCTTTTTCAACAACTTGAATAATGGCTCGCAAGTAGCTGTTAGGTGAGAGATGAACCGAGCAATGTAATTCAACCTCCCTAGAAAGCTACGGACTTCTTTTTCCGTTTTAGGTGTCGGCATTTCTTGTATCGATTTTATCTTCGCAGGATCAACCTCAATTCCTCTTTCACTTACAATGAACCCCAGCAGTTTACCCGACCTTACTCCGAAGGTGCACTTGTTAGGGTTCAGTCTCAACCTGAACTTCCTAAGCCTCTTGAATAGTTTCAGCAGATTAACCAAATGTTCTTCCTCCGTCTGGGATTTGGCAATCATATCATCCACATAAACCTCGATCTCTTTATGCATCATATCATGAAAGAGAGTCGTCATTGCACGTTGATATGTTGCCCCAGCATTCTTCAATCCGAAGGGCATCACTTTGTAACAAAATGTTCCCCAAGGCGTAATGAAGGTAGTCTTCCCCATGTCTTCTGGCGCCATTTTAATCTGATTGTAGCCCGAGAATCCATCCATGAAGGAGAAAACGGAGAACTGAGCAGTATTGTCGACCATCACATCAATGTGAGGAAGTGGGAAGTCGTCTTTCGGGCTTGCTTTGTTCAAATCACGGTAATCTACGCACATTCTCACCTTACCGTCTTTCTTCGGCACTGGCACAATATTAGCGACCCATGAGGGATATTTCGTAACAGCTAGGAAACCAGCATCCCACTGTTTTCGCACCTCCTCCTTGATTTTCACTGCCATGTCAGGTCTAGTTCTTCGGAGTTTCTGCTTAACCGGGGGGCATTCTTCTTTCAAAGGCAGACGCTGCACAACCATATCCGTATCCAATCCAGGCATATCTTCGTACGACCAAGCAAATACATCACTGTACTCCTTGAGCATCTCAACCAACCTTTGCTTGACGTCGCTCTGCAGCGCGGCCCCTATACGGATGTTCCTTTCGACCCCTTCCGACCCCAAATTAATAATCTCGATTTCTTCCTCGTGAGGCAGAATGATTCTTTCTTCCTGTTTCAACAACCAGGTCAACTCTTCTGGAACATCGCCATCTTCAACAATCTCTTCCTCAGCCTGAAATACCGGGTGCTCGAAGTCAAAGTGAGTCATAGGCGGTTCATAGATGTCATCTAAAAATGTAATCCTGCAAAGGAAATGGTTAAATGCTTCAAAACGTATATAAAGCGGATAACCACATTGCCATTTTATTGTTAAAACAAAACAGGAAAAACAGGGATCACAATATTTGTATATGAAAAACGCCTTTTATTTAATGATTAACAGTGCAATGTACATAACCAAATGGCCCCAAGCAAAATCACGATGCCCCGGGTAGGACACCAGATTATTCAACAATTAGTAAAACAAAGCATTACTGTTTAGTTGTCACAGGAACAGCCTCCTGAATAGACCAATTGCACAGTCCTTGTCCTGGTACGCTCGGTTGAATCCAGGCATCCATATCACAATCGATGTCTCCTTCTTCAGAATCTGAAACAGCATTGATGGTTTCGTAGCATACTCCACCGGACGTGATTGTCACTGGCCCTCTGAACCTGGGTTCTCTGGGGGAAGGAGTTGACGACGAAGGATGATATCCAAGTCCGAACTTGTCCATTTTCACGGGAATATCCAGTACCTGACCCCAGCCCTTGGTCTCACCTGCATGTACCAAAGTTTGTGCTTCCTTATACGAGGACACGGCCACACATGGCGCTTTGCTGGGCACCGGAGCTTTATCTTTAACTCTCAAACCTTCAAAAGCTTGACAGGGTGTTTCATGAATATCACCATCGAATTCCACGTATTTGAACGAAGCCAAATGGCTAACCAGTATATCTTCTTCTCCACAAACAGTAACGACACTGTCCCCCACCATGTATTTCAGTTTTTGGTGCAATGTGGACGTGACTGCCCCTGCAGCATGGATCCAAGGACGCCCTAAAAGGCAACTATATGCTGGATGAATATCCATTATATAGAACTCAGTCTCAAAAATTTCAGGCCCCACTTGCAACGGCAGCGTTATAGATCCAAAGACCGACCTCTGTGTACCATCAAATGCCCTGACCACCAAGTCACTGGGCGTGCAGATTATTCCCCTGATGTCCAATTTCATCATTGCTTTCTTCGGAAGCACATTCAAGGAATATGCTTGGTGTTATATATATATATATATATATATATATATATATATATATATATATATATATATATATATATATATATATATATATATATATATATATATATATATATATATATATATATATATATATATATATATATATATATATATATATATATATATATATATATATATATATATATATATATATATATATATATATATATATATATATATATATATATATATATATATATATATATATATATATATATATATATATATATATATATATATATATATATATATATATATATATATATATATATATATATATATATATATATATATATATATATATATATATATATATATATATATATATATATATATATATATATATATATATATATATACATTGCGATGTATATGAGTGAATTATAATGACGTGGCGAGAATGTAAAATATGCGGGTTTTATGCTATATATATATATATATATATATATATATATATATATATATATATATATATATATATATATATATATATATATATATATATATATATATATATATATATATATATATATATATATATATATATATATATATATATATATATATATATATATATATATATATATATAATTATATGCATTTTTATTATGATAATATTTCTCACTCTTCTGCTGTTTTATGATGCTCTATGAGGCATTGCAGAGTAGGTTTGCTGGAGTTCTTTTGTGAAGTGTGGCTTCATCCCTTTTTGGTCGGTTGACTCTGATATGTAGCACCGGGTAGTTAGGAATGTATATGATTCTTTTGTGATACATTGTATATGTATCTTGATGATGGATGTTTATGTAAACATGATGGATGATGTATATATGAATATATGGTTGATGTTAATCAATGTTTAGATTTTCCGCTTTTATTCTAAATGTTGAGATGTGGGTGCAAGGACTAAGTTCCTTGTTGCAAGTTGCCCCGTTGTTGCATATCTTTAAATGAGCAGGTGTTGTATGTGTTAATTTCAAGTATAATGTGACATGCTCCTTTTATACCATGTTTTTAGTTACTCTGATGAAAATTTTAATATGTGCCTAAATGATTTATGTGATTATTTGGGGGTATAGAAAGGGGGTGTTACATTAAGTGGTATCAGAGCTAGTGTTGAGTCAGTTGTGTCTGTCTTGTTGTTGTGATGGTTGAACGGTTGTTTAACCTTGTTGTTATTTTGGGAATGGTCAGAATATGGCTGGTCGTAATGACAATGCGTTGGTTGCTGTGTTGGAAGCAATGGCCAGAGCGGTGCAGGGTGCGCCGAATGTGAATGCTAATGATGAGTTCAAAAAAAATCAACCACCGGTCTTCAAAGGAAGATTTGATCCCGATGGTGCTCAAATTTGGTTGAAAGAGATTGAAAGAATCTTTAGGGTGATGAACTGTGCGGAAGGAGATAAGGTGAGACTTGGATCTCACATGGTGAAGGAAGAAGTCGACGATTAGTGGGTCGGTATACGTCAAATTCTTGAGGTAGATGATGAGGAAATAACTTGGGAATTGTTTCGCACTGAGTTTTTGAGGAAGTATTACCCTGAGAGTGTGAAAGGGAAGAAAGAGATGGAATTCCTTGAACTGAAACAAGGTAATATGTCTGTGGTAGACTATACTGCTAAGTTTGTAGAGTTGGTTCAGTTCCATCCTCATTATGATGTGATTACCGCGGAGTTCTCAAAGTGTATTAAGTATGAGAATGGCTTGCGTCCTGAGATTAAGCAAGCGGTGGGGTACCAAAGAATAAGAAGGTTTTCGGACTTGACCGAATGTTGTAGAATCTTCGAGGAAGATATCAAGGCTCGCTCCACTCATTACAAAAGTTTGAATGAGAGGAAAGGAAAACAACAAGCGAGAAGTGGACCTTATGTGACACCCGTTGGTAAGGGCAAACATAGGGGAAACTTTGATAAGAAATCGGGAGGAGGGAGTTTCGGTTCCATTAAGTGCTACAAGTGTGGTGAAATGGGACATAAATCTTTTGAGTGTAGGAATGCCGTAGTGAAGTGTTCTAACTGTAGAGGCACTGGGCATGCTACTAACGATTGTAGGAGGAATATGGTGAAGTGCTATAATTGTGGAGAAGTGGGTCACATTAGTACTAAGTGTACTAAGCCGAAACAAGCTCAAGTGGGCGGAAAGGTGTTCGCATTATCTGGGTCAGATACTACTAGTGCAGATCGTTTGATTAAAGGTACATGCTTTATTAATAATACACCTTTAGTTGCTATTATAGATACTAGAGCGACTCATTCATTCATTTCTTTTGAGTGCGCTAAGCGTTTGGATTTGTGCATGTCTTCTTGTGGTGGTGACATGGTTATTGAGACTCCCGCTTCGGGGTCGATAACTACATCTTTGGTGTGTTTAAGTTGTCCTTTGACCATGTATGGTAAAGACTTCGTTATGGATTTAGTGTGTTTGCCGTTGGAAGGATTATATGTAATCTTGGGTATGAACTGGTTGCAATTTAATAGAGTTCGTATAGATTGTTATCACAAGTTGGTGAGGTTTCCTTCTTTGGAAGATGATGAAGATGAGAGTTTCCTATCCATTAAAGAGTTGAAGAAACTTTTAGCGGACAGAGCTCAATTGTTCGGTTTGTTTACATCTTTCTCGGTGGAGAGTAAGAGTAAGGTTGAGCTGGATGTGTTTCCAGTGGTGTGTGATTTCCCAAAAGTGTTTCCGGAGGATATTAAGGATGTACCGCCGAAAAGAGAAGTTGAGTTTTCTTTGATCTAGTTCTGGGTACTAGACCGATTTTGATGGCACCGTACCGTATGTCGGCGTCGGAGTTGGTGGAGTTGAAGAAGCAATTGAATGAATTATTGGACAAGAGGTTTATAAGGCTGAGTTTTTCTCCTTGGGGTGCACCGGTATTGTTAGTAAAGAAGAAAGATGGAAGTATGCGGTTATGCATTGATTATCGGCAGTTGAACAAGGTGACCATTAAGAACAAGTATCCGCTTCCAAGGATCGGTGATTTGATGGACCAATTGGTTAGTGCATGTGTTTTTAGTAAGGTTCATTTGAGGTCAGGTTATCACCAGATCCGTGTGAAAGAAGAGGATATTCAAAAGACGGCCTTTAGGACACGGTATGGTCATTACGAATTTTCTGTGATGCCATTTGGGGTTTCTAATGCGCCAAGTGTGTTTATGGAATACATGAATCGTATTTTTGATGATCAGTTGGACCGTTTTGTGGTTGTGTTCATCGACGACATTTTGATTTACTCTAAGTCTCAAGAGGACCATGAAGAGAATTTTAGAATTGTGTTACAGATTTTAAAAGAGAAGTAATTGTATGTGTTGCACCCCAAAATTTGCCCAACCTTTTCTAACCTAGGCTTATGTTTCAGTTGCATAGTCATTTGCATTGTCATCATGTACATAGTGCATTCATCTGCATTGCATAGCATAAGCAAGATATCTTAATCAGGGGATCAAGTGTCATTCTTGTCTCAGGAGGCATATTCAAGGGGTTTCATTCATATTCTAGACTACTCAGGTCATCAGAAAAGAATTTGAGCCTTGAAGAGTTGACAGATCAATCATTGGATTTTCTCCTATCTTGAGGTTGTTTGGGGATCATCAGAGGGTGTATGAGCTATGATTCAAGAGCATGGAGTGTGTATGGATATCATGGAAAGTCTAGATGATCATTTTGAAGAATAACCAAGTCATTGGAATGATTGCAAGAGCCACAGTTGAGGTCAGTCAACTAGGGTTTCATTTAGGTCAACCCTAGGTCAACCCTAGGTCAAAGACTTGATTTGAAAATCATCAAGGCTCATTTGAAGGTTGTGGGATTCATTATTTGATATATGGATATGGATGTGGTGTTGTTCCCAAGAAAAATCAAAAAGAGTCAAGGAGAAGAGAAGTTACCAAATTAGGGTTTTAGTGCAAAATCCCCTGATTTAGGTCAAAATTTAGGTCAAACTTCCAAGAAGTGTAATTCAAAATGAAAGCTTGATATGAATTTATGGTCCACATGAAACTTGTATAGTATCTTCATAGCTTTAATTTGAGTGGTGGAAGTCATCAAGATGATTTACAGAACTCAAGTTATAGCTCTTGCAAGTTACAGGTCATCTGAGGACACTGAAATTTGTCTGTGAAAGTTGTCTGTCTTCCAAGAAACTTTTGACCTTCAAGGAGTTTTCAAATGAATTCTTGGCAAACATAAGAGTTGTTACTCATGATCTCCCCTTTCCAAAAAGGTATGGTATGCCTTCATCTGATTTTTGAAGCTCAAGTTATAGCTTGTGCAAGTCAGGGGTATTTTGGGAAAGTGGAATTATAGGTCATTCTTAGCCTATGCCTAAAACGCATACAAGGAAGCTTCAAATGGAAAACTTCACAACATCAAAGTTGTTCAAAATGGAATTTTGAGTCTAGAAAAGAGGTCATGGAATTTTGGAAATGCATAGAACAAGAATTGACAAAAGTTGGTAAAAATGACCTAAAAAATGGACATAACTTGAAAAAGTTCAAATTGAAAATTGGTATGGGCAATCTACACATCCAAAATAGGTCATGTGATATATCAAATTGAGTCTAAACAACATTTTAAAGACATTGGTTCAGCCACAATTTTGAGATAGGGCTTTAAAAATGGACTTGCTTTGTAAATCTCTTACTTGCATAATAAGGTACATTTGTGAAACTTAACACAAAGCAAGGGATCAACATGTAAGCACTCATACACTTCCATATTGTCATGTAATGATATTTTCAAGGGGCTGCAAAGTGTTTGAGGGGAGATATCATGAGATAGGGGATTATGTCATATCATGAGAAATTCATGAAGTTTCTAGAATCATCCAAGACTGATCCAGAAGTTTCTAGATCCTTCCATCCTCTCCTATATATTGAACCTAGATCATTTGAGAAAGAGGTTGGTGCATAGAGAGAGAGAAGAGTGAGAATTGTAAAGTTACTTCATTGGCAAGTAAGAGTGTGATCACCAATTCCACTCCATTTCTGTTCAAGCTCTTGCTTCATCTTCAATACATAGCACACAAGGTGAATCAGAGGTCTGTAATGGAGGCTTGAGGAGTTAGCTTTAAAGACTCAAGATTCCATATCAGAAGTGCAGCCATTAATGCAAGTTGTTTCATCCAAATTCTTTGCATACAGAAGCATCAACACACCCCAAAGGTCATTCTTGAAGCTGGCCAAGACTTGAGAGGCACGATTCCTTCCCTGTTTTCATCAAAATTGCAGGTATGCACTTCAATCCATACACCTCTAATTATGTCATTTCAGTTTGGATTCTTAGGTTAGAATGGTTAGGTTAGGATAGAGGATGATGTATGCAAACTGTGAGAGCCATCCATAGAGTTTCACCCTAGGGCAGTTGATCTTTCTTGACCTAGAACTTGTAGCTTAGAGTGTGTTAGTCTTGGTTTAATGGCTTAGAATAATCAGCATAACATGTAGAACACATTAGTGCAAGAGTTATCAAGAATTACCAAGTTCATATCAGTGGTAGTTTAAGTGTGCCCTAGTTTTCTACCTATCGGGTTTGATGCTGGGGTGAGTCGTAGAGAAAACCAAGACTAGGGTTGGGTAGAGGGGAAGAAGTAGGTCATTTTTTTATCTTTATAGTGTAGCATTTAGTTGAGAGATGAGGGAGAACAGAGAGGATGAAGGATCGTGCATGGGGTTCATTTTTCTGAACTTAGGGTTTGTCCAAGGTTGAAGATGAAGGACAACCGTGGATCTTGGGGTTGGACTTTGACTTAGCCTTTAATCCAACGCCCCACATTTAAAACAGAAAACGGAGGGAAATGAAACACGCTGAACGCAGCGTTTCATTAAACCCAAACCATGGGCCTGGATCAAAACCTATTATTCACACCCTTCTTCTGAAGCCCACCATAAATTGAACTGCTTTCCCACGCTATTCACACCGTCTATTTTTCTTTTTCTTTTTATTTTTTCAATTCATTTTCTGATTACATTGGGCCTATGCGCCTTTGATTTATGCACCCCCAGCTTTCCAGCCCAATGATTAAATGCACTGAGCGCATTACTATTCATACCCCTCTCCTATTTTCTTTGAATTCTTTTATCTTTTATTTCTTTTATTTTTTATTTGCCTCTTTAAAAATTCATATCAATTTGAAAAATGCTTATTTTTCATTTCTTGTTTTTGCATTAGGTCCATAATTCTGTTAAGAAAAATTAGAAAATATTAAAAGTCCATTTTATTTTGTTTTAGCATTTTTTGTGCATTTTTTTCTCTTAAGTGGTTTATAAGTGATTTAGTTGGATACATAAGTTTGTTGATTTTAGTTTGACTAGGTGCTTTGGTATTTTGAACCCATTCCTTTTAGGATATTTCATTTAGGTCTTTAACTTGTATATAAGATTTAATTTGTAATTTTTAGGGCTATTTTTAGATGTTTTGATTAGGAGAGCATAGTGTGACAAATTAGGGTTTTAGATTTGACTTAGGTGTAGTGAATCATTTTCTTTTAGGAGTTTTAGTTTGATTTTTGGGGTATGGGACTATAGGGATATTATGGGTAGGTGTAATAGACCCTTGTAAATAAACATTAGATTTTTCCTCCCTTCTTTAATATTTTTAGGGTATTTTCTGATTTGATTGATTGAGTTGTATGCTTGTTGTGATGTTGTCTGTCTTTGGGGTTTATTTTTGGGAATTTGTTTGGGGGCTTTGCTTGCTTGAAGACCTTATTAAAGAAGCATGATGAGGAGAAGATTGAAGATCAAGATCCAGAGGTTGTTGAGATTTGAAGCTTGCTGGAAGCTGTTGAAGACTATAGAGGTTAGGAGCTAGGTAGAGCTCTAGATTAGAGATTTGATTCATGAAACATGGAATGCTTCCTGTGCTTCCATTCTTTCCCAGTGACTAAAAGTCCCTCTAAGAACTCACCTCCCTCCTTTGGAGGGATAAGTGATCGGTCTTAGAGGTAGAACTTTGAGGGAACCTGTCCCACTATGCTAATCCCTTATGCACTTCCTTTGGTTGTTCATGAGCTGATTAACATGCCAAATTATCTCTCTTGATTTAATTCTGTAATCCTGGAGTGCTTTCCCTGGAAGATGAAGATCATTGAAGATGAAGATTGTCAAAGAAAAAGTTAGCTAGGGCTTGGTGTCCAATAATGAAGAAGGAGCTTTGGAGTTGTTTTAGAAGATGTGCTGTGCATCAACTTAGGAGTTTGCTGGCAGAGCTTGGGGCTTTTTCTGTATTGTGTGTGATAATTCCCCTAGGTCTAAGGTGAAATGTGCTTCACTTTTGCCTATTGTGTTCAGGTTCGAGGTAGAGTTTGGCTCCCTTGCCTAGCTTTGCCTAGCTTGTGTGTTGTATGCATTCATTATTTTACTGTATATCTGTTTGTGTTTTCTGTATTCCCTTAGGAGCTCTGTTTCTCTCCGTGCAAGAGAGTAACATGATAGACATTAGGATTTAACCCATGTATGATAACATTAGGGTAGATTTTCATCCCCTTTTTTAACCCTAGGATTCGTAGAGTGTCATCTCTTCTTCCTTCAAAACAACAGAAAAACATTAATAAAGGTTATAACAGAAATCAATTCATTTCTTTCGTCCAAAGATTTGAACAAAGATCAACCTTTTTGCAATAAGAAAACCCTTGTTTAAGGTGAGATTTTTCATAAAAGACACTTGAACAGCTTGTGTCGTGCGTAGCCCGAACTACGTTTGCTCTGATCCTCCATGCAGTGTGGAAGTACGTAGGCATAGGATGCAGTGTCCTAGCGAGCAACCTTCACCCATCTTTCCCCATAGTTAGGCGAACTACGTTGACTCTGATTTCTCGTTCCAAACGGGAATACGTAGGCATAAAGTGCGATGCTTTGCCGAGTCATCTTTTCTTTTCTTTTCAGACCTCATCCTTTAGTTTAGATAGAAGTGTAATCCGTACAAACAAACAAGCGTGGATCCCATCGAGTACGATGGACGTGAGGGGTGTTAATACCTTCCCCTTGCGTAACCGACTCCCGAATCCAGGTTTTGGTTGCGATGACCATACCTTTCCCGTCTTTGCGTTAGGTTTACTTCGAGCGTTTCCTTTCCCTCCTTTGGGATAAATAACGCGCGGTGGCGACTCTTCTGTATTGCCGGCGCCGATTTTCGCAGTAGCGACAGCTGACGACTCTGCTGGGGACTCCAACGGTTCTCTACGCGAGTCAATCCTAGCGCTTGTTTTCCCGTCGTGGGCTTTGTATGGATTTACATTTCTGTATTTACCTTTCAGCATTATATTATCATTATTGTTGTTGTTTTGTGGGTTTGATGGGGGTTCTATGATTGAGAGATAAGCCGGACCTGGGCTTGAGTGCACCTAGAATTAGAGTAGAGATTAGTGGGGGTGTGCATGCTTTGTATGTCCTAGCTTCCTGCGAAATCTACGCTCGGACGAGGTTCTTCTGGTTGGCCTCCTGTCCCACCCTTTGGGTGGCATTGGTTGCTGGTTAGTTGGATTGTCGACTATGGGAACCGATCATTTGGAAGTTGGCTAAGTGAGGCCTCTTCAGGATTTGATGATGCCACTCCTTCTGGGAATCGTATCATCAACCCTGAAAGTCTGTGACGCCAACGACCGCATAGGATGCCGTACCTTGTGTCAGTTATAGGGACATCTACCTGTGAGAGGGATTTGGGGCATGCAGGTAACTGGACTTCCAGACTACCGGTTTATTTCTCATGAGATTCAGGATTGTGGATATTTTATGCAGGGTCTGTCAGAGATCAGTTGTGGTTTATATTATTGGGTCTATCCGAGACCAGGAGAGAGTTCTTTATGAGGTCTGTCTGAGACCAGAGTTTGAGGAGTATTGGAGGGTCTGTCTGAGACTTGTTCTTGGTGTGGTTTGGGCTTCTCAGTCAGGGCACTTGATCCCTTGTTGCAGCTGTTTGCATTGCATTGTTTGCATAACCATTTATCATTGCATTTCATTAACGTGTGTCTGTGCTGCAGGTGCATTACATACTTCCCTGTTCTAGTGCTCCGGAATTCTGATTATTGATATGGGTAGTGTGCGGAAGACAGTTGCGTATAAGTTGCCCACTCCGGATGTGAATTCTTTATTGGGTTTGATTGCCCTTGCTAATGATGAGGTTAGGGCTAGCTTCAATAAGAGTTATGGGAGGCTTTTGAGTTTGGTTTATAAACCTAGTGCATGTGACTTGAACGGATTGTATACGTTGATGCAGTTTTATGACCCTGCTTTGAGATGCTTCACATTTACAAATTTCCTTATGGGCCCTACTATGGAGGAATATGCAGAATTCCTTGATTTGCCAGTACAGGACAAAGTGTCGTTCATTCATTTTGATGCTAAACCTAAGTTGGAGGATTTAGCAGTGTCTTTGCACATGGACGCTTCTGAGCTATTGGTGACTTCTTGGCACGGGGTCTCAGGTTTCTCCCTCCCGTTTCTGATTGGTAAAGCCCGGGAATATGCCAAGAGTGGATGCTGGATAGTCTTTAATGCTGTTTTGGCTTTGTGCATCTATGGGATAGTGTTGTTTCCCAACTTCCCGGATTTTGTGGACTTCGATGCCTTTCATTTGTTTGCTGCTGGTAATCCAGTACCTACATTGATTGGGGATTTCTACCATTCCCTCCATTACAAGAATGAGAACCGGCAAGGGAAGAGTGTTCACTGCTGTGTGCCATTACTGAAGATGTGGTTTGATCGACACTTACCGAAGAAGGGTCCTTTCGTAGAGCTTGCAGAGGAGTCTGATTGGTCCGAGCGCCTTATGAGATTGACTGCCGAGGATATGGTTTGGTTTGATAGGAATTTGCTGGGTTCCGAGATTATTTTTAGCTGTGCTGGATATCCAAACGTGCCCTTAATTGGGAGGAAAGGATGTATCAATTACAATCCTTTTTTACTCGTTCGTCAGTTTGGATATGCACTGAAGAGCCCGCCGAAGGCAGAAGAGGTACAGGAATCTCTGTACTTCACGGGTGACCTGAGTGGAGACTTATTGGCCAAGCTGCAGTATGCTTGGAATCACATCTCTAGAAGGGGAAAACCCTTGTTGGGAAAGAACGACTGTCAGGCCTATCCTCCGTACAAGGCTTGGATACGAGAAAGGGTTAAGCAGATTCAGATGCCCTATCCTTTTGTGTCATCTTCTGTTCCTACTCCGGTTAAGGAACCCACGACTGTTCCCATTGAGATTTATGAGCAAGTGGTGAAGGAAAAGGAGGCTTTGTTGGTGGCTAATGAAGAGCTAGAAAGAGAATTGGCCCAGATTCGAAGTGAGAAGAACGAAGCTGCATATTCTCTCCAACAACAAACTGAGATGGTAATCTTGTTGAAGAATAAATTGGTTGAAGAAAAGCAGATGCGGGAACGCCTGGGACAAGATTTCAAAAGCTCTCATGAGATGATGGAAGCTAAGAAGAAGTCATTGGACATCGCTTACCGAGAAATTGCTTCATTCAATAAGACGTGGAATGCCACTCTTACTAACAACAAGGAACGGGAGGATAAGTTGAAGCAACAGATCTCCGACCTTGAGGTCCAATTGAAGGCCACCAGAAGGCAGCATGAAGAAGAAGTCATGACTAGATATGCTCTTCAAGACGCACTGAAGCAAGTTGAAGCTCGCCGAAAGGAAGCTAGGTCCCAGAAGAGGAAGCTAGATGAGTGCTTTGGTGAAGGCACATGGGAAGAATCCATCGACGACTTGCGGCGTGTTCTTAAGCAGAGGAGTCTACTCATTAAGGGATTGCTTGTCCAGCCTGATCATCCCAAGACAAAGAAGCTGTTAGGGGAGTACAGGGATTATGAGCACACCTGATTTGTTCTTGCTTTATTATAGGCTGACCATCACCCGGCTTGTGGGTCGAGGTCATGCTTTTAATTGTCTTGTGATACATTGGTGTTGTATAACTTTGCCTTTGAAGGTTTATTCAATATATGAGTTGTTGTCTCTTCTGTGATTGAATTTCAACTTCTTGCAACTCTTGTCACCGCACTGTCACGGCACTATCCTGTATCAAATGTATTAGCACTAGAATGGGGGAAGTAATATTCCCTAATGCACAGGCGCATACTGCATTTTGCATACATACTCATATTTGCATTACAGATTTGTGATCCATGTATCTTATCTCCTGCATCAATTACAGGTAGTGTCAGAATTGCAGATCAACGAATTCATCGTTATTCCACAAGGACTAATCAGAAGAAGATTATGGATAGCATACAAGTTGAGATGCAAGAAATGCGTGACAGGATGGCCCTGCTCATGCAAACGATGGAAGTTGTCGCCAAGGGACAAGAACAGTTGCAGAGTCTGGTGCAGCCGTTGGTTGCCCGTGCTGAAAACAACGGTACCCCGCGTGGTGAAAATGTGGCTAACTCTCCCAGGGTTGAGAATCATCAGAGTGCTGATCATATTCCGGTCGCTGGGCCGAACGTCGGAGAAGTCGGTCCTGCTGGTGGGAACGGAAACACTGGTAATACTAACGGAGACACTGCTGGAGTGTTTGTGCGGAACGTCAACCAGGGTTTCAACATGGGTGCGGAGAATGTCGGGATGAACGGCGGTAATGGTAATCAGGGGTTCCAAGGTATGAATATGGGATATGGCAATGTGGCTGGCGCCAAGACTGGATGTGGTGACCATGGTTATGGTAACGCAGGTTACGGAATGGGTATGAACAATGGCCAGGAGATGGGCAACCTGAGGTATGACCCCAGGTACTTTCAAACAGGTCTGGGTCGTAATACCGGACATGCTGCATATGACGAGATACCTCGTTGGGAGGATCGTCAGGAAGACATTTTCTCCGGTCAGAACGAAGGCTACGGGAGGCCTGCAGGGGACAACCTCCGAATGAGATTGTTGGAAGAGAAGGTAAATGGGCTGGCTAGTCAGAACACTGTGGGGCTGGATATGTCCAATATGGGGTTGGTACCAGGGCTGAGGGTACCTCTGAAATTCAAAGCGCCATCTTTTGATAAGTATAAAGGGGACACGTGCCCGAGGGTACATGTTCGTTCATTTTACAGGAGGATGTCTGCGTACTCAGACGACGAAAAGATGCTCATGCATTTCTTCCAGGACAGCTTGTCAGGGCCGTCACTGGAATGGTATATGAGCCTAGAGCCAACACAGATAAGAAGCTGGAAGGAACTAGCTGAAGCTTTCGTGAAGCATTACCAATACAACAGCGATCTCGCTCCTAACAGGGTTCAGCTGCAAAGCCTCTCTCAAAAGCCTAGTGAAAGCTTCAAAGAGTACGCCCAGAGATGGCGTGATTTGGCTGCTAGAGTACAACCTCCTATGGTGGAGCGTGAAATGATGGACTTGTTCGTAGGGACGTTCTCTGGAATGTACTATGACCGGATGCTCAATTTCTCAATGAGTACCTTCTCTAAATTGATCCTGATGGGGGAGCGTATAGAAAACGGGATAAAAATTGGTAAGATTCAAGCGGGAGAGTTTGCTTCAGCTGGAAGCAATAAGAAGGACTTCGGCGGTAAAAGGCAGGGTGATACTAATGCGGTATATAATGCTCAGCGGAGAAACAGGAATCAGAATTGGCGTCCACAATCTCAGGTTGCGAGTGTGACTATTCCGGGACCTCCTCAGCAACAGAGACAACAACAGCAGGCTCAGCAGCAGCCTAATCAGAATCGGCGGAGGTTTCAGACCCCACGACCAAGAAGGATATTTGAGGTACCGCCGGTATCTTACGCAGAGCTCCTTCAGAATCTATTGAAATTACAGCTAGTTGAAAAAAGAACGTTAGCGCCGCCGATTGGCATGCCACCAGTGGGGTACAACATCAACGAGCATTGTGATTTTCACTCAGGTGCACCCGGGCACAATATTGAAAACTGCTTAACTTTCAAGCACAAAGTGCAAGATTTGCTTGATAGCACAGCCATTCATTTTGGGAAGGATGGTCCCAATATTACGCAACAGCCCATGCCCAAGCATACAGGAGCTGGGGCGAACGCTATACTAACAAATGCTGAAATGGACTTGGTGTTAAATGTTAATGAGCTGAAGACTCTGTTGAGTTACGTCAAGCAGTGCCTGTTGAAAGGAGGGGTCTATCCGGGTTGCGGTGAAGATTGCGTTGATTGTTTGGTTCAGCTAGAAGGCTGTGGAAAGTTAAAGAGGGGGTACAAAAGTTGATTGACGAAGGGGTATTACAATTTGATCGGTCTGCAGCATCAGAAAAGCCTGTTGAAGTGGAGACTGAAGAGGAACGGAATGAAGTTGCCACGATTACTATCCCGTTCAAATCTGTAACGATTTCGGCGCCAGCGAAGCGACTGACCATTACAATTACCAAGGCTAAGCCAACCCCTTATGAGAGTACGAAAGCGGTTTCGTGGAGTTATGGTTCCGAAGTATATTGTAATGGGGAAAGGATCGACTTGAGTGATCCGCCAGCGGGATCTGTGGAGAATATAGTTGGACAGGGTGGTATAACTTGGAGTGGGAGGATCTTCACTTCCCCGGAAGTAGAGGCTGAAAGGCTTGCCAAGGGTAAGAATAAAGTGGTTGATGGGGGACCGTCGGGGAGTAAAGAGAAAGAATCGACGAATAAGGATGTGGAGGAATTCATGCGATTAATTCGCAAGAGTGACTATAAAATCGTAGATCACTTACAACAGACTCCCTCAAAGATTTCGATCTTATCGCTGTTGTTGTGCTCGGAGGCGCATAGAAATGCTTTGTTGAAAGTATTAGAAACATCCTTTGTTCCTCAGGAGATATCAGTCAACCAATTGGAAGGAGTTATAGCGCATGTTAATGCTGGACATGGCTTGGGGTTCACAGATTTTGACCTAACGCCTAGAGGGCGTGATCACAATAATGCATTACACATCTCTATTGAATGCCGGGGAACCATTATGTCCCATGTGTTGGTAGACACCGGTTCGTCGTTGAATGTATTACCGAAGAAAGCCTTGTTGAAATTAGACACCCGCGGGTTGATTTGCACACCGAGTGATTTGGTGGTGCGGGCATTTGACGGAACGAGGAGGTCGGTATTCGGATCAATAATGTTGCCTATCCAGGTAGGTCCTGAGGTGTTTGATATGGTGTTTTACATCATGGATATACAGCCCGCATATAGCTGTCTGATTGGGAGACCGTGGATTCATGCCGCTGGGGCAGTTACTTCCACACTCCATCAGAAACTCAAGTACATGGTTGATGGCAGCATTGTGACAGTCTGTGGAGAGGAAGACATCCTAGTCAGCCACCTGTCTTCTTTCAAATATGTTGAGGTATATGGGGAGATTCATGAAACGCTCTGCCAGGCGTTTGAGGGGGTTAAAGTCAAACAGGATGCTCCAGTGAAGAGCGAAGGGCTTGAGGTAGCCGTGTCCTCCTATAAAGAAGCGAAGGCTTTGGTACAAGCGGGAGAAACTGCCAAGTGGGGGCAAGTTCCAGATATCCCTGTAAAGCAAGACAAGTATGGCTTAGGGTATCGTCCATCTTTCAAGCAGAGTGCGCCTAAGTACAAAGGGCCGGTGGTGTTCACACCTGGGGGAGTTAGCTTCGAAAGGATCAATGCTGTATCTGACACGGAAGAAGGAGATAGTGACTGCGACATGGACGCATGGATTCGACCCAGCACGCCGGGGCAAAGTCTATGCAACTGGTCCATCCAAAACGTCATCCAAGTTACCACTAAACAGTAATGTCTTGTTTTACTCAATCATTGTACGGTCGCATGCCTTGCCCGGGGCATCGTCGATCTTGTATTAGGACCTAACTGTTTACATGTATGTTTTGAATAATCAATAAATAAAGGCGTTTTTTACATTCATATGTTGTGATCCTTTTCTGTCTGTTTTTATATTTTTCAACAAAATGGCAACGTGGTTATTTTCTTTGCTTGCATATCATTTGAAGCATTTAACCATTTTCCTCGCAGGAATCATATATTTTCAGACGACACCGCTCAAAGATCTCTTATGACTCGTTTTGACTTCGATCATCCGATTTTCCAAGCTGAGGAAGAGATTGTTGAGGATAGCGATCTGCCAGAAGAGTTAACTCGGTTGTTGAAGCAGGAGGAGAGGATCATTCTGCCTCACCAGGAAGAGATCGAAATTGTCAATCTGGGGTCTGAAGAATGCGTCAGGAATATTCGTATTGGGGCCGCACTACAGGGTGATATCAAGCGAGAGCTCATTGGGATGCTGCGTGAGTACAACGATATATTTGCTTGGTCCTACGAGGACATGCCAGGTTTGGATACAGATATGGTTGTTCACCGTCTTCCGTTGAAAGAAGATTGTCTGCTTGTCAAGCAGAAGCTCAGAAGGACTCGTCCTGACATGGCTGTAAAGATAAAGGAGGAAGTGCAAAAGCAATGGGATGCTGGATTCCTGGCTGTCACTACCTATCCCACTTGGGTCGCGAATATCGTGCCTGTGCCAAAGAAAGATGGCAAGGTTCGAATGTGCGTTGATTATAGGGATTTAAACAAAGCGAGGCCGAAGGATGATTTTCCGCTCCCGCATATCGATGTGTTAGTTGACAACACGGCTCAGTTTTCAGTGTTCTCCTTCATGGATGGCTTTTCAGGGTATAATCAGATCAAAATGGCTCCTGAGGATATGGAGAAAACAACCTTTATCACCCCGTGGGGAACCTTCTGTTATAAGGTGATGCCCTTTGGTTTGAAAAATGCTGGGGCAACGTATCAGCGGGCCATGAAAACTCTCTTTCATGACATGATGCATAAGGAGATTGAAGTGTATGTCGATGACATGATTTCCAAGTCTCAAACAGAGGAGGAGCATCTGGTTAATCTGCTGAAGTTGTTCAAGAGACTTAGGAAGTTCAGGCTGAGGCTGAATCCTAACAAATGCACTTTCGGAGTGAGATCCGGTAAGCTACTGGGGTTCATCGTGAGCGAAAAAGGAATAGAGGTTGATCCTGCAAAAATAAAAGCAATACAAGATATGCCAGCACCGAGAACTGAAAAAGAAGTCCGTGGATTCTTAGGGAGACTGAACTACATTGCTAGGTTCATTTCTCATCTAACAACCACGTGTGAACCGTTGTTCAAATTGCTAAAGAAAGATCAAGCGGTGGTCTGGAATGACAATTTCCAGAAGGCATTTGAAAGAATAAAAGAGTATTTGCAGGAACCTCCAGTTCTAATACCCCCAGTAGCGGGACGACCGTTGATTATGTACCTGACGGTTCTTGAGAACAGCATGGGTTGTGTTCTCGGTCAACACGACGAGATAGGTCGTAAAGAGCATGCAATTTACTATTTGAGTAAAAAGTTCACGGATTGTGAATCTCGATACTCTATGCTTGAAAAGACGTGTTGTGCACTTTCT
The DNA here is from genome assembly GCA_963859935.3 of Lathyrus sativus. NCBI lineage: Eukaryota > Viridiplantae > Streptophyta > Magnoliopsida > Fabales > Fabaceae > Lathyrus > Lathyrus sativus. The sequence goes on along the minus strand of OZ012737.1, from coordinate 626,710,345 downwards.
TGGGCTGCCAAACGTCTAAGACAATACATGCTGAATCATACAACCATGCTGATATCGAAGATGGATCCGATCAAGTATGTGTTTGAAAAGCAAGCACTCTCCGGGAGAATTGCCAGATGGCAGATGGTGTTGACGGAATACGATATCCAGTATGTTTCCCAAAAGGCTATTAAGGGAAGTGTTTTGTCCGAATATCTCGCCGAACAGCCAATAGAGGATTACCAGCCTATGAAGTTTGAATTCCCTGATGAGGACATAATGTACTTAAAGGCTAAAGATTGTGATGAGCCGTTGCCCGGTGAGGGTCCTGAGCGGGGTTCCCAATGGCAGTTGATTTTCGATGGTGCCGTGAATTCGTACGGTAGTGGGATTGGAGCAATTATCACAACTCCTCACGGGTCGCATATCCCGTTTACAACCAGATTGACTTTTCCAGTGACAAACAATGAGGCCGAGTACGAAGCGTGTATCATGGGGTTAGAAGAGGCGATTGATCTGAGGATCAAGAATCTGGATGTATATGGCGATTCAGCGCTAGTGGTGAACCAGATTAAAGGGGAGTGGGAGACACGTCAGCCTAATTTGGTGCCGTACATGAATTACGCGAGAAGGTTGTTGCCTTTCTTCGATAGAGTGGAGTTTCATCATGTACCTCGAGCGGAGAATCAAATGGCAGACGCCCTTGCAACTTTATCATCAATGTACCAGGTCAATTACTGGAATGAGGCTCCTAGGATTGTCATTTCTCGCCTTGATAGGCCAGCCTTTGTGTTTGCAATTGATGAAGCGTCTGACGGCAAACCTTGGTATTTCGATATACAGAATTTCCTGAAGAACCAGGAATACCCGGCTGGGGCATCCAGTCGTGATCAAAAGACTCTAAGGAGATTAGCAGGAAACTTTTATCTAAACCTCGACGGCGTTTTGTATAGAAGGAACCACGATTTGGTACTCCTCCGTTGCGTAGATGAGAAGGAAGCCAACTTGCTCATGGAAGAAGTCCATGAAGGAACTTTCGGTACGCATGCCGGTGGACATGCTATGACCCGGAAGCTGTTGCGAGTGGGGTATTACTGGTTGACAATGGAGACAGATTGTTTTAAATTTGCCAAGCGGTGTCACAAGTGCCAGATCTATGCAGATAAGATCCATGTGCCACCGAACCCTCTGAACGTTATGGCATCCCCGTGGCCCTTTTCCATGTGGGGAATTGATATGATTGGCAAAATTGAGCCTACAGCATCTAACGGGCATCGTTTCATTCTGGTTGCGATTGATTATTTCACCAAGTGGGTGGAAGCGGCTTCTTACGCTAATGTGACCAAGCAGGTGGTGGCCAGATTTATCAAGAGAGATATAATCTGCCGATACAGTATTCCTGAGAGAATCATTACTGATAATGGTTCGAATTTGAATAACAAGATGATGAAAGATTTGTGTCGGGATTTCAAGATCGAGCATCATAATTCATCTCCTTACAGACCCAAGATGAATGGCGCTGTTGAGGCGGCCAACAAGAACAGAAAGAAAATTGTTCAAAAGATGGTTGTAACGTATAAGGATTGGCATGAGATGCTGCCATTCGCTTTGCACGGTTATCGTACTACTGTGCGTACATCAACCGGGGCAACACCATTCTCACTGGTTTATGGCATGGAGGTTGTCCTGCCATTGGAGGTTGAGATACCATCTTTGAGGGTTTTACTTGATGTCAAGCTGGACGAGGCAGAATGGGTGAGAAACAGATTGAATCAATTGAGTTTGATGGATGAGAAGAGGTTAGCCTCTATAGCATATGGTCGGCTGTATCAGAGTCGGATGAAGAAAGCTTACGACAAGAAGATTCGACCTCGAAGCTTTCAGACGGGCGATCTTGTGCTGAAGAAGATTCTCCCACCACAATCCGATCACAGGGGCAAATGGACTCCCAATTACGAAGGTCCATACGTTGTGAGAAAGGTTTTCTCAGGAGGGGCTTTGCTATTATCCACCATGGACGGTGAAGACTTTACGTCCCCTGTGAACTCGGACGCAGTTAAAAAATACTTTGCTTAAAAGAGACCCGCTGGACAGTAAAAAGAGAGTCCAGGCAAAAATGGGGCATCCTGACGAACCAAAAACAGAATAAAAAGGTTCGGGCAAAAGTTAGGGATATAATTGAAAAGAATGTACACCCGCGAAGTCGAAAACCTACACTGGGCGGCTTCGGCAAAAAAGGGTATCCCGGTGAATTAAAAACCCGCAAAGGGCGATTCACGCAAAAGTTAGGGATTTGAGAAGCAAATGACTGCGGTCCGAGGTTGATACTTCGTTGCTCGTGATTTGGGGAGTACCTGGGGGTCGACTATCCGAAACAATCTTTTCCGTAGACAGAGAATCCGGAAAGCGTCAGAGTCAGGCGAGTCATAGGAGGATCAACTCATGGTGTTCGTCTGTAACACGTTGCCGACATGTGTACAAATTTTCTTTTATATTTTTGTACATACTTGCATATTGTTTATGCGTGACTTCCTCTTTTCAGGAGTCGCATCCGTTGTACAAACTTTGCCTATTTACAGGCCGTTATCAATAAAGTATTATTCAGTTCAATGTGTGTTTTAGGGTTTTATCTTTACTGTTTTGTTTGTGGAAAACGCCGATGTTTTTTCGATAAACTTACATGTGTGTAAACACGTAGGCCTTGGCCGATGATTGTTAAAACCTGGAATTAACTGAATAGTGGTTATGGATACTAACCAAGATGGTTCCTTTCGTGTAGAATATCTTGTGTTCATTCGTGTTTTGCAGGGTTGTTACCTTTTTGCAGATGTTCCGAAGGCTGCAATTTCCCAGCCAGAGTCTCGTGATCAGAGCAGACTAAGTGAAAGTTACCCTTCCCAGAGGATGAGAGTTTGCTTTTCCTCCCCGGCAGGTAGAATTGAGGTTCTTTACCCCCAGGAGAGTTGAGATTGCGTCAGAGGCGAGGTCAGTAGATCTTCAGCAGTTCAGAATTGGCTTATCAAGCAGGATAAAGTCATCCCCAGTAAGGGTCGAGACGAATATGATTAACTCCCCAGAGAGTTCTTGTGCAGCGCAAATCAGAATGTGTTGTTCAGTTCCCAGCTCAGTGATAGCAGGATGAAGTCTCCACAGAGTGTAATCAGGTGGTTGGAGCTGTTGAAAGGAGTTTCCCTGAGAAGGATTGTCCTTTCTTTCCCCAGCAAGTCGTTCTTCCTCGTCAGGATGATCGTCCTCAGCAGAGTTCGAAGTTATGAGTTCGTGAGCTACTTTCCCAACAGGATGGTTATCCCCAGTGGAGTTAGTTCACCTTATCAACATTTATTTTGTTGGAAGGGTATCGGCAGTGTTCCGATCATCCCCAGTGGATCCAGCTGCGTCTTCAGCATTTATTTTGTTGGAGCGACTCTTTGCATAAGCATGCATCATCATACATGCATTTTACCCAAATATGTAGCATTTCCATGCTGTATGGAAGCATTACGTCATTATCAAACATGCGTTTTTGAAACATAAGCCAGGTGGTTACCTCTTCCGTTTCAGACATGTTGTTCCCTGCCGATAAGAGAAATCGTGGTTCAGGAAGATGTTGATTTATGGTCAAAGTACACAGTGATCGTATTTGTCCCGACCCATGGGGTTCATGTTGCAGGACACGCAGTGATCGTGTTGATATCGGTATATGTGTTTGTGGTTCACATACGCAGTGATCGTATTGGTACCATGTATGGGGTTCATGTTGCAGGACACGCAGTGATCGTGTTGATATCGGTATATGTGTTTGTGGCTCACATACGCAGTGATCGTATTGGTACCATGTATGGGGTTCAGGTTGCAAAGCACGCAGTGATCGTTTTGATCTCGGTATGGGTATTTGTGGTCGAATCGCGCAGTGATCGTGTTCGTCCTGATTTAGGGGGTTCGTATTATGAGGCACGCAGTGATCGTGCCGATTTTGGTGTGTATTTGTGATCGAATTGCGCGATGATCACGTTCTCCCCGATCGAAGAAGATTGTATTGTATGGCACGCAGTGATCGTGTTGGCATCATCTCGGGGGTTTATTGGGCAAGACACGCAGTGATCGTGTTGTTCTTGGTCTGTGGATTTGTTGGCCGATATACGCAGTGATCGTATTCGTCCGTTATACAGTGGTTATAGATTGACACGTTGTGATCGTGTTCGTCTGTTTGTTTGTGGCCGAAGTACGCAGTGATCGTGTTCGCCCCACGTTTGAATTTGTGTCACAGGGCACGCAGTGATCGTGTTTCCTCCAGTCAAGAGGGCCGTGACATGAAACACGCAGTGATCGTGTTCACCCTGTGTGTGGTCAGGATATGCAGTGATCGTATTCGTCCAGTTATGTGGGTTGGTAGAGACACACAGCACGCAGTGATCGTGTTTTCCTCCAGTCAAGAGGATCGTGGCTCAGAATGCGCAGTGATCGTGTTCGAAACACGCAGTGATCGTGTTCAAGATACACAGTGATCGTATTCGTATGGCACGCAGTGATCATGTTGATAGCACCATGTGAACTTGTGATGCGGAGCACGCAGTGATCGTGTCTATTGTATCAGGTGGTTTTGTTGGTCAGCATACGCAGTGATCGTATCCTCCCATTACACGGGTTGGTTGTGACACACGCAGTGATCGTGTTGATACTACTTTTGGGGGTTTGTTGGTCGAGATATGCAGTGATCATATTCGTCCTATCGCAAAGCACGCAGTGATCGTGTTCATCATGTTTGTGGTCGAGACACGCAGTGAACGTGTTTGTCTCATCTATGTGAATTTATTTCGTCAGGCACGCAGTGATCGTGTTCCTCCTGTCAAGAGGGTTATGGCGCAAGGCACGCAGTGATCGTGTTTATCTCATTCGGTTGGATTGATGGTCGAGATGCGTAGTAATCGTACTCGTCCTATCATGTGATTCGGGTTGTAACGCAACACGCAGTGATCGTGTTTATCCCATTATGTGGTTTTGTTTGTGACATAAAGCACGCGGTGATCGTGTTCCTCTTGTCATAGCGGTTTGTGATGAGAGACACGCAGTGATCGTGTTCATCGTGTTTGTAAGACAGCATGCAGTGATCGTGTTTGTCCCGTTGGTTAATGTTGGTTGTGATACGCGCAGTGATCGTGTTCGTTCCATTTCTGTGGACTTGGGGCGTGAGATATGCAGTGATTGTGTTCGTTATGACACATGTTCCCCTAGCAGGGTTGCTTGGTCAAGCACTTCTCTTTCTCCCCAGCCGAGTCTTTCTCAGAGTGCTGTGGAAATGGCATAATACAGATTTTGGGTAGTTACCCGCAGTTTCCCCAATAGAGATATAATCCCCAGTAGGGTATTTTTTACACGAGATACTTGGTTAAGTTCCTCGTAGTCCCCGGCAGGGTTTTCTTCGACAAGTCGCTTGGTTAAGTTACTTGTATCCCCCAGCGGAGTGTTCGTCAACGGGTTGCTTGGTTAAGTTTCTCGTATTCTCCGACGGAGTTTTCCCCACCGAGTTGCTTGGTTAAGCCACTCAGTCCGTTTGGTTTGTTGTTAAATCAGTACGTGAGGATCTGAAATTTGTTACCTACGGTCAAAGTAGGTGTGTGATGATCGTTGTCAGATTATCCCCTCAGAGTTACTTGGTTAAGTTTCTCGTTTTCCCCGCAGAGTTCAATTTTTCGGATGATATATTCCTTGCTGGTTAGCATTGGAAAGGTTGATAAGTGAGATCAACATCGTCCCGCTTGGTCAAGCGTTTGCTTGTTTCGTCAGGAAACGAAAGGTTGATCAGTGAAATCACTATGACAAGTGAAGTCAATACTTTTCCCGCTGGTTAGCGCGTGCTCGGTTGATAAGCGAGATCAACAGAGGTTGATAAGTGAGATCAATAATTTCTCGTTGTGTGGTGCATGCTCATTTCTTCGGAATGGAGTGGTCTGCGGACAATACCAGAATATTTTACAAAACAGATCAACAGAAGGATGGTTAGTTGTTGCCATGACAACAGAAGCCGGTTCCCTGGGATTCTTCCCAAGCAGTAGTCGTATACGCAATTGATTTTTACGGTTGGCAAATTTCCGGGTTCTTTCGTATTCAACCATCTCGTACCTCGAATGTCTGAAGGTTGCGCGCTCTTCACCCAGTCGGGTCCAAGCCGCTTGAATTGGGGCAGCTGTTGCACCCCAAAATTTGCCCAACCTTTTCTAACCTAGGCTTATGTTTCAGTTGCATAGTCATTTGCATTGTCATCATGTACATAGTGCATTCATCTGCATTGCATAGCATAAGCAAGATATCTTAATCAGGTGATCAAGTGCCATTCTTGTCTCAGGAGGCATATTCAAGGGGTTTCATTCATATTCTAGACTACTCAAGTCATCAGAAAAGAATTTGAGCCTTGAAGAGTTGACAGATCAATCATTGGATTTTCTCCTATCTTGAGGTTGTTTGGGGATCATCAGAGGGTGTATGAGCTATGAGCCAAGAGCATGGAGTGCGTATGGATATCATGGAAAGTCTAGATGATCATTTTGAAGAATAACCAAGTCATTGGAATGATTGCAAGAGCCACAGTTGAGGTCAGTCAACTAGGGTTTCATCTAGGTCAACCCTAGGTCAACCCTAGGTCAAAGACTTGATTTGAAAAGCATCAAGGCTCATTTGAAGGTTGTGGGATTCATTATTTGATATATGTATATGGATGTGGTGTTGTGCCCAAGAAAAATCAAAAAGAGTCAAGGAGAAGAGAAGTTACCAAATTAGGGTTTCAGTGCAAAATCCCCTGATTTAGGTCAAACTTCCAAGCAGTGTAATTCAAAATGAAAGCTTCATATGAACTTCTGGTCCACATGAAACTTGTAGAGTATCTTCATAGATTTAATTTGAGTGGTGGAAGTCATCAAGATGATTTACAGAACTCAAGTTATAGCTCTTGCAAGTTACAGGTCATCTAAGGACACTGAAATTTGTCTGTGAAAGTTGTCTGTTTTCCAAGCAACTTTTGACCTTCAAGGAGTTTTCAAATGAATTCTTGGCAAACATAATAGTTGTTCCTCATGATCTACCCTTTCCAAAAAGGTATGGTATGCCTTCATATGATTTTTGAAGCTCAAGTTATAGCTTGTGCAAGTCAGGGGTATTTTGGGAAAGTGGAATTATAGGTCATTCTTAGCCTATGCCTAAAACTCATACAAGGAAGCTTCAAATGGAAAACTTCACAACATAAAAGTTGTTCAAAATAGCATTTTGAGTCTAGAAAAGAGGTCATGGAAGTTTGTAAATGCATAGAACAAGAATTGACAAAAGTTGGTAAAAATGACCTAAAAAATGGACATAACTTGAAAAAGTTCAAATTGAAAATTGGTATGGGCAATCTACACATCCAAAATAGGTCATTTGATATATCAAATTGAGTCTAAACAACATTTTAAAGACATTGGTTCAGCCACAATTTTGAGATAGGGCTTTAAAAATGGACTTGCTTTGTAAATCTCTTACTTGCATAATAAGGTACATTTGTGAAACTTAACACAAAGCAAGGGATCAGCATGTAAGCACTCATACACTTCCATATTGTCATGTAATGAGATTTTCAAGGGTCTGCAAAGTGTTTGAGGGGAGATATCATGAGATAGGGGATTATGTCATATCATGAGAAATTCATGAAGTTTCTAGAATCATCCAAGACTGATCCAGAAGTTTCTAGATCCTTCCATCCTCTCCTATATATTGAACTGAGATCATTTGAGAAAGAGGTTGGTGCATAGAGAGAGAGAAGAGTGAGAATTGTAAAGTTACTTCATTGGCAAGTAAGAGTGTGATCACCAATTCCACTCCATTTCTGTTCAAGCTCTTGCTTCATCTTCAATACATAGCACATAGGGAAGTGATTACAAGGTGAATCAGAGGTCTGTAATGGAGGCTTGAGGAGTTAGCTTTGAAGACTCAAGATTCCATATCAGAAGTGCAACCATTAATGCAAGATGTTTCATCCAAATTCTTTGCATACAGAAGCATCAACACACCCTAAAGGTCATTCTTGAAGCTGGCCAAGACTTGAGAGGCACGATTCCTTCCCTGTTTTCATCAAAATTGCAGGTATGCACTTCAATCCATACACCTCTAATTATGTCATTTTAGTTTGGATTCTTAGGTTAGAATGGTTAGGTTAGGATAGAGGATGATGTATGCAAACTGTGAGAGCCATCCATGGAGTTTCACCCTAGGGCAGTTGATCTTTCTTGACCTAGAACTTGTAGCTTAGAGTGTGTTAGTCTTGGTTTAATGGCTTAGAATAATCAGCATAACATGTAGAACACATTATTGCAAGAATTATCAAGAATTACCAAGTTCATATCAGTGGTAGTTTAAGTGTGCCCTAGTTTTCTACCTATCGGGTTTGATGCTGGGGTGAGTTGTAGAGAAAACCAAGACTAGGGTTGGGTAGAGGGGAAGAAGTAGGTCATTTTTGATCTTTATAGTGTAGCATTTAGTTGAGAGATGAGGGAGAACAGAGAGGATGAAGGATCGTGCATGGGGTTCATTTTTCTGAACTTAGGGTTTGTCCAAGGTTGAAGATGAAGGACAACCGTGGATCTTGGGGTTGGACTTTGACTTAGCCTTTAATCCAACGCCCCACATTTAAAACAGAAAACGGAGGGAAATGAAATACGTTGAATGCAACGTTTCATTAAACCCAAACCATGGGCCTGGATCAAAACCTATTATTCACACCCCTCTTCTGAAGCCCACCATAAATTGAACTGCTTTCCCACGCTATTCACACCGTCTATTTTTCTTTTTCTTTTTATTTTTTCAATTCATTTTCTAATTACATTGGGCCTATGCGCCTTTGATTTCTGCACCCCCAGCTTTCCAGCCCAATGATTAAATGCACTGAGCGCATTACTATTCATACCCTTCTCCCATTTTCTTTGAATTCTTTTATCTTTTTTTTTTTTTTTTGCCTCTTTAAAAATTCATATCAATTTGAAAAATGCTTATTTTTCATTTCTTGTTTTTGCATTAGGTCCATAATTCTGTTAAGAAAAATTAGAAAATATTAAAATTCCATTTTATTTTGTTTTAGCATTTTTTGTGCATTTTTTTCTCTTAAGTGGTTTATAAGTGATTTAGTTGGATACATAAGTTTGTTGATTTTAGTTTGACTAGGTGCTTTGGTATTTTGAACCCATTCCTTTTAGGATATTTCATTTAGGTCTTTAACTTGTATATAAGATTTAATTTGTAATTTTTAGGGCTATTTTTAGATGTTTTGATTAGGAGAGCATAGTGTGACAAATTAGGGTTTTAGATTTGACTTAGGTGTAGTGAATCATTTTCTTTTAGGAGTTTTAGTTTGATTTTTGGGGTATGGGACTATAGGGATATTATGGGTAGGTGTAATAGACCCTTTTAAATAAACATTAGATTTTTCCTCCCTTCTTTAATATTTTTAGGGTATTTTCTGATTTGATTGATTGAGTTGTATGCTTGTTGTGATGTTGTCTATCTTTGGGGTTTATTTTTGGGAATTTGTTTGGGGGCTTTGCTTGCTTGAAGACCTTATTAAAGAAGCATGATGAGGAGAAGATTGAAGATCAAGATCCAGAGGTTGTTGAGATTTGAAGCTTGCTGGAAGCTGTTGAAGACTATAGAGTTTAGGAGCTAGGTAGAGCTCTAGATTAGAGATTTGATTCATGAAACATGGAATGCTTCATGTGCTTCCATTCTTTCCCAGTGACTAAAATTCCCTCTAAGAACTCACCTCCCTCCTTTGGAGGGATAGTGATCGATCTTAGAGGTAGAACTTTGAGGGAACCTGTCCCACTATGCTAATCCCTTGTGCACTTCCTTTGGTTGTTCATGAGCTGATTAGCATGCCAAATTATCTCTCTTGATTTAATTCTGTAATCCTGGAGTGCTTGCCCTGGAAGATGAAGATCATTGAAGATGAAGATTGTCAAAGAAAAAGTTAGCTAGGGCTTGGGGTCCAATAATGAAGAAGGAGCTTTGGAGTTGGTTTAGAAGATGTGTTGTGCATCAACTTAGGAGTTTGCTGGCAGAGCTTGGGGCTTTTTCTGTATTGTGTGTGATAATTCCCCTAGGTCTAAGGTGAAATGTGCTTCACTTTTTCCTATTGTGTTCAGGTTCGAGGTAGAGTTTGGCTCCCTTGCCTAGCTTGTGTGTTGTATGCATTCATTATTTTACTGTATATCTGTTTGTGTTTTCTGTATTCCCTTAGGAGCTCTGTTTCTCTCCGTGCAAGAGAGTAACATGACAGAAATTAGGATTTAACCCATGTATGATAACATTAGGGTAGATTTTCATCCCCTTTTTTAACCCTAGGATTCGTAGAGTCTCATCTCTTCTTCCTTCAAAACAACAGAAAAACATTAATAAAGGTTATAACAGAAATCAATTCATTTCTTCCGTCCAAAGATTTGAACAAAGATCAACCTTTTTGCAATAAGAAAACCCTTGTTTAAGGTGATATTTTTCATAAAAGACACTTGAACAGCTTGTGTCGTGCGTAGCCCGAACTACGTTTGCTCTGATCCTCCATGCAGTGTGGAAGTACGTAGGCATAGGATGCAGTGTCCTAGCGAGCAACCTTCACCCATCTTTCCCCGTAGTTAGGCGAACTACGTTGACTCTGATTTCTCGTTCTAGACGGGAATACGTAGGCATAAAGTGCGATGCTTTGCCGAGTCATCTTTTCTTTTCTTTTCAGACCTCATCCTTTAGTTTAGATAGAAGTGTAATCCGTACAAACAAACAAGCGTGGATCCCATCGAGTACGATGGACGTGAGGGGTGCTAATACCTTCCCCTTGCGTAACCGACTCTCGAATCCAGGTTTTGGTTGCGATGACCATACCTTTCCCGTCTTTGCGTTAGGTTTACTTCGAGCGTTTCCTTTCCCTCCTTTGGGATAAATAACGCGCGGTGGCGACTCTTCTGTATTACCGGCGCCGATTTTCGCAGTAGCGACAGTATGCTAAGTTGTCGAAATGTGAATTTTGGTTGTCGGAAGTAAGTTTTCTTGGACATGTTATTTCTGGTAGTGGTATTAGTGTTGATCCATCCAAGATTGATGCGGTGATGCAATGGGAGGCTCCTAGAATTTCGCAGATTCGAAGCTTTTTGGGCTTAGCGGGTTATTATCGGAGGTTCATTGAGGGATTTTCGAAGTTGTAACTTCCGTTAACGCAATTGACTTGTAAGGGAAAGGCTTTCATTTGGGATAATGATTGTGAAAAGAGTTTCATTAAGTTGAAAAGAAGGTTGACAACGACGCCGGTCTTGATTTTTCCGAATCCGACGGAACCATTGGTGGTTCATTGTGATGCTTCTTTGTCTAGTTTAGGTGGCGTTTTGATGCAAGATGGTAAAGTTGTGGCTTATGCTTCAAGACAATTAAGAGTGCATGAAAAGAATTATCCTATGCATGACTTGGAGTTAGCGGTCGTGGTGTTTGTTTTGAAAATTTGGAGGCACTATATTTATGGTGCAAGTTTTGAAGTTTTTAGTGATCACAAGAGTTTGAAGTATTTATTTGATCAGAAAGAATTGAATATGAGACAAAGAAGGTGGTTAGAGTTTTTGAAGGATTATGATTTTAGTTTGAATTACCATCCGGGTAAGGTAAATATGGTGGCTGATGCTTTGAGTCAGAAGTTGTTACATATGTCCGCATTGATGATAAGAGAATGGGAACTTTTGGAGAATTTCTGAGACTTGAGTTTGGTTTCTGAAATGACGCTGGGAAGTGTGAAACTTGGTATGCTATATGTTACGAATGATTTTCTTGCAACAGTGTGTGAAAATCAGAAGTTGGATTTGAAGTTCGTTGATATGATGATGAATGAGAATGAGGATTTCAAAGTTGATAACTTTGGATTTTTGAGATTTCGTGGTCGTATTTGTATTCCTGATGATACGGAGTTGAAAAAGATGATATTGGACGAAGGACACCGAAGTAACTTAAGTATTCATCCGGGAGCGAATAAGATGTATCAAGATTTGAAGAAAATCTTTTAGTGGTCCGGATTGAAGAGTGATGTAGCTCAGTTTGTGTATTCTTGCTTGACTTGTCAGAAGTTTAAGGTGGAACATCAGAAGCCTAGTGGATTGATGCGGCCGTTGGACATTCCAGAATGGAAATGGGATAGTATATCGATGGATTTTGTTACGGGATTGCCGAATACGCAAAGAGGTCATAATGCTATTTGGGTGATTGTTGATAGGCTTACTAAATCTGCTTACTTCATTCCAATTGATATTAGCTATCCTTTGGAGAAGTTAGCCGAGATTTATGTTTGTGTGGTTGTGAAGTTACATGGAGTTCCTAAAAGTATTATATCGGATAGAGATCCTAGATTTACGTCGAGGTTTTGGGAAAGTTTGCAAAAGGATTTTGGGTTCCAAGCTAAGATTAAGTTCGGCTTATCATCCACAAACGGAGGTCAAACCGAGAGGACAATTCAATCGTTGGAGGATTTATTGTGTGCTTGTGTGCTAGAGCAAGGTGGTGCTTGGGATAGTTATTTGGCGTTGATTGAGTTCACCTACAATAACAGTTTTCATTCAAGTATAAGTATGGCACTATTTAAGGCTTTGTATGGTTGTAGATGTCGAACACCTTTGTGTTGGCATGAAACTGGTGAGAAGTCGGTAGTTGGACCGGAGATGGTACAACAAACAACAGAGAAAGTAAAGCTTATTCACGAGAAGATGAAGGCTTCTCAAAGTAGACAAAAGAGCTATCATGACAAGAGAAGGAAAGATCTTGAGTTTCAAGAAGGAGACCATGTATTTTTGAGAGTTACGCCGGTTACGGGTGTGGGTCGTGCTTTGAAGTCGAAGAAGTTGACTTCTCGTTTTATTGATCCGTATCAGATTACTGCACGAGTTGGTACCGTGGCTTACCGTGTGACGTTGCCTCCGAACCTTTCGAATTTGCATTATGTGTTCCATGTTCCGCAGCTTCGGAAGTATGTTTTGGATCCGTCAAATGTCATTCCTATGGACGAGGTTGAAGTAAGAGATAACCTTACGGTTGAAGTTTTACCGATTAAGATTTGGGATCGCGAAGTTAAGAAGCTCAGAGGCAAGGAAATTGTGCTTGTGAAAGTAGTGTGGGGAGGCGCTTCAGAAGGCAATATGACTTGGGAGCTAGAGAGTAGGATGCGAGAGTCGTATCCGGAGTTGTTTGAATCAAGTAATATTTTCGAGGACGAAAATTTCTAAAGTGGGGGAGAGTTGTAACGCCCCGATTTTGATTTCCCAATTGTTTGTTGAGTCTTTTATTTAAATTGGGTGATTATTATTTTATTGGTGGAATTAGAATGTTAATATGTTTTGTGTGCATATTGTGATATTTTTCTATTTTGTGAGTTTTGGGAATTAAATTAGAGAGCATTTGAGATAATTCTTGATTAATGATAAGATTAGATATTTTGTGAGAAAAATGAATTGGTAGATGTTTTGAGAGAAGAAAATATAATAGAGAGAAATAAAATAGAAAGTATATAAGAGAAAAAGAAAAGAAAAAGATTAGAGAAAGAAAGAGGAAGAAGATAAAAGAGAAGGATAAGAGAGAAAGCTTGGATTCTTCAAGATCAACCCTTAGGAGTCGATTTAATCGGGTAAGGGTGTGAAATTTTATCATCTTGTTAATGTGTATGATTGTGTATGTGTTGTTTGGATTGTTTGGGTGTTTTTCTACATTTTCCATTCTAGGTCAGAAATGGATTAATCGATAGAAATCGATGTTTGAACGGTTAGATTTTGGAATAAATGGTGTAGTTTAGTTGGGTATTGTTGGGCTAAGACTACTGGAACTTAGAGGTTTTGAATCGGGTGATTTTATGGTGTTTTGATGATTTTGGAAAGTTTGGGATTTTGAGTTCGCAGACGTTCGCTAGCACGTTCGCTAGGCGAGCAGGGCAGCGAAGGTTCGCTAAGCGAAGCCCAACGAGTGGGTAGCGAACCATTCCAGTAGCCAAAATTAGTATTCGCTAGCGTGTTCATTAAGCGAGTGAGGTAGTGAGAGGTTCGCTAAGTGAAGCCCATCGAGTGGGTAGCGAACCATTCCGGTAGCCAAAATTAGTATTCGTTAGTGTGTTCGCTAAGCGAGTGAGGTAGCAAGGGGTTCACTAAGCGAAGCCTCAGCGAGAAGGTAGCGAGCAATTCCAGTAGCTCAGAAGCATCCTCGCGAGCAGGTTCGCTAGGCGAACAGGTAGTGAGTATTCGCCAGGAGATCGCTAAGCGAGCAAGCCAGCGAGCATGACAACACAACTTTTTCTTTTGAATTCATTATATATCGATTCTTTAGTTCGGTTGCGATCGACCTCTTCTTGAATGAGTAGTTTGTGTGCTGTTGTTTGATATGTTATGGGTAGCCGTATGGCGTGAATCCTAGATTGTGGAATCGATTGTGAATTATGGTCGTTTGGCAAATATATGCATTGTTTAGATTGATTAAAAAATGCATGATGATTGTGATTGAGTTGTTGCCGTTTGGCATAATATTGTGAATGCATATTATGTGTATGCGATAAAATGTGAATAATGCATGAAAACATTATGAATGTGTATGCATTTTAAGAAGTGTATGGAGTCATTTTGCATATGAAGCATCATGATATACATTCTTGTGTTGTGTGATTCTGAAGAAAATCTGTAGGTAACATCGTGTGCCATGAGAGGTGTGAGCGATGGTTACAGAAGGTTGTGTGCCACGAGGAGTGTGAGCAACCGGATTGTGTGCCACGAGGAGTGTGAGCAACCGGATTGTGTGCCAGGTAGGGTGTGAGAAATCCATAACATTGTATGCCCATATGGGGGTGTGAGCAATGGGTGAACATCGTGTGCCCATGTGGGATCATATTCATTTGTTTATCTAACCTTAACCTGTTTCATGTTTGTCTTTGTTAAGTTACAGGCGAATCAGGGTTCCGTACAGTTGGAAATCGAGGGTTCGACAATTTAATCAGTCAAGGTATTAGATTGTTTCTCCATGAAACAAGTCTCAACTTTATCAAATATACTCCATTGGGTCAAGTATGAATCCAATTTGAGGTTGTCACCCAAAGATTAAAGACAGTGCAATTCAGGATACCCGATTAGAGTTTTCGATCAAGAAAAGTCAACTGTAGTTTGAATTTTGTTCTAAAATGTGTTCTAATGATGCAATCTTGGTCCAACAAGTTTATATGGCTTATTGAAGTTCACTCAAGATGTTTTAAAGCCTCAGAAGACCCAGAATGTCAATAGTCGACTCGGTAATCATCGATCGATCGTTTCATTGGCCGAAAAGTCAACTCTTCAACCATAAGGAATTGGACCTCAAAATATGAAGACAAAATGTTCCTTATATCATATTACACCTGCCCATAAAATTTCATGACCATTGGATCAAGGATTGAAGAGTAATCAAAAAATCGGGAAATTAGGGTTTTGAAAGGGGCTAGACCCTAACTCCCTAACCACACAATTAATTGAAGTGATTCCAAGCTTGTTGGAAAGGTCTTGACAAATCCTACAAAAGTCCCAAAGTGGTCCGTGATCAAAAAATGCATAGAATTGGAGTTATAGCCAAAATCATTTTAAGAGTGCAAAACACTTAGAAAAATTCTAAGTGTTCTGGCTGCATAATTCATGTTTTCAGCCAACTTCAAGGGGATTTTTGACCTAGTTCCACTTGGAATCTGAGGATCTTATGAACATGAAAGTTTTAGAGCTCCATGAAGGGTTTCCAAAAAGTCCTAGAACTCCTCAATAGCATTTGTGAGCTGAGAGTTATGGATCATGGAAGTTAGGGCTACAACACTTGACAATACCATTCCAAATTTTCTCCAAATCCATATTTCAACAACTTGAACCATTCTCAGCCATTTGATCAAGTCTTAATCTGATATTGAGAGGGTTTGATGAGTAAGAATGCAGGAGAAGTGAAAGATGTGAAGGAAAGACAAGTTACAAGCAAGTAGGCAATATAATATTCAAAAAATGCAATAGGAAAGAGAAACTTTTCCATGAAATCTGCAGCAGCCTCCCCTATCTATCTAGCCTCATTTTAGTCACCTTAATACATCTCATTCCACTTTATTTTTGCTTGCTTTGAGCCCAAGAACATGATGGATGGAGCTGCCACAAGATCTTAGCAAGATTTCTTCCAAAACTCCCTCCAAAAAGCAAAGTTCCAAATCTGCCCCAAACCTCTTCATGGCCTATAAATAGAGGCTTAATCTCATTGCATTTCAGAGACCAGAGCTATCAAAAACATCACAAACATAAAACTCTCCCTCTTTCCCATTTTACTTGAAAGTGAAGAAACTTCACAAAATCACCAAAAAGTGTCATTTTGCACTTTTCATACCAGAACCTTTTCCAAACACTAAAACACTTTAAAGACCATATACACACCCTTAAAATGACCCTTTGAAGCTGTTCCCACCATTGGTTTTCTCAAAAAATCAAAAGATCAAAAAGTTAACTGTCCACACACTCAAGTTTGACTTTTGTGCACCTTTCAAGCCAAATCACTCCATAAACAATTTTTCCTCATTATGACACTTTGAACACCTTCCATCTATGATATATCAACTGTCCAAAATATCAAAAACCCGTTGGAACTTCATTCTCTCAAACTGGCCACAAAGTTACACTTCTCTTCAAAATGAAGTAACATTACAAGCTTGCTCAAAGGGAAGGATTGATCTCTGGTTTTCTTGGCTTCTAGCAAAGAAAGGATCTACAAGAGGTATGTCATTCTAACTTTCTCATCATTATACACCATGTATGTATGGATTGTGTTTAGATATTGCCATGTTAGAATTGTAACTTTAAGTATGTGTGTACACCATGTATGTTTGTTGTTAAGATATCATTGGATTAGAAGGGAGTATGTTGTTGCTTTTGTGAGGTAATACTTGGCGAGGTTTAGACTGCAACATTGTCATGATGAGTTTGCCAACTGCTTCTGTTTGAATTTGGTCTTATGATGGAGTTGTTTATAGTTTTGATTCATGAATAAACTGCTACATGCTGCTGCTATAACTTAGAATCACCAATCATTGCAAGCATGTCCTAAAATCTTGGTCTCAGTTTAAGGCTAGATGTTCTGATTGGCATGGTCATGACCAAAGATTTGTTGTTTCTGCTCAGACTTTATGCATAGATACCTGTTAATCATGTGTAGGCACTAGCTTGTGAGTTGTTACATATACCATCCTGAATACAAATGTATGTTTGTCTTGGTAAAGAAAACTGTTGAGATGAGTTGATAACACAAAATTCTGGTTGGATGTTTCTTGTGCATTGTAAATAACCAAAGTTGTCTTAAAACATTAATTGGCAAATGTGAGTTTGTAGAATGACCAGGGCTGGTTTCACTTTTACACTGCTAAGTTGGCTGCCATATTTTTGAGCAATGTGTGTCCAAGTGAATTGCAGACCATAATTTGATGGTCAAGTAGGTATTGATCATTACTGTTGAATTCATACTCATTGCCTGCAGACTTTGTTTTCTTCATAGCTAGATATATCAGTGATTACAGTTTTGCTGTCATGAATGTTGCTTACAATTTATCACTAACTCAAAAACCATTTTTCACTGTTTTGGGTTTTGGGCAAGTGCCTCTGTTGGAACTCACTCCACAATATGTTTGAAACATGTATAAACCTTCAAACCAATTTTGAAATTAACATTTTGGACCTCTCACTTGATATGTATTATGACTGTTTCTGTTCCTTCAACATCATCTCACTGTAATATCATTAATGCCTAGAACCTGGTAGGCTCAATGTGCACTTCATGTCCCTCTGCAACTTGTGCTATTCAAATAGACTGCATGTGCTGTTTTGGTTTGCTATTCAAACATTGCTAGCCTGCTATTAGTTGTTGTTTTTTAGGATTGGTCACCATTATGCTATCAATTTGATTTAAAAACACCCTTTTGCTACTCATGTACACTTTTGCAACTCACATACCATTGTTGTGTTCTAAATGTCATTTGATCAAGCTTGTTGTGGAAACTCACTCAATATTGCATTTCAAACTTAAAACAGACCTTTGCTTGCTCATAACTGCCATCTGTTTTGATCCATTAGTTTTCAAATGCATTTCCAAACTTCACCACTTGCAATCCACACACTCTTTTTTTGTTCTATTGATCTTTGAACAAAATTTTCTATTGAGACACATTCAATATTACATTTACAACATGCTCACACCTTTACTCACTTTAATTTGCATCTGATTCAGTTTTGAAATTTCAAAATACTTTAATTTGCAAGTCATGAGTTTTGTATACCATTAGAGCAGTTTGTGGATATGTTGTTCTTTTATGTACTACACTGTTGAAATTTTGATGCATTGTTGTTTTAAAACTGTTGTTTTGCATTCGTTGTGACAAATTGATGACTGTCTTGGAGAGCCATTTAAGGTTGGAATTGTGATAACCAAAGAGCTGTTACTGCCAATGCCCTAACCTCTGTCAGCATGATGCATAAGGTTGCTCATTTCAGTTCTTATGATGTTACTCTTAGTTATGAACATGTCCATATGCTTTGTGTTGTCAGCTATGTTAAGCATGTATGTACCTTTACCATATGTTCTTTTGTCTTGTGAATCATGAATGATCAAACTGTCACCTTATTTGTGAAGTATGTAACTTATAAATCATTTGCTTCTAAACTTGGCTCATCTAGCTGTTGCTTGTATGAACTGAGGCTGTCAAAATTGTTGGTATAGACTTGAGTGCATTAGTGCTGGTAGTTTCTTACCTTGAGGTTTGGTTCCATCAAGATCAATCTGGTTTTTGCAATTTATTTCTTTGGAGTTTTAACATGTTGCAGTCTGATTTGATAAGTGATTCCTGTCATATTAACATTATTTGATTTGCAAAGATCTTCTTACAACATCAATTTCATCAACTTGCAACTCCCATATCAATTTCTTGTTCTGAGGCCTTGTGATTGGATTTTTCTGTTGAGACTCATCAAACATCACATTTACAACTTGTGCAGACCATTACTTGTTTTTAATCATATCAGTTTTGACCATTGTTTCTCAAAATGCATCTCAAGTTTCTAAAATGCATGTTCCTTCGAATTTCATTTTGTGTACATTGTTTAGAAAATTGAGAGGCACCATTGTGTTCCTCATAAAAAATCAGTCAAGATTGACTAAAATTTCATTAAAAAAGGTTAAGTTTTGACAAAGTTAGCAAGAAAACGCATTTTGATTCATCACTTGTTTTTGGCCTCACACTTGCCCAGGCTATGTACTTATTTAGGTATATATGTTTATGGGGTGGTTTTACATACTGGATATATCACCACCCTAGTGGTTAGAACCTGCGCGCCTTATACACCTTGTACCTACCTGACCTGGGTGCGATCCGTGTGGAGATCAACCCTTTTGGTTTTATTTCATTTTCAATGTTTTATTATTTTGTTTATCTTGTCCATTCCATTTTCACGCGCGCACATGTGGCCTGGTGGTAAAGTGTATTGCTTATGATTCAAAGGTGGTGTGTTCAATACCCACCCAGTGCATTTCTTTATTCTTAATTACTTGCTTATTTACATTTTCTCCACAATATCCAAAAAATCATAACTTGTTCAATTTTAATCCTTTTTTAGTGATTCTTTTTGCTAAGTTCTCGTGTTAAAATATATTTTCACATGATGTATGATTCACAATTTTATCTATTATCCTAACCTTAGGATTTGAGTCGATGTGCTCATGTTTGTCGTCCCGCCGTGGATATTCTCTATCATAACAATCTCAACTTAGATTTAGAGTCGCTGTGCTCTATTTAGTCGTCCCGCCGTGGACACTTCCCTTGTTTACATTTACAAATTTAGCCTTAGAGTCGTCGTGCTCTATTTAGTCGTCCCGCCATGGATATTCCCTTCCATTTAGCATAACAGTTCTCACCCCTAGTTAGGGGAACTACGAATGCTCTGATTTCTCAAAGTACCTTTTGAGAATACGTAGGCACAAGGCCCCGATCCTTGGCGAGCGACCTTTTCTTTTTTTCTTCATTTCAACCTTTATATCTTTTACCCTAGCACTTTCCCTTTAGCAAGCAAACTTTAGCAAACACAAATATTAACAATAGGTTCCTGTAGACTACTACAAATGTTTAGGATGTGAAATACCTACCCTATGCATAACCAACCCCTGAACCTTTAGATCTCTCTTTGCTTAGCTTTAGGCCTTGCCTTTTGCTTTGCATTTTTATAGGTTTTTCTTTCTTTAAACCTTTCCTTTGTGGATAAATTAAAGTTCGGTTGTAAATTTAAGAATTAAAGATTCAAGTTAATCAATAGCTTGGTATCACGATTCTCACCGCAACAGAAATGGTGACTTCATTGGGGAATTCCCCCCCAAGAGGGTTAAGCCCACCTTGTTTATATTTATGATTGCTATATGTTTACTTGCTTGTATATTTGTACATATATCTGTCTGTGCTTGGTTTCTTCTGTATACATGGTTTGTTACCTTGAGTGGTGAGATAGTACTATACCCGTACTTGAGCGTACTTATGATAGGATGGTGGTATATTCAAGAAGGCTTATAGGGAGTTGATTCCCGACCAAGCTAACTTGAGAAACCACCGCTCAGTATAGGTCCTTTTGAGAATTAGTGGTGTTGAACGAGTATTCATGAAAACATTACTACCCTCAACAAAGGAGCCATTGACACTGTGGACTTTTAGTTACCTTTTACCCCCACTTGGCCTTTTAGGACGTAGTGTAATGACTATAAGAGAGTAATCTCGAAGTAGTTGATACGCGATACTACACTTGGACGAGACTCTCTTGAGAATATTATTAATTTCCAAGTATTTGGTGTGTCGATAATATCTAAAAGATGGGTCGATGACTCTGGGAACTTTGTTAGAACCCATCGTGCAGGTGCTTTACCCCTAGTACATACCTTATGGTTGGTTCTTTACCCAGAATCCATGTTGTGATCTTGAATCTTTGATCCTGTTATGTGTGTTTTGCATCCTGTCTTGCATCGCATTGCATTGCATTTGCATCTTTGCATGGTTCGTTGCATACCTTTGTTTTTCCAGTCGCTCATCTTTGGTTGTCCCCATCTTCTAGTGTGCCTTTGAGTCGTCAAGCTGATTCCTCGACACCGATATCAGACTAGAGCTAACTATAGACGCAAGATGTCAGAGCAAGAAGTACATAACGCAGAAATCCGAATAGAGATAGATGAATTGAAGTCAGACATGACTAAACTCACCAAGATGCTTCAAGTACTGATTGTCAGAGGAGACTCCCAAAGGACCGCCATTCAAGAAGTTTCAAGTGTTGATCCTTCTCCTGTTCAAATGCCACCTTCAACATGGCCAGAGTTTGGTTTACCTCCTAACTACTCTCCACCTCTTGCTTCTACTGCTATGATTGGTCAGACTGTCAGACCAGTTTTTCAAGCTCCCGTCTTTACAGAGCCCATACCACTGTGGTCCATACTGTTGCCCAGAATGGCCGAGCTCCCTTTGAGACTCCTTTCTTTGACTACAATGCTGCTAGTGCTCAAGGAGAAGACCATGAAGATTTTGTTGAGCCTGAGATTGTCCGCGAACAGTTTCAGAACATAGATAAGAGACTCAAAGCTGTTGAGGGTACTGACTTCTTCAACATTGATGCAGACAATATGTGCCTAGTTTCTGGTCTGGTTATGCCTTCTAAGTTTAAGATTCCCTAGTTTGTGAAATATAAGGGGCACTCATGTCCAAGGGCCCATTTGGTTATGTACTTCCGAAGGATGGCAGCTTACACCAACAATCATAAGTTGCTCATCCATTGCTTTCAAGACAGCTTGAGTAGTGCTTCTCTCAAATGGTATATGAACTTGGAGCATAACAGCGTCCAAAGCTTCCAAGATCTCACCAACGCTTTTATGAAACAATACAAATATAATCTGGACATGGCTCCTGACCGTCATTAACTTCAAAACATGTATCAAAGTGAAAAAGAATCATTCAAAGAATATGCTCAACGTTGGAGAGAGTTAGCTTCCCAAGTTGAACCCCCTCTAGCAGAGAAGGAGTTAACTGGAATGTTTATGGATACTTTCTCCTTTCTACTGGGAAAAGATGATTGGGAGTGTATCTTCAAACTTCACAGATCTGGTGACTATTGGTCAAAGGTTAGAAGAAGGGATGAAAAGGGTAAGGTATCCAAAGCTGTTGAACCTTCTAATAGTGCGAAGTGAAAATTCTGGCTTACCACACGATGGATGTTACAAATAAGGTTATAACATCCACTGTGACATTGACTACAGTAATGTATATTTGTCAGTTATTAAAGCAGTAAATAACACACAACAATTGATTACCTAGTTCAGTGTCAACAACACTTACATCTGGGGGCTACCAAGCCATGGAGGAAATTCACTATCAGCAGTATCAATTCAGAGTTAAAGCTCCAGTTTACACTCCTCACTTAATCACTACCCAATGACACTTCAGCCTAGAGACTCTCTAGTACCAGAGTATACCCACTCACTCCCCCACAATCACACAACAGTGATATCAAACAGTTTATACAATTTGGTATGAAGAGACACCTCATACACTTCTTGATCTTGCTTCAAAGCTTCAATCAAGAACCTCACACACTCTTGCTTCACAACTTTGAGTGAAACATCACCTAGAATCTACCTAACCAAAGCAATCATCAACCAGACAATTACTTGGATTACAAGTATTCCTAAATTGACTTTTACACACGTGAAGACTAGCCTACTTCACTTGCTTGGACTTTCTTCTTTTGCACTCTCTATTCTTCTATCAAGAGTTACTTTTCTGAGTTAATTCTTCTGATATTTATAGCAGCTGTAGTCCTTTGGGCCTTGGTGCATAAATTAGGTTTTATCCACAATAAAACCATCCTTTAGAATTTTGCATGTTTTCCACTTTAAACAGGCCCATATTTGATCCCCTAGGGTGTCTAAAATATCTCCTGTATTCCAGCTTGAGTTTCTGGTTTGTTTCCTGAATTATAGCTAGCAGAATAACAAACCTGTGCACTGATGTCACACGACCTATGTTATGACATCGAGTGTGACATCCATCGTAACTTATAGTTAGCTGAATAAAACTTGTCCTGCACAGTCCACTTAAGAATGTAGAAACATTTAATATGACATTCATACATATACTAAAGTTATGCCACAAAATGCAGCCAACCAAGAGCACTTACACGAAGAAATCCTTTGGGATTTTCCATAAGAAGAAGGAAGAGCAAACCAACGCTATCATGGTTGAAGTGAGAAATCCTCGTCCTCAACCAATGTATAATCACCCTACTATTGCTACCGTTACTGTTGCTGCTGCTCCACGACCAACTCAGATTCCTCAATGTCCAAATGTTGGACAAAACCAGTATCGAAATAGGAATCAATTTGATCTTATTCCCATGACATATACAGAACTTTACCCTGATCTGGTTCAATAAGGGTTGATCACTACGAAGACTTTGCAAACTCCTAATCCTCCTCTAGCTGGATTCAGAGCTGACCTCCATTATGCTTTTTATGAAGGTGCCCCAGGCCACGACTTGGAACATTGTTATGCACTGAAAGCCAGAGTGCGTGAATTGATTCGAACTGGAATCCTTGATTTTAAGGATGATCATCTAAATGTCCAGAACAATCCCTTGCCAATACATTAAAAGTGAAGTTTCAGTTCGACTTCAGCAGACTATCTTTTTGAATGCAAGTGTTTCAGACAAGACGGCTAATCCTTGTTCTGATTTAGTCACTAGGCCTTTTGTTTCTCATCGTTTGCACTTTCCTTCATTTTGTTTAAGTTGTTTGCTTTTAATTAGTGTTTGTACTTTCATACCAATGAAATGAGCATTACAATTTTTGATTTCAATTCATTTTGCCTATTGTTTGCATTTTTATGCTTTATCTTTCAAATATTTACTCCTTGTCCAAATTTTTGATTATGCAAATATTTGAGGGAGGATGATGAAAACGTTATGCCCATAACTGCTATCAGTATGCTTTCAATCAAACTTTGTTGACGATGTAAGGCATTGTTTCAACTCCCAAACACTAGAGAAATAAGGAAGATAATCCCTCATTAACCCCTTCGAGCCTAGAAGTTGGAGTTTCTTTCTTTACAAAAACCCGCAGTTTTAACCTTGGGGTGGGTAGTTCTCAGTTAACTCGGTGGTGTGTTCATACAAGACACCTTTCATATAAAGGTTGCAACCACAATTTATTTTCCTTCACACACAACAAACAAGTGTCGAAGATGTTTTTCAAGCCGAGAAGCCGATGATGGTTCACCGTAATCATTAAAGCTATGCAATCACTTTCTTTCAAAAAAAAATCAAAAGAAAAATCCCGCTAAGTCAAAACCTACGAAGGAGACTTAGGAAAAACTGGGGCATCCCGCTGACTGTAAGTTACAAAAGAAACAGTTCAGGCAAAAGTTAGGGATAATAAAAAGAGGAGATCTTTAAATCCTCAATTTCAAAACAACCAAATGTTGTAGTGACTGCCTTTTCAAAAAGACTGTTAACTTCTGAACCATCATCATTACTATCATCAGTGCAATTCCTAACCTATGGGAAACCTGAGCGTATAGTCTGAGTTAACTGAGTATAGGACTGAAGATCATCATGGAGATTGGGTGGGTACAAATAAACTTTGAGCCTTTATCCTTTGTTTCTTAAACCGTGAACCAGGCCACATTACAACCCTCAAAAGACCTAACTGAAGCAAGGTTATTTTGAAAGCATACTACAACAAGGTTGCGTAAACTGACTCCAAAAGATCTTTGCAAATCAATTATTTTGGCAGTACACCTTTGCTTTAAACTTTGAGTGTCTTGAACCACCGTGTTCCGACCAATGACTCACTTATTTTGCATCTTTCAAAAATGATTTTGATTTCAAAAGTTGCATGAACTTTACATTACCATGTTTGTATGAACACTTTTGTTTGCAAGCTGGCTTTCCTCTCGAGGAATTTTCAAACAATGAGAAACTTGGTCGGTGGTCCTATCAGGGGCAAGTTCCTTCCAGATCCTGTCGAAGAATCAGTTCAATATTGGTTCAGGGCAAGATCTTTTCAGAATTGGTTTGTACAAAATATTTTTCAAGATTCAAATTGGGGCAAGCTCTCCAAAAACCCAGTGGACCAATCATCTTCAACATCAGACAAGCTGAAGTCATCATCAGTTCATCTTTAACAGACAGCTAAACTGGGGCAGTTTACTTGAAGAAACCCTAAGCAGATATTTATCCTTCCTACAAGGATCATCGACTTGACACAGCTTACTAGTGCGGTAGAGATGTGTCCAGCGGTAGCATCTTTAATGCCCAAGAAGAATGGCAATGATCTCCGTGTTGAGGAATCAGTTCTCCAGTCTTTGTCTTCTCACCAAAGAGTCGAGCCTTGTCATCGACATTTGCATTTGCATTTGCATTTGATCATATATCATCTGCATAATTCATATACATATGCATATCATAGGTGCTTTATCCCCATTTGCTTTTTCTCCCGAGGTCGTGTTTTACCCACGTCTTACCTTGTGGACGAATTTTAATTTACCTAGCATCATGAGTATTTTATCCCCATTTGCTTTTTTCTCCCGAGGTCGTGTTTTACTCGCGTCTTACCTTGTGGACAAATTTCAATTTACCTGGCATCATGGGTGTCTTATTCCCCATTTGCTTTTCTTCCTGAGGTCCTGTTTTACCCGCGTCTTACCTTGTGGACAAATTTCAATTTACCTGGCATCATGGGTGTCTTATTCCCCATTTGCTTTTCCTCCTGAGGTCGTGTTTTACTCGCGCCTTACCTTGTGGACGAAGTCCAACACACTTGGCACCTACCAAACAGTTTGTGTCGTGACTATCTGATGGTTTTCCAGATATTTATTTCTCTCTCTGATGGTTTTCCAAATTGAGTCTTTGTTTCTTATCTGATGTTCTTCCAGATATGTCTTCAAATCTTTGCCCGTACATTTTAAATACCCTTCTAAAAAGTTTTAGATGTACTTTCAAATATATGTCTTCAATATGCTTCTTTGGATGTGTTCTGGAGTTTATTCAATGTTTTTCCGAGTATCTATTTGTTTATTTCAGAGTTCATTCGATGTTCTTCCGGATGTCTCTGATGTTTGTTTCTATGTCCTTGTTATATCTCCTAGATTTCTCCTCACCTCATTCATTGATATTTTGAATGTTGTGACTGTTTTCCATCCAGTTCTGTTCATGGATGATGATTGTTGCTTCCCCGGTATTGTTGTCTTTCCCTAGTGAGTATTACTCGTTGTTATGCCATTCTCTTTCTTTTGCTCGTGTGTTTGCATTTGTCTTGCATCATAAAGCATCATTTAGAATTCATTACATCTTATCATTTGTCCTTTTGCATATCATCGGATCTAAGGGACAAAAATTTTGGTTTTCTATATTTAAATACCTTTCACTACGATTCTATGAGGATTATCATATCTCATTGTCATCTGGTGAAAATTATTTAAATAGGGGCATCTGTTGCACCCCAAATTTTGGCCCTTATATCTTCATCATCATTTTAGGACCATATTCATTTGTTTATCTAACCTTAACCTGTTTCAAGTTTGTCTTTGTTAAGTTACAGGCGAATCAGGGTTCCGTACAGTTGGAAATCGAGGGTTCGACAGTTTAATCAGTCAAGATATTGAATTGTTTCTCCATGAAACAAGTCTCAACTTCATCAAATATACTCCATTAGGTCAAGTATGAATCCAATTTGAGGTTGTCACCCAAAGATTGAAGCCAGTACAATTCAGGATACCCGATTAGGGTTTTCGATCGGGAAAAGTCAACTGTAGTTTGACTTTTGTTCTAAAATGTGTTCTAATGATGCAATCTTGGTCCAACAAGTTTATATGGCTTAGTTAAGTTCACTCAAGATATTTTAAAGCCTTAGAAGACCCAGAATGTCAACAATCGACTCGGTAATCATCGATCGATCGTTTCATTGACCGAAAAGTCAACTCTTCAACCATAAGGAATAGGACCTCGAAATATGAAGACAAAATGTTCCTTATGTCATATTACACCTGCCCATAAAATTTCATGACCATTGGATCAAGGATTGAAGAGTAATCGAAAAATCAGGAAATTAGGGTTTTGAAAGGGGCTAGACCCTAACTCCCTAACCACACATCAATTTAAAGTGATTCCAAGCTTGTTGGAAAGGTATTGACAAATTCTACAAAAGTCCCAAAGTGGTCCATGATCAAAAAATGCATAGAATTGGAGTTATAGCCAAAATCATTTTAAGAGTGCAAAACACTTAGAAAAATTCTAAGTGTTCTGGCTGCATAATTCATGTTTTCAGCCAACTTCAAGGGGATTTTTGACCTAGTTCCACTTGGAATCTGAGGATCTTATGAACATGAAAGTTTTAGAGCTCCATGAGGGGTTTCCAAAAAGTCCTAGAACTCCTCAATAGCATTTGTGAGCTGAGAGTTATGGATCATGGAAGTTAGGGCTACAACACTTGACAATACCATTCCAAATTTTCTCCAAATCCATATTTCAACAACTTGAACCATTCTCAGCCATTTGATCAAGTCTTAATCTGATATTGAGAGGGTTTCATGAGTAAGAATGCAGGAGAAGTGAAAGATGTGAAGAAAAGACAAGTTACAAGCAAGTAAGCAATATAATATTCAAAAAATGCAAGAGGAAAGAGAAACTTTTCCATGAAATCTGCAGCAGCCTCCCCTATCCATCTAGCCTCATTTCAATCACCTCAATACATCTCATTCCACTTTATTTTTGCTTGCTTTAATCCCAAGAACATGATGGATGGAGCTGCCACAAGATCTTGGCAAGATTTCTTCCAAAACTCCCTCAAAAAAGCAAAGTTCCAAATCTGCCCCAAACCTCTTCATGGCCTATAAATAAAGGCTTCATCTCATTGCATTTCATAGACTAGAGCTATCAAAAACATCACAAACATACAACTCTCCCTCTTTCCCACTTTACTTGAAAGTGAAGAAACTTCACAAAATCACCAAAAGTTGTCATTTTGCACTTTTCATACCAGAACCTTTTCCAAACACTAAAACAATTTAAAGACCATATACACACCCTTAAAATTACCCTTTGAAGCTGTTCCCACCATTGGTTTTCTCAAAAAATCAAAAGATCAAAAAGTCAACTGTTCACACACTCAAGTTTGACTTTTGTGCACATTTCAAGCCAAATCACTCCATAAACCATTTTTCCTCATTATGACACTTTGAACACCTTCCATCTATGATATATCAATTGTTCAAAAAATCAAAAACCAGCTGGAACTTCATTCTCTCAAATTGGCCACAAAGTTACACTTCTCTTCAAAATGAAGTAACATTACAAGCTTGCTCAAAGGGAAGGATTTATCTCTGGTTTTCTTGGCTTCTAGCATAGTAAGGATCTACAAGAGGTATGTCATTCTAACTTTCTCATCATTATACACCATGTATGTATGGATTGTGTTTAGATATTGCCATGTTAGAATTGTAACTTTAAGTATGTGTGTACACCATGTATGTTTGCTGTTAAGATATCATTGGATTAGAAGGGAGTATGTTGTTGCTTTTGTGAGGTAATACTTAGCGAGGTTTAGACTGCAACATTGTCATAATGAGTTTTCCAACTGCTTCTGTTTGAATTTGGTCTTATGATGGAGTTGTTTATAGTTTTGATTCATGAATAAACTGCTACATGTTGCTGCTATAACTTAGAATCACCAATCATTGCAAGCATGTACTAAAATCTTGGTCTCAGTTTAAGGCTAGGTGTTATGATTGGTTTAAGAACCTTATGTGCCTTGTCTACTGTTGTGAAAGTATGGATGATTGAATTCTATGTTTGAGTTTGTAACTTTCATGGTTGAGTGTGCTCTTAAATTCACTTGTCCAAATTATGATTTCTTGCATTGTTTAGTGACTGTCATTTTCAGGCATTGAATTAGGACTGTTTTATTGATGGCATGGTCATGACCAAAGATTTGTTGTTTCTGCTCAGACATTATGCATAGATACCTGTCAATCATGTGTAGGCACTAGCTTGTGAGTTGTTACATATACCATCCTGAATACAAATGTATGTTTGTCTTGGTAAAGAAAACTGTTGAGATGAGTTGATAACACAAAATTCTGGTTGGATGTTTCTTGTGCATTGTAAATAACCAAAGCTGTCTTAAAACATTAATTGGCAAATGTGAGTTTGTAGAATGACCAGGGCTGGTTTCACTTTTACACTGCTAAGTTGGCTGCCATATTTTTGAGCAATGTGTGTCCAAGTGAATTGCAGACCATGATTTGATGGTCAAGTAGGTATTGATCATTATTGTTGAATTCATACTCATTGCCTACAGACTTTGTTTTCTTCATAGCTAGACATATCAGTGATTACAGTTTTACTGTCATGAATGTTGCTTACAATTTATCACCAACTCAAAAACCATTTTTCACTGTTTTGGGTTTTGGGAAAGTGCCTCTGTTGGAACTCACTCCTCAATATGTATGAAACATGTATAAACCTTCAAATCAGTTTTGAAATTAACATTTTGGACCTCTCACTTGATATGTATTATGACTGTTTCTGTTCCTTCAACATCATCTCACTGTTATATCATTAATGCCTAGAACCTGGTAGGCTCAATGTGCACTTCATGTCCCTCTGCAACTTGTGATATTCAAATAGACTGCATGTGCTGTTTTGGTTTGCTATTCAAGCATTGCTAGCCTGCTATTAGTTGTTGTTTTTGAGGATTGGTCACCATTATGCTATCAATTTGATTTAAAAACACCCTTTTGCCACTCATGTACACTTTTGCAACTCACATACCATTGTTGTGTTCTAAATGTCATTTGATCAAGCTTGTTGCAGAAACTCACTCAATATTGCATTTC
Organism: Lathyrus sativus; assembly: GCA_963859935.3. NCBI lineage: Eukaryota > Viridiplantae > Streptophyta > Magnoliopsida > Fabales > Fabaceae > Lathyrus > Lathyrus sativus. The sequence goes on along the minus strand of OZ012737.1, from coordinate 626,680,404 downwards.
AAACTTAAAACAGACCTTTGCTTGCTCATAACTGCCATCTGTTTTGATCCATTAGTTTTCAAATGCATTTCCAAACTTCACCACTTGCAATTCACACACTCTTTTTTTGCTCTATTGATCTTTGAACAAAATTTTCTATTGAGACACATTCAATATTACATTTACAGCATGCTCATACCTTTACTCACTTTAATTTGCATCTGATTCAGTTTTGAAGTTTCAAAATACTTTAATTTGCAAGTCATGAGTTTTGTATACCGTTAGAGCAGTTTGTGGATATGTTGTTCTTTTATGTACTACACTATTGAAATCTTGATGAATTGTTGTTTTAAAACTGTTGTTTTGCATTCGTTGTGACAAATTGATGACTGTCTTAGAGAGCCATTTAAGGTTGGAATTGTGATAACCAAAGAGTTGTTATTGTCAATGCCCTAACCTCTGTCAGCATGATGCATAAGGTTGCTCATTTCAATTTTTATGATGTTACTCTTAGTTATGAACATGTCCATATGCTTTGTGTTGTCAACTATGTTAAGCATGTATGTACCTTTACCATATGTTCTTTTGTCTTGTGAATCATGAATGATCAAACGGTCACCTTATTTGTGAAGTCTGTAACTTATAACTCATTGGCTTCTAAACTTGGCTCATCTAGTTGTTGCTTGTATGAACTGAGGCTGTCAAAATTGTTGGTATATACTTAAGTGCATTAGTGCTGGTAGTTTCTTGCCTTGAGGTTTGGTTCCATCAAGATCAATCTGGTTGTTGCAATTTATTTCTTTGGAGTTTTAACATGTTGCAGTCTGATTTGATAAGTGATTCCTGTCATATTAACATTATTTGATTTGCAAAGATCTTCTTACAACATCAATTTCATCAACTTGCAACTCCCATATCAATTTCTTGTTCTGAGGCCTTGTGATTAGATTTTTCTGTTGAGACTCATCAAACATCACATTTACAACTTGTGCAAACCATTACTTGTTTTTAATCATATCAGTTTTGACCATTGTTTCTCAAAATGCATCTCAAGTTTCTAAAATGCATGTTCCTTCAAATTTCATTTTGTGTACATTGTTTGGAAAATTGAGAGGCACCATTGTGTTCCTCATAAAAAATCAGTCAAGATTGACTAAAATTTCATTAAAAAAGGTTAAGTTTTGACAAAGTTAGCAAGAAAACGCATTTTGATTCATCACTTGTTTTTGGCCTCACACTTGCCCAGGCTATGTACTTGTTTAGGTATGTATGTTTATGGGGTGGTTTTACATATTGGATGTATCACCACTCCAGTGGTTAGAACCAGCGCTCCATATATACCTTGTACCTACCTGACCTGGGTTCGATCCGTGTGGAGATCAACCTTTTTGGTTTTATTTCATTTTCAATATTTTATTATTTTGTTTATCTTGTCCATTCCATTTTCATGTGCGCACATGTGGCCTGGTGGTAAAGTGTATTGCTTATGATTCAAAGGTGGTGTGTTTAATACCCACCTAGTGCATTTCTTTATTCTTAATTACTTGCTTATTTACATTTTCTCCACAATATCCAAAAAATCATAACTTGTTCAATTTTAATCCTTTTTTAGTGATTCTTTTTGCTAAGTTCTCGTGTTAATATATATTTTCACATGATGTATGATTCACAATTTTATCTATTATCCTAGCCTTAGGATTTGAGTCGCCGTGCTCATGTTTGTCGTCCCCCCGTGGACATTCTCTATCATAACAATCTCAACTTAGATTTAGAGTCGCCGTGCTCTATTTAGTCGTCTCGCTGTGGACACTTCCCTTGTTTACATTTACAACTTTAGTCATAGAGTCGTCGTGCTCTATTTAGTCGTCTTGCCATGGATATTCCCTTCCATTTAACATAACAGTTCTCACCCCTAGTTAGGGGAACTACGAATGCTCTGATTTCTCAAAGTACCTTTTGAGAATACACACTATCACATTGCACGTTAGTCTTCACTGGCTCCAACAATAATTCAACCAATTTTTCATCCTCCAGTACCACAATTTTTTGCATACTACATATTGATGAGTTAATAAGTATAATGGTGGAAACACGGTCTTTCGGAATTGCATCACTACTTTCTTTGGGTAGCAACTCTTCTGTGTCTACCAGCTTCACCTGCTCATTCACAACATCATTTGTTTGAGATTCATCGGATTCTGTTTTATACTCAGAGACAATTGAATGCAGTAAATGGAGTAGCCAGGGTTCCTCAACAAGCTGGTAATTCTCAAAAAGAACATCAATAGAATGTGAATCCTTATTACTCATAATCACCATGTCCTCATTGTCAAAAAATAATTGATCTTCCAAAATGAGTGTCTCGGACTTCAGGAAATCATTTTCAAGGAGACTCGTATTCCTTCGTTCATCTGTCAAACCACTTCCAATGGAAAAAAAAGTAGAGGGTTGCTTTAGAAGATATGTTTCCTCAGTGTAGGGGCTCCATGCATGAGCTGAAGACATATGGAAATCAGACCTTATCCATAAATCCCTCACCGCAATTTCATTATCTTCTACAACTGTAAGAGGTACTGAAAGAGAAAATGTTCGTCCAGGCTTCCAAATAATTTCACTTGAGGACCGTGATTTTTCCTTAATGAAATAATTATATTTAAAGTTCAAGCCAAAAGCAATATGAGATTCAGCTTTCCATATATTAGCATGCTCTGTAGGCGACATTAGTACAACCATGTTTGGTTTCCAGCAGCCTAACTCAGCAGGAACCCCAGTTATGTACAGAAGGTGACCTCTTCTAAATCAGCTTCTACAGTCCAAACTATCTTGCACGGAACCTCAATACGAGTGGTTGAATTGTCTTTACGTGTTGCAAATGAAGCTAATCTTCTGACCGAGTTATTGTTCTTCATACAGCACATGAATTTATATTCTCCGTGCAGTGACACCCGATGACATATATGTCTCTTGCATTGTAGTGTGTAAGGGATAGAGAAGGGGTAAAAAGGTGAAGGGGGTGGTGCAAAAAACCAAGTTCAACAATGAACTCCATGAACATTAACAGAAATTGACGAAAAGTGTTATAGTGGCTATGAGCAATGGAATTTGAGTGAGAAAAAGAAAAGCGAGAAACAATGTTGTTTTGGTTGTGTTAGCGGAAAGAGTGGGAAATGAAGTTTGGTTTGGATAAAATAGAGATAGCGGATGCTGGGTGTGACTCATGGGACAGCCACAAGATAATGGTTTATGAAAATCCAAAGAATTTGATGAATCTTCCTTTGGCATGAACGACCCTACGAATTAAACTTATCTTGTTTTCTAACTTAAGCCATGCCTCTGGTTTGGAACAACTGTACCCTTTAATCATTATTTGGCGACCAACTTGAGAATTTAATTAAAAATTACAAAAAAACTCAAAGTATAACTTTGTCTACTTCTCCAACATGACTTAAAACATTACTTTGAAACAAAAAAAAAAACTCTTTGTTTTGAACATCCTTTTTATCATATCCATATCGATGAGATTGACCTTGAAACTAATGGATTTGTATAATATGGGTGGTCTATTCCTCAAACATATCTTGTATGGTTGGGAACTGATGCATTATACCATAAGTCTTTAAAATGAATTGAAATATCTTCGGGACTAATTGCATCAAAATTCTAATTCAATTGTGACTTGAAATTTGCAAAGCTAAATCTAAGTTTGTCACAAACTGATTCAGAATCCAAACATATCTTGTCACTTACAATCAATTCGAACAAAGATGGAGGCTAAACCGACCGTGTCTAGAAGCATCATATGAAGTATCTTTGAACGGTTTGGAATAAGTGCATACAAGCAACTTATTTAAAGAGAAATCTTAGAGAGTCGTGGACAGGAGTCATGAAGCAGTAAAATATTCATTAATTGCCGAAGTAAGACAAATTTGGGGTATGACACCATCCTAAACGGAGGGACTAGGAATCCTAGGGGGATCATGGCACAAGGCCAAGTAAACACTAAATAATTCACTCACAAGTGAAATGAAAAAAAATAACATGGTGAAATAAAATGATAAACCACAAAACACATTAATTTGTAAATTCAAAATAAAATGAAAATAAAATAAAAATGAAGAAAGATAAATTAAAATAAAAGGATGCAAAATAAAACAACACACTAACATATTAGACAAATGATTTTTTTGGGATTTTATAATATTTAAAATAAATAAAATAAAAACAAGAAAATAAATAAAAGAAATGAAACAAATAAGTGTTTAAAAAAATGTCTACACTAGGACTTTAACCCTTGACCTTAGGGTTCAAGACTAACATCAAACCACTCCAACCACTCACACACGCGTGAAAGACAATGGAAAAGGATAAAGAAAACATAAAACATGAAAAATAAAATGAATAAAAACAAAAATGCCCCATCATGGGTCGAGCTCAAGTCAGGAACATGGCATGGCAAGATTTTAACCACTGGGGTGGCGATACATCCATTGTATAATGCCACCCCTTGTGTACAAGTACCAAAAGAGGCGCATGGTTGGGCAATTGGTAAGGCAAAACCAATGGAGACTCAAAATACGGTTCGATCGTAACTTACTTAAATCTTCACCAAATTGAGCAAACTTTTAGTCCAACTTGACTAACTTTTCACAAGGAACACAGTGGCATTGCTCAAATTTTCCAAATATGCACACAGTAGAAAAAGTGATGGCTTATGCAAGAATGATCTTTGAGATGCATTTTGGACAGTCAAGATCAAAACATATGCAAAACAGTTCAATGAAAGATATGCACACATTCCAAATATAATGTTCATGGATAACACTAAAGGAAAAAAACCAATTTCTGCCATGGATTAGAATATGGTCACCAAGTTGCAATTTTGGTGAAAGTTCTTTAAAAGCTTATGTAGTTCCAATGCACAATGGTAGCAAATAAATCTCAATAAAAAATGTCATATAGTCCTGCACTCACCATATACCAATGCAGCAAAAAAACATGCCAGCAGAGATTGATCAACAATCAAGATACTGAGCTGACTAATTTGGTGAACTTATGCAGAACGTTTATCAAGAAATTTAACCAAACATGCTATGAGATTGATCTATATGAACTTTTGAAAAGCCAAAGTAAATTCTGATGAGGAATTTAGTGTTGATGAACCTGATGCAAGCAGTGAGATATGAAGGCTGGACAACCTGTCATGAAATGAAGCTGGCAGCCAACAAGTATAAACTAACAAACTCAGCTTCTAAGATCAGTCATAGATGGATTCAATATATAGTGCCCTTATGGAAGTGAAACCTTGACAGCAAGTTCAAACCAATGCTAATCACCAATAAACTACAAAGTGCCTGGATTTGCAACAGGAGAATGAGCAAAAAACTTGTCATGGCTGGAAGGTGAGATTATGGTACAATGGTTCATGAACTATGGACAGTCCTAGAAGCACTGTTATAAATCTCCACATGTTTAAGCTAGCACCTAATCAACAGTCCTACACTTCTAACATATTAACAAGACATATTGGCACAAGCATGGTATGGTTTGGTTATGGTCCAGACATGACCATCAAGGCATTAAGTCTAAGCAGCTCTAAGCATGTCAAAAACTTCATACACACATTTGAATCCAAGTTCTAATCAACCTTGGTCCTACTGTCAGTTTGGATTTATGGATTTCTAGAAGAAAAATGAGTGAATGTTAAGATCCAAAACAATCCTAAAAAACATGATTATGAAGTCAAGGTATGACAATGCTCAAAACCATCCAACAACTAGTCTAATTTATTTCTCAAGACAATTACTACTTCACAAACGGGTTATTGGTATGAGGAGCAAATTCTTAGCAGCATTGAAAATCAATCCAACATAATTATGCTATCAACAATGCACCACATGTTTCAACATCATATATCCATACCCTTACCAAAACAACATCTACACAATGCTCTATTAACAGCTGCCACTCAACCATCTAACAGCAGCCTGACAAAGCTCTAAAATGATAGTTGCTACCTCATCCTAGCAAGCATACCTAATTCTAGCATAAAAGGCACCAAAAACCTAGCAGTAGCATAAAAAGGACAAGATAACCACAAACTGTTCTAATAACAGTCATCACCCAAAACTTAGCCTTATCAACAGACTGTTGAGCTACAAATTAGACAACCTAAGTCTCACAACCTAACCTCAAGGGATCATGAGCTCCAACAGATTGGCAATAACAACCCTCTCCTCATCTCATACCAAAAGAGAAAGACAAACTGAAACCTTAACTTGAATAGCCTACATGATGCTAGCTTCCTCTCAAAGACCTAAAGGTAGATAGATCAATCTAAACCAAGACAGTCCTTATTTGTTATCCAAATTCAGTTCACCAAACAGTCACAGTAGCAAAACTTCTCTCAAAGGTTCAATAGATCAAAAGCCTCGTGATCTCAAACCTAGTTGCCTGCTTTTAACCAAACAAACTCAAACAACCCCAAACCTTAGTAATAGCAGGCCCTTGGATGCCATACCCCTTATGCAACAAAAAGCAATAGCCTCAAAGTCCTAAAGCTCTTGATAACATCAACCAACTCTGAGATGCATAACAGATCCAACATGTGTAGAGAACTAGAGGTAACAAATCAATCCACAAATCTCATGACAGTGGTAATTTGGCCATTAATGCTAACAATCAAACACTAGAAAACATCCACCAAACTTGTCAAACCAAAACCAAACTAAAATGTAGCATAAGGAAAAACCTTGACAACCAGCAAACATGAACAAGACACATGCTAGCAGTGAGATATGAAGGCTGGACAACCTCATCTTAAACATAGAAACAACAACATGCTCTTTAATATGATTATTACTTATTTGGTTGATAATATTACATTTTATATTTGTGAAATTTGTTGGCTGATTTTAATTTTTCAGGAAGAAAGAAAGAAGGAATAAAAAGAAGAAAAAATATTTTGGGGGATAAAATGGAAAACGAAGCCGATGAATGGACTGACATAGAAGAAGATCAACCGTAAGATCATACATTATTATTATTATTTAATTAGTTTGTTTGCAATGTTTGAATTTTCATTGTTTGATAATTCTGTAGAAAGGATGGAATAAAAAGGCTGCTGTTTGAGGACGAGGAAGATAAGGCTAGGTAAACTGAAATAATTAATGTTGTTATTTAATTTAATAATCATTGTTTTAATTATTTGTGTCTGTTATATAGACGTTGTAAGAAGAAAAGAAAGAAGGACGGTGGTGTTCAGTAGAAATGAAAGAATGGCAAAGTATGATCTCTTGTGCAAGATAGTTTGTTTTGAAATTATATGCAAATAATATGTAATTTTGAACCGTTAGTTGAATAATATTGTAATAATTGAAGCTGTTTGTACCGAAGACATAGCATATTATAGGTTTTAAAGTTCAATTTTACGTATGACTGAATGTATGTAGAGATATTAACACTGCTCCATAAAACTTTCTAGAGAGAGCTGCTTCAGTCTCCACTTGTGAATGTTAGTTAATAATTTGGTGACTAATTAATCAACAATGCAGCAGAAAAACATGCCAGCAGAGATTGATCAACAATCAAGAGACTGAGCTGACTAATTTGGTGAACTTATGCAGAATGTTTATCAAGAAATTTAACCAAACATGCTATGAGATTGATCTATATGAACTTTTGAAAAGCCAAAGTAAATTTTGATGAGGAATTTAGTTTTAATGAACCTGATGCAAGCAGTGAGATATGAAGGCTGGACAACCTCATCTTAAACATAGAAACAACAACATGCTCTTTGATATTTCAATCAACATTCATTGAGAAATTCCAAACATTATGTCTTTAAAAGGACATATCACCAACAGCCAGTGATAACACAAGAATTAAGGCACAAGTTATGCAAAATGATTTTGCTTAAAAACAACAAGCCCTTCATTATAATGCCCTTATGACAACACCAAATTTGATCATTATAATACCAATCTCACACACTAAATCCAAAAATCAATTTAGATGAAAACTCTCAACCTTGCTAAAACAATCACAACCAATTTAGCATGAACAACAAAATAAGCAGCCAAGTGAGCATAACAGATTGGAGCAACAACAGATATGGCAGTGGTGTTCCTCTGATAAACATAGGAGAGAGAGTGCACAAGCTCTAAGTAACATTGTCATGACAGCAAACTTCAAGATGGGGGACTGACAGCACAAAAGCAAAGATTAAGAACTTGAGATTTGAGGTTGTCATGACAGCTATTCCTCAATAGAATACTAACAAAAGCAACAAATTCAAAGGCCTAGGATGGTTAACTGCCTACAATGCTACCAAGCAAGTCCAGACAGACCCCCCAAAGGCACACCTAACACACTATGTGTCGCGGTGAAATTTGGATACCAAACTATTAATTAGTTTGAATCTTTATTCATTTGCAACTGTCTTTGATTTATCCAAAGGAAAAGTTAAAGGAAGGAAAACCTATTTTGCATTGTAAACCCAACGCGGGGAGAGATCTAAGGTTCGGGGGTTGGTTAAACTTAGGGAAGATACTAGCATCCTAAGTTTTTGTAGTACTCTACAGAAACCTCTTGTTTTATGTTTGTTTATTACTATGGTTTATCTGCTTAATGGTTAAAGACCTAGGGGTTTATTTTTAAGTATACTCGATAAGATGTCGCATCTTATGCCTACATATCCTTACGGGAGTGGAATCAGAGGGACGCCTAAAAGGTGAGTACGGGGACTCAAATCCTGAGGCTAGGGTGAGGGTAAAGGTATTGACACGGGGGGTCAAACATGTGAACCTTTCCTTCGGAGAGGAATATTGGTAAAATGTAGCAGTAAGTGATTGAGAATATGAAATGATAAGTAATGTGATAAGATATGGATGGATTGTTTGATTTAGTTGACTTAGAAGTTAGAAGTTGAAGTTAAAGACCTTTTTTGAGAATTTTATAGCTAGGTTAAAGAATACACTCATAAATTAGATTAAATTGCAAAGATGAATTAATTAAAAACATCTTTATAATTTTGTAAATATTATGAATTAAGCCTAAGTTAAACAAGAGATAGTTAATTTCAATTATTTTATTCAATTAAGCTAAATCTATAAGATTATGATTGATTAAGTTGAGGATTAAAGAAAGGTTAAAAATATTATTTAATTTTAAGAAAAATTGAGTTAATTAACAAAAGATTAATTAAATCCTAACAAAGTTCTAGATTATTTTAAAAGAGGTTGAATTAATTGGAAAAAAGATTTTTTAGACTCTTAAATACTTTTATGAATTTTGTCTATGATGGAAAGGAGAAGTAAATTTTGAATTAAATTATTAAATTGAATATTTTTACTATATGTTGAAATTAAGTTAATTTAACTTAAAATTACATATTTTTGTTGTTTTATTTTTTTATAAAGAAATTTAAATTAACATCACAATCAATATTTTTAATATTTTTAAAAAAAAAAATTCAGATTTTTTTTTTACTTAAAAGGTTAGTGGTTAATATATTAGTGTGTTAGTTTTTTTATTATTAATAATAAACAATTACAACAAAAATAACAAACAGAAAATAAAAAACAAAAATAAAACGAAATTGGGTCGGGCTGGATAGTCAGACCCAGACCCGACCCGCTTAAGACCTAAAATGAAAAGGATCGGATTAGGGGTCAGAACCCTAATTCTGAACAGCGGCCCCCAATTGATCCCTTGGCCTCTCCGCTTGCGATTTCACTTCCCTCTCTTCTCCGTCTTCTTTCAATCTCACGAATCTCCCTCCGTCCTCGAATCTTCGTCCGCGATTTCTCCGCCTCTCTTCTTAACTCCGATCTTCTTCTTCTCTGTATCCTTGTTTCCTGCATCAACTTAAACAACAACAAGCATTAACGTTAGCCAAAAATAAAATTAATGGTTTAAATGATTTTGTTGCAGGTCTCAGACGGTGGAATTTGTTGGAAGGATTCTGGATTCGGTGGCGAACTTCGAAGGGAGGATTTCCGGCGATTTCAACGGTGGAAGTTTAAAAGAAAAGGTGATTCGCAATCGTTGAAGAGTGATTCTCGGCAGAGCTTAAAAAGATAAAGCTTCTTTCTACTATCCTTTTTTTTTAGGGTTTTTTTTCTGGGTTTTCGAATTTTACTTTGGATGTTTGTGGTTTTTCTGGTGTATGTGGATTCTGTCAAAATTGTCCTTTTTTCATCTCAAATTCCTCCTTCTGATAGATGGCTGAGTGAATCGAAAGGTTAATAATAATAACTAATTTCCTTTTTGGTTTAGGAAATGTCTGAAGCATGCTGGAGCGTTTTTGGAAACAATTCAATGGGATTTGTTGCAGTTCACGATAGGAATCTCGTCTTTCATTTACTTGTCGTGCGCTTTTGGCAGGTTTGGGATTTTATTCAATACCGTCTGATTCGGTTTTGATTTTGGAAAAAAACCTTAAATTTGTCTTGAAACATATTAACTGCTTTGGCTCTATTTGCTAAATATCGTATATTGCTGACTTCAATGACATGATCTCCTGTAGGTGTTACTGCTTGTGTAGCTTCCTCTCCAACGTCAGTTACCGAACCTGTTATCTCGCGCTGAAACATTGTGCAGCCAACCGTTAGAGTCAATGAACATACTAAAATGACTTATCTGGTTCCTCCGGTATACTCCTTCAAACAAATGAATGTACACCACTGTCAACTTTCTTAATCATCTCCTTTTTATGGTGTCTAACAGTATTGTGGTGGAAGCGATAACTAGAGCTCCCATGACGGATCCTCACAATTAATCTTTCGAAGTCGAGTAAGATTCCCCTTCTCTGTTCATTGTCTTCGTCGTTATTGTTATTGCTTGTGGGAAATCCTCTTCTGGCAGTGAGTTTTTTAAGATTTTGGTTATGTGCAGGCCTAATGCCGTTTTGTTATCAAATGTCGGCGCCGTATTATTTTGAGAGGATGTAAAAAAAGTCTTGGTTGATGGTAATGGCAAGAACTGACTTTCTCCTTCTGTTTATCTTCTGGGCATGTGAATCTTCGATCGAATGAAACAACTTTGTGGGGTACTTGCTTGTAAATTGATGTAGATGTTGACAATGGGGTGGAAGCTGCGGCGTTACCGCTGACATTGAGGCTGAAGTCAAATGTTGGATTTCAAATGATGGGTTCTGGCTCTGTGAAGCAAACTGCCAAATTCCTCAACAGTCATGACATGGAGCTGCTCTGATTGTGCTGTAATGAGTGAGATTTCTCCTTGTGCCTTTATATCTCAATACTGTTTTTGGGAATGTTAAAGATGGTGATGATTCTTGATTCACTTGTAGACCAAAGTTTTGACATTCACCTCTTTTTTCAACAGGTTCTTGTGTCTGTTTTGAGGAGGGAAGCATACGAATGAGTCTTTAGAAGACATTATAGCAGGATTCCTGTTGAAAAAAATTTATACTACAATCCTGCTGGAGGGGTGACCATCAAAAACGAGTAATTTTTGTAAAATATAGTAACGGGAAGCGACACTCGGAATATCGTTCTCAAGGATTCTTGTAGTAATAACCAATTATAATAACAGTTTATGGGGGGTTTGAATTTTGATTAAGAGAAAAAATACTGAAAATAAGTGATAATAATAAAAGTGATTATCAGATAAACTAAAACGGTTAATCCTACTGATTCGGGTTCCGAATTATCATCGGTTATTATAACATCAATCCCTAAGCGGTACCAATCCTATTCGATTATGATATTAATCAGACAAGCGTTTATCAACATCAAATGAATTATGTTCCTGTTTACCGAATTAAGCAAACGGTTAAGAATATGACGAATTAACGAATTAAGCAAACGATAATACGCAATTAAATTTAGGAACATGCATACAATCGAATTTAACCAATTCTATCCTATGAACAACAATTGATTTAAGCAAACAATTGTAATCAAATTAAGCAGATGACTTCATAGAAAAGGATTGAAAGGAATCAGAGTAAATTGACATAATAATAACCTCAAAGTGTTGAAACCGTACACAACAGGATTTGCCCGGAGGTATTAGTTCTCCATGAAAACTATAAAACAAAGGAAAATTTGAAAAATAAACTAGGTCCATGTTTTGCATCACAACAACAACTTTAAATAGAAAATAACTGGGCCAGAAACCTAAACTAGGCCCGCAAGGAAAACTACATTGTCACAAGTCAGAAACTTCAACGAATTATTCGAGACACAAGAAATCCGAATCAGCTCCTTTGTGCAACATGAAAGTTGTAGATCTCTTTCTTAGCTTTCCAACGACTGGTAGAACGCCTCAATCCGATTCTTGTAGCTCCAGCTATGAATTTTTCACTAAAAGCTGTTAATGCTGAAAAATAACAAACGAAAATTAAATAAAGCTTAAAATAAAATAAATTGTAAAAACATTATAAAATAGGAAATTAAATAAACTAAATGGTAGAAATGCCTACGTCTAAACATAGAGGAAGGTACATTAAAATGCACTGATCAGTGACCATCATGTGAGCTTTGGTAAGAATTTTCGCCCCATGTACTTGTAGAATGATAGATTCCTTTGTCTTTCGAAAATCTTTATACAGGATCATTGCTCTTTTATGTGCTTGTGGACTGATGCTCTTATGCATTTTGTAAGTGAGGAGTCGTTTAACCGTTTAGAGCCAACATTCATCCAGACCACTTGCCGCAAGTTTGGGCATTACGTGAAATAACTATATGATGTGGCTTATAAATGTCCGACTCGTAAAGACCTTTGATTCTTGTACGCATAGCATGTGAAACAGCATCGTTCTACTAGTTTGCAATTTCCTGATAATATGTGTGTCGGGATTTACCCGTTTCTTTGTAATGTTCTTTTCCTGGATTGAAACGCAGGTTGAGTGGACATGTTCTCGTAGTTCCGCCTTCGTGTTAACCGCTTATATTGACAGTACCCTTCTTCCAATCAGTGCTTATTACTGCTGTTAATTATTGAGTTCTGACTGGTGGATTCTCTTTTGTTTCAGCTTCTTTGAAGTGGCAGGTCTTGCTTACGAGGCGTTTCGGATTTCGCGACTGCAAGTGACACGCCGATGGGAAGACAGCCGCTATTGCCAACAATCAAGCTTCGGCCTCAGCACGCTCTACTGGTCTTAGAAGATACGTCATGTTTTCCTTTGGACATCATTCGAAGGTCGCGACTTTGGGAATTTGGTATGCCATTACTGCGGTTGTTAGATATACATCCATGCTCTCTTAGGGGTCTATAACTGGGTTGTTCACAGTTTGATTCCTTTTCTTGCTGTCTCAGGTGTTCGATACGCCGGAGGATGCATGATCACCAAGTTGGCAGTGAGGGAACAAAACTCAAATGCTGTTGTAACCGTACTGAAGTTGACGACACTATAAGATAGTTGAAGGTTTAAGATGCTAATGCTGTGTATGCCGGGCGAGACTTCAAAACCTGGGACTTGCCAGCTTTAGTTTATTAAATAAAACTCCGCTCATCTACAATATGCATAATGGGTAGTTAAGTATTGGAAATCAGGATGGCAAACTTACAACTGCCTAATCCAGTTGTGAGCAGCTCGCAGCAGAGAATTGGCTTTCTGACCTTCAAAATCCCCTTCAGGATCCCAGACAGAAACATCCATCCAGACCACTTGCCGCAAGTTTGGGCATTACGTGAAATAACTATATGATGTGGCTTATAAATGTCCGACTCGTAAAGACCTTTGAGTCTTGTACGCATAGCATGTGAAACAGCATCGTTCTACTAGTTTGCAATTTCCTGATAATATGTGTGTCGGGATTTACCCGTTTCTTTGTAATGTTCTTTTCCTGGATTGAAATGCAGGTTGAGTGGACATGTTGTCGTAGTTCCGCCTTCGTGTTAACCGCTTATATTGACAGTACCCTTCTTCCAATCAGTGCTTATTACTGCTGTTAATTATTGAGTTCTGACTGGTGGATTCTCTTCTATTTCAGCTTCTTTGAAGTGGCAGGTCTTGCTTACGAGGCGTTTCGTATTTGGCGACTGCAAGTGACACGCCGATGGGAAGACAGCCGTTATTGCCAACAATCAAGCTTCGGCCTCAGCATGCTCTACTGGTCTTAGAAGATACGTCATGTTTTCCTTTGGACATCATTCGAAGGTCGCGACTTTGGGAATTTGGTATGCCATTACTGCGGTTGTTAGATATACATCCATGCTCTCTTAGGGGTGATAACGAGAAAACGCATCGATTATATCGCTAGATTTCATTGACGTTTTATCGCATATTCACCGTTTTAACACTCGATTTCTCGAGTTTTTCTTACTATTTTGCAGGTACATCATTATATGGAGCTAAATCATGAATTAAGAGAAAAAGGAACAAAAGAGACCACAAGGAGATGAAGAAATGTAGAAGCCTGCAAAAAGACTGCATAATTTGTTGCAGCCACGATCGTTACAAGGGTGTCACGACTGTGACACCCCAATTTGGGCCATCACGACCGTAAGAGAGTGGTCACGACCGTGACACTTAAAAACCTCAAATTACGAACGTGAAGACCTTGTCACGCCCGTGACAAGGATAAAACTTGGTTTTGACTCAGACTACGTCAAGGCACTACGTGAAGACCACTTCTCCTCTTATTTCTCCTCAAGGCATTACGTGAAGACCACTTCTCCCATTTTGTTGCCACGTTCCAGCATTCCTTCAACAACTTCAGCAAGGCCCATGCAACAAAGGACCAAGAATCCAGCCCATTAAGGACTCTATAAATAGCACAAGCTCTGTGAACACAGGGGACAGACTTCTTTATTCAAAATTCCTGCGGAAGCTCTGCCAAACTGCCTTACGAACCAGCATTTACATTCCTGCATTAATTTTAGTTTTCTGTTTCGTTTTTATTTGTATCCAAACCAACCCTATAACAATTTCCAACACCAGGGAATTGTTATACATTTAGTTGTTTCTAAACCTTCAGCATTCGTTTAATTTTAATTTCCGCCCACTCCAAGCTTTCCGGTCTGTGGAAGAAGGAGTCTGCTCGAATATCTGTTAACCAGGTTTTTCATTATATTGCAATTTAATTTAATTATAATGTTTATTTATTTTTCTGCCATGAGTAAGTTATTATTTAATTCTCTGTCTGGCTCAACGTCGATGAGTAGCTAAACACCTTAGGGCGGTATGTAGTTATAACAAACTTAACCGGTAAATATAACCATAGGCTGAAAATAATTAATCACTTAACATTCTGGCTGATACTTTTTAATTGAAATAGATCTTTTCGTTACGAGAGTAAGAAAAGAGTATTAGGTTAGGTCAAGACCACGAGAGTGTGAGATTTTAACCAGATAGCTAAAGTTAGGCATTTAAATTAAACACAGCGAGAGCGCTTTAAGATAAATTAGAATTACTAAGTTTCCAAAAATTACCTCTAAACACTTATGGGCTAGCGAGAGCAGGCATAGGGCTTTAGGGATAAGATCTAATATAAGACCACGAGAGTGTGAGTTGAGGGTATTTAAACTGGTAATCTCTACCGAATAGATTAAGTGAACACCTTTATAAGCCTAGGTTAGATTGACCCACCTAAGTTAGTATAATTACATACCGACCGCCTTAATATTACTTTATTAAAACTTAAATTTAATTCCGCCTTTAACAGTCTTAAACAACCAACAAAAATCGTGACAATCATTCGCCTTAGCTAAACTAGAAGTTCATCTAGCACTAAGTAACCATAGAATCCCTGTGGATCGATAATCTTAAATATTACTTCGATAGGCTGTGCACTTGCAGTAAGATACCGCTAGACGCATAAGTAGACACGTCTTTAGCCCATCAAGTTTTTGGCGCCGTTGCCGGGGATTCCTTAATTTAGTTACTAGTGCATTTAGGTAGCATTGTCTAGACTAAGGTATCAACTATTTAATCTAATCTCCGAGTGTATGCCAAGTACTCGCTCTAAAAGCGAAGACTTGCAACCTCTAATCCCTGAATCGGAACGCTTCTTACACGTAAGAAGACGTATATTCGATTTCGAAAATAATTCCAATATTCCAGATCTTCAATTAGATCCGCCTAAACCAGTCGTAAAATCAGAGGACGCAGGGATGGCTGAAGAGCAAACTCATCCACTCAAGTATTACGCTAATCCTTCGCAAGGTGAACCGCATTCAAGCATTGCAGCGCCGGCTATCAACCGAAATGATTTCGAACTAAAGCCTTCGTTGATATCAGCCGTGCAACAAAATCAATTCGCCGGAAATCCTACCGAGGACCCGAATCTTCATCTTTCGATCTTTGTGCAATATGCAGATACCGTAAAAGCCAATGGAGTTACCCAAGAAGCTATTAGACTACGTTTATTTCCTTTTTCGCTTCGAGACAGAGCAAGAGCTTGGCTTCAATCTCTGCCTTCGAACTCAGTAACTACGTGGGCAGAACTTAAGAAAGTTTTCTTGAATAGGTATTTTCCACCTAGCAAAACAGCTATGCTGAGAGCTCAGATCAACGGATTTAAGCAAAGAGAAAGTGAATCATTATTCGAAGCTTGGGAACGCTATAAGGATCTACTTAGACTTTGTCCACATCATGGAT
Source organism: Lathyrus sativus (assembly GCA_963859935.3). Lineage (NCBI taxonomy): Eukaryota > Viridiplantae > Streptophyta > Magnoliopsida > Fabales > Fabaceae > Lathyrus > Lathyrus sativus. The sequence continues at coordinate 626,663,858 of OZ012737.1, read as the reverse complement.
TAATAGACTGGATGGTCATCCATACCTTCTATAATGGACTCTTGTACAATACAAGAATGACAATTGACGCTGCCGCGGGTGGTGCATTGATGGACAAGGAATATCGTGATGCCTATGCACTTATCGAAAGTATGGCTCAAAATCATTACCTTTGGGGAAGCGAGAGAGTCGCAACTGAGAAACCAACAAAGGGAGGTATGTACGAAGTAAGTAGTATGGACCAAGTCAATGCGAAATTTGACCAACTAAGCCAAAAGATCGATAACTTGGCCATAACACCTGCAGCCACCGTGGCTGCAGTAACACCTAACTGTGAGTTATGTGGAGTCCCAGGACACGAAGTTTCTGATTGTCAACTATTGGCAGGAACTCCCATTGATCAAGTGAATTATGCTCAAGGAAACCCTTACTCAAACACATACAACCCAGGTTGGAAGAATCATCTGAACCTCTCCTATAAGAACAACAATGCTTACTACGCACCAGGACAAGCACTAGCTACATCACCAGGATATCAAAAGACTGCTCCTAATATCCCTAGAAAATCGAACCTTGAATTGATGATGGAGAACTTTATAGCTAACCAATCTCAGACAAACAAGGACTTCTTAAACCAAAACATTCACACTAGTGAGCAGATTAAACAATTAGTGAGCAAAGTAGATGCATTAGCTACACATAACAAAATGCTTGAAACTCAGATTTCACAAGTAGCTCAACAACAAGCACCTACTGCCGCACCAGCTGGAGTATTCCCTGGACAACCTCAACCTAATCCGAAAGGACATGCTAACGCTGTAATATTAAGAAGTGGCAAGGAACTTGACGGACCTACCGATCCAAGACTTGACAATCCAGCCATGTACCAAAAACCGGATAAACCGACTGAAGTGGTGAATGATCCAGAAGAAAAGGAAGATGACAATCAAGAGGTAGTGGAGAAAGAACAACCTTATGTGCCTCCACCACCCTATAAACCACCAATTCCGTACCCTCAAAGATTAATAAATTCCAAGACGACGGGTCAATTTAAGAAATTTGTCGAACTTCTGAAACAGTTGAATATTACTATTCCGTTTACAGAAGCAATTACCCAAATACCCTCGTATGCTAAGTTTTTAAAAGAGATCTTATCCAATAAGAAAAAGATAGAGGATAACGGAACAGTTACACTTACTGCCGAGTGTAGCACCATAATTCAAAATAACATGCCTCCTAAGCTAAAAGATCCAGGAAGTTTCTCTATACCCTGTGTAATAGGAAAATTCGTCATTGACAAAGCTCTATGCGATTTAGGAGCCAGTATCAGTGTTATGCCCTTAACGATTTGCAAAAGGCTAGACATGGGAGACCTAAGACCAACTAAAATGTTTGTTCAACTAGCCGATCGCTCTGTTAAATATTCTGTAGGCATACTAGAAAACGTCCCAGTACGTATAGGACAATTCTACATCCCTACTGATTTTATAATCATGGACATCTCTGAAGACTCCACTACACCTATCATACTAGGAAGACCATTCTTAGCTACCACCGGAGCTATAATAGACGTAAAAAGAGGAAAGCTAACCTTTGAAGTAGGTGAAGAGAAAGTTGAGTTTGTTTTAACACAATTCTTACAATCACCAGCTATAGAGGATACATGCTATCTAATGGACATAATTGACGAATGTGTAAGAGAAATGGAACTGAAGGAGACCACTTATTCTGAAATAATGAAAATTCAAATCCCTCCGATTTTCGAAGATGATAATTGGCAAAAATCGTATCAGGATGATAGTCTAAGCGAAAGTTTAGCACTTACACCGGATCCCATGCCAAGTAAAGATAAACCTACATTAGGATTAAAAACTTTACCTCATGACCTAAGGTACGAATTCTTAGACGTTGAATGTAAAAGACCAGTTATAGTAAATTCCAGTTTAGGAACTATAGAAACAAAGAAACTTTTAGATGTCTTGAAGAAATATCCAACTACATTAGGATATAACATATCTGATCTCAAAGGAATATGTCCTTCAGTTTGCATGCATCGTATTCTGCTAGAAGAAGATTGCAGAACCTCCAGAGAATCTCAAAGAAGAATTAACCCAACCCTTAGCACTATAGTAAAAGAAGAAGTTAAGAAATTATTAGATGCCGGGATAATATATCCAATCTCTGATAGTGAATGGGTTAGTCCAATACATGTAGTGCCAAAGAAAGGAGGTATCACTGTTGTGAAAAACGCTCAAGGCGAATCGATATCGCAAAGAGTAGTGACGGGATATAGAGTGTGCATAGATTATCGTAAACTAAACAAAGCCACTCGTAAAGATCATTTTCCACTACCTTTCATAGATCAAATGTTAGAACGATTAGCCAAGCATTCTTACTTCTGTTATCTTGACGGTTACTCAGGATTTTTCCAAATCCCTATCCATCCTGATGATCAAGAGAAGACTACATTCACATGTCCTTATGGAACGTTCGCTTATAGGCGAATGCCCTTTGGATTATGCAACGCTCCTGCAACCTTTCAAAGATGTATGATGTCAATCTTCGCAGATTTTATAGACAACATCATGGAAGTGTTCATGGACGACTTCTCTGTATGCGGGCAAAGTTTTGAAGGATGCTTATCGAACTTAGAAATGGTGTTAGAAAGATGTGTAAAAGTAAATCTCGTGCTTAACTGGGAGAAATGTCATTTTATGGTCAACGAAGGAATAGTATTAGGTCATGTAATATCCGACAAGGGAATTGAAGTTGATAAAGCTAAGATTGAAGTAATAAAAGATCTTCAACCCCCTAAAACCGTTCGAGAAATACGAAGCTTTTTAGGACACGCCGGTTTTTACCGACGATTCATCAAAGATTTCTCGAAAATCACTAAACCTCTTACTGGTTTATTAATGAAATACGTTGAGTTCATATTCAATGAAGATTGTCTTAAAGCATTCGAAACTCTAAAAACAGCCCTCATCACCGCACCAATCATGCAACCCCCTGACTGGAGATTACCTTTTGAAATCATGTGCGATGCGAGTGACTATGCTGTAGGCGCAGTTCTAGGCCAAAGAAAGGAAAAGAAACTTCATGCGATTTACTATGCCAGTAGAACCTTAGATTCTGCCCAGATGAACTACGCTACCACAGAAAAAGAATTGTTAGCAGTTGTCTTTGCGCTTGACAAATTCCGTTCTTACCTAGTTGGAGCGAAGATAATCATTTACACAGACCATGCTGCTATCCGATATCTATTAACTAAGAAAGATGCTAAACCAAGACTCTTAAGATGGATTTTACTCTTACAAGAGTTTGATCTAGAAATAAAAGATAAGAAAGGTACTGAGAACGTCGTAGCGGACCATTTATCTAGAATAGAAGGTATTAAACCCGAACAAGTGCCGATTAACGATGATTTTCCGTATGAACAGCTGATAGCACAAATAGGAAGCGACCTAGCTCAGTTAGATATAAATGAACCAAAATCCGTGGAAACAATCCAGAAAACTGTAGGACTGCCATGGTACGCTGACATTGTCAACTACTTAGCCGCAGGAGCTCTTCCACCCGATCTAACCTATCAGCAGAAAAAGAAATTCTTTCATAATCTGAAACATTACTATTGGGATGAACCATTATTGTTCAAAAGAGGACCGGATGGAATCTTTCGCCGATGTATTCCCGAAGAAGAAATAGAAGATATCATTGCTCAATGCCATTCATCTCCTTATGGTGGACATGCAAGCACTTCCAAGACGTGTGCAAAAATCTTGCAAGTCGGCCTATTCTGGCCTAATCTATGGAAGGATGTCCACATCGCTGTTATGAACTGCGATCGGTGTCAACGCACTGGCAATATTTCAAGAAGAGATGAAATGCCCCAAAAGGGAATTTTAGAAGTAGAAATCTTCGACGTCTGGGGAATAGATTTCATGGGACCATTCCCATCATCTTTCGGTAATAATTACATACTCGTAGCTGTTGATTATGTTTCGAAATGGATTGAAGCCATAGCTTCTCCTACAAACGATACACGAGTAGTAATAAAGCTTTTCAAAAATATAATCTTTCCCAGATTTGGTGTGCCTAGACTCGTCATAAGTGACGGTGGCTCGCACTTCATTTCAAAAATCTTTGACAAGTTACTATCTAAATATGGAGTACGACACCGTGTGGCTACGCCATATCACCCACAAACAAGTGGACAAGTCGAAGTCTCAAACAGAGAAATTAAACAAATCTTAGAAAAGACTGTCGCCATATCTCGGAAAGATTGGTCATCTAAACTTAATGAAGCTCTATGGGCTTATAGGACCGCTTACAAGACACCCATCGGTACTACGCCTTTCAAACTAGTTTATGGAAAATATTGTCACCTCCCAGTAGAACTAGAACACAAAGCTTATTGGGCGATCAGAACTCTCAATACAAACTATAATGCTGCAGGAGAAAAGCGAATCCTAGACATTAACGAATTAGAAGAATTAAGGTTAGATGCATATGAGAATGCTAAGATATATAAAGAAAGAACTAAGCGATGGCATGATAAACGCCTATCTATGAAAGAATTTAGTGTGGGAGAAGTTGTACTCCTCTTTAATTCAAGGCTTAGGCTCTTTCCTGGAAAATTAAAATCTAGATGGTCAGGACCCTTTGAAATAACTAAAGTATTCCCGAGTGGAGCAATAGAAATTAAGGGTAGGAATAGTGAACCATTCATAGTAAACGGACAACGTCTAAAACATTATCATAAAGTTGAAAATAGAGATTACGCGAATAATCTAAAGCTTTTAGAATTGTCCACTAATCCCCCTGATTAATCTAAACCTAAGCATTACGTCAGGCTTTTGACAATAAAAACAGCGCTTAGTGGGAGGCAACCCATTTACTTATTTAACTATTTAAACTATTCTTTTCTTTTAGCACATTGTTATTTATCGTTTTACTATTTGTTTAATTGTTTTGTCAGTTTTATTTTACATTACTATTATCGCCATTACATTATGCATTTCATTTTCTTATTTTTATCTTAAATCACTTTTTACAGATTTTCTAAAGTCTTTTCCACTGATTTGTTTCCCCCATATTTGCACTGACCATGGCTAACCAACCAATTAACCATATGGAAACCAAATTTAGAGGTAGGAACCAAAGAGTGAAGTTTGAAGAGTTATCACAAAGGCAAATGGATTTGACCCTGTACCCGGATGATAAGACTATGGAAACCCTAGGTATACATGATAGTGTCATGTACTTGTTAAACCGACTCGGATGGGAGAATGCATTAATCCAACATAAGTTTGCGACTTACCGCGAGCTCACCCTTGAGTTCCTTAGCTCCTTACTTTACCTACCTGAGCGCGGTTTTGGATTTAGGAAAGGATTTATTAGTTTCCGCCTATTTGGAATAGAATATGACTTTAACCATAAAGAACTAGCTGACTTGTTAGGATTCCCTAGTGGACCATTTGCTTTTACTACCACACAGGTAGAATTGATGGATGTGGAGCTAGATTTCTTTTGGGGAACTTTAACCGGAAACTACCACCCTGAACCAAATGACATGAATAATGATGAGATCCATAATCCTGCTCTCTGTTACTTCCATAAATTCCTTGCCCACACCTTCTTTGGAAAAGAAGAAAACATTACCGGAGTTTCTAAAGATGAAATATTCATTATGTCATGTTTCACTAATGGACAGCCTGTTAATGGTGTACCTTTCATGATGCAAACCTTCAACCGTATCCAAGAAGAACCTGAATTACCTATATTAGTAGGAGGTCTTGTAACCATGATTGCTGATGCCATAGGACTTAGGTACCAACTGGACAGGTGCAACCGTCTAGGAACAATCCGCCCTATGAATCTTAATTTCTGCTTCAATAGGCATATCATAAGGAATTTAGGACATCCACCTTTTGAGTACCTAATCCGGAACGAAGTAGTAACCCTGTTCACATTGCCTAATCATGCTAGAGTAAGTGTTCATAATAAGGATAACTGGCTTTATGAGTTAAACCCACCTGATTATCCATCTACTCCTGAAACACCTCAGCCTTACAGGATAAACGATGATATACTGACCAATGTCGAAACTGACCCCGAGACACCCCCTGGTTACCATAACATCGACCCCACTGGAGCAGTACATGAAACACCTGAAGTGAATCAAGGAGATTATGCTAACAACTTGCAAAACATCATGAACACTCTCAATGCCTACCAAACTGATATTAATATATTTAAAGAAGACATTAAGAGCATGCGGTTGGACATCATAGGATTGACGGACATAACTTGCGAACAATTCTATCACTTGAACTCCGCCATCGAAGACTTGAAGAAACGCTTTTGAAAATGCTATAAGTGATTTAGTTTATTTTTCTCATTGTTTTCGTTTCTAGTTAGATTTATTTTTCGCAACAATTTCATACCGTAATTTCAGTTTATGTAACTTCATTTTCAATTACTTTATGCAATGCACCTTTAATTCCAAAATTTCTCCACTTTTAGAAACTTATATATTTTTATACTGTTATGCTTGCATTATTTCTTATTATATACAATCTCTCATGCAAGTTAGTATAGTGTTGTGCTGCAATTATATAATATATGGTGTTTATTTAATATGAGTGTTGGTGAAGAAAATAGATTATTCTTAAATTATGAATCAAGCGAGAAAATGTTTTTTTCTGGAAATTATTCAGCAAAGCATACCCTCACGGTCGTCACACCCATCTCACGATCGTGACGTGCTTAAATAGCGTGTCACGACCGTCACACCCCTGTCACGACCGTGACAACCCCTATTACAGGATTCGTGAGAAACAGAACTGTTTCTCATCGTGTCTCTTCTTCTTCCCCCTCCATAACTTCCCCAAAACTACCCATCTTCTCCATAACCTCCGTAACCTCCCCATTACCAACATTAACCCCCCATTATCATACCCTATCACATTCTCACTTTCCAGTACTTAACCCGAATCAAGATTTCCTTCATTCTTCCATTTTTTCCACAAAACCTCAAAAACTCTTCTTTCTTCACTCTAACCTCTTGCATGCTATGGATTCCATCACTTTTAGAGAAGGTGATGCTGGAGTAACCCAGAGAGAACGTTTCATCCGATTCCAAAACCGCGGTGTCCAACCTACCCGCTACATTGCCACTGACTGTTTGAGGGAACTCGGAATGCTTGCCAGCGTTCAAAGCCTGCTGCAAAAGGTCGGTCTGTGGGATCTCTGCAGTCAACCTCAGCCCACATTCGAACTTCTGACACTGGAGTTCTTAAGCTCTTTCAGTTACATCACCCCTCCCGGTTCTCAGAGTCAGCTTACCGGCATCGCAACATTCAGATTGCATGGCCAAGAGTTCAACCTTTCGCAAACCAGGATAGCCGAGTTGTTAGGCTTCGATCACGGAACTGAAGCTCACCGTCGCGTGCCCGATAATTTAAGTGAACAAGCTTTCACTCTATGGCACGACTTAACCAACACCCGTGCATCCACCTTCCAAAGCCTCAACGCTACACACATCCACAACCCGACAATCCGCTATTTTCACCGTGTCATATGCAACACCATCTTCGCTCGAGAAAGCAACCATAAGCTCAACTCCAAGGAGCTTCTGTTCTTACACTGCGCTCTTAATGACGAGCCGATCAACGCTGCCCCTTTCATGCTTCATCATATCCAGGCCATTGCACACAGAGGCTCCTCCCCGTTCTTCATAGGCGGCATTGTCACCGCCCTCGCCATTCAGTTGGGGCTTGGTGACGCGCTCGTTAATCAGCCTCACCTAGCCGCAGAATTCCTCACCAAGAGCTATTGCAGGTTCGCTCACCTGATCGCGCAGCGAGAGGATGGCAGGTATAGCCCTGTTGTCAACGGCACCATTTTTCATCACATCATTCTGCTGTCCCGAAACCGCATCGATCCATCCAACCGAGCCAACTGGCTCTTTGTTTTACCTGCTGCTGCCGATCACGTCCCTGTTCATGATGATCAGGCAGACCCTCCAGCGGACGAGATGCAGGACGCTATGGATGCAGCTGAGCCTGTCCAGGATATACCAGAGACATCTACCCGACAGCCCCCTGCTCCCGCAGTCACACTTGAGGAAGTCCTCCTTGCGATTCATCAGCAAAACCAGATGAACGCCGCACTGGAGCGAAGGCAGAAGGCGCAGTATGACGCTTTACTCAGCACTATTGCAGCAAATCAGGAAGCTACCAATGAGAGGTTTGGAGAAATCTTCAGCGAGCTAGAAGCCCTCCGCATTAGCATCACTGCTGCCTCCGGCACCGGTTCTGATCCTGAAGCGACTCCTTCCAGACGCCGCTCCCGCACCAGAGGCCGAGCCCGCGGTCCTCAGCAGCCATAGTTTAGTTGTTTATGTTTGTTTTTCGTTTTTGTCGTTGTACTGTATCTGTACCACATTTATATCACAACATTGAGGACAATGTCTGATATAGTGTGGGAGAGGTACCTTTCATTTCCGCACTTTTCCATTTCGTTGTACTTTCAATTCCGTTGTATTTCTTTTCGCACGTTAATGAAATGAGCAAATCTTTGTGCTATTTTCTTTAATCTCGAACTTTCCCCGATTATTTAGCTGTACCAGAAAAAAAATCTCTAATTATTCGCATTACTCGACTTACCTACGGAATCGTAACTAGGAAGCCGAGAATGATTAAACAAGATCAATACAATCTTGACATCTTTGACTCCCTACTTAAGCAATTCCATCCCGATTACCATTACGAGTACACTTTTAGTTTCAGTTCAAAAGTAACCCCTAGTAGTTTATACTAGTAGTCAGCACCGTCTGAACACAAACCACGTGGGGAGCCGATGAATATAAGCGTTTGATGCCTAATCAATAATGATCCTTCATATCTCGATGCAAAATGAAAAGAAATTGCACCAAAGTACACAGTCGCATATAAGAAACGAGAAATATGAGAAGGAATCCGTTGCGAGTTGGTTCTGAACTCGGTAGGGCGTGCTACGGCTCGATCCCCCACAACCTCCAAATCGGATAAAACATGTAGGGTTACCACACTCGTGTACCAGACCCCGTGCTCAAAAAGGATCAAAATCGCTAACCGGCTACTCCGCTACGTGCGTGCTAAGGCAAATGGCTTAATGTGACTGCGCTAGAATGAAACCGGGCGAAACAAGATCGAAGAACTCCAGGTGAAATCGTAATGTAATTGTCGATTGTTTCGTTTAACGGGAAGTCGACGACATAGCTTGTTGCTTGTGTCATTAGTGTATCGGTAGTGTTCTATCAAAGTACCGGATTATCCGACAAAACGATCCACCGTACGGTTTGTTATGAGTATGCGCGAATAAATTCTTGTCCGCTGATTTTCAACCGACTATTTGCTTGAGGACAAGCAAAGGTTTAAGTTTGGGGAAGTTTGATAACGAGAAAACGCATCGATTATATCGCTAGATTTCATTGACGTTTTATCGCATATTCACCGTTTTAACACTCGATTTCTCGAGTTTTTCTTACTATTTTGCAGGTACATCATTATATGGAGCTAAATCATGAATTAAGAGAAAAAGGAACAAAAGAGACCACAAGGAGATGAAGAAATGTAGAAGCCTGCAAAAAGACTGCATAATTTGTTGCAGCCACGATCGTTACAAGGGTGTCACGACCGTGACACCCCAATTTGGGCCATCACGACCGTAAGAGAGTGGTCACGACCGTGACACTTAAAAACCTCAAATTACGAACGTGAAGACCTTGTCACGCCCGTGACAAGGATAAAACTTGGTTTTGACTCAGACTACGTCAAGGCACTACGTGAAGACCACTTCTCCTCTTATTTCTCCTCAAGGCATTACGTGAAGACCACTTCTCCCATTTTGTTGCCACGTTCCAGCATTCCTTCAACAACTTCAGCAAGGCCCATGCAACAAAGGGCCAAGAATCCAGCCCATTAAGGACTCTATAAATAGCACAAGCTCTGTGAACACAGGGGACAGACTTCTTTATTCAAAATTCCTGCGGAAGCTCTGCCAAACTGCCTTACGAACCATCATTTACATTCCTGCATTAATTTTAGTTTTCTGTTTCGTTTTTATTTGTATCCAAACCAACCCTATAACAATTTCCAACACCAGGGAATTGTTATACATTTAGTTGTTTCTAAACCTTCAGCATTCGTTTAATTTTAATTTCCGCCCACTCCAAGCTTTCCGGTCTGTGGAAGAAGGAGTCTGCTCGAATATCTGTTAACCAGGTTTTTCATTATATTGCAATTTAATTTAATTATAATGTTTATTTATTTTTCTGCCATGAGTAAGTTATTATTTAATTCTCTGTCTGGCTCAACGTCGATGAGTAGCTAAACACCTTAGGGCGGTATGTAGTTATAACAAACTTAACCGGTAAATATAACCATAGGCTGAAAATAATTAATCACTTAACATTCTGGCTGATACTTTTTAATTGAAATAGATCTTTTCGTTACGAGAGTAAGAAAAGAGTATTAGGTTAGGTCAAGACCACAAGAGTGTGAGATTTTAACCAGATAGCTAAAGTTAGGCATTTAAATTAAACACAGCGAGAGCGCTTTAAGATAAATTAGAATTACTAAGTTTCCAAAAATTACCTCTAAACACTTATGGGCTAGCGAGAGCAGGCATAGGGCTTTAGGGATAAGATCTGATATAAGACCACGAGAGTGTGAGTTGAGGGTATTTAAACTGGTAATCTCTACCGAGTAGATTAAGTGAACACCTTTATAAGCCTAGGTTAGATTGACCCACCTAAGTTAGTATAATTACATACCGACCGCCTTAATATTACTTTATTAAAACTTAAATTTAATTCCGCTTTTAACAGTCTTAAACAACCAACAAAAATCGTGACAATCATTCGCCTTAGCTAAACTAGAAGTTCATCTAGCACTAAGTAACCATAGAATCCCTGTGGATCGATAATCTTAAATATTACTTCGATAGGCTGTGCACTTGCAGTAAGATACCGCTAGACGCATAAATAGACACGTCTTTAGCCCATCAAGGGGTCTATAACTGGGTTGTTCACAGTTTGATTCCTTTTCTTGCTGTCTCAGGTGTTCGATACACCGGAGGATGCATGATCGCCAAGTTGGCAGTGAAGGAACAAAACTCAAACGCTGCCGTAACCGTACTGAAGTTGACGACACTATAAGATAGTTGAAGGTTTAAGATGCTAATGTTGTGTATGCCGGGCGAGACTTCAAAACCTGGGACTTGCCAGCTTTAGTTTATTAAATAAAACTCCGCTCATCTACAATATGCATAATGGGTAGTAAAGTATTGGAAATCTGGATGGCAAACTTGCAACTGCCTAATCCAGTTGTGAGCAGCTCGCAGCAGAGAATTGGCTTTCTGACCTTCAAAATCCCCTTCAGGATCCCAGACAGAAACATCCATCCAGACCACTTGCCGCAAGTTTGGGCATTACGTGAAATAACTATATGATGTGGCTTATAAATGTCCGACTCGTAAAGACCTTTGAGTCTTGTACGCATAGCACGTGAAACAACATCGTTCTACTAGTTTGCAATTTCCTGATAATATGTGTGTCGGGATTTACCCGTTTCTTTGTAATGTTCTTTTCCTGGATTGAAACGCAGGTTGAGTGGATATGTTGTCGTAGTTCCGCCTTCGTGTTAACCGCTTATATTGACAGTACCCTTCTTCCAATCAGTGCTTATTACTGCTGTTAATTATTGAGTTCTGACTGGTGGATTCTCTTCTGTTTCAGCTTCTTTGAAGTGGCAGGTCTTGCTTACGAGGCGTTTCGGATTTCGCGACTGCAAGTGACACGCCGATGGGAAGACAGAAACATCCATCCAGACCACTTGCCGCAAGTTTGGGTAGTAAAGTATTGGAAATCAGGATGGCAAACTTGCAACTGCCTAATCCAGTTGTGAGCAGCTCGCAGCAGAGAATTGGCTTTCTGACCTTCAAAATCCCCTTCAGGATCCCAGACAGAAACATCCATCCAGACCACTTGCCGCAAGTTTGGGCATTACGTGAAATAACTATATGATGTGGCTTATAAATGTCCGACTCGTAAAGACCTTTGAATCTTGTACGCGTAGCATGTGAAACAGCATCGTTCTACTAGTTTGCAATTTCTTGATAATATGTGTGTCGGGATTTACCCGTTTCTTTGTAATGTTCTTTTCCTGGATTGAAACGCAGGTTGAGTGGACATGTTGTCGTAGTTCCGCCTTCGTGTTAACCGCTTATATTGACAGTACCCTTCTTCCAATCAGTACTTATTACTGCTGTTAATTATTAAGTTCTAACTGGTGGATTCTCTTTTGTTTCAGCTTCTTTGAAGTGGCAGGTCTTGCTTACGAGGCGTTTCGGATTTCACGACTGCAAGTGACACGCCGATGGGAAGACAGCCGTTATTGCCAACAATCAAGCTTCGGCCTCAGCACGCTCTACTGGTCTTAGAAGATACGTCATGTTTTCCTTTGGACATCATTCGAAGGTCGCGACTTTGGGAATTTGGTATGTCATTACTGCGGTTGTTAGATATACATCCATGCTCTCTTAGGGGTCTATAACTGGGTTGTTCACAGTTTGATTCCTTTTCTTGCTGTCTCAGGTGTTCGATACGCCGGAGGATGCATGATCACCAAGTTGGCAGTAAGGGAACAAAACTCAAACGCTGCCGTAACCGTACTGAAGTTGACGACACTATAAGATAGTTGAAGGTTTAAGATGCTAATGCTGTGTATGCCGGGCGAGACTTCAAAACCTGGGACTTGCCAGCTTGAGTTTATTAAATAAAACTCTTCTCATCTACAATATGCATAATGGGTAGTTAAGTATTGGAAATCAGGATGGCAAACTTGCAACTGCCTAATCCAGGTTTGAGCAGCTCGCAGCAGAGAATTGGCTTTCTGACCTTCAAAATCCCCTTCAGGATCCCAGACAGAAACATCCATCCAGACCACTTGCCGCAAGTTTTGGCATTACGTGAAATAACTATATGATGTGGCTTATAAATGTCCGACTCGTAAAGACCTTTGAGTCTTGTACGCATAGCATGTGAAACAGCATCGTTCTACTAGTTTGCAATTTCCTGATAATATGTGTGTCGGGATTTACCCGTTTCTTTGTAATGTTCTTTTCCTGGATTGAAACGCAGGTTGAGTGGACATGTTTTCGTAGTTCCACCTTCGTGTTAACCGCTTATATTGACAGTACCCTTCTTCCAATCAGTGCTTATTACTGCTGTTAATTATTGAGTTCTGACTGGTGGATTCTCTTCTGTTTCAGCTTCTTTGAAGTGGCAGGTCTTGCTTACGAGGCGTTTCGGATTTCGCGACTGCAAGTGACACGCCGATGGGAAGACAGTTGTTCTTGCAAAAAATCAAGCTTCGGCCTCAGCACGCTCTACTGGTCTTAGAAGATACGTCATGTTTTCCTTTGGACATCATTTGAAGGTCGCGACTTTGGGAATTTGGTATGCCATTACTGCGGTTGTTAGATATACATCCATGCTCTCTTAGGGGTCTATAACTGGGTTGTTCACAGTTTGATTCCTTTTCTTGCTGTCTCAGGTGTTCGATACGCCGGAGGATGCATGATCACCAAGTTGGCAGTGAGGGAACAAAACTCAAACGCTGCCGTAACCGTACTGAAGTTGACGACACTATAAGATAGTTGAAGGTTTAAGATGCTAATGTTGTGTATGCCGGGCGAGACTTCAAAACCTGGGACTTGCCAGCTTTAGTTTATTAAATAAAACTCCGCTCATCTACAATATGCATAATGGGTAGTTAAGTATTGGAAATCAGGATGGCAAACTTGCAACTGCCTAATCCAGTTGTGAGCAGCTCGCAGCAGAGAATTGGCTTTCTGACCTTCAAAATCCCCTTCAGGATCCCAGACAGAAACATCCATCCAGACCACTTGCCGCAAGTTTGGGCATTACGTGAAATAACTATATGATGTGGCTTATAAATGTCCGACTCGTAAAGACCTTTGAGTCTTGTACGCATAGCATGTGAAACAGCATCGTTCTACTAGTTTGCAATTTCCTGATAATACGTGTGTCGGGATTTACCCGTTTCTTTGTAATGTTCTTTTCCTGGATTGAAACGCAGGTTGAGTGGACATGTTGTCGTAGTTCCGCCTTCGTGTTAACCGCTTATATTGACAGTACCCTTCTTCCAATCAGTGCTTATTACTGCTGTTAATTATTGAGTTCTGACTGGTGGATTCTCTTCTGTTTCAGCTTCTTTGAAGTGGCAGGTCTTGCTTACGAGGCGTTTCGGATTTCGCGACTGCAAGTGACACGCCGATGGGAAGACAGCTGTTCTTGCAAAAAATCAAGCTTCGGCCTCAGCACGCTCTACTGGTCTTAGAAGATACGTCATGTTTTCCTTTGGACATCATTCGAAGGTCGCGACTTTGGGAATTTGGTATGCCATTACTGCGGTTGTTAGATATACATCCATGCTCTCTTAGGGGTCTATAACTGGGTTGTTTACAGTTTGATTCCTTTTCTTGCTGTCTCAGGTGTTCGATACGCCGGAGGATGCATGATCACCAAGTTGGCAGTGAGGGAACAAAACTCAAACGCTGCCGTAACCGTACTGAAGTTGACGACACTATAAGATAGTTGAAGGTTTAAGATGCTAATGCTGTGTATGCCGGGCGAGACTTCAAAACCTGGGACTTGCCAGCTTGAGTTTATTAAATAAAACTCTGCTCATCTACAATATGCATAATGGGTAGTTAAGTATTGGAAATCAGGATGGCAAACTTGCAACTGCCTAATCCAATTGTGAGCAGCTCGCAGCAGAGAATTGGCTTTCTGACCTTCAAAATCCCCTTCAGGATCCCAGACAGAAACATCCATCCAGACCACTTGCCGCAAGTTTGGGCATTACGTGAAATAACTATATGATGTGGCTTATAAATGTCCGACTCGTAAAGACCTTTGAGTCTTGTACGCATAGCATGTGAAACAGCATCGTTCTACTAGTTTGCAATTTCCTGATAATACGTGTGTCGGGATTTACCCGTTTCTTTGTAATGTTCTTTTCCTGGATTGAAACGCAGGTTGAGTGGACATGTTGTCGTAGTTCCGCCTTCGTGTTAACCGCTTATATTGACAGTACCCTTCTTCCAATCAGTGCTTATTACTGCTGTTAATTATTGTGTTCTGACTGGTGGATTCTCTTCTGTTTCAGCTTCTTTGAAGTGGCAGGTCTTGCTTACGAGGCGTTTCGGATTTCGCGACTGCAAGTGACACGCCGATGGGAAGACAACCATTCTTGCCAACAATCAAGCTTCGGCCTCAGCATGCTCTACTGGTCTTAGAAGATACATCATGTTTTCCTTTGGACAGCATTCGAAGGTCGCGACTTTGGGAATTTGGTATGCCATTACTGCGGTTGTTAGATATACATCCATTCTCTCTTAGGGGTCTATAACTGGGTTATTCACAGTTTGATTCCTTTTCTTGCTGTCTCAGGTGTTCGATACGCCGGAGGATGCATGATCACCAAGTTGGCAGTGAGGGAACAAAACTCAAACGCTGCTGTAACCGTACTGAAGTTGACGACACTATAAGATAGTTGAAGGTTTAAGATGCTAATGCTGTGTATGTCGGGCGAGACTTCAAAACCTGGGAATTTCCAGCTTTAGTTTATTAAATAAAACTCCGCTCATCTACAATATGCATAATGGGTAGTAAAGTATTGGAAATCTGGATGGCAAACTTGCAACTGCCTAATCCAGTTGTGAGCAGCTCGCAGCAGAGAATTGGCTTTCTGACCTTCAAAATCCCCTTCAGGATCCCAGACAGAAACATCCATCCAGACCACTTGCCGCAAGTTTGGGCATTACGTGAAATAACTATATGATGTGGCTTATAAATGTCCGACTCGTAAAGACCTTTGAGTCTTGTACGCATAGCATGTGAAACAACATCGTTCTACTAGTTTGCAATTTCCTGATAATATGTGTGTCGGGATTTACCCGTTTATTCGTAATGTTCTTTTCCTGGATTGAAACGCAGGTTGAGTGGACATGTTGTCGTAGTTCCGCCTTCGTGTTAACCGCTTATATTGACAGTACCCTTCTTCCAATCAGTGCTTATTACTGCTGTTAATTATTGAGTTTTGACTGGTGGATTCTCTTCTGTTTTAGCTTCTTTGAAGTGGCAGGTCTTGCTTATGAGGCGTTTCGGATTTCGCGACTGCAAGTGACACGCCGATGGGAAGACAGCTGTTCTTGCCAACAATCAAGCTTCGGCCTCAGCACGCTCTACTGGTCTTAGAAGATACGTCATGTTTTCCTTTGGACATCATTCGAAGGTCGCAACTTTGGGAATTTGGTATGCCATTACTGCGGTTGTTAGATATACATCCATGCTCTCTTAGGGGTCTATAATTGGGTTGTTCACAGTTTGATTCCTTTTCTTGCTGTCTCAGGTGTTCGATACGCCGGAGGATGCATGATCACCAAGTTGGCAGTGAGGGAACAAAACTCAAACGCTGCCGTAACCGTACTGAAGTTGACGACACTATAAGATAGTTGAAGGTTTAAGATGCTAATGCTGTGTATGCCGGGCGAGACTTCAAAACCTGGGACTTGCCAGCTTTAGTTTATTAAATAAAACTCCGCTCATCTACAATATGGATAATGGGTAGTAAAGTATTGGAAATCAGGATGGCAAACTTGCAACTGCCTAATCCAGTTGTGAGCAGCTCGCAGCAGAGAAATTGGCTTTCTGACCTTCAAAATCCCCTTCAGGATCCCAGACAGAAACATCAATCTTTCGAAAGGCAAGGCCAAACATTGGTAGTGATGGTAGTTAGACTCTATGAAGAAGTTGACAGGGAATGGAAGGTGATGAAACAAGCGCCCAAGTCCTGTAGTGTGGGCTTCTGTGATGTGCTACTACATCAGCATCTTGGAAGTTGGATAACTACTTGTGAGAAGTTGGATAACTACTTGTGAGCAATGTCAAACCTCTGTAGAGCTGGGAGATAGACGTCTAGTTTTAGTTAATATATCAACATCCAAGTACTTAGAAGTTGGGATAGACTTGCTATGTAATCATAGAATACTTGCTATGTAATCATAGGATAGTTGGGATAGACTTGCTATGTAATCATAGAATACTTGCTATGTAATCATAGGATAGTTGGGATAGACTTGCTATGTAATCATAGAATACTTGCTATGTAATCATAGAATACTTCGCTTGTTTTCCATAACGACTTTAGAAGCTTTAGATTCTAAGTTTGTATGAACACAAACACATAGAGATGGATAGTGAAAAAATGATTAAAATCCATACTTGCTTTTGTATTTGAACAAACTATTTAATTTAGTCACACGAAATCTAAACCTCCTTAAGACTCTTTTTTGTGATATTTATGATGCATCCTTCGACTTTTGCAACTTAAAATCCAATTGGTTTTCATAAACTTTCTCTCAACTTAATATGTGCTTGAATTGATCCTGAGAAACTTGGTGAACATAAATTGTATGCAAATAATATGTAATTTTGAATCATTAGTTGGATAGTATTGTAATAATTGAAGTTGTTTGTACCGAAGACATAGCATATTATAGGTTTCAAAATTCAATTTTACGTATGACTGAATGTATGTAGAGATATTAACACTGCTCCATAAAACTTTGTAGAGAGAGATGCTTCAGTCTCCACTTGTCAATGTTAGTTAATAATTTGGTGACTAATTAATCAACAATGCACCAGTCTAACTACCATAACATTGACAAACCAATAGTACAATTAGAACTCACAATTTTAGATTTATTACTGAACCACATCCCATTTGAGAATCTAACTTTGATAAAAACACACCATAACATTGTTTTCCTCGTTGACATCAAGATACTTAATCAAGCCATTAAGTAAAAAGTCACGAAATGTGTACACTCCATCCTGAAAACACATTTGAATTAATATTCGCATAAACAACTTTGATTCTCTATTTCAAGATAAAAGCATATGATAAGATTACCATTAACTCTTTCATAAGATACACACACAACAATTTTTTTTCCTGTTATTAACAGTTTTAACTCACTCCATTCTAACATTACAATAGTTTAAGGAAACACAATAAGTATACATTTTGAGCTAACCCGGAGATAGTGGAAATAGATAGAAATTACTCTAAATACAAGGTCAAAAACTTCATACACACATTTGAATCCAAGTTCTAATCAACCTTGGTCCTACTGTCAGTTTAGATTTATGGATTTCTAGAAGAAAAGTGAGTGAATGTTAAGATCCAAAACAGTCCTAAAAAACATGATTATGAAGTCAAGTTGAGTGGATTTTGAAGAAAAAAGTGAAGTTGCATTGGATATGGGCTTTAATTGGGCCTGAATGTGATTGATATCCATTCTATATAAACATTCCATGAAAAAGTTGGTTAGAGTTGAAATTAGTTTTTGAGAGTTGATCAAGTTCAAGCAAAATCAAGAATCAAGGAAGGTTCCTCATCATCCATTGAAGGATTCTGAGTGGTTTGGAGCAAGGTTTCTTCACGTAACTCTGTTCAGAGCAATTTTCTAGGTTTCTTTCTTTCTTCATTCTCTTTAATTATGTGCAATTAGGTTAGTTTAGATATGTGATTAGGTTCCCCTTAGGTCCTAGATGATTTTAGGATTAGTTTGGTGAGGTTTTGAGATGATTTTTGGAATGACACCTTTTCTGTTTGCCATGGTATCTGCTTGATCTTGAGAGAAAAATAAAAAAGAAGCACAACATTATGTTCAGGGTGAGTAGAGGAAGAGAACGGCATAATTTTTGTTAAGTTTGGTGAAGGTTGAAACCTAGGCCATTGATGAAGCCACCGGAGAAGATGACCGGAATCTTCTCCGGCAACCGTGAATTTCCCTCCCCTTTCTGGTTATTTCAAACGAAGAAGATGAACTCTAGGCCGTTAGATGATCTTGATTGCCTTGACTTAGTCTTAGGATCCAATGCATGAGATTTAGCCTGAGTGAGTTGACTAGGGTTTAGGATACGTGGATAGGCTGAGTCATTAGATGAGAGTACTTTTTGAACGGACGTGTGTGATTAAAACATACCATAGACTGAAGACAAATTTAATGCATAGAATCTTCCTTCAAAACTTCATTTATCCAGTCAGCAGCACGCGTGTCATAGCCTGGACCTTTAGATGCGCTGACTGGTAGTGTAATCGTGTGGTTGTGCTGATTTGTTAATTGATTTTCAGTCACACACACTCTTCACCAAAGATGACTAACAATTCAAAGAAGAGTGAAACAGTTGACGGAGGAATGACTGAAAAGGATTTCAGGAAGATGGATAGAAACAAAAGGTACTTTAATATGATTATTACTTGATTGATAATATTACATTTTATATCTGATTTTAATTTTTCAGGAAGAGACAAAGAAGGAAGAAAGTGAAGAAAAAATATTTTGGGGATAAAATGGAGAAGGAAGGCGCTGAATTCAGTGACACAGGAGAAGATAAGGAAGATAAGGGCTGTTGTAAGAAGAAAAGAAAGAAGAGTAATGATAAGTAGAAATGAAGGCAAAGATAGGTTGTTTTGAAATTGAATGCAAATAATATGTAATTTTGAATCGTTAGTTGAATAGTATTGTAATAATTGAAGTTGTTTGTACCGAAGACATAGCATATTATAGGTTTCAAAATTCAATTTTACATATGACTGAATGTATGTAGAGATATTAACACTGCTCCATAAAACTTTGTAGAGAGAGCTGCTTCAGTCTCCACTTGTGAATGTTAGTTAATAATACACATGATTGGATTTTGATGTGGAAATTGCTATTGAGATTTTTGTATTCACCATGAATGTTGCTGAGATATGACATGCTGTGCCTTTTTGTCCTGAACTGTTAATGATTGTTATCACATGACCTATACCTTCAGCATGATTTCAATGTGTCTAGTTATATGTTTTGCTTTGTTATATGTTGTTTGTTGTAAATATGAGATGTATGCATTTGTCTTGTATTGCTGCTGAAACCTTTGGAGATTATGTTGTTACCTTAGCCTGCTGCCATCTTCTGCCTGTTGGTCTCATGATGTTGGATGCTAGAAGCATGATGTTTAGGTCTGCTCAATTCAGTTTTGACTGTCATGCCTATAATGTTGCTTTAGGCATAGGTGTTTTGTTTTATGCTCTGCCTTGACTTGTAAGTCATGATTGATATTCTGCTGTAATACCCCAAATTTTGCCCTAAGATTTGTCGTCGCATTTCATTGCATTTTTATTGCATTTAATCAATTACTAACAAATTTGTGTAGTCGTTTGACTTTTTGCAGGTAAATATCATATGGCATGCATTTTTTTTCTAAAAAGTAAAAATGGCACAATTGGCAGGAGGACATGTGTAAGTAGTTATGAGTGTGAGAGGTTGAGAGTTCGAATCTCACCTTTGTCACTTTTTTGTTTTTTATTATTTTTACTCTAAATTTTTCTATCTTTCATTAAAAAAATAACAAAAATAGTTTTTTATTATTATTTAATTATTATTTTTGTATTTTAATTAAATCATTTTTTAAAATATTATTTTTTTCACTTTTTTCTAAATTATTCATAAAAATATCAAAAAAATCATAAAATAAAAAATATTGAAAAAAATTTTGTTCTTTTTATAATATTTTTGATTTTAGGAATCAATAGGATTATTAGTTTTTATTTTAATTATTTTAAATTATTTAAATTTTATTTTTTCTTAACTAATTATTTAGTTTGGGCTTTAAAATGGGCTTTAGGGACATTATTGACAATTTGGTGTTAACCCTAATTTGTTCCCTATATATACATGTGTTGCCTTGTTGGAAAAAAGGGGGAGAATGAAAAAAACCTAAGAGGAGTGAGTGCCGTTTGACGTTATTTAGTTTTCTTCTTCATCCATTACTATTGTTTCTTTTTCTTCATCCATTACTATTGTTTCTTTTTCTTCATCGTTTACCGTTATTTCTTTTCCTTCATCTTTTACCGTTATTTCTTTTTCTTCATCTTTTACAGTTATTTCTTTTTCTTCATCTATTACCGTTATTTCTTTTTCTTTATCTATTACTGTTACGTTTATATATATATATATATAATTTTTAAATTGTTAGAGTTTATATATATAAGATTAATTTTTGATCGAATTATGTCGATACGATGTTTGCACATTTGTGTGCATGACGCGTGACATTTGTGTTAGTTCGATCTGGTTGCGATGATCGCATTTTTGTGTGAGCAATAATACTATTTTTTGCTTAATTTCTTTTTCTTTGCGATAAATTTTGTTTCGTCCGATTTAGATCTGGTTGCGATGAGCGCATTTCTGCGTTAGCAACATTGTTGGGTTATTTGGCACATTTAAAATTCATTATTGCTTTATTATTATTATTATTATTATTATTATTATTATTATTATTATTATTATTATTATTATTATTAGTATTATTATCATTATTTATTATTATTATCATTATTATCATTATTATTACCATTATTATTATTATTGTTATCATTAATTTTTTAAAACTTGTTATAATATAAAAATCTGTTTTTTAAAATAAATAACATTAACATCTTTTCCAAATTAATATGAAAACCTATTATTTTTAAGAAAAACTTTTTTTTAGATAAATTTAAAATAATAACTAAAATCTTTTTTTTAAAATAATAACTAGAACCGTTATTTATTTTATTTTATTATTGTTCAATTCAAATTTCATTATCATATTGTATCTGCTCCTCTCATGTAACCTCGCGAACTTAACAATCGCTCTTTAAATTCTGCCTTTAAATTTCTGCTTGCATGGTTTAAATTATGACATTATCTCTCTGTTTGCATGATTCAATTATCTCACGCGTTTACCATTATTTCTGTCACATTGCACACATCCGAAGGTTAGGTCTAACTGTTTGGTCGCCGCGCCAATAGTCCTCAACTTCAAACCCTTACACCTTTTCAACCCTAATTTTCACAAATGCCTCGTCGCAGGCAAGATTACAATTTTACCCCTAGCATTAGGTCAAAGAGCCGCCGCGCTCATTTTAGGGTTTCCTGCCGTGGAATCCCTAATTTAACCCTAATTACAACTTAACATTTCAACGTAGAGATTTAGAGTTTCTACACTCCACGTAAGCGTGTCCTTAAGATGCGTTTATTCCCCTTGAGACCTTGACCACAGTCAAGAAGTCTCTAACCTCCCTTTTGAGGGGAACTACGATTACTCTGATTCCACTCCCGTAAGGATACGTAGGCACAAGATGCGATGTCTTGCCGAGTAAACTTAGAATTAACCCCTTAGGTCTCTTTTCTCACTTTTAATCCTTTGTACATATACCTTAAGCAAATGAATAAAGCAAATAGTAAACATTTGAACAAAAGGTTCCTGTAGAGTACTACAGAAGTTTAGGGTGCTAATACCTTCCCTAAACTTAACCAACCCCCGAACCCTAGATCTTTCCCCGCATTGTGTTTACGATGCAAAATAGGTTTTCCCTCTTTTGACCTTTTCCTTCGGATAAATCAAAGAGCGGTTGTGAATTGAATTGCGATTCAAACTCATTAATAGTTTGTGATCCTATTTCCACCGCAACAGTAAATGGCGACTTCACTGGGGAACTTCTCCTAAAACTTTTGAGGGTTACCCCTAATTTGTTCATGTTTATTACTATTTGCTTTACTATTCATTTACATGTATATATTGTACTCTGATTTTGGGATGGTTCCTTGTGTTGTGAGATAAGTCCTACGCCCGGACTAGTGACATTATTATAGGATGGGGATATATTCGATGAGGCTTATAGGGAGTTGAATCCCGACCAAGCTGATTCGAGAATCACCGCTCAGTTGAGACCCTTTCGAAAATGGTTCTGTTGAACGAGTAATCGTGAAAACTTTTTCCATGGTCGATTGGAGTCTGTGATATTGAGGACCGTAGTACCTTAACACCACCTTGGCCTTATTTAGGACGTAGTGCGGGAACTATGTGGGAGTAATCCTACAACGGTTGCTACGCGATACTACACTCAAAAGAGGTTCTCTTGAGAATATTATTAACCCCCGAGTCAATCGGAAGGTCGATAGTATCCGAAAGATGGGCTGATGACTTTGGGCACTTTTTAGAACCTTGTTCTGCAGGTACAACTAACCTATAGTACACTCCTTTTCAGGGATGGGTAGACCTTGACTCCGCTCACATACCTTTAACCTAGGACTTTGTGTGTTTTCATGCGTTGCATTCATAAAACATCGCATTAAGATTTCATGGAATTCAAACTCTATTTATGAACATTGCAGGATACCATGGATCACTCTAGGAAGCATACTTTGAAATTTACTTTTAAGGGTTTTAATTTGGAAGTCCTAGAGAAGCTAAGAGATTTGGTTCAAGATCAAGAAAAGTTCCAAAACAGATATGGAAGGCTATTGTCTTTGTTGAAGGTTCAAGTAAACGAAGGACTTCTTGCGACTTTGCTACAGTTTTATGATCCAGATTATCACTGCTTCACCTTTCCAGATTATCAGCTTTTACCTACCTTAGAAGAGTACTCTCAGTTGGTGGGATTACCTATCTTGGATAAGTCTCCATTCCCTTTCTTGGAGGAAAACCCTAAAGAACGAGATATTGCTAAAGCCATTTGTCTAAAGATATCCGATGTCAAAAACAATATGATCACTAAAGGGGGGATCTCCAGTTTTCCCAGGGACTTCCTAATTAAGAAAGCCCAATTTTATGCCGATCATAAAGACATGTTTGCCTTTGAGACAACATTTGCGTTGCTTATTTATGGGTTGCTGCTTTTTCCTAGTTTTGAGGGGTTTGTGGACCTTAATGCAATCAAGACCTTCATGAGAAGAATGGTGGAGGAATGATTACATGTTGTGTGCCATTACTATACAAATGGTTTATTTCTCACTTACCCAAGTCCGGTCCATTCTGGAGATCTAATCAAGAACGTTGGTCGCAAAAAGTTATGGCTTTAACTCACTCTGATATTGATTGGTATAATCGCATGTACGATGAGATATCGATCATTGATAGTTGTGGGAACTTCAACAATGTGCCTTTGCTCAGTTTCAATGGAGGAATCAGCTACAATCCAGTCCTAACTCACCGACAGTTGGGATACCCCTTGAAGGAACCGCCTAAAGGTATTCATGTGGAGAAAATCTTTTTCAAAGACGACAAAAAGCTTCAAGATCAGATTCTATCCTCTTGGAATCATCTGCATAGGAAGGACAAAGAAAGTTTGGGAAGACCTAATTGTGTGTCCATGGAACCATACCTTCAATGGGTCCGAGGAAGAGCTATTGAGTTGAAGATGCCATACTCTCGCCAAGATCCTTTACCTCAAAGAGAAAAACCTGTCCAGTATTTCATGACCGAAGCTGAGCCCTTGAAGATCGCTTTGAAGAGATCACAACTCGAAACAGAATCATGGAAGAATAAATACCATGTGATGGTCAGCGAGTACGAAGAACTTCAAAAGCAGATTCAGTCGAAGAATGATGAGATACAATCCTACAAGAAGAGGAGGCTCTACGAATATTTATTTTCCTCCGGATCTCCATCTGCCCACTGAAGTTGTGGAAGATGCTTCTCTGGGACTTTCTAGGCTTTTATTTAGCTATTTTGGTTGCAAGAATATTATTTATAATCTGTCTTCAATAAATTAAAAGTTTCTTTGGTATTCCGCAATATTCGTAAATATTTGAATTCCATGAAATCTTCATTTGCATTCACATTTTAGCATCATACTTTTGCATTGCATGTGTCTCCCGTTTTCTCATACGCGGTTTTCTCACCTTCCAGTTTTGTCACCCTAAATTCTCTGCATCAATACGACCCTTCAAAAGGATGGAAGATCAAAACCAAGAGATCAACCGTGTCAGCCATGAACTCGACGATCTTCGAGGAAGTGTAGGGCAGATTTTGGAGATGCTACGAGTTCTTAGTGTGAAGGTGGATGCTCAGTCTATTGTTGTTTCTGAGACTACTAATACTGTTATGGAACCTCAAAAAGCTGTTACTGTCGAGAATGTACCTCCTCACGGTCTTCAATCCAGTTTGGTGCCTCCTAGTGCTCAACCAGTTCGACGAGCTACCCCACCAAAGTGCAAAACTCCTAACTCCGACCATGGTAAAGGACCTGCACGTTCGAGGAACCGCAAAACAGCTACTCCTCCACCTTGGCAACATCAGCAGAGTTATGTTCAAGGCTATCCGTCTCCATATGTTCAACGACCCTATGTAGTTACTGTTGCACCTCCTTTCGATCAGCAGTTTCCTACATACCAGCCTGTGCAGTCAGCTCCGGTATATCAAGCACCGGTTTATCAACAACCTTCCGGTTATCCGCCCATGCAAGTTCCTGTCAACAGTCAACGAGTGCCCAACGCTCCTGTTCACCAACAATCACAGAATCAGGTTCCTTATCCCCGTAAGAGGCAGTATAAGCCTTGTCCTCCAATTCCGATAACTTTCACTGAGTTATACCCCCATTTGGTACAACAAGGTCTGATTACCACCCGTGCTTTGGGTCCTCCGCCTAATCCGTTACCTGCAGGTTACAACGCGGCCGCTCATTGTTTATTTCATGAGGGTGCGCCCGACCATGATCTAGAGAATTGCTACGCTCTTAAGAACTGTGTCAGAAATTTGCTAGAAATGAAGAAATTGTCTTTTGGCGATGCTCAGCCGAAGATCGAGACTCCCCTCGGGGTTCCCCGCTTGTCAAGCTTAAAATCTGCAAAGTATGTTGTCCCCTCAGCAAATCAGCCGAATCTAGTAATTATTCAAAGACCTAGCTCGCTTCATTTCAGTAACCCTCAAGATGATATGACCGGGATCAACAAAGAATCTGAGAAAGTTATTTTGAAGCAACGACTGAAAACTGTTGAAGATGTGACCAGCGTAACTGGGGCAAGCCATGACGACTCACAGTGATCGTAAACCAGACGTCTTTCCCATTGGGGATCCGCCAAAGGAAACTGTTACTCTTGAATGCAAGATTCCATAAACATTTAGAAGGATTTTTCCGACAGTTCATTTGTTTATTTATATGCATTTCTTTTTGATTAAGCATATTTAGCATGTACGAACTTGTTTATCTTTGATTAATTAATGCAACGCATATGTTTGTCTTGAATAAATCCATTCGTTTCACTCATTCAAAAAAAAAACATTTTCATAAATCATAATGCCAACTTTACCCGATCTCTTGTTCTGATGGAGAATTAGGAGGAGGATGACGAACCCAAAACGTCAGATTTCTTGTCGTATGCTTTCGATTGAAACCCGCTGATGATGTAAGGCATTGTTTCAAATCCCAAACACTGGAGATATAAGGATGTTAATCCCTAGTCAACCCTTTGAGCCTTGAAGTAGGAGTTTTTCTTTCTTTTTAAGAACCTTCATCCTAACCTGGGGCAGGGTAGGTTTCAGTTAAACCGATCGAGCGCTTAGACTCTTAAAAAGGAAGAGCCAACCTTCGAGAATTTATCCTTAGCATCTTAAGAAGTCCAATACAATGGCTATCCCTCGGTTACCTAAGGAGTGGGGCAGTCACGAGCCTTTCGAAAGATTTACACGACTTGTGCATAAAAGAATATTCAAAAAAATAATAAAAGCCCGCTAAGTCAAAACCTATGAAGGAGACTTAGGCAAAACTGGGGCATCCCGCTGGACTCCAAAGTCAAATCAAAAGACGTTGTCCAGGCAAAAGTTAGGGAATAAGAACAACAAACCAGTAGTTTTTAGAACCCCTATAAAGAACAAGGTCGTGTGACCAATTGCCAAAAGAAATAGGTGAGTGACTGCCATGTCCAAAGCCTTGATAAGTTCTCGACCATAGCAAATCCGCTTGAGATATGAGCGTTCGTATCCGGTTAACTGAATTAGGATTGGAGAACATCACGAAGAATGGGTGGGTACAAATATAACTTTGAGCCTTTATCCGTGAATCGAGCCACGATACAACCTTTAAAAGACCTAATTGAAGTAGGACTTCGGTTGAAAGCATACTTGACAAGATCACGTTTCCTGACTCCTACGAGCTATGCTCAGAAAAAATTCATGTTGGCATTATAATTAAAACTTATATCCTGACTAGTGATTTCGGTCACAAGTTATCGCAATATCTTTTTTCAAAACAAAAATTCAGGACAAATATATGTGTACATTGACAAGCTCAGGATAGGCATTTCAGGCATGACAACTTTGCTTGATATCTTAGAGATTTACATATGAACATAACCCGTGGAACTTGAAGATCCTGCTGAACAGGGGCAGGCAGTTTCCCAATTCGCTTACCAACGCGAGTCTGACATTCTTAAGAGCTATTTCCCAAAGATTTCGTCGTAACACGATTAATTTGTGCCAGTTACGTCGAGACCTGACAAATCTCTCAAAGAGTTTGAGAACAATGGGGCAACCGGACTCGGTGTTCTCTATAAAATCCTCTTGAGATGACCCTACCTCGCAACGCAAGTATCCTGGGGCACCATGTTTTTAAAGGAAACAAATGGCGACTACTACAAGATCCTTCAAGATCAAAACTATGTGGTTTCACAACTTTTCCTCATACACCCAATGGATTTTACTCACAGCGGCCTTCATTCCCCAATGAATCTCAGTGTTGCAACAGGCTCCTAAACTATTGCCTCCTCACAGTCCCCAGAGAGACTATAAGCTGACAACTTTTTCTTGGGTAACTCGAAAGTGTCCCTCAGGTTCTTCTCCCCATGTGAAGACGTGATACTATGCACCCAAGCAGATTACCTTCTCCCAGAGAAGTCAGAACTTTAAAACCAGATTTGGTTCTACCATTGATCCTTCTCACCCATGATTGACGTATTGGTTGCAGAGAATGCAGGGTATCTCCGTCGAGATGTTTATTTCATCTCTCGTCCTGTCTCTAGTCTGTTTCGTCAGCATACACAGGGGCATAAGCATCACATGCCTACTTCATATACTCATTTCACATACTCATTACATAACAATTAACTACATACATAGACAT
The DNA here is from genome assembly GCA_963859935.3 of Lathyrus sativus. Taxonomy (NCBI): domain Eukaryota; kingdom Viridiplantae; phylum Streptophyta; class Magnoliopsida; order Fabales; family Fabaceae; genus Lathyrus; species Lathyrus sativus. The sequence goes on along the minus strand of OZ012737.1, from coordinate 626,635,812 downwards.
TAACATCCATTCACTGACATACATTCACATTAACATACGCCGTAACATATGCATTAGCGTTCGCAGGTTCATTGTGTCTCTCCATCATTGGTTGTTACCGCCGAGTAACTGGGTTGGTCCATTCTCTCTAAATAGATTGTCAGCCCTAAGCATAAAATATTTACTTGTTTCCAGTTTCCCCACAGAGCTCGATCCTCGTGGATGACGGTTACTTCAGCTATCTTTCCTCGCCAGGATAAGATATTTACCCTTCGAGTTCATTCCCTCGATGGAGTCTTGATTACCAGTTTTCTTTCTAGCTCGATCCTAGATTGAATCTCAGTCTTGTCGGTCATCGAGCCCAACCGGACGTGCATTTATTTTGCACCGTCTAAAAATTTTTCACCATACCATGACAGATGCGCGACTGTTCTCGCCCGAGGAGCTTATCACTGTACCCGGATGTGCATTTATTTTGCACTATCTTTCAAGAAAATCAATCACAATCTTTACAGATACATGCCAGTTCACGCCTGGAAACTCTATCGGTACAACACTTTACATCTTACAACATCGGTATACGACATTTCTCACCTAAGAAGCCGATCCTATCTTCGTTATGACTCGCAGCAAATGGCCATCTCCATTGAGAAGTTGGGCTTCCATTTTCCTTGTCGTCTTGAAGTATAGGGAGGTTTTGAACCAAATCGTATTCAGGAGAGCACGATCTTGAAATACGGGGAGGTTTGAGCGGAATCATATTCAGGAGAGCACGATCTTGAAGAATGAGGAAGTTCATTTACCCTTTAGTAAAAGAAGGAGCGGAATCATATTCAAGAGAGCACGATCTTGAAGTATGAGGAAGTTCATTTACCCTTTAGTAAAAGAAGGAGCGGAATCATATTCAGGAGAGCACGATCTTGAAGTATGAAGAAGTTCATTTACCCTTTAGTAAAAGAAGGAGCAGAATCATATTCAGGAGAGCACGATCTTGAGGTATGAGGAAGTTCAGTTTATCCTTTTCATATTCAGGAGAGCACGATCTTGAAGTATGAAGAAGTTCATTTATCCTTTAGTAAAAGAAAAATCAGAATCGTATTCCAGGCGCCGACCTTAAATATGAGAAGATTTATATATCAGATAAGCAGCAGCCTCTTTATTTGAGTGCTTATTCATTTTGGCATGTAAGTCCCTTCCAACGATAAGTGACAGTTCTTCCCCGAGAAGCTTATCAGGGCATTTCCCATTAAAGTCCATTTATTTTGGCATACAGCCGGTCTTTACCCTGTATATATGATATGGATTTCTGAAAAATCCATCCGATCCCATCACGAAGGATAGTTTATAGAAGCTTGGATGTTATTCTTTGCTCAATGCTCCAGCGTTTTGTAATCGATCTCGCAACCGTGTAGATCCAGTTTTATTATTAGACATTCCCTAGTGGAGGTCATCTCATAGGTGCCATCTCCATTTAAGGATCTTATTCTAAAAGTCCATTTATTTTGGCATACAGCCGGTTCTTTTTTTACCCTGTATATTTGCTACGGATTCCCGAAAAGTCCGTTTGATCCTGTCACGAGAGATAGTTTACAGAAGCTTGGATGTTATTCTTTGCTCAATGCTCCAGCATTCTGTAATCGATCTTGCAATCGTACATGATCCAGTTTTACTTTTAGATTCCCCAGTGGAGGCCGTCTCATAGGTGCCATCTCCATTTGAGAATCTCGTTCCCGGTCTAAAAATGATAATTGGTCGTGTTCGCACCAGCTGACCATCATTTTAGAATTCCCCAGTGTTGTACTGTGTCCCAGCGCGTCGTTTTCCCCAGTGTGTTCTTCTCGTAGCGTCTGTCCCTGTGTCGTCGTATTCGTCAGCATTTTCGCACTCATCATTCCAGCATACACATCATATCATATTCATGGCATTGTCTGCATTAGTCTTGTTTGGTCCATAACATTGCATATCGCCACATATAAGGGCAAAATTTTCGGTTATCTATATTTAAATCCCTCCACCATGATTCCTCGAGTCTCCGCCACTCGAATCACCCGGTGAAGTTATTTAAATAGGGACAACTGTAATACCCCAAATTTTGCCCTAAGATTTGTCGTCGCATTTCATTGCATTTTTATTGCATTTAATCAATTACTAACAAATTTGTGTAGTCGTTTGACTTTTTGCAGGTAAATATCATATGGCATGCATTTTTTTTCTAAAAAGTAAAAATGGCACAATTGGCAGGAGGACATGTGTAAGGAGTTATGAGTGTGAGAGGTTGAGAGTTCGAATCTCACCTTTGTCACTTTTTTGTTTTTTATTATTTTTACTCTAAATTTTTCTATCTTTCATTAAAAAAATAACAAAAATAGTTTTTTATTATTATTTAATTATTATTTTCGTATTTTAATTAAATCATTTTTTAAAATATTATTTTTTTCACTTTTTTCTAAATTATTCATAAAAATATCAAAAAAATCATAAAATAAAAAATATTGAAAAAAATTTTGTTCTTTTTATAATATTTTTGATTTTAGGAATCAATAGGATTATTAGTTTTTATTTTAAGTTTATTTTAATTATTTTAAATTATTTAAATTTTATTTTTTTCTTAACTAATTATTTAGTTTGGGCTTTAAAATGGGCTTTAGGGACATTATTGACAATTTGGTGTTAACCCTAATTTGTTCCCTATATATACATGTGTTGCCTTGTTGGAAAAAAGGGGGAGAATGAAAAAAACCTAAGAGGAGTGAGTGTCGTTTGCCGTTATTTAGTTTTCTTCTTCATCCATTACTATTGTTTCTTTTTCTTCATCCATTACTATTGTTTCTTTTTCTTCATCGTTTACCGTTATTTCTTTTCCTTCATCTTTTACCGTTATTTCTTTTTCTTCATCTTTTACCGTTATTTCTTTTTCTTCATCTATTACCGTTATTTCTTTTTCTTTATCTATTACTGTTACGTTTATATATATATAATTTTTAAATTGTTAGAGTTTATATATATAAGATTAATTTTTGATCGAATTATGTCGATACGATGTTTGCACATTTGTGTGCATGACGCGTGACATTTGTGTTAGTTCGATCTGGTTGCGATGATCGCATTTTTGTGTGAGCAATAATACTATTTTTTGCTTAATTTCTTTTTCTTTGCGATAAATTTTGTTTCGTCCGATTTAGATCTGGTTGCGATGAGCGCATTTCTGCGTTAGCAACATTGTTGGGTTATTTGGCACATTTAAAATTCATTATTGCTTTATTATTATTATTATTATTATTATTATTATTATTATTATTATTATTATTATTATTATTATTATTATTATTATTATTATTATTATTATTATTAGTATTATTATTATCATTATTTATTATTATTATCATTATTATCATTATTATTACCATTATTATTATTATTGTTATCATTAATTTATTAAAACTTGTTATAATATAAAAATCTGTTTTTTAAAATAAATAACATTAACATCTTTTCCAAATTAATATGAAAACCTATTATTTTTAAGAAAAACTTTTTTTTAGATAAATTTAAAATAATAACTAAAATCTTTTTTTTAAAATAATAACTAGAACCGTTATTTATTTTATTTTATTATTGTTCAATTCAAATTTCATTATCATATTGTATCTGCTCCTCTCATGTAACCTCGCGAACTTAACAATCGCTCTTTAAATTCTGCCTTTAAATTTCTGCTTGCATGGTTTAAATTATGACATTATCTCTCTGTTTGCATGATTCAATTATCTCACGCGTTTACCATTATTTCTGTCACATTGCACACATCCGAAGGTTAGGTCTAACTGTTTGGTCGCCGCGCCAATAGTCCTCAACTTCAAACCCTTACACCTTTTCAACCCTAATTTTTACAAATGCCTCGCCGCAGGCAAGATTACAATTTTACCCCTAGCATTAGGTCAAAGAGCCGCCGCGCTCATTTTAGGGTTTCCCACCGTGGAATCCCTAATTTAACCCTAATTACAACTTAACATTTCAACGTAGAGATTTGGAGTTTCTACACTCCACGTAAGCGTGTCCTTAAGATGCGTTTATTCCCCTTGAGACCTTGACCACAGTCAAGAAGTCTCTAACCTCCCTTTTGAGGGGAACTACGATTACTCTGATTCCACTCCCGTAAGGATACGTAGGCACAAGATGTGATGTCTTGCCGAGTAAACTTAGAATTAACCCCTTAGGTCTCTTTTCTCACTTTTAATCCTTTGTACATATACCTTAAGCAAATGAATAAAGCAAATAGTAAACATTTGAACAAAAGGTTCCTGTAGAGTACTACAGAAGTTTAGGGTGCTAATACCTTCCCTAAACTTAACCAACCCCCGAACCCTAGATCTTTCCCCGCATTGTGTTTACGATGCAAAATAGGTTTTCCCTCTTTTGACCTTTTCCTTCGGATAAATCAAAGAGCGGTTGTGAATTGAATTGCGATTCAAACTCATTAATAGTTTGTGATCCTATTTCCACCGCAACATCTGCCATGGATTTTCTTGTTAGCATCATAAGCCACTAAGTTTCATTTCTTCACACACTACAGCAGGCCAACTGCTATGGCTTGACAGCCCCCTCAAACCTCATTTCTTGGCTGGCAGCTTTTATTCTAAAAGTCTATGAGTGATTAATCCAGTTTACACTAATTTCTTGATAGGATGATTTTGTTTTGCTTAGTACAGCCTTGCTTTGAACTTCAATTTCTAGTTGTTTATGAATCATATGTCATGCTGCATCATAACCTATTTGGGGATTCACGGTGATGGATGCGAGGGTTCGTAGGTGACCTCGCGGCGAGATTTATGACAGGGTAAGCTCTCACTTTTGATTTAGATACTCAGGGTTTTATTTGGGGATTTTTGTGTTGAACTGTTTGTGAATTTTGTGAATTTTCTCGTGGATTTCTGTGTGTCCTTCGTTCCTAATCCTCCCTCCTTTTTGATTCAGATGTGGACTCCCTTTATAGGACTCAAGTTGAAATTCGAATTGATAGGTAATGAATGAACCTTCCATTTCCGTATTGATGTGTTCTCAATTGTTTTGGAAGTTGTTTGAATTTGTCCAAAGCATGTTGGAATTCTTTTGGAAACAATTCAAATCCCTGCCTATTTGGGATTAATGTCTAAACGTGTTCTGGGCCCGTTTGTGAATCAATATGATAATGTTTCCTTTCCTGTGTTGACAGAATTCGAAAAAAAAGAACATCCCTAAACCTCAGTTCATCTCCTCATTAACTCGTCAAACAGACAGGCTGGATGATGGTTTTGGAAGGAGATAAGTGTTGTTGATAATCAATGTCAGTTGTACTTTGATTTATGGCTGATAAATGATGCAAATTTGGATTCTAATGACAGGTTCTCAACTCCAAGCGTAAGCTGCTGACTTCGGTTATTTTCGCGGGAATTTCTGAGGGCGTAGCTGCTGAGCTTCAATGTCGCAACCGTTACCTCCATTAGCTACTGCTCACGAAATACAACATTGTACACTCTGGTCGTAAGTTCCGCTCAGCTTTGACGGCAGTTCCTCCTTCAGAGTATTGATTTAATAATTTCCGACAGTTGATACTTACGTTCCAAATCGTCTGATGTAGGTGGTTGTTATGTTAAGTCAAATGCAGTACCGCTGTTTCCTGATACTTTCTGGTATGGTGGTTATTGGTATCGTCATGTAAAAATATAATACTTGTCTCTGAGCATTCGGAGGGTTAATGACAACAGTTGTGCTTTCTTGTTTCAGCCTGCGGTTATGGAGAATCCTGTACTTTTTCTGATTTTACCATGGTTTCTCCACTAGAAGAACTTTGTATATCTTGATTGGAAGAACTTGAAACAAATTTTTCGACCAAAACATCTCTCTCATCATTACTACAGGTTTTGATTGCCTCAGTTTGGGGCTTCTCTGCTCCATTCTCAGAAGTGCAACCGACTGAAGATGCACCAGCAGCCCCACATTCATTCATCTCCACTGCTAAATTTCACTCACATGACAAACAATGTGAATACAATCCAATTTATACATTCATCTAATCAATCATCAAAGAATTCATGGAAGTAAGAAGATCACTAATATTTTTAACGGTTATAGCTTAGTTAGATTCACAACAAAGGGACATTTATTAGGCCATGGGTTCAAAGTTGCCAATAAAAAAGAAACATTCACTATACAAGGTTATGTACACACTAAACTTTATCCAACACTTTCTTTTCTCAATTGTTCACCCTTCCAACACCCTTTATACACATTATTCATTTTCTGTTCTTTTTTTCTCATTCAAACAAGCATGCTTTTTATTTTTATTTTTCACAATTCATATTCACAACTTTCTTTTCAATGCTTGTTTGAAATTTTTCAAAAAAAATAATTAGTAACTTACCACTTTCTTTTCACTCTCTCCAACTTGAATTCAACCAAACTCAAGCGGATGCTCCTTGCTTTTTATGGCAATGAAAACAATTTAGGACATTTGTTTAAAGGTTCAAGAAGAAATTTTGACTCCTAAACAATTCAATGATGAACTAACTTTTGATTTATGTATAAACACCAAGTTCATCACTAAACTAGGATCTAAATTAGTGAGCTCAAAGAGGTTAGCAAATTCTCTCTACTCATAGGTAAGTTACTTTTGGATATGGTTGTGCTCAATATTAATAATTGACTTGGTGATTTCTAATGTTTCCATAAAATCAAAATAATCACAAGATTAAGCATGAATCAAATGTATTCAACAAGATTTATGAGTCATCCTATGCATTTAGTAAACAATAGAGATTTCTTGATAATTTGTGGCTATTGAAACCTAAATGAAACAAGCATTCAAATAAAGTTGCAAAATGAAACAAAATTACATTTGCACAAAGAATTTTGTATAAGCATTCTAACATCCTAGAAAGAGGTAACCGTGTACCTTGCCAACATTTACATGACCAAATACTATCATCACCATCCAAACTTGGGAGAATCTTCATTGGATAATTTTAGCAAATAAAAACCAATCTAAAAATTCTCACATTTAATCACCAAAAAGGGAAACATTAAAAAGCAAAACAAACTACCAACAATCATAAAAAAAACTACAAGAGTTGAACATCCCTAAACTAAATAAATCAACTCTTAACAACATAAAAAAATGAAAGTTGAACATTCGTGAACTGGAGAATTCAACTGAAAATAACATTAAAATGTTATGGTGTAAAAACACAAACAAAAGTACTAGTACCCAAAAGTGGTACATACAAACATTATCCAAAATGATTCACCAAGTGGATATTGTATAATACAAAAGAGAATACAATAAACATAACACAAATATAACAATGATCTAAGCTAACAGAAAACTTCACTTTGTAGTAACCAAAGGAAGTAGCCTAAGACCATGCTCAAAATATCCAACAACAAAAACTAGTCCTCATCGGACTCGGTCTCCTCATCCAAATCTACCTCCTTTATAGAACCAAAACCATCATTAGAACCAACCTCCTCATCATCTCCAGCCTCTTCAACTTCATCTACCTCACCAAGATCATCTACACTTGTCTCCTCTCCAAAGTGTGGCCTGACCTTAGGCCAACTAGTATGAACTAGGAATTGCTCCCTAGTTATCCTCGAACGCTCCACTGAAGGCCCTCGCTATTGTAGCTATAATACATGCATAGAGTTATGTAAATCAATTACGGAATACTAAGTATCTTCCATTCACTCCCAGTTGCAGTTACCAGAACTAACACCAGAAGTTTGTCCTCCTCTCATGCTCTTAGGCCTGCAAAACTTATCCATATAATTATCGTCAATGGCAGTTGGGATGGTCACCTAACGGTGGGATGGTAGTTTCACTCTCACATGCACGTACAAAGCTATAATTAGACATGGGAAAACCAGGGGGAAATTAGCTGGTGACCTTGGCTTAAGTCCACTCTCAACAAAAGCGTGCATCTCATCAACGATAATCCTAGCCACATTAATCTAAGTATTAATCAAAGTACTCTGAATCAAGTGTGCAACAGGAATGAGCACAGTAGAGGTATGCGACTTAGGCTTGATGTTTGTCAACAACAAGAGAAGCATTAATTATGCTAATAGACACATATCCTCTTTGTGGTATCTTCTTGGAACCTCAGATGGGTTCAATTCCATCGATTTTCCTTCCAACAATAATGCACCAGAAATATCCTCAATGTCTCTATGTAGCCTCAAGGTCCGATGATACTCACCCACTTCATCTTCTCCCAAGGTGATAGGTTTACCCAAAATATGATTAATAGTATCCCGATCAAACCCCATCTCTCTTTTGCAAACCAGTGTAGTCCAAGAAAAGACCTCATTGTCGTTCGGAAGGGCATTAGCGTAGAACTCCCTTATGAGTTCCACGTTATAACTATCAACAGGTGTAATTAGCTTGTCCCACTTATTTGCGTGAAGAATCGCGGCTATCGCCCGGTAGGAACCTTGAGGGTTGATATTAAACCTTTACCCGAGAAGAATGCTCCTTTTCACCAGAGCAACATATCTTGCAGCCTGATTTTCTCCTTTGAATTGATCGATATCATATGAGATTGGTTGCGGGCGGGATGAACTTCTGACCTTTATTTTCTTGGAAGGAGCTGTTCTTGGAGGTTCCATATATGCAATCATCAAACATAATCAGCAAACCAAACACATAATACATTAGTAACAAAGTAATGCACAAAAAATCAGAACAAGAAATCTCAACACAATTCAAAAATCAAACTTCTTGTCATGTTCGCCTTGAGTTCGCCTAGCGAGACCTAACAAACAATCGCTCCAGGTTCGCCCAGCGAACTCAAGACGAACCCTGCGAATTTGAAAAATTCCAAGTTCTGCCCATTCAATATAAAAAACAATAACAAAGAAAATTTTTCTCCATACAATCAGTGTTATTCATAGTATAAAATTAGTATTAATCAACAACAACAACCAAGTCATATTTGCTCAAGCAAAGGTTCAAAGTTTATAAACATAATTCATATCAATTTCAACTTTAACCTAAGCAAGTTCAAATATAAAAAACCCCTAAATTTCAATACCCAAGCACGCAAAGCAATGTAAACTAATAAACAAGAACATGCAAACAGATTCACAAAGCCTAGAAGATGTTTCTAATAGTGCCCAAATCAACCCTACAAACATGTTTCTAATTAAAATAAGGAATGAATAAAGAATCTCAAACCTGAAATGAGTTGAAAAAAGAGAATGAAATTTGCACTAAAACTTGGAAACAAAATCTTCACTTGCACAGATACGATTGAGAGAGTAGAGAAATGTGTGTTGTGTGTGTTTTTGGAAATTAAAGAAACAAGAGGGAAAAGGGAACGACAAAAGGGTAGTGCGGAAAAGTTTACCCCACAAAATCTGTAAAAAGGTCTTGGGCCCATGCATTTTAGGCCCACATCAAATTAACACTCAAGTGATGTGGCAGAAACATTATGATTTTTCTCTATCTCGCTCAGTTCGCCTAGCGAACTTCCAGCGGATATTCGCCCTAGGTTCGTCTAGCGAACTCAAGGCGAATGAGACATATTTTATTGATTTTTTTTCTTTTCTTCTCATTCTACCACAACATTTCCTATAGTATATCACACTACAAACACATTGAAGATGAAAGGGTACTTACAATATTAGGGTGCCTCCCAACTAGCGCTTTGTTTAACGTTGTTTGAGCTCGATGGTCCAACGGTTGAAACCTCGAAACTAAAAACAATTGAATTAGCTTCCGGATGAAACCGCTTTACCACAAGAGTCCTCAACCATTTTCATGGTCTGTTCTTGGTCCACTTTTCCTAAAAAATGAGAAATCCCAACATGCCTTCATCATAGCCTCCTTAGCATGCTCATCCTTCTTTTTGAACATCACTTCCATTTTTTCTTTGTCGTCCTTCTTCTTTATTGAAGCTACTCTAGCATCTTATTCTTTATTTTTCCTCATTGCGACTCTAGCATCTTCCTTTATATCATGATAATTAGACTCCAATAGATTTAAATACACCACGCATTTTAAAAGTGTAAAGCACATTTCTTCATCATTAGTTCTCACCTTCATTATACCCTCATCGACGTCAATTAACATCCTAGCGGTTTTCATGAAGGTTCTTCCAAGGATTATTGGTGTATCTTCATCTTCTTCCATGTCCATGACTACGAAATTAACCAGAAATAAAAGTTTGTCAACTTTTAATAACACCATGTGGACGAGTCCATGACTTGTCTGCAAGTTGCAAGGTCATGTTGGTTGATTTCATCTCCATGTTCTCGAGTCTTTTGACCACCGATAAAGGAATAAAATTAATACTAACTCTCATATCGACCAAAGCCTTGCATTTGAAATCACTACCTATAGTTATAGTTATAGGTAGAGCTACTCTTCCTGGATCTCCTTCTTTCTACGGAAGAATGCTTTGGACGATTGAGCTACACTTTGCATTGAGTTCAATGGTTTCCTTATCTGTATATCTCTTCTTCTTTGTAATTATGTCTTTCATAAATTTTGCATACTTTGGCATTTGCTCTAGAGCCTCGAAAAATGGAATGATTATTTGCAACCGACTAAATATGTCCAAGAATCTAGAATAATGCTTCTCATTGTCTTTTTTCGTAGGAGCAATAGGATACAATTATTTTTTCATTGGAACTTCACCTTCATGCTCCTTTCCTTTCTTACTTTTTTTCAACTTCTTCTCTTTCAAATTCTTTTCTACTTCCTCCTTATCATTATTTTTTTCAACTTCCTCCACAATTTCATCCTCCTTTTCAACTTCAACATTTTTATCAGCTCTTACACTAACTGTTATCCCACTCCGAGTAAAGATGGCTTTACAATTCTCCTTCGGATACACTTGAGCATTAGCCGGAAAGGTTTATTTATGTTGATCGGCTAATTTCTTGGACAATTACCCAACTTAATTTTCAAGGTTCTGAATTTCTGCATCCGTACTATTTTAAGTGGAGATGGACATTTGCATGAATTGGTTGAAAGTTTCTTCAATCTTAGAGCCTCTTCCTTGGTTGTTTTGCATTTGGTTGTAATTTTGGTAAGGTTGACGGTTAGAAGATCCTGGTTCTTGCCTCTACCCTTGTTAGTAACCTTGATTATTACCTCTCGTTTGGTATCCTTAGTTATTTATTTGATACAATGGTCTTTATTGATAACCTTTATTTTGGTTTCCCGTATAGTTGGTTTCTTCAATGACCGGTGGACAATAACCGGTAGGATGATCACCTTTGCAAAGTTCACAACTTGCTGCATGTTGATTTTGGTTGGGAACTTATTGCTTCTCTTTGATTTGTTGTGGAAGCTTTGACATTTGCTTTGACAATAACTCCACTTGTTACGAGAGTAATTTATTTTGAGCAAGAATAGCATCATTGTTAGACGATGGCGCGAATCTAGACGGGGGGGTGGGGGGGTGGGGGGGGGGGGGGTGAATAGATCCCAATTAAAAATTGAGTCGGCGCTTACCAATTTAAAAATTGGTTTTAAAAATGTTTTCAAGTGAGAAAGCGGCGGTGGAAAAATTACGTCTAAAACGAACTGTTATTAGAAGACCAGATATGCGTATAGCCTAATGGAAAAGATAATGAGAAAATAGATTCAACACACTAGTCACACTATCGGTTGATTTTACCACTTATTAGTAAGACTAACACCAATGATCTATAATGTCCACAAAATAGGAAAATGAGCTAAGTAAACTTTGGTGTAGGCAATTTATCAAACACTTGGTATGCGATACACTCCAAGTGTGTTTTGACTTGAGTAAGTTGCTTTAAATTCCTTGTGCAATATATTGTTGCACTATAGTTTAAAACTGTAATAAGCACTTACTCAATCAACACTAATTTTGATATAACTGCTTATACTAAAATCACTAAAACTTTAAGCCAAAAATGAAAGTGCTGAAAAATAAAGGAGACAAAGATTTGTTGAGGCAGTTCCCCCGCCGTCCTCGCTTCGGGGTACGCCTGCCCTCAATTCTAATAATAGAATTAAGATCAATATTATAGATATCATCTGTAGAGTTGTAATGCTTAAACAAGAATTTATAAGCAAGATATACAAACAAGCCCTCTTGATGTTGATGATGCTATCTCTTCTTGCACCTTGATTCGAGTCGAATCAAGTTCTCCGATTGTTGTAAGTAGACCTCCGATTCCAGCCCCTTTGTTGAATAACCTTTAGTTCTTCAAACCCTCGGACCGACTGATCTCAAACACACACAAATCGAACCCGGAACACTCTTTGAATGCTTCACCGATTCCCGCTACTAGATTGACAATATACATAGCTGGAATTTGTGACGAAAATCATAGCTGGAATTTGTGACGAAAATCATTACTGCCTCTTAAGGCAATATACATAATCGGACTTCGTAACTAAGTTCCTTACTTCCCTTTGAGGTGATACACATAGTTGAACTTCGTTACGAAGATCCTTGCTACCTCTTAATGAAATATACACAGTTGGACTTCGTAATGAAGATCCTTGTTGCCCCTCGAGGCGATACCCTATGTTGGACTTCCACTAGAAGATCATTACCGCCTCTCGAGGAAATATACATAGTTGGACCTTCACCAGAGGATCATTGTCATCCTCCAACGCTATTTTAACTTGACCAAAATATACATGCCTAAGGGACTTGATATCAAGCCCAAGAGACTTAATTTCTAATATTTCTAGAAAGCTTGATAGAGGTCCTGCCTGATATGATATAAGTCTCGCCTGAGGGACTCATTGTATCTGACGATTTGACCGTCATATGTATGATTCCCATCATCACTGATGGTCTTGCGTCTTCATCCCCGATGCAGTAACGATGTGTCAATTACCTAGGTGACGCGCATCACCACTACACAATGCAATTTCTGTGTTTTTCCATTAAAAATAGTCCAAGGCTCACTCATCTCTGATTTCGTGTCAGATAAAAATTCAAAACTCAATATACACTAATAAGCAACATATTTCACATCAAAGAAATCAATCTAACACATAAAACATCAATTGTTCATGGTTTATCCATTAAATCATCACATAACATATGAACATCAATAATCTAATATTCAACACATATTTACACAAATTTCACATCAATAATAACAAAATCAGCATCAATAATACAAAATAAGTATCCATAAATAACATAATCATTGAGGTTTTGCACAAACCTTACATAAGTCATCAATAAAATTATACAAGAGAAAGGGGCTAAGGGACTCCCCACTATCCCTAAGGTTAAGCATCCATTATGAAATAACCCCCCTCTTATCTCGATTAAGCTGAAATTCTTGAGCTTTTTGATGATGAAAGTTTCAAACCTTGGAATCTCTCTTCTAGAGATGCCTAAATTTTTTCTTCTTTTTCTCCACTGACACGCTATCTAAACTTCCCTCACCCTTAAATAGAAAAATAAGTTTTATTTTTATTTTCTTTATTTATTCTTACTAATTTCCTTTATTTTAATAAATCTCACTATTTAGCTCATAATTTCAAAATAACCACACACTTTCTATTCTTTATTATTATTATTATTATTATTATTATTATTATTATTATTATTATTATTATTATTATTATTATTATTATTATTATTATTATTATTATTATAAACTTTTAGTTTATTTTAAAAACTCAAAATAATAACACACTAAATCACAAAGTATCCCAAAGTTCAAATAAAATTCTAATACAATTTTTAGGGTGTTACAAAACACACTCTTTAGAACTCGTCACCGAGTCCAGTTGGATGTCACCCATATTGTACTACATACAATCATACAAACCCACGCCGGATGAGGGAGAAGCTAGAAATATCTGAAGAAAAGCTGCAAAGTACATCCTATTCTCCGAGAGAATTTATAAAATGAAGAAGGATACTCCCATGCTAAGGTGCTTGGGAGAGAACGATATCACCATAATAATCGTAGAAGTTCATAAGGGAGCCTATAGAAGTCACATCGGCAGAAAATCTCTTACTCACAAGTTAGTAAGAACAGGGTATTAATGACTCACATTAATGAAAGACAACATCACCTTCGTAAAGAAGTGATATGAATACCAGAGACATGCTGACCTTCACCATGCCCTAGCAGAACTTCTCTAATTAATGATCTTACCCTAGCCATTCTACCAACGGGGAGTAGATATCCTGGGCATGTTCCCCTTGGCACTGGGTCAATTGAAATTCTTGATAGTAGGATTAAACTACTTCACCAAATGGATAGAGGCGTGAGTAGTGGCCAAAATCACGGTAGAAAGAGTACGGTGTTTCTATTGGAAAAGGATTATGTCTCAATATAGACTCATCGACGCCATTGTCTCGGAAAATGGGACCCAATATAACAACATTATGGTCACTAACTTTTGTAAAGACCTGGGCGTGCAGACAAAATTTATGTCCTTAGTACACCTTAAAGCCAACTGTCATGTAGAGTTAGCGAACAAAGTAATTCTCAAAGGACTTAAGAAGAAACTAGATGAAGCCAAAGGCATATGGGAGGAACTATTCCATGAGATATTATGGTCGTACCATACCACGCCACAATCCACTACCAAGGAAACCCTATTTCCATGGTTTATGGGGCAGGCACAATGCTACATGTCGAGGTCGAGACACCATCATGGCGGAAAAACCATTTTAACAAAGAAGAAAACAAGATAGGTCTAAAATCTGCGGCAGGCCTGATTGACATACTACGAGAAGTCGTCCATATATGAGAGTTTGGTGTAAAACACATGGCCTCAAGGAGATACAACTCCAAGGTAAAGCCGAGGGAGATGCAGGATGAAAACCTAATACTAAAGGAATTATACTTGCAGAATAGGAGAAACTTCATCGGAGGATCCTTGTCATCCTTTGGGGTTGTTTTAACTTGACCAAAATATACAAGCCCGAAGGATTTAGTGTCTCCTCGAGCAAGATTATTCATAAAAATTACGACTAAGAGGCGTGACCTATGTCAAGCCCCAGAGACTTAATTTCTTGTCTTTCTCGAGAGCTCGATAGAGGTCCCTCCTTAAAGGTTAGAAGAATCTCCTGAGGGACTTGGTGTCTCATTAACTGGGATATGCATTACAATGCCTGAGGAACTTAAATTCCTCAAACTAATCAAACTTTCGCCTAACAAATTAGTGTTTCATTAGGAGGAATCACTTCTAATAAAACATGCCTAAAAGCCACGACCTATGTCAAGCCCCAAAGATTTGATTTCCAGTATTGTTAGAGGGCTCGATGAAGGTCCCTCCTAAAAGGTTAGAAGCCTCTCCTGATAGACTCAGTGCCTCATTAGTCAGATTATGCATTCCAGTTTATGAGGAACCTATATTCTTGAAACTGATCAGACTCTTGCTTGAGGACTTAGTGTCTCCTCGAGCGGAATCACTTCCAATAAAACACGCCTTAGAGGTGTTACCTACGTCAAGCTCCAGAGACTTGATTTTCGCTCTTGCTAGAGGGCTCGATGAAGATCCTACCTGAAAGGTTAGAAGTCTCGCCTGAGGGACTCATTATATCATCAATCGGGCTATGCATTACAACACATGAGGAACTTAGATTCCTCTAACTAATCAGGCTCTCGCCTGAGGGGCTTAGTATCTCCTCAGACATAATCTCTTTCAATAAAACATGCTTAAGAGGTGTGACCTATGTTAAGACCTAAATACTTGATTTCCAGTCTTACTAGAGGGATCGATTAAGGTCTTACCTGAAAGGTTAGATGCCTCACTTGAGGGACTCAATGTCTCATAAGTCAGGCTATGCATTGTAGAATATAAGGAACTTAGATTCCTCAAATTAATCAGACTCTCGCTTGAGGGACTTAGTGTCTCCTCATGCATGATCACTTCTAATTAAACATGCCTGAGAGACGCGGCCTATGTCATGCCTCAGAGACTTGATTTCTAGTCTTGCTATAAGAATCGATGAAGGTCCCGCCCGAAAGGTTAGAAGTCTCGCATGATGGACTCAATGTCTCATCAGTCACGCTATATATTATAGTGTATAAGGAACTTAGATTCCTCAAACTAATCAAACTCTAGCATGAGAGACTTGGTGTTTCCTCGAGTGGAATCACTTCCAATAAATCACACTTAAGAGGCGCAATCTATGTTAAGTCCGGGAGACTTGATTTTAAGTCTTGCTAGAGGGCTCAATTGAGTTCCCTCTTAAGTGATTTAACGTCCCACCAACCGAGCTACATGATATTGTCCAGGAAATCCTGGACCCCTAAGGTAAAAAAAAACACCCCGCAAGGGGAAACACCAATTATTAGGGTACTCTCATTATTCGCAGGTAAAAAATACTTCACCTTCTGCCAAAGATCTCATACTTGAGGGATTATATACTAATATTTGCAAAGTGCATTGCCTAGGCATCTCCATATGAAATCTCTAGGAGAAGATGATGACATAAAGTCACCTGATGGGAGGTATCGCCTCGCCCTTAAGTATTCCTCGGCCATGAAAGAAAATAAAATATTGGAGAAGATGTATCTTGAATAAAGAAAAAGTTAGAGTCGTTACTGACCCACTTCTCCCTTGAAAATATGGATTCAACTGTTCACCATTAGACTAAATGAGCGTTGGCCTTTTGCGAGGAAACTCTATGTCCTAGAAGACCTCAATAAATACATTATCCCTCAAGAGGATAAATGATAGACTGTAAGTCATACACACTTTCCACTACTCAAAGAGCACCATGCTCGTTACCACGTAGCATACACGACTAACTAGACCCCTCGTCGGAAACCTAGCTCCGCCGACCACCAACAAGATCTCCCGCCTCACATGAAATGATGGTTCCTTAAACAACTTCAAAAATCACCACAGTGAGCTTCTCGCCGCCGTGAGCAAGCTTTCAATACCCAAATGTGTTATATACTTACAAAAGTCTCTGAATCGCTTTATCCTTACAGGAGATACACACATTTTATAGTTTTTCACTAATACAAATATATATAATCATGTTTTTTAAATAATATTTAGAATCAAATATTTTAATAAAAAATAAATAATTACGAGAGTTGTTAAAAAAAAGTGAAAAACACTATTTTATTTTCTAAACGTAAGATTTTATTATTTGATAAAAAATAATTTATAATATGACATGAGCATTAAGGAGTCAATTAATAATCACTAACGCCGTTGTCCGCTTTTTTATTAATGAATATGCATGTCAAAATATAAATTATATTTTTTATTATTTTTATTTTAATTAAATTATTTATAGAATAATAAATAAAAAATAGGATGAAAAGATATACAAATTACCTTATAGTGATTAATAAAAAAGAAATTGAAATTTAAAACAAAAACTAAAAAAAAAGCTATAATTGGAACAAAAATAAGTTCCATTATATATTAGAAAAATTAGAAAACACTATATCCAATCAATTATGGTAACAATTATATAGTAAAATTTATTATAATAAAATCTTTTATAACTATTGTACCAAAATAAATTCAAATACATGTAAATAATAAATGCAAGAAAATCAATTTAACATCTATATAATCAAAATTAATGGAATAGTATATTTTATATTCATCGTAGATATATTAAGTTATTATTTTTCCATATAATTATGAAAAAAAATTATGTTAACCACTATTACACAATTACATTATCGTAGGTAAATACATTTTGCACTAATATAAAATTAAAATATACAATATCACTCCCCCATCTTGTCATAAGTCGTTTAAAAAAAATTGTATTAGAATATAAATCGCTTTACATGAATAATTAATACTATTTTTTTATTATATCTTTAAAAGTTTATTATTCTCTCTTCTTTTAATTATATAAATTTATCTTACTCATGTCAGGACAAATTTGTAAAAACATTTATAATTTTTCATTTTCATACAATAATTATTATTATCTTAAATACGTATGAAAAATTCACAACGATTATAATACAATATATGCACATAAAGTTCCAGATCATTGTAATAATGGTACAAAAAAATAAATAATGAAATAAAATATTTTATAAGGATGGCTTTCAAATCACAATTTAATCTAATTTAACATAATTTAATATAATTTTGATATTAATCCGATCAATTGATATTATATAGTAAAACTCAATATATATTGCTAATAATATTTTTTAAAAAATTTTAACTACAAATATTAACAACTTATTTACATTAATACATAATCACTATTTATAAAATATCTACATTGCAAAATCATTGCAATATATAAGATGTTAATTTTAATACATTTTATTGATATATCAAATGATTTTAGATCAATAATAAATTATAGATTAAATTAGAGTTTTGGTTCTCCAATTTTACATGATTCAATAAATTAATCTCTTTATTTTAAATTTAAAAGTTTTGAACCCCTATCACAATTTTTTTTTATTTATAAAATATTGAGAGATAATTTTTAACTTATATTTTTATTTATAAAGGTTCACTATAGATTTATATGCAATTATTTATTATGTTTTACGAGAAATTTTTTATTTAAAAATAAAAATATTTTAACTTTAAATACAAAATTATGAAAGAGGAGAAAACATTTAAATTTTAAATATGAAGATTAATTTTATGAATAAGTAAAATAGGAAGATTAAAACTATAATTAAACCTAAATTATATAAGTATGATACATATGTACTATTATGTTTAATTAAAATTTTATATGCAAGTTTAATTTGATTGTTATAATTGAGAAAGTCAATAGTAATTTTTTAAAATTTCTATGTGACTACATTATATTTATTTAATGAGACTCTATTATTTTTTATTATTCTATATAAAAAAATTAATATAATTTTATAAAATTGTTATTTATAAATCATAAATATTGGTGTTATGATGATTTCTTAGTTTAAATATCCACTAGTTTATTAATTTAATATTATTTTTAAAATAAAATTAAGTTTTTGTCTTTAAGAGATTAACTTTATATTTACACGTGTACAACCAAATCATTATATCTATTTGATACCTTTGAAACATATTTCAATAAATATCTATTTGACATGATTTGATTGAATCTATGTATTCAATTTATAGGAATCAAATCCTTTTTCAATTTGTTATAGTAATATAATGTTTAAATTTTTATATTCTATTAATTATTCACTTATTTTACTAAATCAAACAAATCTTAAATAACTATAGTTATACATAATTAGAAGAAATGATTTGTTTATCAATAATTGAAAAAAAAAAGTCACTCATAATATAATATAATAAAAGATACATATCTTATATATAAGATGATGAATCTTACAAGATCAATAAAATATACATATCTTATATACCTTATATGATGAATCTTATAAGATCAATAAAATATACATATCTTATATATCTTATATCTTATATATCTTATATGATGAATCTTAATATCTTATATATCTTATATCTTATATATCTTATATGATGAATCTTACAAATTGAGCTTAGCTTTGGCCCAAATCCAATACCTCATGATTATATAAGTCTTACATCATCACTTAAAATTATTATCATTCAAAATCACGTATAAATTCAAAAGTTATTATCATCTCAAATATTAATTTCTAAGAGTTTTTCAATCCACCTTCATTGTGGTAAGTTTCTAAATTTTTTTAACCTTTGATTTCATTTATATTATTTATCAAGCAAACTTTCGTTACGGCAAGTTTTTAAACTTTTTTTTTAAATTTAATTTATCTCTAAAATCTTATTAGAACATTTTTTTTTTTAAATTAAATTTTATTTGTCACAGATAAAAATTAATTGTTGCATATGAATATAAAATGACATACGTCTCTAAATAGAATTATATATATATATATATATATATATATATATATATATATATATATATATATATATATATGGTGATTTTTTTAAAATTTTGATTTTAATTAAAATTATTTATATTTAAATTTGTGACATGCACATTTTAATATAGTTTTTAGTCGGAAGTTAAAGTCAATTTTTTTTTTAAATAACTAATTACTTGTTGATTACAATATTCAAATATAAAATGAGATGAAGGTTATTTTTTTCTTTGTGTAATTTTTAAATAGTTTTAAAAGGCAAAAGAGAAAAAAATAAATTACACCAAAAAGATATTTTGTCTTTATATATTGCATAGATTATAGATTTTCAATCAAAACTAAATCAATGGTTAATTTATTTATTTTTTGAGGAAAAAAAGGGTTAATAAAGAGTATAATTATTGGTGTAATTAGATTTAATATGGTGTTTTTCTGTTTGTGGTGGTCACCCAAAATGTCCCAGAAATAACGGTATGTTATTCTAAAAAACACAAATTGATAACGGTATCCTGGAAACCTACACCTTTTCTTATTTTTTGATTTACATTGATGATTTGTTGATTTCATCATGCAATAATAAAAATATATCACGTTGAATCTTCAAATTTCAATTACACACTTTATTGTTTCTCTTAATTTGATAAATTATCTTGATTTTGGTTTTGTAATTGAAATTAGTAGATTGTAAAGAAACTTAAGAAATTCAATATTGTATATTTTTATGATAATCAAGTGATGAATATATGATTTGTATACATATATTTATATTTATATTTGAATTTTCCAACCAGAATGGAAGAATTTATATTGAGTCCTGCATTGGAGGCATTGGAGCATGTAAGGTCTGAAGAAGGAAAAATTTTCACAAAACCTTTCTTGGATATATGCAAATCTGTATTACCGGTTTTAGGTATATTTAAATCATCACTTTACTTTAAACCTAATTTTGACAAAAATCATTATCATGATTTTAATATTGTTTCAGATAAGTTTGGAGGACCATTTTCATTTGTAAAATCTGATATTAGTGGTAACATCGCGGTAAGTTCATTCATATCAACTTGTTTTCTTTATTCACGTTTGTTAATTACTCACTAAAAAACGCGTCTGAATTGCAGAGACTGGAGATTCAATATAATTCCGACTCTTCAAAGTACAAATTTTTGTACAACATTATTCAAAAAGAGGTTGAAACTAAAACAGAAAGGACTCAATCCAGTTGCACAAATTCCCTACTATGGTTATCAAGGTTCGAAATACTCTGAGATTTAATTTAATTAATTATTGCTTATAATTATACTACTATTTTCTTACTATTTCATTTGCAACTTGTTAGGAGCATGGATTTCACAGTACAGTTGTTCAGAAACTTGCAAGAACACAAGGATTGGAGTATGAAACATGTTTGTAAGGATTCATACGAAAAAACATTTAAAAAGTGGCATAATTGGCTAGCAAGTTCTACTTTCAATGTAAAAAAATAAAAATACTGTATGATCATATTAGATGGTTTTTGTCATAAGATGATGATTAAGCTTAATCTAAAATCTCTCAATTGAATTACAGATTGGATTGAAGCTTGTTCCAGATAGAAAAAGTTTCATGGAAGCTATTGGTAAAGGAGACTTAAGTTCTCACATAGTAAAATTTTGTGATAGTTTTTCTCTAGTTCTTGCAGAGAATCATAAAGTCCTGGTATTATTTTTTACCATATTACTGTTATTTATATATATGCAGTATCTAAATTATCTTGAGTTATTTTTTAAACTTATTAATGCTTTCATTTTGTTCTTATTGCAGGCTAGTGTTAATATGGATAATAGGAAATTTTGATGTACAAATTAAGTGATTATCTGAAGTGAAGCAGTTTTCATTTTTTTCTTCTCATTCATGGTTTTATAGTTTTATTATTTATACATTTGGATATTATAAGAGTATGGTACTTGTAGAATACGTCACATCCAATTTAGATGTTTAATAATTATTATATTGTGGAAACAGCATACCTTCAGTTTTCTAATTCTTGGCTATTGTAACCTATTTTGTGTATTCAATGAACACATCTCTTTCAAGCTCCTTCGTTTGAGCTTCTATGCCTCATAACTCAAGAGGGATTAAATCAACAACTTCTGTTTTATCCATCATGTCAATATCTTTGTTGAGCAAGATATTCAATAAGGAATTTTCATAGTCTTTAGGATAGTCTTCTCACATGATTTCATGTAACCATGAGAAGTTAGCAAATTCTGTATGTTGTGAAATTGAAATGATTAACTACACAAAGACAAACGTGTGAGATAAAAGAACAATGACAATTAATTAAATAGCTTTAGTGTAATATAAAACTGTCAAAGAGTGTAACCAAATTTACAACAAGCAAAAAAAAATGAGGATAAAAGACGAGAGCATAAAGATCATGTTTAACCAGTTCGGTCAAAACAATCTACTTTGCGGGAATTCAATTCTCTGATTTACTATGATTTCAAGAATTATTGTAAAAAATTACACATTAGTTACAAGAAAATAGTCACTCAAGATTCCAAGAACAAACCTTATTTTCTACCAAAATGTTTCCCAATCATATCAACTTTCTATATATGAATCGAACAAACCCAAGTTGTTTCAAAAGTGTTTCCCAATCCATGCCTCAAAGGTTTTTCAAATTTCAAAAATAGAATCCTATGAATTAATACACTAGCCTCGTTAACTAGGATTACCATTTTTCCATGGGTCTTCAAAACTTTCCTAAAGTTAGAGATACATATTTATAATTGTTTAAGTCCAATAAATTCATAAAGATTCCAAAACACGCCTCATTAACGAACATATTCGTGAACAAAAAATAATCAAGCCTAGTATTCGCGAACTACCCAAGATGAACCTGTTGCCAAAGGACCATTGCCGCCACCTTTCAGCTTGACTCCGACCACCACTATCAGTGCTTCTGTACAACACTTTTGTTATTGTCTCTGCACAGACTATTGATGTGGTTGTCGTCACCGATCACCTTGCTTTGTCGTGTCCGCCATACCCATTCCTCTATTGCTCCAGCTCTATCGACTTTCTGAGCAGCTCTTCAAACCGCCACCCCACGTCTTAAGAGTTATTA
Source organism: Lathyrus sativus (assembly GCA_963859935.3). NCBI lineage: Eukaryota > Viridiplantae > Streptophyta > Magnoliopsida > Fabales > Fabaceae > Lathyrus > Lathyrus sativus. The sequence continues at coordinate 626,612,903 of OZ012737.1, read as the reverse complement.
TTGACTGCAATGTTGGATCGTCTCTTTGCAACTCTAACACCCTTTGTCGACTTTCATGAATCTTTTCTTACATTTTGATTTCTGGAAATTTCTAAACATTTTTCCTTCTCTATACCTCTTGAGATTTTAAGGCATACGCCTACAATTCTCCATCTTGAATTTAAACTAATAATTATGCCAATGTACCTATCAACTATCTTGCTACTCTCTCTAATTTTAATCACCATTCAACAAACTTTATTAAGTCAAACCCACGTTTGAACCTTGATTTTCCACTTGCACCCAACCACTTTTTCCTCCTTAGGTAGTTTAGAAATGCCATAAGTATGATTCTTTAATCACATTTGACTCCTTTTTTTTAATGCCTCCTTGAAGGTCCATATTTTCAATTTTCGCAACCCTTCAACCACATACAAAGCATAACAATCAAGGCCAACATAATTGTATCCTTGAGATAGTATAATTTCCCTCATTACCTTATTATAAGTAAGATGATAATCAAATGTCACTGTAAATATTCTATCACCACTACTAGTATCCATAGAAGGAACTTCCACCTCAAATTGAGTTTTCTCCAATATAGTTTCTAATACCTTCATCTCCAAGTCTTTAATGTTTATTCTCTTACGAAACTCAATGAAAGTAACATACTAGTTTATGATGAACTTTGATCCTTCATTTTTCACTTCCCATAACTTATAACCTTTCTCACTTTCCAGCTTCAAAGTCTCAAATATTCTTTCCTTGGGCATATGTGATAAAAGCATCACGATTCTAAGACCCAACTATTTTCTGTCTTCAAACTCAAAAGTAATATTATACCAAAACTATCATAATTATCCTCATCAGAGACAACTACAGTCTAAACATTATCCCAGTTGTCCTCTCTCTCTCTCTCTCTCTCTCTCTCTCTCTCTCTCTCTCTCTCTCTCTCTCTCTCTCTCTCTCTCTATATATATATATATATATATATATATATATATATATATATATATATATATATATATATATATATATATATATATATATATATATATATATATATATATATATATATATATATATATATATATATATATATATATATATATATATATATAATGAAAATACCTCTTGAAGTGACTAGTTTTCTAACAAATAAAGCATTTTAACCTTAACTTATCTAACATCTTAGGTTTAGACATCCCCATACACTCACTTCCTCATCTTAGGACACTCAAGCCTTCACCATTATAATTAATCTTCAAATCTTTCACCTTTGAAAACTCTTTGGACCTCACAATCGTCATGTCTTCCTCCAAGTGGATAGTATATTCCTTACCACAAAGACTAGTTTACTTGCAAAAATACAATGGAGATGGTGAAATCTCTTACAAAATGTAATAGAGTTGCATTGACGTGAGAGAACAATTACGATAGGGGCCATAACTATATTATTTTATATGTATGTTGATGCATGTGAGAGATGATTTATATGATAAATAAGCCAGTGAGATCAAACTAATTAAAAATTCCGTCAAAATGAATATTAAATTTATGCTTTCCAAATTTTAGCACTCATCAAGGCTAGTACTAAATAATCTAGATTTTGTCTAATACGAGGTGCAAATTCTATATTAGTAAGGTGAGATGGGATAAATGTGATATCCAATTTTTAAAACATTAGGTCTAACTTAACTAAACTAATTATAATAAGATTATATACATTTAGAAGCAAGAGTTGAGAATAATCCATATGATAGATTAGAATAATGAGTTATTCACCCAACTGATAATATCCGAGAAATGTATTAGAGATAATTGGAAGTAGTTCATACCTAAATAACCAAGTT